>CM068298.1:0-600000 GCA_034768395.1 Linum lewisii | reverse complement strand
TAAACCCTGTTGAAACCTCACCATTCCTTACCATGAACACGAATTTGATCTCTTTCTGTGCTCTGAGCTGATTTAAACCCTGTTGAAACCTCACCATTCCTTACCATGAACACGAATTTGATCTCTTTCTGTGCTTTGAGCTGATTCTTGGCAGGCTTATGGACCCAGCATGATTCCAACCATCAACCTCACTGGAGACCTAGTCCTGGCCGAGAGAGTCTCCCCGCGAATCGGGAAGGTGAGCGTTGGTGATGTTGTTATAGTCCGATCACCAGTGATTCCGAGGAGGGTTTTGACTAAGCGTGTCCTCGGCATGGAAGGAGATCGAGTAACTTACTTGCTCGACCCGCATAACGGGGATGAAGTTCATACCATTGTGGTAAATGTTAATCTTCTTCTGCTGATTATCATCAGTCTCCTGGCTCTGAAACTTCTGGTACTGGTTTAGGTTCCAAGGGGACATGTATGGGTACAAGGAGATAACATCTACAACTCGAAAGATTCGAGGGATTTCGGTCCTGTTCCTTATGCCCTTGTTGAAGCTAAATTGTTCTGGAGGGTATTCATCTCTTCCTCTCTGTATATGTATCAAAGTCTGAATGTTTAATGCTTGATTCACTGGGTTTGTTCATCTCTGCAAGAAAAGAACAGATTTTTACATGATGGTAACGGTATATAAACCGCTTCCAACAACTCGAGTTATTGGGGTGCGACGGTTATAATGCTCATCTCCCTCTAGGTATTGATATTTGTTCTGATGTTCTGTTGGCCTTTAATGGTGTTTTACTCAGGTGTGGCCTCCTAAAGATTTTGGTCCAGTGGGTGAAAAATAGTGAAGAAATCACCATTGTCATGCTGGTGTTTGAACCAGCAGAAGAAATCAGAAGAAAGCCATCTTCGGAGCTCGAATCAGCTTGTGAAGAGTGAAGATCGGTCGGATTCAAACCCGGGATTAGAAAGAGTTGGTTCTTCTGCCAATAATGTTTCCAGAATGTAAAAGCTCTGTTTGATAACAATCACTTACCCCGGGGCTTGTTTGCTGCTCTCGATACTATGACTTCTCGAGATCATCGTTATATCGTTGTACATAGACATGACTTGCATGACCACGAATGAAATCAGTTCAGTAACAAGTGATCGGTTTGATTTCAAGCGAAATCAGAGGCATTTGTTGGCACCTGAGATACGACGAAAATTGCAGAAATAGAAGCTGTTATTGGTAATGAACATCTGTCTGGGATTTAAAAAAGATGAAGGAAGCGACTCCGCTGGGGATCGAACCCAGAGTCTCTGGTTTCGTAGACCAGCGCCTTATCCATTGGGCCACGGAGTCCTTGCTGTTATACCTTCTTGTTATTGCTTAAATAAAAAATAATATCTTAGTAGGGCTTCAACCAAAGGATGTCGTGTTTGATAGACTGAAGATTATGTTTTGTTTGTGATAAGTCGGAATTTATAGCGAGATGAGTATTTCTAAGATATTCTTATTTGTTTAGATACAAAAAAATCGAGTTTCCAGAGACTGGTTCCCAAGTAGTAGTGCATGCATCCAAAAGTGAAGAGGATGACCGTTTTCAGTTTGGAGCCATAGAGGTCTATTACCTTTCTCGACTTGCAATGTCTACCTTTGTTAGGAGATATATGAATGAAATCTCTCTCACTTGTTGGCTAGACAATCTTGTTTTTTTGTGTCATCCACCACGGTTATACATGCCTTCTTTCTCAGTTGGTTGGAGAATGATATACAGTGCACTGCACGAACCGTAGTAAGCTTAGTACTCTCCTATTCCGACATCCTCAAGGTCGAGACAACAATCGATTCTCTGCCTCTACAAGATGGAGCGACAAAAGTTCTAAGAATTCAAGAGAAAGTCACACGAGACAAGCCATTTAGATGTCAAGTGGAAGTGCAACAATGTATGTAGTTCAGGCATCCTAAAGACCTGAATCTTGTTCTTACATGACTCGATCAATTCGATTAGGTACTAGTAATTTATTTTTATTATTCAATTCTTAATGATGAGCTTTTTACCTCTAATATTTCTTAACAAAATGAAAATGCATCATTAAGCTAGTCTTGTACTCTTTTGTTAAAGCATGTAAATAAAGAATTTTCATAAATTACAACATCAACAACATCAGCGCCATCCATCCTGTACTGAAACTCTAGACAGATCCTAGCCGTTGAAAACTCAAGTACATAGAACCAAGAAAGAAAAGAAGTGAGAGTTGTTCTGTTACTCTATACTTGTATACACACATAAGTTAGAAGCCATGGATTCCCTCGTCGTGACACGCCGATTATATCGGACTAGCTCTCGATACCTGCACACGCAAACCAATGTGTATCAGACCATGTTTGTAGGATTTACATGTATGCCATTGATGGTACGATCATCATTCATCGGTGTGTATGAATGAGAACCTGATTCGCAAGCTCGCAGAAGTAGTCCACCGTTGAGGACTCTGTACAACTCCTCTTCCTTCGCTATCACGAATGAAGGTAATCGTCGAGGATTCTTCACGTACGTTAGATGCTAAAGGATGCGGTAGTTCTATCATTATCCACAATAGAAATGCCGATGGTACACAAGAACCTACAAAAAACCGAAACAAAATCCTAATACTGAGTGAGTCAAGCCAATCATTAGGCTAGATCAACAAGTGTACTAGTACCAGGTACCAGATAATACCTATGAAGTAGTATATAGTCAATAACAGAGAAGTTAGAAGACCGTTTCCATCGAGTTGCTGCCAGTTATAACGAACCTGAAATGACACCATAATCGTTAAGCTAATGTAGTCTCGGTCTCTTGGAAACCTATAACGCAAAACTCGAAGGATTTGAAAGGGGTAAGAAGAAAAATCATACTGGAATATTGTACAGAAAGGCGACAAGAGCACTTGAAGTAAAGCATATGACTGCTACGACCGCCAAGCCTGCTACCTGCACATGAATTACGATGATCGGAGCAACTTAGATACTGGTTCGTATAACGATCTTCGCATGTGAGAAAAGATTACAAGTTCTGTACCTTCCAAATGTCCGAGATAGCCCTCTCTGATGTCACTCTTCTCATTTTCAAGCATAGTACAAGGCCTATAGATAACGAAGACAGGAACACATGATTCAATGACAGAACCTCTCAATCAAACAGGATTCAATTTCAGGACCACACGGTTAAAAAAACTTTAATACCAAGTGGAGAACCGTAGCATCCCAAGATCGTATATTGGGGGCTAACGGTTCTCCACATTACTAATCCTAAACATCATCACTTGGAATTGTGTGAGTAGTGAAACTATGAACACCAAAGGAAATGGAAACATTGAGCTGATAGGAGAGCCAAAGGAAGAATGGAATTTTACCATAACAAGCTAATGCACCACCTAGGAGCAGCATCGCCACATCGACTATATCTTCATACACCTGAAAGAGATTACAGTAACGCAACTCAAACCGGTTAATCGAGATTACAGTAATGAAATCATGATTGTAAATAATGAATAAAATTCGATAGTCCATTACCGCGGCCAATAATGATGAATGAGTAAAGCCGTTGCTCATGTCGATCCAGAATAGCACCGCGCACGTCATTGTCAAAACAAAGGCGATCGCAGTGGCCTGGATTACAACCCTTTGACGGCTTCCAACATGAATCGAGCGGAATGGAAAGCATACTCTATGAGACCCTTGTGGTGGCACTTCTAGCAAAGGTTCATGAAAGCTAAAGTCTTCCTCCTCATAATCATCGTCGTCTGCTTGATGACATAGGTCGACCCTAAGACCGCAAGAAAGATAAGCATCACTAGAACTAATATTGAATCAACCAGTCTTGCACAATCTCATTGGGAATCGGTATAACATACCAGAAGGATAAGAGCAGAAGAAATGCTGACAGAAACAGAATCTTGGAGAATGCTGTTGAAAGAAAGACAACATTAAAACATCATTTCATATAACAGTCTTTGATCATTGTAAGAGCCTGGAGAAGAAGACATACTCATAAGGATAAAACCACAGGAATATGACCAGCTTAGCCATCCATAATGGTAGGCTATGGGGCTTGCTGCGAAATAAAGAAAGTAACCTGACAAAGAACCAATCAATCCGAATTCAATATGAACATCAGCAAACGTAGTAACGGTTCAAAATTATGGGAAACTTACCTATGTTAGAAGAACCGATCAATACATGAAACACCTGTAAATCCCCCAATTTTTTCGGTACATTATCTTTCTACTGAATAAGGTTATCAAATAAGGTGATGAAAGAATACAGAAGCAGCAACCACCTTCTGTCGAGTCCAGCCAAGTCGTGAGTTCCTCAAGTGGATTCTTATTAGCTGGAACGAGAAGGTCAAGTCAATCGAAACAGTTTTACACAAATCTGCATCGCTACTATCTTAAAGATACAATGTGGACAGTTTAGCCAAACTTTGATCACAAATTTTCCATCAATGGAAGCTCATGAAATCAAACCAGATATAACAGAGAGATCTTAGGCCACAAGTAACCAAGTAAGCCTCATCATATTAAGCAATATGCAGCCAAATTATGAAACTATCCCAAGAATTCGAGCTACTGGTATGTAACGATTCTCCATTCTACAGGTAACTAAAGGAGTAAAGGTAACATCTTTGGTACTCATACACTACATTTCAAAGCACCCAATTCTCTTCAACCTCAAACCACATAGCTAAGCAATTTCCTCAGCCATTTTCAACCATACCCTCTATTCCAAACAATCAACTGAATGCAGCAGATGGCACAAATTAGATAAAGAAGCAAACACAAACCTGATAGAAAGCAAGGAAGGCGAGAATGGCGTCGATAGAAGCAAGACCCACATTGACTGCGAACACTCCAGGATGAAAGAAGCTACAATAAGAAGAAGACGCCGCTTCAAACATCTCTCTGTGTAGCCCTGAAGAACCCTAATTCAGAGTAATATCCGTCGGAATCTACAGAAAGGGTTTTGTGAGTGTGATGTTTACGGAAGCATCTTTACATGGATTCGAAGATCTGGCGCAGCTCCTTCAGCTCTGACTCTGGAGGTCAATTTTTTGGGATTTTGTGGGATCCGATTCCGGCCCACCGGGTCGTTCTGGTTTTCAGTTTAAATCGATTAGTCAATCGATTCATTGGTTTGGTTGAGGTTGGGTTTTCGGTTCTAAGTCGAGCTGGCTTTATTTTTCTAAATTTAATTACACTAATTATTTTATCTAAAACATCTTAGAGGTTGTTATTCACGATTTGGAAGTCGAAATTGGTCAAATTCAGTGAGATCACTAATTTCATGTATTTCGTCTAATAATTTGAGTTCAAATTAGTTTGGAACTCAATTCTGCTTGGGGCCCAATTCCGCTAAATAGCTGGACTTCAATTCCCACACAAATGGGGAGGAATTGAAAATTCCTTCTGAATTTTATCAACTATAATTTTCAATTCTGTCCCGAAAAAAAAATTCAATTCTATTGAAACTATTAGTTCCCCTGAATTTGAAATATGAATATGAAATTATTTCTAAATCTGATCGTGACACTATATACTTATCGAAATATTAAATACATTTCCAGTCTTACTATTATCTTTTTCCTAGCAATTTAAAATAATTTATTCAAAATAACAAATACCACTACCAAGAATAACTAAATAAATAAACACAAATCCAAATTTAATATTTCACATTTTCACTAATTAATCCTATCAATATAAAAAAATATTTCAATAAGCATTGAAATATTATGTAAATTAATATTTAGTTCAATTGGGAAATTTAACAGTGGATTGGTCGCATGGAAATTAATTGCTAGGAAATTGATAAATTCAATGTAATTTCATTGGACCGGCCACAAACTAATATCTAGTTCAAATGGGAATTAAATAATAGACTGGTCATCATTTATAAAAACTATAAGGTTATTTTTCACATGTTGGAGAATTGATAAATTCAGTGTAATTTCATTGGACTGGCCACAATCTAATATTTAGTTCAGATGGAGACTAAATAATGAATAGGTCTCTATTTATAAACTATAGGGCCATTTTTCGAATGAAATTAATTGCGGGAAAATTGATAAATTCAGTGAATTTTATTAGATTGGTCACAGACTAATATTTAGTTCAAATGGGAATTAAATAATGAATTGGCCACCATTTATAAAAATTACAGGGCCAATTTTCGCAAGAAAATTAATGTCGAAAAATTGATAAATCCAATGAATTTTATTAGATTGGTCACGGTCTAATATTTATGTTCATATAGGAATTAAATAATGAATTGGTCGCCATTTATATAAACTATAGGGTCATTTTTCGCATGGCAATTAATGTCGGAGAATGGGAGAATGGATAAATTCAGTGAATTTTTATTGCTAGGGAAATTTGAAATTGCTACCAAACAAAATTAATTAAATTTAAATTTTAATAAATTAAGTTTCAAATAAATAATGAGTGTTCTGTTATTTATATATAAAGTCTAATATTTTATAAATATTTTAAATGAAAAATATTTGGCTATTTCTTTGGGGCCAAAGTAGGATTAGATCCACCTTTTAATCCAGCACTTGTATATATAAATAACAGAACACACATTATTTTTCACAACTCTGTTTTGATTATTTTTTCCCTCTTTCGCTCGAAATGGCAGAGCCAGAGAACGCCAACGACCGTCCGATCAACTTCTCCACTCGCCGCTCGGCAATCTACAAGAACGCCGGCGATCTCGTCACCTCCTGCGGTAGCGAGGTCGGATTTCTCTTCTTTTCAAAGTGCGGCAGTCCCTTCAGCTACGGCTACCCCTCCATAGAAGCCGTAGCCAACCGCTTCCTGGACAAGCCGGCGGCGGCGGCAGTCGGAAACTGTCGAACCTGCGATGATATTGCGATCATGGAGCTGAACCACCGGCGCGACGATCTGATTGAGGAATCGGAGGCGCTGAAGCTTCGTGAGGCGGCGCTGAGAAGGAGGATGGAGGCAGCGAAGGGGAAGAAGAAGGAGTCGGACTGGTGGGACGTTCCGGTGGAGGATCTGAGCTTGAAGCAGCTCCGGATTGCGGAATCGGAGATCGTGAAGATTTCGAAGGTTTTGGATGGTTGTGGCAACATTAATCGTCCTTCGTTTGGTGTTGGTTCTTACTCGTGAATCCCGCCGGCTCAATTTGGGTCGGGGAAATTCCGGTGGCGGTTGTTCCGGCGACGGTGGTAATTGATTAGGGATTTGGAATTTGGGGGTAATTTTTTTGTTGAAATTGGCGGGAAATTGGGATTAGGGATTTGTGGTTTTGAATTTCTTTATGTTGTTTTATCTTTTTAATGTTTTTTTTATGAATTTGAGAGATTTGCTAATTCTATGATATAAATTATAAAATACAAGTCCTCATAGTAAGACGAGAACATAACAAGTCATGATATTGAGGTTGATAATAGCCTCGAAACGAAAGAGTGGTGAATGTCATAGCTCGATATGCAGCCAGTTTTGAGGTGTGTTTTTAATGTCGGGCTATGAGGATGATGATAACTATGTTGATGAGAGAATATAACAAGTCATGATAACTGAGGTCGATAATAGCCTCGAAATAGAGGTGAATCTCATAGTCCGAAATGCAACCAAGGTTGAGATGTGCTTTTAATATCAAACTACGAGGATGATGATAACTATGTCGAACATGTGTAGATGGCGTGCACCGTTAATTTTAAATTTTATTTTAACTGCACTAAGACGTATGTTAGTTTTGCATTTGGTGACATCGATGTTTGGTTCCCAATTGTTCATTTGATGTCATCTTTAAAAATGCTACTACGCATTTTTCGCAGCTCAAATTTCACCTATGATGCCCTATGCTTTGTGGGCTCTACTTTTTTTTTTTTTTTTTGCTTAATGGGTTCTACTCCTATTTTTAGTTTACGATACATTTACTCCATGGACCTCTTAAGTCACGATGTTAGGCTCATTTCCTAGATTTGTCATTTTTTAATTATATGGGCTATATTTGTTGTTTTCCCAAACTTTTGGGCTAAGTTTGTCAATTTTAAAAAATTAAACAAGATTTTGTCATTTTTTTTAGATGTGTTTACATTTGTCAATTTTAGAAATTGTGGCTACATTTGTCATTTTATCATTATAGTGTTACTTAAATTTGTCATTACTTATTTTTTCTGAATTTTTTTTTATAAAAATCTTACAATAAGAAGTGATTTTGCATTTGAATTGTTCCTTTGCAAACAAATTAATTATATTTCCAATCTAATCATTTTCCTTTTTTCAATTAATTAAATACCTTTCCAAGCTTAATATTTCACTAATTAGAGCTTTTTTGCACATATACACGCATTTAACCATGAGTATTATCAACATAATGAATTTTATTTATACTAATTGATATTCATGGAAATTCAATTTGATTTATACTTTACATTCACTGGTCCAATCGAAATTGCTTGTCAATGGATATCCAGAAATCGGGTACCTACCAAAATTCAGCCAATTTAGGTGGAGATTATCTATTGACCAAGTTAAGTTGACATGTACGGAAGAGTAACGGGTGGGGACTGTTTGAAGGCATTCACCCCATGCCTGCCTGACGTGATGGGTACCCATTATGAATCTACATTATTTAGCCACAATATATAAGCAATGTTTAACAAACCAGACCTAGTTTCTCCTTCAACTCATCGATCAAGTAGTCCGCAGTTCCCTCTCCAACCCCAAATGCTCTGAATATCGTAGTTTTATCTCAAAAATCTATTTGCATAAGAGATTTGGGATTCACCTGATGGGTAGCGCCGTAGCGATTTTACCCGATACCTATTTTGGGGCAGGGTTGAATGTTATACATGTTTAGTCTTGCTAAGCGATGAGCGGATACGAATCATACCCGTTTGATAACGAGTGAGAAGTGAATTCGTGATAGCCGGACCCGTGAGTACTCGTTATCAAGCATTATCTATATATATGAAATCAAATTTTAGTAAATCAATTATCAAAATACTAATATGATGAAATATTAAATCAAAATATCTAAACAAAAGGGAAGAATTCTACCATGTATTTGCTTCCATATTCACATCGTAAATATAACAACTAATACAATTTCTTTCCATTTTTACCCTTTCACATTTACCCTCCCAAACTCCTATAAATTACATTTCAGTACTCTGTTCTTTAACTGTAACAAAAATGGCGGAAACAGAGAACAACATCATCCCGGCGAAGAAGACGAAAGGCAGGCGAAAGATCCCTCTCCAGAAGATCGAGGATCCCGTCGGCCGCGCAATCACTTTCTCGAAGCGCCGGAGGGGGATCTACAAGAAGGCCAGTGAGCTCGTCACTCTCTGCGGCGCCGAGGTCGGAATCATGTTCTTCTCCCCCGCCGGCAAGCCCTTCACCTACGGCTACCCGTCGATCGACTCAATCGTCGAGCGATTCATCCGCCATCCGCTGCCGCCGCCGCCGATTGATCGGCAATCGTTGGCGATTCAGCGATTCGTCGGCGTCCGCAGCAGGGTGATGATCGAGGAGCTGAACCAGCAGCACAATGAGGTGGCGGCGGAGGTGGAGGCGCTGAAGGAGAAAGCTGCGGAGCTGAGGAGCGCGACGGCGGCGAGGAAGATGGAGAAGAAGGAGCTGGACTGGTGGGATTTTCCGGCGGAGGATCTGAGCCCGGAGCGGCTGTGGATTGCGAAC
Organism: Linum lewisii; assembly: GCA_034768395.1. Classification (NCBI taxonomy): domain Eukaryota; kingdom Viridiplantae; phylum Streptophyta; class Magnoliopsida; order Malpighiales; family Linaceae; genus Linum; species Linum lewisii. The sequence goes on along the minus strand of CM068298.1, from coordinate 590,313 downwards.
TCGGAGATTGGGGAGCTCACTAGGGAATTGGATGGTATGAATTTGGAGAGGGGATCTGGATCGGAGGAGGCTGGTGTTGCTCTTGCTCTTATGGATTTTCCTCGGATTGATTCGGATCGGAGATCTGATGGTGGTAACTCCGGCGACGGCGACGGCGACAATTGATTGGGGAAAGGGGAATTTTCGTTGAATTGGCGGGAAATGGGATTAGGGATTTATAATTTGAATTTCTCTTATTGTGTTTGTTTGGTTTTAGAACCTAATAAATGGATTTCAGAGTATGTTTTTCAATTGATTAAATTGTCATAATCTCGTTTGGTTGATGGAATTGGGTCCGAGAATTAGAATTAGGAATTGATCTAAAATAATGAACTACAATTCTCAGGGGTTATTTTATATTGATTTTTTTTTTTTTGCGGTCTTGATAGCCAATTCATACCAATACAATTTTAAAATGTTGGTTTTGTACTGTTCCGCCTCAGTGAGTATGTGTTGGTTCAATGAGTCGGTTCGATAGATGAGCACGTCTGACTCCTTGCGTCAGGTATATACCTGCAGAGCGTCAGACAAATAGTAGTAAGAGGATGGTATGATAGGGGTAAGCTTGTATGAGTGATGATACAGGAGACAGAGAAGTACCATGGTGTGCTAGCAGGCGCTTGGGGTTCATTGGACTTACGACCAAGGAGGTGTGAGTTTGATTATGTAGGTTTGTCCCGCTTCTCATTGTTGATGCCATGGTTTATTTATAGCTTCTTGGTAGTCGAGTCGGGTTGTCACATGTCATTAGTTGATTGGCGGGTCAGTGTCGTGTTTGGCCTTGACCTTTTAGTCAAGGTTCAGGCCTTCTGTCTTGTTAAAACCCTAGCCTTTGTGGGCTTTGGGGTCTAGCGAGTCGGACACAAGCTTTAGGAATCCTGGTTCTCTTAGTTCGGACCCGAGGGGTCTCGGCCCATATGTACTCTTTTGCCTTGCTGATTTTGATGATAAATATATATGTGCAATTTATAAATATATGTGTATTTTCCTCTATTATTTTTTTTAAGGTTGATTTATATTTTGTAACATTATTTTGCAGATTTAGTAAGTCATCAATATGGATTACGAAGTTAATCTTTCTCATGTTTATAGAGAGGGCAATAAAGTTACCGACCTCCTCGTCTATCATGGTCATGGCCTTGATTGGGTACCTATTTAAATTTTCGTTGTCTCATGATATTAAGCTAAGCATTTTTAATAATTGTATCGGGGTTGATTTTCTGCGTTTTTTTCGATTAATTAAGAGTGTTTGACACCCGTTTTTTTCTGTCATTGCCTTGATTAGGATTCCCATTTGAATTTTCCGCAACCTCATGATATTGAGTTGGAAATTTTTTAGTAGTTGTATCGGGGCTGATTTCTCGTGTTTTTTACCGATTAATTAAGGGTGTTTGACACCAATTTTTCTACCATGACCTTGATTGGAGTATCTATTTGATTTTCTCGTTGTCTCATGATACACTGAGCTGGTTGTATCGGGATTTATTTCCCGTATTTTTTACCGGTTAATTAAGAGTGTTTGACACCCGTTTTTCTATCATGGCCTTAATTGGGTGCCCATTTGAACTTTTCGCTGCCACGTGACATTGAGCTGACCATTCTTAGTAATTGTATTGAGTTTGGTTTCCAACGTTTTTTTCCCGATCATTTAAGAGTGATTGACACCCATTTTTCTACCATCACCTTGATAGTGGTACCATTTGAATTTTCCGCTGCCTCATGATATTGAGCTAGTCATTCTTAGTAATTGTATTGGAGTTGGTTTCCCACGTTTTTACTGATTAATTAAGAGTGTTTGACACTCGTTTTTCTACCATTGCCTTAATTGGGCTACCATTTTTGGTCGGAAACCATTTGAATTTTCCGTTGCCTCATGATATTGAGATAGTCATTCTTAGTAATTGTATCGGGGTTACTTTCCCGCGTTTTCTTCCTGATTAATTAAGAGTGTTTGACACCCATGTTTTTACCATGGCCTTGATTGGGGTTCCCATTTGAATTCCCCCTACCTCATGATACTGAGCTGGCCATTCTTAGCGATTGTACTAGGGTTGATTTTCCCGAGTTTTTTTATGATTAATGAAGAGTACTTGACACCCGTTTTCCCCAAGTTTCACAAAGGAAGGGCGTCTATTACCGAAAATGAAATTTATCAAATATTCATATTTATGCTTGAATTAATTTATTATATAAAACCATGTTCAAATAAAAATACTTGGTATAGATATTATTTTAGAGTAAGTGATAAGATTCTAATATTATAGATAGTGATGGAGTTTGATTTAGTTTACTAAATATATAAAATTGTGTAAGCTATTTCAATCTATTTATATGGTTATTTTATTATAATGATCTTGTTCAGGAGTTGTTACGATAAAATAAATTTAATTTATATTATTACTTTATTATAATTTCATATACATGGCAACGTATCTTAAGGAAATTATTTTATATGGTAGTTCTTTAAATGCATATCTAGTGCTAGATTACGATTCTAATTAAAATAATTAACTTTAGTGTTAATTACAGAGAATTGTAATTAAAAAATATTTCATTTAGGCAGCAAGACGGATACTTCTCGTGAAGCTGTCTATCTTATTCTAGCTAGGGATACAAGAGTGGAAAGATCTAATCTTAATAACGCTCCATTTCAAATCTAGTCTCACACAGTAAACATTAAATTTTTTGCACTTGTTTCCAAAATCTTCATTTATATATATGGAATAGTTTTAATTCACTTATTCAGTTATTTTCCTATAAGTAGCTTAAACCTATTCACAACAAAATCACACACAACTACAAAGAATTCTAAGAATTTCTCAAAATGGGAAGGCGTAAAATAGAAATGACAATGGTGAAAGATAAAAATTGTCGACAAGTGACATTCTCGAAGAGGCGCACTGGGCTCTTCAAAAAGGCTCATGAATTGGCTACTCTCTGCGCTGTCCAGATTGCGATTCTGGTGTTTTCCCCTGGGGGAAAACCCTTCTCATTTGGTAGTCCTGACGTCAATTCCATCACCGACCGGTTTCTAAATCCGAATGAAAACCCTTCAACCTTTGGTAAGAATAATAATATCAGCAGTGCTATGAAGGAGATGAATGAGGAATTGGACTCGCTCCATAGTCAGGTTGAGGCTGAGAAGGAGAAAGAAAAAACTCTCAAGGAACAAGTGATGGCTCTTGGAGGCTCGTCTATGAAGCCGATCAATAAGACGAGACTAGATGAACTTCGAGAGCTGAAAGAGAGGTTGGTGACGCTCGAGGGAAAACTGGACAAGCAAGCAATGGAGATGGATGCGTCATCGTCGTTGTTGCTCTTGTCAGGGACTCAAGCAATGGAGATGGATGCACCATCGACGTTGTTGCTCTTGTCAAGGACGCAAGCAGTGGAAGAAGCAACGAATCTGGACGACTCCAATATTTCTTAATGTAGCGAATAAAGTTGCAAAATTATATGAAAGACAGATTTAAATGTCCCGCGCGAACTTTTATCGCGCGAAAATAATAATAATTGTTCTCAAACAATAAAAATAAAAAGCCTTTTGCAATGTTTATTATTCAATAAAATGATATTTTTATGAAGAAATTGTATGTGTTTTGGGTGATTTTTTTTCAAGTTTTATGACTAAATGAGGTATACAATCCAAACAACTCATGGGTTTGGTTTGATTCAATCTTTTTATATTTTTTCTTATATCCATAGCTATTGAAAGACTTATTATAACTCAAATATATATGTTGAAACTATGTTAAAAATCATGATTGGGTAGTTTAATTTGAAATGTATCTTATCATTCCTCTTTAAAGTGGTGAAGGTTTGATCCTAAGTTGCTTAGAGTTGGAGAACGGTCTTTCTAAAACTGCAATGTAACTCTGTAAGTAGTTCATAAATTCCAAAAAAAATTGAGTGTTCAATTTTTAACAATGAACAATCAACTCAAAATTTTGAAGAAAAAATTGAAAACTCATCCTCGTTGAGAGTCGGTTTGACAAGCAATTTCAGTGTTTATAATCCTCTAACCAGGGGTGAAGAACCTTAGACAAAGGCGAGTCCTGGTCCAATTATAACATTTAAGTGAAATTGTAAACGAAAATAACAACTATGTAATTTGCAAAATAAAATTGTTGTCCATTTGGGAATGTGAGATAAGGCTGGATTTAGGAACGTACAAAAAATGCATGAATAAATTAGACAAGTACTTTTTTTGTTTCGTCTAATTCCAAATTTCGAATAACGTTAAAGCTTTTCTATAACCTCGCCCCGTTTTAAAGAATTAACAAATTTGTTGAAATATTTTTTAATTTGAAGGTTTTATTAAAATTACACTTCACCATTAAAAACATTAATTTGTGTTAGATTGTTGATGAAACTCTCCACAAAGTAAGTACAAATAAATGTAACTCATGACTAGTGTTTTCGATAGCCACCTCCTTTTTCTTATCTTTTCTCCGTACTCCTTCCTTCACTGTTGTCCATCTTCACACCTCACTATGCGTCACATCTCCTCTACCTCTTCATTGTATGTCGGTCTTATTTCGTACTCCTCTTCCTCTCCATCCTCTTTCTCCTCCTCAACATCATCTTCTTCATCCTCCAAAAATTTGTATCACATCTTGGGAAGAGGTACCACTCAAAACATAACCGAATCTTTTTTTTGTATTTGATGCTAGTTGTATTAGTTACTTTTTTGGTGTTACCTCTTTTTTTATGCTGTGTAATCTAGTTGCACGTGTTGTTGCGTGAGACAAACACATGTTATTGATTTTTATTATCAGTTGTATGTTGTGTATATCTGTGCGAGACTGACACATGTTATTGTTTTTTTCTGATATAAGTTCGGTAATGTAAATACGTATATAAATTGAGAAATGGCACCTATTATTATTATTTTTCTAGTACAAGTCTAGCTAGTAATGTGAATAATGAGGAGTAGAATTTGAGGGTGATAGGTGAGTTAGGACGAGGTGGTAGCACAAAAACAATCTCATAATTGAAATAACAAAACTCTCCAACAAAGCTAAACCATTAAAATCGAATTGCATATAATAATGGTCGATAGACACTCTTACCCAATGAATTCTAATTTGCAAATCATCAAAAGCGCCAAAAGTATACCGCGATTTAGGCAAAATATACACATTTCAGTCGCTGAAATTAGAGAAAGTACGTGACATGAATCACATTGACAGTCGAACGTGCATTCATAGCATAAACTATGACATCATTTCAAGGTGTCCATCAGACTAAACATGACGAGGACACTGAATAGAGAACCTGAATCGAGCAATATTTCATTCTCAAACTAAAAAATATTGTGCAATTTATAAATGAGTTAGGTGTAGTTTCCTTTGTTAATTTTTTTTTTGATTTTTTTGATTTCGTAACACCATTTTGCTGATTGGGAAAGTTAAGTTTTCTCATGTATATAGAGAGGGCAATAGAGTTGCTGACCTCCTAAGCCCACCATGGCCATGAGCCCATAGCCTTGATTGGGGTGTTCATTTGAATTTTTCGCTGCATCAAGATATTGAGCTGATCATTTTTAGTGATTGTATTAGGGTTGGTTTCCTGCGTTATTTACCAATTAATAAAAGGCGCTTGACACCTATTTTTCTACAAAGAAAAAAAGAAGATTTTGTAACACCATTTTGCAGATTTAGGAACTCAACGATGGAGATTGGGAAGTTGAGCTTTCCCATGTTTAATGTTTATAGAGAGGCAATAGAGTTGCCAACCTCCTCGCTCACCACGATCATGACCTTGATTGGGGTACCCATTTGAATTGTCCGCTAACTCATGATATTGAGTTGGTCATTCTTAGCGATTGTATTTGGGTTGGTTTCCTGCATTTTTTACCGATTAATTAAGGGTTCTTGACACCCATTTTCTATAAAAAAAATGATTACATTTTGTGTATAATGAGTTTCACAAAGGAGGGGCCTCTATTACCAAAAATGAAATTTATCGGATATTCATATTTTAAAGTAATTGTGGGTTTAATTGTTTCTCTCATTTTCTCACCCAAAAAAAGAGTAAGTGTGGATAAGATTCTAATATTATAAGTAGTGATGGAGACTGATTTTATTTACTAAAATATAAAAAAACACGTGTTTATTTCAATCAATTTATATGGCTACTTTATTATAATAATCCTGCACAGAAGTTGTCACGGCAAAAAAAAATTAATTTATATGGTTATTTCATTATAATGATCTCGCCCAGGAGTTGTTACGATAAAAAAAAATTAATATTGTTACTTTAATATAATGATTTGTGTATATGGTAACATATCTTAAGGAAATCCTTGTATATGATAGCTCTTTAAATGCGTATCTAATGCTAGATTACGATTTTAATTAATCTAAATGCCAAGTGTAGTGGACAAAGTGAGCAAGACGAATATTTTTCATGAATTTTCCGCACTTGTTTCCAAAATAAATGAATTTTTTGGTAATCTCCATTTATATGGAATAGTTTTAAATAACTTTTCAAGTTATTTTCCTATAAATCTTCAACTCATTCACAACACAACCACACAAGAAAAAAAAAACAAAAGCAAGAAAAAAAATCAAAGAATTTCTCAAATGGGTAGGCGAAAGATAGAGATGACAATGGTGAAAGACAGGAGCTGCAGACAAGTCACTTTCTCTAAACGTCGCACTGGGCTCTTCAAAAAGGCTCATGAATTGGCTACTCTCTGTGCTGTCAGAATTGCAATTCTGGTGTTCTCCCCTGGTGGAAAGCCCTTCTCATTTGGTAGTCCTGACGTCGATTCCATCACCAACCAGTTTCTAAATCAGAATGAAGGCCCTCAACCTCTGGTAAGAAAAATAATCAGAGCAGCAGGGCTGCGAAGAAGATGAATAAGGAATTGGACTCGCTCCATTGTCAGGTTGAGGCTGAGAAGCAGAAAGGCAAAACTCTTAAGGAAAAGTTGATGGCTCTTGGAGGTTCGATGTTTGTGAAGCCGATCAATAAGATGAGACTGGATGAACTTCAAGAGATGAAAGAGAGGTTGTTGATGCTCCAGAGAGAATTAGACGGACGAGCCATGGAGATGGATGCGCCAGCGACGCTGTTGCTTTTATCGGGGACACAAGGAGTGGAAGAAGCAGAGAATCTAGACGACCCCGATATTTCTTATTGCAGCGAATAAAGTTGTAAAATTATATGAAAGACAGATTTATATGTCTCGCGCAAACTTTATTTGTGCGGTAATAATAATAATTGTTCTCAAACAATAAAAATAAAAATTAAAAAGCCTTTTGCAATGTTTTTTCCCGATAAAATTATATTTTTATGAAAAAATTGCATATGTTTTGGGTGATTTTTTTTCAAGTTTTACGACGAAACGAGATATATAATCCAAACAACTCATGGGTTTGGTTCAATATTTTTTTTTTTTTTTTATCCATAGCAATTGTTTGTCTTATTATAACTCAAATATGTTGAAACTATGTTAAAAATCATGATTGGGTAGTTTAATTTGAAATGAATTCATTTGAAATGTATCTTATTATTCATCTTTAAAGTCGCGAAGGCTTAATCATGAGCTGCTTAGAGTTAGAGAACGGTCTTTCTAAAACTGCACCGTAAGTAATCTATAAATTCGAAAAAAAAAATTAAGTGTTCAATTTTTAACAATGAACAATCTACTCACAATTTTGAATTTTCAAGAACAATTTCAAAGTTCGTCCTCGTTGAAAGGCAATTTGACAAGCAATTTCAGTGTTCAGACTACTCTGACCAGGGGTGAAGAACCATAGACAATGGTGACTCCTGGTCCAGTTCTAGCAATTGAGTGAAAATTGTAAACGAAAATAGCAACTGTATAATTTGCGAAATAAAATTGTTGTCCATTTGGGAATGTCAGATAAGACTGAATTACTGACGTACCAAAATTGCGTGAAAAAATTAGAAAAGTACTCTTTTTGTTTCATCTAATTCCAAATTTCAAATAAAGTTATAGCCTTTCTATAACATCGCCCGTTTTTTAAAAAATTAACAAATTTGTTGAAATATTTTTATATGGGATATTGGTTAAATTTTGAAGGTTTTATTAAAATTGCACTTCATCATTGACACGTCATCAATCAAGAATAATACATTCGAGAACGACGGATTACCCTATTTTGTTAAAAAAAGAATTTCATATTTGGTTGATTGGGCCAAAAATGGGAGAAATTTCTTGGAAATGTATTTTGGGTAAAAGGGGCAGATAATAGTGATGTTGAAGTAATTATGCATCAAGGCATCAACACGGTTTGGACCTTTGGAACAATTCTTCTCCAAACTGCCCATCTTTTTTAATGAGTACAAGTTAGTAGTTAATTGATTCTTAAGGGGCAATATTGACTTTTTGCTAATTAAAAAGATTTAGGAAACTTGTACTTGTACAACAAGTTTAAGACTTGAGTACAAGCTAGCTAGTTGACATCGTGGTTTGTTGATTGATTTAGGGTGGAGTTTTCTAGGATACGATTCTGTTCATTTTGGGGATTGTCTGAACAATATAGTTGCTTGGTCGATGTCTAATCTGTCTCAATTGCCTGGTTCGGGTTTGAAGCATTTTGTATAGTAAAAATGTGAGTACGGTAGTGAGTTCAGGGTGTGATATAAGGAATAACGATAATGAGGAATGGAAGGGCCAATCGAACGTACTGAGAGAATATTTTTCTTGCCAGAGTGTCAATTTGTCTTTTGTGATGTGACATGAGCAATATTTATAGTCTCTGAACCATGCGATTGAAGGCCACCTCCTATTAGTTAGTGATATGATGACGACAGAGCGTCATGGAATTGGATGCCATCATCCAGATTTGACCACATATTGCTTTGGAGTCCAAACAATTGAAACCACAAGGTTTCGAGTGAGCTTCGGGTCCATGGACCAAGCATCTGATCCACAATGGCCTTTCCTAGGTCTAGAACAACGACCCGAGAGTTTACCGAGCCAGGCAAACCGTTTCCCAAGCCTATGGGCTAGACACCCAAAGTCAAGGATCTCTCCTTCCACTTCCATGTCTACCCTAAGGTTCCCATTAGGTCAGACGATCAAGTCACCTGACCCAAATCTGTTGGATCGCTCCAATGAGCCTATCACGTAGGTACGTTTTCAATGTAAACATAGGAGTAACCATTGGACACCATAAGAAATAATCATCAATCAAAGACTACACGACAGTCCATCCCAGAGTACCACATTGACGAAATATTTTCACACTACAATAGGAATACTGAGATCACGGGTTGTGCAAGATTCCTCTGCTTTTGCTTTGTCGAATATTCCCTAATTTCTAAGCTTTCCCTAGAAAGACCTAAAGGGTTAATTAATTTATTCCTCGTAGAGGATTCTTAGCCGTTCATATGGAAGAGCTTTTCTAAGGGAAAATTGCATTTTGGACCTTTATACTTTATCAACTTTACAAATAACTCCCTATACTGTGAATCATTACCAGGCTACAATTATCCTTAGGGACGTCTTGGGGCTCGAATAGTCTTATGGGCCTTTTAGACTCGAGCAGTGGAGTTAGTGTATGAGGGTAATATAAAAGGATAAGCGGATGAAAGAATAACCGTGAGATAGAAAAGTATTGAAAGTGTTTTTTGTTTTCGATGACGTATTAAGGGGTCGTTTGGTATAGGAGATTGAGAATTTGGGGAAATATGAAAATAGGGAATGGTGGAAAAGTGTTTGTTAAAAGTTGGAGGATGTTAAATTACATTGTTTGGTATGTATATTTGGTAAAGAAAATAGGAGAGGAAGACAGTGGGTCCCATTATTCTATTTGAGGGAAGTCAGAATTTCTGATAAAAGTAGAAATTGTCAGAATACACATTCTGGAGACAATAAGAAACTCTGGGTATCTGAAATACAAAACCCCAGCTCCATTAGACAGTAAACAAACAAGGATATCTCAGAATACAGAGTTTCCAAGAAACACAGCTAGACTTCCCCTATACCAAACGACCCTAAGTGTACAAGGCGTGATGGGTAAGTCTACAATGACACCATTTCTGTTCATAGCACATCGAGTCAATGATGAATGCCACATGCCGACCTGTAAGTGTTGACCATGGTATGAATCTATCTCCACCACTGATGCGATGAACGGTGGAGATTCCACCATTCACAAGTGACTTAAGCCTGTTTATGCTTTTGATGACGTATTGAGTGGATGAGGCGTGATAAGTAAGTCTGTAATGCCAAATTTGCTACTCATAGTAGCACATCAACTGTTACGTATCTGTCTCTACCATTGATGAGATGAACGGTAGAGATTCAACCATTTCACAACAATAAAACCATGTATTTAAACTATTCTTAACTACAAGTTTGACACTTTCAGTTATGAAACTTTTGGCCTACCTAACACAAATTTATTGGAATCTTTGTAACGGGTAATTAGCGTTATTAATTATTAATTATTTAAACCTTTTTAAAGCATATTTAATTCTGTATTTTTTTTCATAGGATTAGGCTTAAATGAAATAATTAAAAAAAATGGGATGTGGGGCATATAAATGCTTAAATGTGGGGTTTTGTTATGGTTTGTCGTTGTTTGTGATTGTGTTTAATTTTGATATCTTTGATTTGTTCGTGTTTAGAATGAGTACGATAGCTCGATGAACCTAGGCACTAGCTCAAAGTAGCTTAAAGACAGTTCTGTAGTCTTTGGATAAGTGTAAAAGATGTTTGGATATGATGTTTTCTCCAGATGGGGAAGCCACCTAGCTAACATCAGCTCGCCTTAACTCGAATCATTTTGAACTAAGTTGACATATGTTTAGAGAGTGACACTCTAAGCTAGCCACCTCAAACTGATCAGCTTAGAGGTCGTGTCACTAATGAAAGTGCAAAAGTGATGTATGAATACTTGATGACAGACCGACAATTGGGCAGTTAAAGAGAGTTGAGGTGGTTAAGTTCTTTACCTACGTCGACATGGTGTCTGCCTTCATTTTGGTAGCAACTTCACTTGGTTTGGATAGATTTTCTCATCCAAATTAGCAGCCCGATCGTCCAAGAGTATAGATGATTACTTTCTAAACTTTTCTTGGTCCAAAAGATACCTTTCAGTGCCAACCAACACTTCTCCTTACCCTAGAGCTACGAGAACATCTAACCATAATACTCAAAATCACATCATCTCACTAAAAACGATACAACCCAACATCATCACCATTTAACCAAAATTCATAACAATTGAAGCAATTGACTCTCACGTACCGTTAAATTCACTGGTTCAATCATCCGATTTTTAACCGATGAAATCAACCATACAACCGTCCCCACATGATCACTTCTCACTACTCTAATACCAACCCATCAAAACGCGCGTAAACCTCTTTATTCCCCACTGAAATCCCCATTCTACCCCTATCCCCTTCATCAAATCTCATCTCTACCCTCTCCCTTCTCAGTATAAAAAAAACCAATCCCCTGAACCCTTCTCCAATTCATGAATCCCACAAAGAAACGAATCCAAATTCGTCAAAAGCTATCAAATTTCTCGTACCATCATGCGTGAAATCGATCAACACACGAGAATCGAATCCGTCACCGGCGGCGGCGAAGGAATTCCGGCGGAAACCATGAGTCCGGACCTCTCCGGCGACGACGGCGGCGCCGGAGTGAGGAGGACGATCAAGAAGAGGGGATCGTGGATTTTGAGGAGGATGAAAGTCAACAGCTATCAAATTACTCATACCATCGTGCGTGAAATCGATCATCAGCCGAGAATCGAATCCGTCACCGGCGGAGAAGGAATTCCGGCGACAAATGAGAAGAGAGGATCGTGGATTTCGAGGAGGATGAAAGTGAACAGAGAGTCTCTGAAATGGAGGTGGAAGTTCTTGACTTCAGCTTTCAAATGGAAGCGAGTGAACAATCTCCAGATCTCGCTGGTCGACGATGTGCTGTTCAAGGTCGTTTCGGCTCTGGAGGCTGTCGTTTTGGTCGCCACTGTTTCTTTCTTTTACCTCTGTTGCGGCTGTCACTTTTGAATCGAGCATTTGTTCTGTTTTTTTGTTGTTGTTCCTCCTTGATTGTTTAGATGGTTTGCAGTATTGTAAATCCTATTGTTAGAGCTTCTTTAATTTTTCCTTGTTGCTGATTCCATGGCGGATTTTTCTTGGCTTGATCTGTAGTACTTACTCTAACGGTAACATTTTTTTCACTTAATTATGGCTGTGTTCTTCCTTCCATGGATTCTTTTCTTAACTCTGCATCGTAGAAACAGGGGATTCTTTCTTCAATCGTTATGGAAACAGAGGATTTTCAATTTAACTCGTGAAAAAGGCGATGGTTACAGAAATTGTGATCTGGGTTCAGCTGAGTGACCTTTGGTTTCTTGTTCTTCCTCTTTCCATTGATTAGGGGATTTTCGGTTGCATCGTGTAAAGGAAATGGTGATCTGGGTTAAGCTCTAAGTGATCTCTGCTTTCTTATCTTCCTTAATTTTCTCTGTTCTTCCTTCAATTCCATGGATTCCTTCCTTCACTCTGCAACTCGTTCGAAAAACAGGGGAAATTTCCAAATCCTAATTTCATCGTGATAAGGCATTAGTTCTAGAAATTACGATCTGGTTTAAGCTGAGTGATCTCTACTTTCATAACTCTGAAACTCATTAGGGAATTCTTTCCAATCAAATCGTGATCTGGGTTTAGCTCTGAGTGACCTCTGTTTCCCAGTTTGCTCTGTAATTTTCACAGAGGAGAAGAGAATCCGACAAGAAAACGGGGACCGGAGAACCGACAACTTATCGGCCGTTGGATCGCCGGCGAATGGAGTGATTTCTGTAGCTTTCAGAAGCTTTATTAAATCGAAAAGGCCAAACAGATTACAGAGGATGACGTGAAAAGAGGGGAAAAAGATGAACTCGTTGGCTTTAGCTGTATACAGAAGAGAGAATTTGTGTGTTTTAGTACCGTTGGATTAAATGCTTAATAGATACACTAATTTTGGATGGTTTGCATATCGGTCCCGAAACTTTTAAGTATTGCGTATTAAGTTCGTAACTTGGGAATTGAAATGATTCTAATAAGGTGGACATTTGGGCATAGATAACAGTTAAGATAAATTAATCGATCCACTTTGGTCCGTCAAAGTGGAGCTGAAATTAAGTCGAATGAACTGACTACATCCATATTTTGTTCACAATTATAGCTAGTTTATCCGAAATTGACCCACTTCAGCTTGTCAAACGGTCAAGTCGACCATAATTTGGTAGGTTAACGTTAGGAGGTTTGATATTTTTTTTAACCAGCCAACAACTTAACTCCTATCCCTAGAACTTAGTCCATTCCATTTGTGAGTTACGAGACTGGTGCATAATATACGAAAAAGGTTTCAGGATCAATATGCAACCCTGCCAGAATTACATGATGAATTATGTATTTGACCAAACGAAACAACGAGGCATACTGTTTTCCATTGGAAGTTCCTTCACACATGATTAAATTGTGAAATATGTAGTTGTTCAAGTACTAAATATTAATTATTTTTTTATAAATGATGAAAAGAAATATCAGTGTACAAATACGTGTTAGAGATACGTGATTATTAGAAGGTGACAACATGATGTTTGACACGATGTTTGATGTCTCTTAAGTTAGAAGTTTGGTAAACCTCTAGACTTGATAAACACTTTTCTTTGAATACATGGCTATATACACATTCTAAATATGTTAGGCTTGAGTTGGGGGTTAGGAGGTTGCTGTTAACGTGTTTATATTAGGTTAGGTTAGTTAAGGGTAGTTTTTTCCTTTACTCCTTAATTAACCTAACAGACGTGTATATGTATAGGGTTAGCCGCCGGCTCTAGACATCTTGTTCTTCTTCTTCTTCTCTCCTTCATCCTAATAAGAGATCTCTCTTCTGTCCGTGGACGTACCTAGTATCCTACTAGGGAACCACGTTATATCGTGTGTCTCGTTCATCGTCTTCATCTCCTCTACGATGTCTAACATGGTATCAGAGCTTTCTGATCGTTCCTCCGACTCTTTGGGAATTCGCTTTAATGGGAAGAACTACGCCATGTGGGCGTACTCGATTCGCATCGCTGTAAAGGGGAGAGGCTTGCTCTCCTATCTTGATGGCACTAACAAACGCCCCGAAGCAGCCTCGCCCTCATCTGATGCGGAGAAGGAAAAATCGGCAGCATCTCTCGTTGCTCCCACTCTTGCTCAACAAATTGAAAACTGGGAAATTCAAGATGCTCGTGTCCAGTCCTTTTTGATTGGATCTATGGAGTCATCGATTGCTCTTCCCTTGCGGTCATTCTCCACAGCCGCGACAATCTGGGCACATCTTCAAAAAGCATATTCTCATGTTAGCGCTTCACGCTTATTTGATTTGGAGTATGCTCTTGCCAATTTATCTCAAGGTGAGATGAGTGTCAATGATTATTATCTTGCCGCCACTAACATCTGGACAGAACTCGATATTGCATCAGCCTCCGTTATGATAGGTGAGGTCAATCCAGGCATGTTGGAAGAAAGGAGACGTACTCGTAGCTTGCAGTTTCTTATGCGTCTCCGTCCAGAATTCGAACAGGTTCGATCTCGACTCATTGCCGATAACAAAACAGATATGGATGACATTCTTGGAGAATTGTTCCGAGCTGAAACCAGATTTGTCACACAAGCTCACTTAGATGGATCTTCTGCATCTAGTGTTGCGGCCTTTGCTGTCAACAAGGCGCGGCCCCGTTTTTTTCCCTCCAGCTGGTTCGTCGTCCACTATAAGGTCGACAGGTGCAACTGGATCGGCTGAGTCTGCCTCGGTAAAATGTCATTTTTGTCACGAAGACGGTCATCCTCAAGCTCTATTTGTACGTATTGCAAAAAGGCTGGCCATATAATCTCCGATTGTCGTGCTCGTGGACGGAGAAATTATGGCCCTGGTACAAAACCTACAGGATATTCCACTCAAGGTGTAATTCCAAGCTTAAATGGATCAAATGGGACGTCTCCTCTGTTGGGATCAAATCCTTCCAATTCCACTGTTGGTGATTCTTCCATCAATATATCTCAGTTGATTCAAACCGAGTTGGCTCGCGTGCTACCGCAAGCTTTTAGTTCTGCATTTGCCTCTCTTGGATTATCAGGTACTTGGTCTACACCTTGGTTTCTTGACTCCGCTGCTTTCAATCATATGTCTGGTAATATTAAATTATTTCAATCTTATACGCCGATTAAGAATCACTCGGTTGAAGTTGCCAATGGCCAAAAGTTGCCGGTCGCGGGTATTGGCACCGTTCAGACATCAACTGTTACCTTACCGGCCACTCTTCATGTACCACAATTGGTTCCGAATTTGGTCTCTGTGGGGCAATTAACTGAATCTGGTTACGATGTGTTATTTAGTTCTTCTGGTTGTGTGATACAGGATCGATTGACCAAGAGGAAAATGGGTCTAGCGAGTAAGGAAGGGCGAAATTACCACCTAGAGACACTTGCGTTGGATGCAGCTCGGCCGATGGGTGCTATGGATTCTGGTGGTGATTTAGTTAGTTGTGATGTTTTTGAAAACTCGGTTGCTATTTTGGATATTCCTAGTTATTCGGTTACTTTTAGTTCAGAACAATTATGGCACTTGTGGCATAGCCGGCTTGGTCATCCACATAAGGGCCGACTATTGAGTATGTTTCGCAAACATTTACTACCTGTTGATCATAATAAGATGAAACAGTTTTCGGCTCCTGACTGCTTGCATTGTATCGAGGCTAAGACTATAGCTTTGCCATTTCACTCTAGTACCACAGAGGTTCATGAGCCTTTTGCTCTCATTCACACAGATGTCTGGGGTCCTAGTCCTATTACCTCTCGTCTTGGATATCGATACTTTGTGTTGTTCATTGATCATAAAACGCGGTATACATGGGTTTACTTCCTTCGGTTGAAATCCGAACTTATACAGGTTCTCAAGGAGTTTGTTTCTATGATCCGGACACAGTTTGATCGACCTATCAAGATGTTTCGATCTGATCCTGGCGGTGAGTTCATGTCTCATGCTTTACATCAGTACTTTGTTGATCTTGGAATTTTATTTCAGCAGTCTTGCCCGGGTGTTTCTGAACAAAATGGGTTGGTTGAAAGGAAACATCGACATATTCTTGATCTTACTCGTGCTCTCCTACTTCAATCCCATGTCCCATCCAGTTTTTGGGTTGAAACAGTTCGAACTGTGGTTCATTTGGTCAATCTTCAACCAACGCCAGTCCTTAGTCACAAGTCTCCGTTTGAACTTCTTCATGGTCGAGTTCCGGATTATTCTCGTCTTCGGTTTTCGGTTGCACTTGCTTTGTTCTTCTACCAAAAAAGGATCGGCATAAGTTGGAAGCTAAAACAGTTCGGTGTGTGTTTATCGGGTATACTCCTCATCATAAAGGTTACTTGTGCTATGATCCTATTGCTCGTCGTGTTCATACTGCGTATCATGTTGTTTTCCTTGAACATCACTTCCATTATCATAATCCTCCTGCCATCTCTACCCATTCCTCTACTCGCCCACATATTCCCAGCTTTCCTGACTTTCATGATAATCCAACCTTCAACCCCCACCAACATACTGCCACATCATCTTGTCCAATTCCAAACCCTTCTCCCATACATACTCCAACGTCACCCATTATTTCACCTTCCCATGCACCTTCTCATGCACCCACCATTCTTTCTCCTTCCCATACACCAATCCTTACTTCTCCTTCCCATGCACCAATCATTTCACCTTCCCATCCCCAAAATTCACCTTCCCATACACCTCATGCACCAACTACAACTTCCTCTCTCACTTTTCCCACACTTCCACCTTCCCCATCACCTGACACTACTCCTCCTCGTCGCTCCACTCGCACTATCCATCCTCCATCCCGTTTCCAAGACTATGTTACTTATGCCACCACATCTGTCACAGTACCCACTAGTTTCAAACAAGCAAGTGTTGACCCTAATTGGAACCAAGCTATGCAAGAAGAGATTGATGCTTTACATGAGAATAACACGTGGACTCTTGTTGATCGACCTACCTCCACATTGGTTATTGGCTCCCGTTGGGTTTACACTGCAAAATTTAAAGCAGATGGTACTCTCGACAGGTACAAGGCTAGACTTGTAGCTCAAGATTTCGTCAAGAATATGGTATTGATTATGATGAGACGTTTGCTCCGGTTGCTAAGATGTCGACTGTTCGGGTTCTCTTGGCTCTTGCCGCACAGAAAGTTTGGCCTCTTTATCAACTTGATGTCAAGAATGCTTTTCTACATGGCACTTTGAAGGAAACCGTGTATATGGAGTGTCCTCCCGGCTACGCCAAGCCATCTCCTAATACTGTGTGCCTTCTTAATCGCTCTTTGTATGGCCTCAAACAAGCTCCTCGTGCCTGGTTTGAGACATTTCAGAGCTTGATTCTTCAGTCTGGTTTCCTTCAGAGTAAGAATGATCCTTCCCTCTTCCTCAAGACTGGTACTTGGTGCGCAAATTAATGCACACAATGTTTTACTCGCTAGATCGCTCTAGCGAGATCGTTACTTCCCAAGGGTCTTCCTTTCTCTATTACTCAGAACAGTGTGTCAAGCTATTCGGGGTGTCGTTTTGGGTTTGAATTGGTTTAAGATCTAAGTAAACTAATTAAGCAATTTAAACAAGTAAACAGGCAAAGCAAATTGGGGTTTCAAAGATAGACTAAGGCGGTTGTTCAACTCGAATCCACGCTAGTTCGGTTTAGATGGATGAAATTATGTAAACGACGAAATTCAACAGACTAGACGACTCGGCAAATCCTTTTGTAATCTCTACTCCATGGTCAGGCCGTAGAGATTCAATTCTATCAAACCTACAAGCTCCTATGGTCAAGCTAACTTGCAAGAAATCAAGAACGATCAAGAACAGTGAAATGCCACGAAATCATGCAAAGAGATTAGGTTCTGCAATCCTATGGTCAAGCTATTGGAGAACCTAACGACCTCCTAAACTCTAGAATGAAAAGCGTTCATGGTCAGACCCGCAATTCAAAGATAAACCCTGAAACTAACAATTGATCAAGTTGCCAGAATCAAAAAGCTTAAATTAGGGTTTAGGAGAAATCGCATCTAAGTCTGAAAGATCATCGATTAACATAAACGGGTTAGAAACCCGAAATCATCCATACAAAATCCTATCTAACGCTTCATCTAATCTAAACAACCCTAGAGATTTAGCCAGACATCGTTACAGAAGAAATCTCAGAAACAAAGAAGAAGAAAACTGGAGAAGAAAACATCTTACTCCGAGTAAACCTAATCTCGATTAATCCTCGAAACTCCTGAGTCAATCCCCGCTAATCCTCGCTCAATCGCGTCTCCAAAACTCCGTCTTCACCTCCGAGAGTGTCTGGTTCGTCAGAGAAAAGTAGAGAATTGCAGAAAAATCAAGTATGTTTCCTCCCTCCTCGAAATTGGGTTAAAAACCCAATTTCCGTCAAAATCCGGAATTAAAGCAAAAAGTGCGGGAAGGGGGTCGAAAAGTGCGGAGGCGCACTTTTTCCTTCAAAAGGCGCACTTTTGGACCTGAATCCAGCTCCGAACTTCTTTCGGTAATTTCCACCTCATTTGTGCTCCAAATTGATCCCCGTTTGAAGCGCCGAGCTCGTAGAAAGGTCCTCCACAATGTGGTAACCTGAAATCTCAACAAAAACAACTCGAAGCAACATCAAATTGCCCAAAAGAGGACCAACGGGGATAAAACATATTTTACATAAAAATCATTCAAGTTCATCACAATTCAGAGTCAAACAAGAGGAATGTCGTTCAAATGTGGCGAGATAAACGCGGTAAATCTAACGTCATCAGTACTCGTGGCATTATTGTTCTTCTTCTCTACGTTGACGACATGATTTTAACTGGCGATGATTCACAAGGTATTCAGGAGGTTCGACAGACCTTACACTCTCACTTCAAGCTTAAGGAGCTTGGTGATCTATCATATTTTCTTGGCCTCCAGATCGCTCGCTCGTCGAAAGGATTATTTGTTCATCAGTCTAAATATATTACCGATCTTCTTGCGAATGCACATATGACGGACTGCACTCCATGTCAGACACCAATGGAACTCAATTTAAAGCTGAGCAAGGATAATGGAGACTTGGTTCCTGATCCCACTCTCTATAGGCGTCTTGTTGGGAGCTTGATCTACTTGACCTCCACTCGTCCGGATGTCGCATATGCAGTGCAAGTTGTTAGTCAGTTCATGGCTAATCCTCGCCTTCCTCACCAAGCAGCTGTGTTTCACATTCTTCGTTACTTACAGGGTACTAAGGAGCTTGGTTTATTTTTCCCATGTACTGGGTCGACACAGGTGACGACATATGCAGATGCTGATTACGCGGGTTGTGTTGATACCCGTCGTTCTACATCAGGTTG
This sequence comes from Linum lewisii, assembly GCA_034768395.1. Classification (NCBI taxonomy): domain Eukaryota; kingdom Viridiplantae; phylum Streptophyta; class Magnoliopsida; order Malpighiales; family Linaceae; genus Linum; species Linum lewisii. The sequence continues at coordinate 570,871 of CM068298.1, read as the reverse complement.
GTGTGTGACTTATGGAGATTCCTTTATCTCTTGGCGTTGCAAAAAGCAAGACAAGGTTTCCAAGTCCTCAACAGAAGCAGAGTATCGATCGATGTCTGAGGTGTGTTCTGAGATTGTTTGGTTGCTTCGCTTGTTCGAGGAGTTGGGAGTTCCGGTATGTCACCCGGTGCAGTTATACGGGGATAATACCAGTGCTATACAGATTGCTACTAATCCTGTCCTCCATGAGCGTACTAAGCATATTGAGACACACGTGCACTATATTCGAGATCTCGTTCATGATGCGCCATTCAACTCTCTTATGTTACATCTGAGGAGCAGGTTGCTGATTTACTTACGAAGGCGGTCCCTACTAGTCGTCATTGGTTTCTGTCAGGCAAATTGATGTTGCGTAGTCATCATCAATTTGAGGGGAGCTGTTAACGTGTTTATATTAGGTTAGGTTAGTTAAGGGTAGTTTTTTCCTTTACTCCTTAATTAACCTAACAGGCGTGTATATGTACTAGGGTTAGCCGCCGGCTCTAGACATCTTGTTCTTCTTCTTCTTCTCTCCTTCATCCTAATAAGAGATCTCTCTTCTGTCCGTGGACGTACCTAGTATCCTACTAGGGAACCACGTTATATCGTGTGTCTCGTTCATCGTCTTCATCTCCTCTACGATGTCTAACAGTTGCAGTGTCGACATCCAAGATATGATGATTCTTCAATTCCCCAATTGGTATTTAAAGAATTAAAAAAGGCTATTCCAATGGATTCTTGCACAAGGAATTTGGGAAACACGTTTTAATGACATCACTCAAATCGATTCCCGGTAAACAATATAAGATTCATTCAAATCCCTTGCTCAACAACTCGAGTTATTGGTATGCAACGGTTCGTGACATGGTATCAGAGTCTCGAGGTTTTAAATCCCGGTAAACAAAAATTGTGTATATTTACAATCAAAATCACCTGTGCCCATTTACACCAAAACAAACAAGGTGATGATCAACAAAAGCGATGTGTACAAACCTCTATCCCCTGTACTTACTGCAGCTGAAGTATCCACATTTCGAATCCTAGTAGTCTTCGGATTCGTAATCAGAGTCTTCCTGATCGCGGCTTTCCTGCAGCGAATAAAGCTCGATTTCGGATCGAAGACTGAAACACAATTTGTTAAGAAGGATGGTTTGATGTGATAGGGAGTGGTTACCTTTTTCTTTATGTACTCTTTCATGGCGGTTTCGAACTCGGCCCTTTTCTGGGTTGCGATGTCATAGTACTTGACCTTTTCCTACAACAGGTGTACAAAAGAAGCATTAACAGATCGATATGTCTGCCGAAGAGCTGCACAGGACTCTGAAAACTGTAAGGTCTCGTTTGGAAGTTGTGATTCTTGGGATTTCCGAATCAGTAAATGAAGGAAAACAACAGGATGATCTTGTTACTGATTACTAATCAATGTAAGAAGTGTTACTAATTCAATCGCAGCTGATTACCATGAGTCTGCCTAAGCTACTGAGACAGTGTAACCATAATGCAGGGTTAGCAGTCCCGCTTCGACAGTATGATACAGTCAATCTTGGAGTAGTAAGCATACCTCGTGTTTCATTGTTTTCCATTTTTCTCCACATGCTTTTCCAACCTGTAGCAGAAAGGGGGACAGAATTTCGACAATTAACGCTAGAGGAATCGTACGAAATGTGAAGGAACCGAGCTGAATTCTCATAGACACACATACATCACACATGTTCTTGACATCTGGATTCTGCTCCTGATAGTCTTTGCGGAAATCCTCCCTTCCAGAGTCAGAAAGTAGAACTGATCAGGCATTAATAATACAGCACGAATTGCAGAGAGTCTAGATAGTTTGTTGTTGATGTCAAGCTAAGCAGAAACAGATTAATGATCAAAATGATACAGGAATGAGCTCTTGCTAAGAGAGACAGATAACAAAATGACATTCGAACAGAGGACTAAGGATCAACATTTTTGAAACCCTAAATGGTATGAGCTCAAAGCATTGCATTGGTGATTCAGGGGTGAAATGATCAATCTTTGTCCCACTAGGATTAGGATTATGTTAAACCTCGTACAGGAGATGAATCCAACATGGCAATTCTCTTACCGTTCTTCCACGATTTTACTAGTCGAAATTGAAGTGTTAGCTACACCAATTCAATCTCCAGTACTGTCATGGCTTAAGGTTTATCCAAGGCATACATTCAACTGAAATTCAATTATTCAAATCCAGGTTCCCACAGAGTATACACTGACATTGACTCTTCAGCAAAATCATGCGAAATGAAGAGTTGTTTGGCAAGTAGCAAAAAACGATGAACACCACAACAATCACAACGAAGGTCTTATCTCTAAAGAATACAACGAGAGTTCAGATATGGAAACTTACAAGAAGAAGAAGAAGGCAGTCGGTGGCTTCTTAGGGATTTTACTATCGAACTTCACAAGCTTCTTCTTCTTCTTCTTCACAGTCAGCCTCCGATCTTCTTCCTCGCTGCTCATACTAACTTGCGTTACAGAATTCATCGCCCCCTGGCCGGATTTGATTCTCAACACCAGCCTCCTGGAACCAAAACAACAAATTACGAATTCATATTGCAACTTATACAGAGTTTGCTTCATGATTGATGAAGATTCTCCAGGCAGCCAGACGGAACAATAGATGGAAGAAATTAAAGAGAAATGAGGTGGTGAAGAGCTTTGAACGAAGTGTAGGGGGGAGCAAGTGAGCTTACCGTTCTCCGGGAGCTGAGAAGGAAGCAGGAGGAGATGGAGAAGGCGATGATTTCTTCTTCGATTTTGAAGCTTCCTTTGCCACCATAGCCGTTCTTTCTCTAGCTGCTTCTTCTTCCTCCAGCTGCGTTGCTGCTCTCTGCTATTCCTTCTGTATTTATCTGTATATTCCATACGACGCCGTTTCAGTGCCTCCTTCAGTGTTTGGATTGGAACGGTGATTACGTGGCTCCTGAGTTATTTATTTATGGGAAAATGGTGTTTTGCCCCCCTCTACTTTACCAAGTTAACAAACAGCCCCCTATACTATGAAATGATCAATTTACCCCCTCCTACTATGCCAACTTAACAAACAGCCCCTTCCATCCAAAATTCGTTAAGTGATGACTCACCAATATGACTCATCCACAATTAATGACTGTACATTGCCACATCAACGACTTTCATCCATCTCAACTGAACTAAAAAGAAAAAAAGAAAAATTATAAAAAGAATTAAATTTAATTTATAAATAAAAAAATAAAAAATATTTTTTTAAAAATATTTCCCTTATGGATTTTAATATTAAAAATGAAATTACATTTTTTCTAAAATAAATATAAATTTTTTTCTAAAATAACTTTGAAATTTTTAAATCCAAAATATTTATTTAATTGAAAACATTAAAAATAAAAATCCATAAAAAAATTAAATATATACTTTTTAATTTATAAATTTAAAATTAATATTTTTATTGCCTTTTGTACTTAAAATGTACTGTCATTAATGATGTGGCAATGTACAATCATTAATTGTGGATGAGTCATATTAGTGAGTCATCACTTAACGGAATTTTGGATGGAGTTTTGGGATGGAAGGGGCTGTTTGTTAGGTTGGCATAGTAGAAGGGGGTAAATTGATCATTTCATAGTACAGGGGGCTGTTTGTTAACTTGGCAAAGTAAAGGGGGCAAAACACCATTATCCCTTTATTTATTTATTTTTATTTTATTTTCATTCATCGGTGAGGTGTGGTTGGGCTTGACCCGGCCCGGAATCAAACCAAGCTTCAGGAGCCCAAAATCTCGAATCGTTGGGTACTCAATCCCATATATCGTGTGTTCCCATAATTCTTAAATATTGATCTCACTAACCAACTTGTATGAGTAGTGAATATTCACTACTCTTTTAGGTTTGGGTAGCTAGGTACCTGTTCCATCTCGTCTGACCCAATATAGTGATTCAAACGAAGACTAGGGGTTGAATAATATGAACCGAGGTGACTAAATCGACGATCATATTCTTGGAAGCCCAAAGTCACATATAGGTCTGGTGGCCTAACAAGGAAGTAATCAATCACCATGTGGATCTAGTCTGGCAATCCTGACCCTCCATCTCGCCAATAGAAGGATTGTAAATCAAGTGAGTCATAGTTCAACTGAAGATACGTTGTGATTTGGCTTGTATCTCGAAAAATTATAAATGAAAAGTTGACATTGACATTACAGGATAAGACCATCTTACCTACCTTAGACATCTTGGACTATACATCCAATACCATGCATTATAAGCCCCACATTCCTAAGGACAACCTCCCTTTTTTTTGGTTAGGGGTCCAATACTAAAAATTTGCTACTCTCGTGTCTAGTCGCCTTGCGATGAATAGCCCGTGGGGGCTTCAAGGCGCACATCTACTCACTTAACACATGTCAATCCTTATCCTCTCGATCGAGCCGCTTTTTGAACCAACCTGTCCAGTTAAACGGAACAGGTACCCAAAATCCCAAACTCATATGTCTTTAGTACTCATACTCATAACTCATAAAAATCAATACTATTACCCAAACCATATTGATAACGAGTACCCATTATTACTCCGTATGAGTCGAGTAGCTCAGTACCTACACTACCCATTTTACCCACGACAAATACTTCTCAATTCGATCTTGACTAGGTCGGTAGCTTCGCTTGAACAACAGAAGCCCCCTAGACTCTCCTCCCGTTCGATCTCTCAAACTGAAACCTTGATAGAAGGAAGAACAAGGTTCGTGAATCGTGATAGTTAAACCTGGAATCGATGTTGGAAAGTAAGAATCGGTTAACCACATTGTTTGTTGATTATAAGAATCTCATCGGTTCGACCTATGATTCAACTCGAAAAAAACATTGGTCTTATTAATTAATTAATTTATTGTTGAATATTGTTGTACCCAAACTGAACAAACTCACAGCCACCATCCCTTTACTTAAACAAACTCCAAATTGACTCTCTCACTCGAAAACTCGAAAATCTCCATTTCATCGTTTCCATCGCCACCTGCAACAAATCTCCATCTCCAAATCCTTCCCACCATGCAAGCTCTCCACTCCCTGCAGTCTCCGCCCGCTCTCCATCTCCGCCGCAATGCGCCACGGCGGAGCCTCACAGTCGCCGCCGCCGCCGTTTCGGTGGCGCCGAAGCGGGAGACGGACCCGAAGAAGAGAGTGGTGATCACGGGGATGGGACTGGTCTCCGTGTTCGGAAACGACGTGGATGGTTACTACGAGAAGCTACTAGCTGGAGAGAGCGGAGTCACTCTGATTGACAGGTTTGACGCTTCCAAGTTCCCTACTCGGTTCGCTGGCCAGATCCGAGGGTTTAATGCGCAGGGATATATTGACGGGAAGAACGATAGGAGGTTGGATGATTGCTTGAGGTATAGCATTGTTGCTGGGAAGAAGGCGCTCGAGGATGCGGATCTTGGCGGGGATAAACTCTCCAAGGTGTGGTTTGTTTGGTTCGTTTTGGTTTTGTGATTGGATTTTACTTGGTTTGGGATTGTTTTTTGAATTTTTTGTTTGGTTCATTTGGTAGTGTTTGTTTGCAATTGAAGAAACCTTAGCAATTAGCATTAGCATTCCTCTAGTATTTATAGATCATGGAACTTGCTAGGCTGAGAACTAGTATTAAGCACTGAATATAGGGATCAAAGTAACAACCATGATGAACACGTACTAACAACATAGCTGGTGTATGAAGCAAGTATTTGAATGTTAGAATGCTAATTTTGGGTGGTATGGAGTTCTTTATGCGTTGGAGTCTTGGAGATTTGAAATCCGGGAGTGTTCTTGTTCTTATCGATTTCTTTTTTTCATGATATGCAAATTGCAGCTGACATTATTGTATCTAAGTTTCATTTCACCAATTGCTTCTGTTCATTTAAGGAAAGGGTCTGCCTATCTTGACATTTTACCATTTGGATCGAGCTAGATTGTTCCAATGCAGTGCATGGACGTTGTGTTGCAGCTGGTAATGGTATAGATGATCGATTGTGGCCCTGAAAGAAAGAAATTTGGGGTTTCTTACTCTGAAGAAACCATATATAAGGCCTTTTTCTGTCAAAATCTAGCTGGTATGTTATAGATGATCGATTGTCCCCCTGAAAGAAAGAAATTTCGGGATATCTCACTCTGAAGAAACCATATATATGGCCTTTTTTCTGTCCAAATCTGTAGTAGGAGTTGGTTCTGTTGGTTAAGTAATTGCTTTTATCGTTCTGAATAACTGAGTTGTATTTAGAGATCCTGATATAATTTAAGCTATCTGACATTTACCCCCTCAAAATGGAATATTGTGCAGATTGACTTGCAGAAAGCAGGTGTGCTTGTTGGAACAGGAATGGGTGGTCTTACAGTCTTTTCTGACAATGTCCAGACATTGATCGAGAAAGGGCACAGGAAAGTCTCCCCATTCTTCATCCCTTACTCTATAACAAACATGGGTTCAGCATTGCTAGCAATTGAGCTCGGTTTCATGGGACCAAATTACTCGATTTCGACTGCCTGCGCCACCTCTAACTACTGCTTCTATGCTGCTGCTAACCACATCCGTCGTGGTGAGGCTGATTTGATGATTGCCGGAGGAAGCGAGGCTGCCGTTATTCCCATTGGGTTGGGAGGGTTTGTAGCGTGTAGGGCCTTATCTCAGAGGAACGATGACCCGAAAACTGCTTCAAGGCCTTGGGACAAAGATCGAGATGGTTTTGTCATGGGTGAAGGTGCAGGAGTCTTGGTAAGTTGACGTTTTACATTATTGAGAGAGTTATATAGTAAAAATGATAGCTTGGATGTTAAAAGATGACTGGTTTTCTTATGTTATATGTGTATATGATACAGATTATGGAGAGTTTGGAGCATGCTATGAAACGTGGTGCACCCATTATAGCTGAGTACTTGGGAGGTGCTATTAATTGTGATGCTTATCATATGACTGATCCGAGAGCTGATGGACTTGGCGTCTCTACTTGCATTGTTAGAAGTCTCGAGGATGCTGGTGTGTCACCTGAAGAGGTAATTATTCTGTGCTTCAAAATGGTCTGGTTGCTTCTTAGTTAGGATCTGTAAAAGGCTGACCCGACTCAGTCTAGTTCTAGTCCCAGGCCGACCAACCCGATCAATAATTTGAATGACCAAAAGCCAACAACCCAAAACTCGCCTAACCCTAAAAAGTAAACTGTAATCTGATTGACTTGTAACCCTAATCAATGCATGACCAGATGAACCCGTAACTTGACTAACCTAACCCGTGACCTGCCCAAACCAGAACCCCACCCTTTTGACAGACACAGTAGCCATAGGCAGGATTGTGTTTTGTTCTTTATCATTATATATGAGAAGGAAATCCATGCTTTCCAAAGTATAGATTGTAGCTACCCTATTTTTCTTACACTACCATCTTGTATGATATTGGTTCATCAGGTGAACTACATAAACGCCCATGCAACCTCCACTCTTGCTGGCGACCTTGCAGAGATAAATGCCATAAAGAAGGTGTTCAAGAACACTTCCGAGATCAAAATCAACGCAACCAAGGTAAATTGTCTTCTGCATTTGACGGGTTTTTTCTCGGGGGGATCTAATTTCACTGGGATGTGTTTGACTCTTTGCTTTTTGTGCATTTCAGTCTATGATCGGCCATTGTCTTGGCGCTTCTGGAGGCTTGGAAGCAATAGCTACAGTAAAGGCCATAAACACCGGATGGCTACACCCTTCCATCAATCAATTCGTACGTTACTTATAACATCTGTGATTCGATCTTTACAATCCATTTCATTTATCCTTCTCAAATGAACTGAAATCTCCTGCAAAATGGTTTATCAGAATCCCGAGCCGTCAGTCGAATTCAACACAGTTGCGAACGAGAAGCAGCAGCATGAAGTGAACGTTGGTAAGCCCCTAGCTGCTAAATCCTTCGAATCATGAATGAATGTGAATCCTTTACTAAGACCATCTACTTTTGTTTCTTGTCATCAGCCATTTCGAACTCATTCGGATTCGGTGGACACAACTCTGTCGTGGCATTCTCTGGATTCAAGCCCTGAGATCGAGCCTGAGCGGTTTCTCCTCCGAATTTTCGACGAAAAGCTGGACAGTAACCATTAACATGAGCCCTTTCTTGAGCCATGACAGAAAGTCTGGATCTTATTGTGGAATGAGTTGGGAACTCTGTTACTTGGGTTACAAGTCTTTGTGTTTAGGGGTTTACAGAAATGGTTCAAGAGTGTAAGTGAGTGAGTCAGTTTTGTAGCAGAAACCAATAACAGTTATCTCCTTGTTTAACTCGATTTGGATGGACCGGTTTGAGTTATGGATCCTTCCGTTCTAACTTTCGTCCACTTTGTTGTTTGGGTCCTTCCGTTCTAACTTTCGTCTTCGTGATGTTAATTGGTGTGCATTCAATACATAACATTAGCTCCAATAGTCATGTATTAGGTTACTAAGCGTGTTTTAATTGGTAATATAAGTATATATAATTAGATAGGATGAAATCGACGAATAAAATGTGCGGTTTTAAAACCCTTCGTATTTTACCGTACGTTATCCTTCCAAATTTACTTCCCTAATCAACTCTTCATCTCCTATCTTTGATATATGATATCTCTCTTTGTCAGTGTGTGGATTTGTACAAATTTGATGTTAAGAAGACGAAAGTTGAAACGGAAGGACCAAAATAGTAAAGTAGGAGAAGTAGGAGAGGGTAAAATGAACGATTTATAGTATAGGGGCTATTTATTAAGTTGGAAAAGTAGAAGGGGTCAAAATGCTATTTTCCCTAAATTTAAATTTAAATTTAAATTCAGCCCAACTTTGACACGAAGCAAGCCCAAATGATAACGTGGCCGTCAACAGGCCCGTTTGATTTTCCCGCGAAAAAAGTACTGATTTTCCCGCCTATTCCCCTCATTTACCCGCTCTCAATCTTCTGACTAGGGCACCAAATCGCAGGAACTCATTTCCCTCTCTACTGTCTACTTCTGAGTTGAATCCTTCTCGTGCAAATTTCAGTGAGAGAGATCTTCAGAAATGGCGAACTACGATGACCGGAGCAGCCACAAGCGAGCTTTCCTCGACTTCCTCGACCAGAATGTAACATCTCAATCTCTCGATTCCTCTGATTTCTTCGGTTTCTGAATGTCTACTGTATAGTTTTTTTAACGATGTACTGATGAATTTACCAGGTGTATAAGAACGAGATTAAGGCCATGATCGACCAGAGGCGCCGCCGCCTCATCGTCAACATCTCGGATCTTCATTCTTTCCAGGACTTCGGTCCCAGGTAGCTTTCCCCCGCTCATTCGGTGAATTTGAAAACCTGGGCTTGATTTTTCATTTTGATGGATTTAGGGTTCTATTAGGTTTTGATTTGTGTTAGAACTGTTTGGTTCGGTTTGGGGATGATAGGATATTGAAGAATCCAAGCGAGTATATTCAACCGTTCTGTGATGCAGCCACTGATGTAGCTCGAAGCATCGAGCCGCAGTTCTTGAAGGAAGGAGAGCAAGTTCATGTGGGGTTCGAGGGGGCATTTGTGTCTCGCCGGGTCTCGCCTAGAGAGCTTCTCTCTGAGTACATAGGCTCCATGGTTTGCGTTGAGGGCATTGTCACCAAATGTAATTTATCCCCTTCCAATGATTCGTTTCAAATTGCCTGATTTTTGCAGGTTTGTTTGATTTTTTGATTCATTTGGCTTGTCAATTTTTAGGTTCTCTTGTTAGGCCTAAGGTGGTGAAAAGTGTTCATTTCTGCCCTACAACTGGAGATTTCACTTCTCGAGAGTACAGAGATATCACATCGAATGTCGGCTTACCGACAGGATCCGTGTATCCTACAAGGGTATATTGTCTGAGTTTCTTGCTAGTAAGTTTGTTGAATTGGTCAAATGTACAACTCTTACTGATTGAGATCTTTGCCATTGCAGGATGAGAATGGTAACCTATTGGTGACTGAATATGGCATGTGTACGTATAAAGATCACCAAACTTTATCAGTGCAAGAAATGCCAGAGAATTCTGCTCCGGGTCAGCTCCCACGAACTCTCGATGTCATTGTTGAGGATGACCTTGTTGATTCATGTAAGCCCGGAGACAGGGTTGCTATAGTTGGGGTGTACAAAGCACTTGCTGGGAAGACTAAAGGAAGTGTTAATGGAGTATTTAGGTACTATTTGCTTAAGCCTTTTTTTTACTCTATTGCTATCATGTAGCTGTGAATGTAATGAAGGTGATCTTGGTATTGCAGGACTGTTGTCGTGGCTAATAATGTTTGCCTCCTGAACAAACTGGCGAATTCTCCGATTTACACTGCTGATGATATTAAGAACATTAAGAAGATAGCTGAAAGAGCTGACGTATTTGACTTACTGGGTAATTCTCTTGCTCCTTCGATATTTGGGCATTCGTGGATAAAGAAGGCTGTGGTTTTGCTAATGCTTGGGGGAGTGGAAAAGAATTTGGAGAACGGCACCCACTTGAGAGGGTGAGTTGTACTTTCTCTTTCACTTGCTATATATTATGTGTTGCTCTTTGCCCTGTGAGATGAAAGCTTTAATGTCTGTGTCTTTTTCAGTGACATTAACATGATGATGGTTGGAGACCCATCTGTTGCCAAATCGCAGCTTCTCCGAGCAATCATCAATATTGCTCCTTTGGCTATATCAACCACTGGTCGTGGTTCTTCCGGTGTAGGGTTGACAGCTGCTGTAACTTCTGATCAAGAAACAGGTAACAAAATACAGTAGTTCTTTAATTTGTGTGAAGAGAAGTTCAAATGCTGTATGTAACTTATCCTAGATCTTGAATGTTACAGGAGAAAGAAGGCTTGAAGCTGGAGCCATGGTTCTTGCTGACAGGGGTGTAGTCTGTATTGATGAATTCGACAAGATGAACGATCAGGATCGAGTTGCTATTCATGAAGTTATGGAGCAGCAGACTGTTACTATTGCAAAAGCTGGTATCCATGCTTCACTTAATGCTAGATGCAGTGTTGTGGCTGCTGCAAATCCCATATATGGAACCGTAAGCACCCTCTTCTGCTAAAAAATGGTTATATTTTTTCACTATTTAAACTTAAATAATGTATGAAATGTGCAGTATGACCGCTCATTGACTCCTACAAAGAATATCGGCCTCCCGGACTCTCTGCTTTCTCGGTTCGACTTGCTTTTCATAGTACTGGATCAAATGGACCCTGATATTGACCGTCACATCTCTGAGCATGTCCTGAGGATGCATCGGTACCGTTCTGCAATTGATTCAGGTAGGTAAAGATGGTGACTTTATCAAACCTACATTTCAGGTGATGCTTAGCAGAGATGGTGTTCTGTAATTCCAGGTGAGGCAGCAGCTGATGCTCGTGGAACATATGCAGCAGAAGAAGAGACTGAGGCCGACACATCTGTGTTTGTCAAGTATAACCGGATGCTCCATGGGAAGAAAACCGACAAGACCCGGAAAAGGGATACACTTTCGATAAACTTTCTAAAGAAGTACATTCACTATGCAAAGCACAGGTTCCAGCCTAAGCTTACTGATGAGGTGGGTTACATCTCTTATCACATGTTCCCTTTATCATGTTACTTGCTAAGCTTGTGAATCATAGTCCTCACAGTTTTGGTATTCAGGCATCTGAGCAAATCGCAACAACTTATGCCGAACTGAGAAATTCTGGAACAACGACTAAGGTCTGTGCTCTGATAAGTTGAGATATATGGTTAACTGGTGTTGAACAATTTCATAATCTGAAGTGTTCATTTCTTGTAGACGGAGGAACCCTTCCAATTACTGCCAGAACGTTAGAAACCATAATTCGTCTCTCAGCTGCCCACGCCAAACTGAAACTGAGTAGTCAGGTACTACTTATCTGGGTTTCGTACCACTCTTGATGCTTTATTGTCTCTCAAATCTGTGATCTTGTCTGTAATGGATTTACTTTGTGTTGATGTTGATGTTGATGTTGATGCAGGTTACCAAGACAGATGTTGATGCTGCTCTGAAAGTCCTCAACTTCGCCATATACCACAAAGAGTTGACGGAAATGGAAGATCGTGAACACGAAAGGGAGATGGAAGCCGAGAGGGAAAATAGAGCACCAGGTCGTCGTCCTGGTAGGAACACAAGAGCAGATGATCAAGCTACTACTGATGCTGGTGGAGAAGGGTAAGTAGAACACAAGTCACTTCCTCGTAAGCCATCCATTGACTTTAGTTTTAATAGTTTCGGTTTAGGAATCTTAGGTGAACTATGACCATTTGAGCACTACTGAGGCTGACTGAGTAGAATGTAGTCCATCATCATCTGTTCTAAGAACTGGACAAGTGCTCAAAATATGATCATAGTCTATACCTCAAATTTGGAGGTGGATTCCTACACAGTATTCAACTCGATTGGTGGCTTTTCGTTCTATTTTTCAGCTAATAATCCTTTTTTTTTCACTTCATTTGCTGTTTCAGCCCTGATGCTATGGATGTCGATGATCCTCCTACAGAAAGAACCTCTACAGAGCCATCAAGAGAACGGTTTGTCACAAACTAACGATCAAATTCGAGATTACATGATTTCCACTCAGAGCCTGTCCATAATTATGCGTTTCCTTTCGGGTGTTTTGCAGGATCGAAGCATTCAACTCGGCCTTTCTACAATGTATGCGGTACCAGCAGAGCATAACCATAGACGATCTGGAGAGGACAGTCAATACAGGATCCACAGAATACACAAGGCCAGAGATCATGCTTCTGCTACAGGTAAAACATCAATACCTTGGACTACAAGGAAACTCCGAATGCCTAGAACTGTCTGGAAATCTGACGTTTCTTTTGCTGTTAATCATTGGACAGAAACTGCAAGATGATAACCGAGTGATGATCGCCGAGGCTGATGGGAAGGTTCATTTGGTTTGATGTCTCTCTCCGATCACCGCTCGAACACTCTGCAACGATCGGTTGTGTTATGTACTTGTAGCTTGTGTCTGTGTAGTAACTCTTGTCATAGTAAATTGATAAGAGTAATTAGAGTTGTGTCTTCTATTGAACTTGGTTGTATTACTAATGAATTCTGTAACTCAGAAAAAAGAAACCGAGTAGTAAACAGTTTAACCGATGAATCTCATATCGTTAGTCTTACTGATATTCTAGTATGAATAGGTACAATCATTTATCTTGGGGTGAAATACTTGGTACGATCTTAAAATTTTGGACCGGGTTATAATTTGATCCTAAAATTGTCAAATGTTGCATATATTGTCAAAAGTTTCATGACTAGTTCCTAACGTTTTGAAGTTTCAGGACCACTCTGTAACTTGTCCCAAAATCTTAGGATGTATTAAGTATTTGACCCATTTATCTTTTATCGTAAGATGACATGGGGCCACATGGGACTGTGGCTAGGTCCGCATCAACAAGTAAACTGACGACAATCACTTGTTGCTCGCGACAAAAAACACCCGCCCACCCACTGGTCAAGTGGGTAGAAGAGCATTATTAAATGCTTGATTTAACGAGCTGCTAGTCCATTTTGTATAAATAAAAAACTCGTGCAACACTTACATCATGTCTACACTTCTCTCTACTACTCATTCTTCCCTCTAATGATCAACGTTTCTTAGTTTAAAACTCTTGGAGAAAAGAACGGCGTTACTATTTTTTGTCTTAAAATAAAAGTTTTCGACTACGTGAGAAATGTAGTACGTTTATATTTTGACAAAAATGACTAACCCCGTTACTCAGTTTAAATTTCAGGCTTGAAGTTTCGAAAAATTTGTGCATTCTAATTATAATAGGCTATAGTTTTGAATTTTTAAAATTATTAAAACACTTTATTCAATGGGCAAGAACCCTATAGCTTTTAAATCATTTGCCTTTTCCTACACGCTCTCTACTTCCAACTCTGCAAGTCAGAAGACTGCAAGAAATAAAAATCACTACTTTTGATCTCTGGCAGGTTAGCTTGTAATTGTCTGACAAAATCGAAAAAGGACGATCTTCTCTTTATGGTGAATAACTGCTTTAATTTCTGCTGCTTACTTACATTGTACAGAACTCAACAAATTGCGTGAAGAGAGAAACAGAGGATGTCAGTTTGAAGCTCCATCCCATTTTTTTTTCATGGCGAAAGAAGAAGAAGCAGAAGCTGGTGGGTTTGAGGTGAAATCACCTCGGTTCTACGCCGGCATTGTTAACGATCCAATTTGTGATCCTAAGCTGGTTAGTGGGTGTTCCAATTTGACTCTGGATTTTGATTGTTCTTTTGAGCGTTCCACCTGTTTGAAGAAAGTCCTCAGAGAGCTTAGTTTTGTGCATTATTGGAGTTATAGCTTAAGCCCTTGATTTTTGAACAGTATTTGCATCGGAGAAGTTTTGTTTCTTTTGAGCCTAAGCTGGTTAGTGGGTTCCAGCTGGAGTTTGGCTTTTTTCTGCTTCTTTTAAGCGTTCCACCTGTTCGAAGAAAGCCCTCAGAGAGCTCATTTTTCTGCGTTCTTGGAGTTATAGTTTAAGCTCACCGGAGAAGTTTTGTTTCTTTTAAGCCTAAGCTGGTTAGTGGGTGTTCCAATTTGATTCTGGTTTTTGCTTCTTCTTTAAGCCTTTCAACTGTTGAATCATTTTTCTCCTTGTTCTTCATTTTCTGCATTCCTGGACTCTCTGGTTATAGTTTAAGCTCTTGAACAATATTTGCACCAGAGAAGTTTAGTTTCTTTTAAGGCTAAGCTGGTTCTGGTTTTGTTTTGTGCTTCTTCTTCATTTTCTGCATTCATGGACTCTCTGCTGATAGTGCAAGATCTTGAACGATATTTTGCAGCAAATCCCAGAGAAATTTGCTGCAGAGCATGGATCTCAGCTCCCGGATAAAGTAGCTCTCAAGCTCCCAAGTGGGGCTGGATGGCAAGTGAGAGTTGTGAGAAGCAGGAAGGGAAAGATGTGGTTCAATGAGGGTTGGAGAGAATTTGCCAAGTTCTACTCTTTAGCAACCGATCACTTGCTGTTTTTTGAGTATGATGGAGTTGGCAGTTTCCTTGTGTGCATATTCGATAGCAGTGCCACAGAAATTGTGTACAGAACCCACCAGGAAGAAGCTAAAGCAGTGCCTGTTGTTAAGCTAGAGTATGGAGTAGATTCGTGCAATGATAAGCCACAGTTGAGATCTCCACAACCTCCTAGTAAGCTGAGAAGAAGAACAGTGGACAATGACCATTGCTTAGGAGAATCTCCTGAAGGTCTGTCTCTAAAATCTCTGAACGTCTACTTTCATGGTTATTGTGTTTTGTGGAGAACTGTTGCATCTCAAGAACTCGAGTTATTGGTAGAATGCCAAGTCTGGTGCAAGTTATATTGGGAGTTAATAAGATTCGATGTTAGTGTAGAGAACCGTTGCATCCCAATAACTTTTGAGTTGTCTAGTTGTTGGGAGACGTTCATAATTAGTTTAGCATGTTTGATATGCTTTTATAAGGTCTTTGTTTTCCTGAGTGTTTCAAATTTTCCACTCTGGTAAATCAGATCAGAATCCGAATGGAGTTTCTCTGAAGAAAGAAGAACCGATCACATTTGATGAAAAGCCAAGTCATCTTGCTAGAGCTGATGCTGCTTCCAAGCCTAGAAATGGCCCTTCTTCTGGTAATGGAGTTTGAGCCAAAAAGATAAAAAATTTGTTTAACTAATGAATCCTATCAGGTAGTAATCTCATAAATCATATTTTATCCATCCATCCAAGCAGGCAATCCGAGGAAGCGATCGAGCCATGGTGAGAAGCTGCAGCATCATCCACTTCAATCTTTTTAGCATGGTTGATATGTTTAATAAGGTATTTTTCTGAGGGTTTCAGTTTTCACTCAGGTAAATCAGATCAGAATCTGAATGTAGCTTCTCAGAAGAGAGAAGAACCGATTACATTTGATGAAAAGCCGAGTCTTCCTGCTAGAGCTAATGCTGCTTCCAAGCCTAGAAATGGCAGTACTTCTGGTAATGGAGTTTGAGCCAAATGATAAAACTTTTGCTTAACTAAGAACTAACGAATCCTATCAATCTCAGACCATGTTTTATTGCCAAGCAGGCAATCCGAGGAAGCGATCGAGGCATGGTGAGAAGCTGCAGCAGCATCCACTTCAATCAAGTTCTGATGCTTTAGAACTTGCAAACGCCTTCAGCTCGGATCGACCCTTCTTTAAAGCGGTCATGGCACGCACTCAACTAAGCAAATCCCAGGGACTCGTGGTAGGTTTTTAGTAGGAAATCAATAGTGAATAAATCTTTAACGAATTGTTGGGAAAAGTTTCATGATTGGTTTATATAATATTTCTTAATACGATTCCCTTCAAACGAATGTCTACGAAAAGGGACTGAAGCTTTGCTAAGACCCATCGAGCCTTTTTGTAAGTTGTATTGGGGGACTAACATGATTCGATGTCAGGACCTCTCTCGGTCAAAGGTTCTCATGTGAAGAACCGTTACACCTCCAATAACTCGAGTTATTGGGATGCAACAGTTCTCCACGGGGTTATCAAAGCCTTTGACCAACAGAGTCCTGACATCGAATCATGTTATAGCCCCCAATACAACAATTTCACTCACAAAAAGGCTCGATGGACCTTAGCAAAAACTTCAAACCTCCTACCATCGACTTTCGTTTTGCTACAGAAAACCAATTATGAACCTTTTTCCAACAACGGAAGTTACCATGATGCAACGATTCTCTACATTAATGAACTTGGTTTAATGTATCGTGTGTTGTTTGCAGACGATACCGGTAGCATCCCATAAGCATCTCGGCGAGGCTCGTAAAGCTGAGCTGTGGTTTGCAGGGAAATGCTGGGGAGTGAATATCATCAAATGCTCAAGGAGGAATGACAAGAGGATGTACATCTCTGCTGGATGGAGGGCATTTGCTGAGGATAATTCTCTGAAACTAGGAGATGTCTGTGTCTATGAGCTTCTTAAGAGTGAAGCTGATGATGCTGATGCTAGAAGGGAAATGATTGTGCTGATTATGCACATCTTTAGAGTGTGATTGTAAGTATTTCGATCGATAATCGATGTTGTAGGTATTTTGAACCTCGAACAAATGTGACACATGAGGGAGTCGGTTCTTTCTGCTGCTCTCTTCTCTCATTGTTGTTGAAGCACGTGCTCGTTTTTTTCCAGGTTTTTAGAGGGTGATTGTAAGTATTTAGATAGTCGATGTTGTAGATGTTTTGAGCCTCGAACAAATTTGGCAAATGAGAGTAGGGGTGGAAATTGGGACGGGAATTCGTTCCTGAACTCGAACTGAATTTGGGAATACTAGTTTGGGAGCGGGAATCGGTTCTTGAATTAGACAAAAAAATATCAATTATCACCTTCTAAGATACCAAATTTTCAATTAGTTAATGTTGTGTTGTTTAAATAGGGTGAAAGTTTGGGAACCGAAATTGAGAATTCCTGAAATCGTTGACTCTTTCTCAAAATTTTACGGGAACAAGTCCAAAATCTCACATTTTAATGTCTATTTTGTTATACAGGTCCCCTTCTCGTAAAATTTCAGGAAATAATCAAAACGGGTTCAAGAATTTTCAATTCCTGTTCCCAAACTTCCACCCCTGAATCTGATGGTCGGTTTTTTCTGCTACTCTCTTCTCTCATTGTTGTTGAAGCACGTACTGTTCTTAATGCCAACTCCTTTATTCTCATTGAGATCCCCGGTCTTTTCTAGTTGTTGAGAGTTAGTTAATGCTATTCACGACCCTCGAGGTAATTAACTTTTTGAGCACTTAACGTTTGACTTGATTTCCATATTTGTACTACTACAAGTAAGAAGAAATTTGAATTTTGTAAATTCGTCCAATTTCGATACATCCAATACTGATACGAGAGCTGAGTCAGACATCCTAGTCCGTCTAAATAATAAAAATAATAATAAAATAATTACTTTATTTTTTCAAAATTTATATGCAAAAAGCTTCCTTCTTTGTCTAAAGCAAATCACTATTAGATAGAGCTCTACAAGCCCATGCAAAGTTTCAGTATTTCAGAACTGAATCAGTGATTCAATGCCTTAATATAACTCCAGAAGAAATACAGATAATAATGGCGGAAATTGATTTTTGATTGGAAGTCGAAAACCCATCTTTTCAAATCAACCACTGTTGATTGCTTGGGGCCACTGGACGCAAACGCAAA
Source organism: Linum lewisii (assembly GCA_034768395.1). NCBI lineage: Eukaryota > Viridiplantae > Streptophyta > Magnoliopsida > Malpighiales > Linaceae > Linum > Linum lewisii. The sequence goes on along the minus strand of CM068298.1, from coordinate 552,700 downwards.
CGCAAACTCTGCTTAAACCCCCCAATCGGCCTAAACCTGTCTCATTATGCCGCCATAGCTAACCCCACGAAAACCCAGTTCTCCTTCTTCTCTGTCTCGTTCAGAAACTCGAGACTCTGTACCAATGGCGTCCAGAACTCGGAAGAGGAAGGGTCGGGCCGTCAGCAACTTGTTTCTTCTCCTTCCTGACAAAGTCGAGGTAAAAAAATCTAATCCAGGCTTGGTAGTTGTTTTCTCCCCGCATTGCGATCGAAGCTAGGGTTTTCTTCCACCGTTTTCCTTGAGATTGATGAATGGAAGCTGCAATGTACGTAAGTTAGGGTTCCTTTTTTTCGGTTACAGGTGAGAAGCAAAGACGAAGGGTTTGAAGGTTCATGGCACCAAGGGAGTGTGATCGGACGTAGAAGGACGGGAGGATTCGCGGCGAGATTCGATGTTCAGTATGATTACTTGCTTGATGATGATGATCGGAATCGTCATCATGTTGATTCATTGACTGTTTCGCTTGTTCAATCGTCTAGTAGTATTAGTAGTCGTGGATGGATTCGGCCGTTGCCCGCGGAGCTCGAGATCGGCGATTACAGTCTTCCGTACGGGTTGTGTGTTGATGTGAACTGTAACGATGGATGGTGGGAAGGGGTGATTTTCGATTACGAGAATGGTTCGGAGCAGAGGAGGGTGTTCTTCCCCGACATTGGCGACGAGAAGGTGGTTTCGATTGTCGAGCTGAGGATCAGTCAGGATTGGGATGAGGTTTCGGGGGAGTGGAATCGTCGAGGAATGTGGATGTTTCTCGAATTGGTCGAGGAGTATCGAGAGGGAGATGGTCTGCTTCCGGTTTCTATTAAGCAGCTTTGGTATGACTTGCGGGGTAAGGTAGGGTTTCAGACGATTGGAGCTTGGGATTGGACTTGTTCTTCGAGAGATGTATGGGAAGAATTTGTTCTTGATGCGATTCGTAGTAATGTTGAACTCGTATCGGATCATCTATTTCATGAATTGAGCCTTCCGTGTGGTGAGCAGAAGCTACTGGAGCTTGCTAAGTCTGTTAGTTCAGATACTAACTCATGCAGCCATGGTAAGCTATTGCAGCTTGAGGCTGGCATTGGCAGTTCAGATACCAGTCTTGATGAAACTAACTCAGGCAGCCATGGTAGATCAAGCTCTAAGGAGCCATGCTCCACTGCAGAAGGTGATGAACTTTGTGCTGAAAATCTACAAATCGAGTACCCTACATCCTCAGATTCGAACCAAGATGATCGTACTCTTGCAATCAGCTCAGAAGATTCCATGGCTACCTCTAGTGCCATGGAAACCGAAAGGGACCTTTCAACTTCATTACTCCGAAGGAAACAGAAGTTTCCATGGCTACCTGCAGGGCCAGACATGGTTGAGGAACCCAAATGTTGCCCAGAAGCTATTGTTGAATATGCACAAGGAAGAAGCAAAAATATGGTTGCAAAGGCTAAGCAGCATTTGTTATATCTGGAATGGAGCATTCAGTACTATGAAGATGAGAAGAAGAGATCTAGACTCCACTTCATATCACCTGAGGGGAAGTGTTATTACTCACTCGTAGAGGTCTGCAGGAATTTGGTCAACTCCGAGGGTCAGAATACTGAAGAAACAACAGTTGACGAAGCACTTTCGTCGAAGGATGATGATGATCCTCCTTGTTCACGGTGCCCTAGAGCGATTGTGGAGTGTTATAAGGTGTCCTGTGCCGGGGGAGCCAGCAAAAACTCGGCTGTGATAAAGAGTGCAAGGTACCATCTTGGGGCTATGGGGTGGAAGATTGAGCAAACGGTCCGGAACAGTGGAAGGCTTATGTGGGTGTATAAGTCGCCCAAAGGGCGCTTATACACTTCGCTTAGGCTGGCTTGCCGAAGCTGTATCTACGAAAGTGATACATCGATTGCTTCTAAGGCTATCGGAGCTGATGTAACGAGATTCAGTGTCGGCCATGGCAAATCCAGGACCCGGAAGACAGCTGGAATTTACAGCAGATTAGCAGATACGAGAAAGCTCACTCAACCAAAGCATCCAAGGTCAAGCAAAAGAGCTCGTCGGGTTGTTGATGTAACACCGAAATCGTCACAGAACCATCCTTTGACAGTGGTATCGTGGTTGATCGATAACAATGTCATCTTGCCAAGGGAGAAAGTATTCTACAGGACGAGTAAGAACGATTCCAAGGTGAAGGGGAAAATAAATCGGGAAGGGATCAAGTGTTTCTGTTGCAAGAAGGTGTTCTCTCTTAGTAGCTTTGAAGTTCATGTAGGCAATAGATTCTTGAGAAACTTCCATGGACCAACTTCCAGCTTGTTTCTGGCTGATGGAAGGTCTCTGTTAGATTGTCAAGTGCAGGTGATGCACAACGGAAAGGAGAAGATTCCGGAAGGGAAACCGAAGAGATCGAAGGCTAGATATGACGGTCAAAATGATGATATATGTTCTTTTTGTCAGTATGGAGGTGATCTAATCTTGTGTGATCAGTGTCCATCTTCATTTCATGGTAGTTGCCTTGGTATGCAAGTAAGTAATCTTCTTCTGTTATATATGGCATCATATATCTTATTCTATAGTAACAGCCATGCAATGTTCTGTAATATTTTATTTTAATGCCTTAACTGATCTTGTTTACAGTCTGGTCCTTAATGATTCTCTTTACACTTTCATCCTTATAACTTGATATTTGTTTGCAATTTGGTCCTTGATAATTCTTTTTACACTTTGGTCATTATAACTTTTTTATTTTTTGTAGTTTGACCCGTAAGTTTTAATTTTGTTTCGGATAGACCCTAAATTTTTAGTAGTGAAACATTTCGTGTTTGTAGTTTGACCCAATTTTGTATAGAACACCCTTAATTTTTTAGTAAATTAAATCTTGGTTCATAAAGTCACATGAGTTATTAATGTTTGGTTGAACTTTTACGGATTCTAGTAGCCTTTGGATCGGAGTTTGTTTGGACTATACGTGGGTTTTCTAAGAGTGCCAATAGGATTTTCACGGGTTCTAGATCGAGGTCTGTTTTGATTGTCTACAAGTTTTCACGAGTACCAATAGCCTTTAGATCAAAGTTAGTTGGAAAATATCAATTCAGGGTTCATATTTGCTCTATGCTTTTCAGGATGTTCCCAGTGGGGACTGGTTCTGCCCCTCATGTTGCTGCAGAATTTGCAATCGAAAGAATGAGGGTGTTCTCAAATGTAGCCAGTGCGAGTACAGTTGTAAGTTTCTCATTTCGTATTTTGAAGCACATGAATTACTTCCCTGAATGTTGAATCTTATCTCAACATGGATAAATCGATGATAATCAATGCAGATCACACTGCATGCCTGAAGAATACTGGAGTGAAAGATATGGACCTGGATCATAAAAAAGGAAACTGGTTTTGTGGGAAGAACTGTAAAAGGGTAAGCTTCAATACTTTCCTCTCTACCTTAGTAGTGTGATTGAAGCTCACCTTTTACAGTTCTGATAAAAGATTTATGCTTACAGATATTCGCCAACCTCTCTGCAAATCTGGGAATACCGGTTCCGGCTGGTGTGGATGACCTTACTTGGACATTACAGAAGTCTGTAGTAGAGTCCAATGGAAGAGCAGAATTCGGCGTTGCCTCTGACATCGAGGCTGAAGCTCAGAGCTACATGAAGCTGGCCATTGCTCTTCACGTGATGCACGAGTGTTTCGAGCCACTTGAAGAATCCACCACGGGAAGAGACATTGTGAATGATGTCATCTTCAGCAGAATGTCACAACCTAGACGACTCGACTTTCGAGGCTTCTATACCATGCTCTTGGAGAAAGACGATGAAGTCATTAGCGTTGCAACTATAAGGTTGTGAAAAATTCCTTACTCCATCTTCTGATATCAGTATATCACTGCTAGTTTCTTAACCAAAAAAAGTATATCACTGCTAGTAAAGATCTTATTCGCATTGTTTAACGTTCTTTTCGTTACGTTCTTTAGAATCTTTGGAGACAATGTGGCAGAAGTGCCTCTAGTCGCCACGAGGCATCAGTATCGTAATAGAGGAATGTGTCGCATACTGATGAATGTGATTGAAAAGGTATCAAAATCTAGTGGCAAATCTATGTTTTTATTTATTTTTTTCAACCTAATTTTTTCTGTTCTTGACAAGAGAGTTCCTTTTGGGTTGTGGCATTCTCAGAAGCTGACTGAACTAGGTGTTGAGAGGCTGGTTCTACCTGCAGTTCCTAGTATGTTGAATACATGGACCGGCTCATTCGGGTTCTCAAAGATGACAGACTCTGACAGATTGCAGTTTGTGGATTCCTTTTTCTTGAGCTTTCCAGGCACCATCTTGTGTCACAAACTGTTGACGACCATTGCATCATGTCCATTGAAGAAAGGTACATACATTCCTAAGCTTCACTGTCCTTAACTCATCACAAACAAAAAGAAAGAACGAAATTTCGGCTCGTTTGGTATCCAGGAACTTGCACGAATTTCGTACTGCTTTCATTTGGTATCCACGGATTATCACAACTCTAATTTTCACTTCTAGTTTGTTCTTGGATTACATGGTTCAGTAGTCGGGTGTTGGTTTATTAACACTAAGATTCTCATAGCCTTTGGATCACAGTCTGATTAAACTTCATTATTCGAACCTTGCCTTTACAGTTATTCATATCTTTACCTTATTTGCAGAAACCCCATCAATTTCTTTCCACAAGAACTCCCAAAATGGTGAAGAAATGGATCCTGATGGATCACCCAGCCTGGTATCTGAAGTAGTTCAAGCTGATAAACCAGAGCAACAACATGGAGCAGCACTGTTATTATCAGCATCAGAACACCCACCAATTAGGTAACATATATACACTATGCTTTACCGAATCGTTACATCCCAACAGCACGATGTTGAGCTGAAGTTCATAATCTGTTCATATAACAGCTCGAAGCCGGTTCCTGTTCATCAGCAACCTCTGGTTTCAAGCTCTGGTTTGAGTATCCTGGTCAGTTCAAAGAAGAGAAGTTGGTATGGAGAATCTGGTTTGTTGAAGTATCATAGAAGGGTAAAGAAGAAGGTGTAGTAGATAAAGCTGTAAATGGGGGATGTTTGGGATTGGCCAAAGATTGAATCTTTGGTGTATATAATTTTGATTGATGATGCTTGTTAGGGTTTGGGAAGGAATGAAAGAAGAGAGGGGATTTTGGGTGTATTTCTTGGCTCCAATTGGTTATTAGCATTTTAGGGGTTGTTTGGCTGATGTAGAGTCTAAGGGCTTGTTTGGTGCAATGATTGAGAATTGAAAAAATGTATGAAGATTTAAGAAAAGATAGTTTTTTCCCTAGTTTTTTAATTTATAACCTAGTTCATTTTAAGTTTGATTTGTATGTTCTTGGTATATATTTTTCTGTATGGTAGGAAATTGTCTGAAATATATGCTCAATCATGCTCGACTTCGAAATTTGGATTAAATCTAGGCATTTAAGTTTTAATATTGTACTTTTCAAAATTTTGCCATTTTGGTGATGGTTATGAAAATGACTAATATTCTATTGGATGGTAGAAAACAGTCTGAAATATATGCCCAACCATATATGGCCTTGAAATTTGAAAAAAATCTAGGTCATTTAAGCCATAATACCGTACTATTCAATTTGAAGCCATTTCAGTGATGGTAGCCTTTGAAAAATTGGAAAAAAAACTCAAAATGGCTAATATTTTTCTGGATGTAGTAAATTGTATGAAAAATCTGCCTAACCACGTTTAGCCTTCAAATTTGGAGAAAATCTAGGTATTTAAGCCATAATACCGCAGTTTTTTAGTCTTAGGCCATTTCGGTGATGGTTAGCTCATGAAAAATTGGAGAAAACTTAAAATGGTTAATATTCGCCTGGATGGTAGTAAACTGTCTGAAATATCTGTCCAACCACGTTCGGCTCAAAATTTTGAGGAATTTAAGCTATAATACCCCAATTTTTAGTTTTTTTTCATTTCGGTGATGGTTAACCTATGAAAATTTGGAAAAAAAACTTAAAATGGCTATTATTTTCCTGGATGGTGGTAAAATTTCTAAAAAGTATGTCCAACCACATTCGGCCTTAAAATTTGGAGAAAATCTAGGTATTTAAGCCTTAATACTGCAATTTTCAGTTTTTGGCCACTTTGGTGATGGTTAGCATATGAAAAATTGGGAAAACATCAAAATGCTAATAATCTTCTGGATGATAGGAAAATGCCTGAAAATATATGCCCAACCACCTCCGGCCTTGAAAGTTAAATAAAATCATAGCATTTAAGCCATAATACCACAATTTTCAGTTTTTCACCATTTCGGTGATGGTTAGCCTATGAAAAATTAGAAAAAACTCAAAATAGATAATATATTCCTAGATGGTTGTAAAATGTCTAGAATTAATTTCGACAATCTATTCCATAATTAATTTTGACAAATCTAGTCTAGAATTAATTTTGACAGATCTAGTCCAGAATTATTTTTTGACAAATCCAGAATTAATTTTGACAAATCTAATCCAGAATTAATTTTTACAAATCTAATCCAGAATTAATTTTGACAAATCTAGTCCATAATTAATTTTAACAGATCTAGCCCAGAATTAATTTTGACAAATTTAGTCCATAATTAATTTTGACAAATCTAGTTTATAATTCATTTTGACAAATTTAGTCCAGAATTAATTTTGACAAATCAAGTCCAGAATTAAGTTTTAAAAATCTAGTCATGAATTAATTTTTAAAAATATAGTTCAGAATTAATTATGACAAATCTAGTGTAGAATGAATTTTGACAAAAAAATGTGCTAAATTAAAAAAAATCTCTGAATTTGTCCCAAAATGTGCTACATTTGTCCCAAAAATGCGCTAAATTTGTCACAAAACGTGCTAGATTTGTTCTGAAATGCGCTAGATTTGTCCTAAAATGGGCTAGATTTGTTCCAAAAATGCGCTAGATTTGTCCCAAAAATGTGCTAGATTTGTCCCAAAAATGAGCTAGATTTGTCCCAAAAATGCGCTAGATTTGTTCCAAAAATGCGCTAAATTTGGCACAAAATGCGCTAGATTTGTCCCAAAAATGCGGTAGATTTGTCCCAAAAATGGGCTAGATTTGTCCCATAGTGCGCTAGATTTGGCCCATAAATGCGCTAATTTGGCCCAAATTGCGCTAGATTTGTCCAAAAAGTGCGCTAGATTTGGCTCAAAATGCGCTAGATTTGGCCTCAAAATGCGTTAAAGATTTGGCCCAAAAATCGCTAGATTTGGCACAAAATGGCTAGATTTGGCCCAAAATAGCTAGATTTGGCACAAAAATGCGCTAGATTTGTCCAAAAATGCGCTAGATTTGGCTCAAAATGCGCTAGATTTGGCTCAAAATACGCTAGATTTGGCCCAAAATGCGCTAGATTTGGCTCAAAAATACGCTAGATTTGGCCAAAAATGCGCTTGATTTGGCCCAAAAATGTGCTAGATTTGTCAAAAAATGCGCTAGATTTGGCCCAAAAATGCGCCGCTAGATTTGTCCCAAAAATGGCTAGATTTGGCTCAAATGCGCTAGATTTGCCCAAAACGCTAGATTTGGCACAAAATGCGCTAGATTTGTCAAAAAACGCTAGATTTGGCCAAAAATGCGCTAGATTTGCCCAAAATGCGCTAGATTGCCAAAATACGCTAGATTTTGGCCAAAATGCGCTAGATTTGCTCAAAGCGCTAGATTTGCCCAAAAATGCGCTAGATTTGCCCAAAATGTGCAAATTTGCCCAAAATGCGCTAGATTTGGCCCAAAAATAGCTAGATTTGTTCCCAAAATGTGCAGATTTGGCACCACAAAATCGCTAGATTTGGCACCAAAAATGCGCTGATTTGGCACCAAATGCGCTAGATTTGGCCCAAAAAATGCGCTAAATTTGCACAAAAATGCGCTAGATTTGGCCAAAATGAGCTGATTTTGGCCAAAATGCGCAGATTTGGACCAAATGCGCTAATTGGTCCAAAAATGGCGCTAATTTGGCCAAAATGGCTAGATTGCCAAAAAGCCTAGATTTGGCCCAAAATTGCGCTAGATTTGGCCCAAAAAAGCTAAATTGGCAAAAAATGCGCTAGATTTGGCTCAAAAGGGCTAGATTTGCCCAAATGCGCTAGATTTGGCCAAAATGCGCTAGATTTGGCCCAAAAATGCGCTAGATTTGCCCAAAAATGCAGCTAATTTTGCCCAAAATGTGCTAGATTTGGCCAAAAATACGCTAGATTTGTTCCCAAAATTGCGCTAGATTTGGCCCAAAAATGCGCTAGATTTGGCCCAAAATACGCTAGATATTTGGGACAAAAAAAGCGCTAGATTTGGCTCAAAAAGCGCTAGATTTGGCCCAAAAATACGCTAGATTTGGCACAAAATGCGCTAGATTTATCCTAAAAGCGCTAGATTTGTCAAAAATGCGCTAGAATTTGCCCAAAATGCGCTAGATTTGGCACAAAATGCGCTAGATTGGCTCAAAATGCGCTAGATTTGGCTCAAAATGCGCTAGATTTTAGCCCAAAAAGCGCTAGATTTGGCCAAATTGCAGATTTAGCCCAAATGCGCTAGATTTGGCCCAAAAATACGCTAGATTTGTCCCAAAATTTTGCTAGATTTGGCCAAAATGCGCTTGATTTGTCTAAAATGCGCTAGATTTGGCCCAAAATGGCACTAGATTTGTCATAAATATGCGCTAGATTTTGCCCAAAACTGCGCTAGATTTGGCCCAAAAATGGCTAGATTTGGCCCAAAATGCGCTAAAATTTGGCACAAAAATGCGCTAGATTTGGCCCAAAATGAGCTAGATTTGCTCCCAAAATCAGTTGCAATTTAGATTGCCCAAAATGCGCTAGATTTGGCTCAAATGTGCTAGATTTGCCCAAAGCGCTAATTTGGCCAAAATGCGCTAGATTTGCCCAAAAAGCGCTTTGATTTGGCCCCAAAAATGCGCTAGATTTGGTCCAAAATGGCAGATTTGCCAAAATCGCTTGATTTGCACAAACTTGCGCTAGATTTGGCCAAAATGCGCTAGATTTGCCAAAAATGCGCTAGATTTTGCCCAAAATGCCTAGATTTGGGCCCAAAAAAGCGCTAGATTTGGCCCAAAATGCGTTTAAATTTTGGCACAAAATGCGCTAGATTGGCCAAAATGAGCTAGATTTGGTCCACAAAAGCGCTAGATTTGGCTAAAATGCGCTAGATTTGGCCCAAAAATGCGCTAGATTTGGTCCAAAAAATGCGCTAGATTTGTCGCCAAAAATGCGCAAAATTTGCCAAAAATGAGCTAGATTTGTCCCAAAATGCGCTAATTTGGCCAAAATTCGCTAAAATTGGCCAAAAAGCGCTAGATTTGCCCAAAAATGCGGTAATTTGGTCCAAAATGGCTAGAATTTTTCCAAAAGTGCGCTAGATTTGGCCAAAATGCGCTAGATTTGGCCAAAATTGCGCTAGATTTTTCCCAAAATGCGCTAATTGGCTCAAAATGGCTAGATTTAGCCCAAAAGCGCTAGATTTGGCCCACCAAAAAATGGGGCTAGATTTTGGCCCAAAATGCCCAAATTTGGCCCAAAAAATGCGCAGGATTTGGTTCCAAATACAAAAAAGGCTAGATTTGGCCCAAAATGGCTAATTTGGCCAAAATGCGCTAGATTTGGCTCAAATGCGCTAGATTTGCCCAAAAAATGCGCTATTTTAAAATTTTGCCCAAAAGCGCTAAAAATTTGGCCCAAAAATCGTTTGATTTGGCCCCAAAATGGGTAAATTTGGCCCAAAATGGCTAGATTGGGCCCCAAATACCTAATTTGCACAAAAAATGCGCTAGATTGGCTCCAAAAAGGCCCAGATTTGCCCAAAAATCGGGTAGATTTGCCAAAAAAGCGCTAGAAATTTGGCAAAAAAAATGCCAGGGATTTGGCCCAAAATGCGCCCAAAATTTGGCCAAAATCGCTAGATTTGGCCAAAAATGCGCTAGGGTTTCCCAAAAAACGCTTTGTCCAATGCGCAAAATTTGGCCAAAAATGCGTAGATATTGCCCAAAAATGCCTTGATTTCCCAAATTGGACAAATCAAACCAAATTGTGACAAATCTAACCAAATTTGGACAAATTAACAAATTTGTGAAATCTAACCAAATTTGTACAAATCTAACCCAAATTTGTGACAAATTAACCCAAATTTGGACAAATCTAACCCAAAATTTGTGAAAACTACAAAATTTGTGACAATCTAACAAAATTTGACAAATCTACCAAAATTTGTGACAATCTACCAAATTTGTGACAAATCTAACCCAAATTTGGACAATCTAACCCAATTTGGACAAATTAACCCAAATTTGTGACAAATCTAACCCAAATTTGTGACAAATTAACCAAAATTTTGACAAATCTAACCAAAATTTGTGACAAATCTAACCCAAATTTGACAATCTAACCCAAATTGTGACAAATCTACCCAAATTTGACAATCTACCAAAATTTGTGAAAATCTAACCAAAATTTTACAATCAACCAAATTGTGACAAATCTAACCCAAATTTTGACAAATCTAACCAAATTTGGACAAATCAACCAAATTGGAAAATCAACCCAAATTGGACAAATCTAACCAAATTTGTACAAATCTACCAAAATTTGTGACAAATCTAACCAAAATTGTGACAAATCTAACCAAATTTGTGAAATCTAACCAAAATTTGTGACAAATAACCCAAATGTGGGCAAATCTAACCAAAATTTGTGACAATCTAACCCAAATTTGGACAAATCTACCAAAATGTGGCAAACTAACCCAAATTTTGTGACAAATCTAACCCAAAATGGAAATCAACCAAATTGTGACAAATCTAACCCAAATTTGTGACAAATCTAACCCAAAATTTGTGACAAATCTAACCAAAATTGTGACAAATCTACCAAAATTTGTGACAATCTAACCAAATTTGTGACAAATCTAACCCAAAATTTGTGACAATCTAACCAAATTTGACAATCTAACCCAAAATTTGTGACAAATCTAACCCAAAATTTGTGACAAATCTAACCCAAAATTTGTGACAAATCTAAACCAAATTTGTGACAAATCTAACCCAAAATTTGTGACAAATCTAACCCAAAATTTGGACAAATCTAACCAAAATTTGTGACAAATCTAACCCAAAATTTGGACAAATCTAACCCAAAATTTGTGACAATCTAACCCAAAATTTGTGACAAATCTAACCCAAAATTTGTGACAAATCTAACCCAAAATTTGTGACAAATCTAACCCAAAATTTGTGACAAATCTAACCCAAAATTTGTGACAAATCTAACCCAAAATTTGTGACAAATCTAAACCCAAAATTTGTGACAAATCTAACCCAAAATTTGGACAAATCTAACCCAAATTTGGACAAAATCTAACCAAAATTTGTGACAAATCTAACCCAAAATTGTGAATTAACCAAATTGGAATCTAACCCAAAATTTGTGACAAATCTAACCAAAATTTGACAAATCTAACCAAAATTTGGACAAATCTAACCCAAAATTTGTGACAAATCTAACAAAAATTTGTGACAAATCTAACCCAAAATTTGTGACAAATCTAACCCAAATTTGGACAAATCTAACCAAAATTTGTGACAAATCTAACCCAAAATTTGTGACAAATCTAACCCAAAATTTGTGACAAATCTAACCCAAAATTTGTGACAAATCTAACCAAAATTTGTGACAAATCTAACCAAATTGTGACAAATCTAACCCAAAATTTGTGACAAATCTAACCCAAAATTTGTGACAAATCTAACCCAAATTTGTGACAAATCTAACCCAAAATTTGTGACAAATCTAACCAAAATTTGTGACAAATCTAACCCAAAATTTGTGACAAATCTAACCCAAAATTTGTGACAAATCTAACCCAAAATTTGTGACAAATCTAACCCAAAATTTGGACAAATCTAACCCAAATTTGTGACAAATCTAACCAAAATTTGTGACAAATCTAACCCAAAATTTGTGACAAATCTAACCAAATTTGTGACAAATCTAACGCATTTTGGGACAAATCTAATACAATTTTAGGGACAAATCTAGCGCATATTGGAACGAATCTAGCTCATTTTGGGACACATCTAGCGCATTTTTGGGACAAATCTAGCACGTTTTTGGGACAAATCAAGTGCATTTTGGGACAAATCTAGCGCATTTTGGGATAAATCTAGCATATTTTGGGAACAAATCTAGTGCATTTTTTGTACAAATCTAGCGCATTTTTTGGACAAATCAAGTGCATTTGGGGACAAATCTAGCGCATTTTGGGACAAATCTAGCGCATTTTAGGGACAAATCTAGCGCATTTTTAGGGACAAATCTAACACATTTTTGGGACAAATCTAGTGCATTTTTGGACAAATCTAGCGCATTTTGGGACAATCTAGTTCATTTTTTTGACAAATTTAGCGCATTTTGAGACAAATCTAGCGCATTTTTGGGACAAATCCAGCGCATATGTGACAAATCCAGCGCATATTGTGACAAATCCAATGCATTTTGGGACTAATCTAGCACATTTTTTTGAGAAAACTAGCGCATATTGGGACAAATCTAACGCATATTGGGACAAATCTACGCTGTTTTTGGACAAATTTATCACAATTTTTTTGACAAAACTAGCTTATTTGCCCAGATGGTAGGAAACTACATGAACTATATGTCCAACCACATCCAACCTCAAAATTTGGAAAAATTTAGGTATTTAAGTGAGGAACATCTAACAAAATCATCAAACAACCACTGACAAATCTAATCCATAAATTTTAAAAATTGATAAAATAACCCCAACAAATCTTGCCAAGAATTTCTGGAATTTGACAAAACTACCCACTGGAAATTTAACCCAGAATTTCTGAAATTTGACAAAATAACACCACTGACAAATCTAGCCCAAAAAATTTTATAATTTAATAAAACAACCCACTCCATGTAAAAAAAGACCACTCACAAATATAGTCCAAAATTTTTTAAAATTAAAAATTAATCCCAATGACAAATCTAGCACAAAAAATTCTGAAATTTGACAAAACAACCACTGACAAATCTAGCCCGAAATTTCTGAAAATTGACAAAACAACACTAACAAATCTAGCCCAAAATTTTTTTAAATTGACAAAATAACTACACTGACAAATCTAGCCCGAAATTTATGAAATTTGACAAAAACAACCACACTGACACTGATGCATATCGAGAAAGGAACAGAGCGCACACGGTATGAGGAAGTACGAAACTTTTCGAAACCGGTATCGAATGCTTTGAACATCGTGGGGTAAATCGCTGACATTAACAAACAATGTAATCTTGATACATCACCTACACCTACTCTCAACATATTGCATAAAAATCAAGATACAAAGAGGAACGAATCGTCGTTCTGTCTCGAGCCAGCTTGATCGCCATGAAGCCCCCACATTAGTTAGATCATGGTAAGAATCTCGACAAATCTTCTTCTATTTTGTCGATTTTTTCAGAGTTTTTCTTCCTATACAGTCTCTCCTTTCTCCAGTTAGTACATTGCTTAAGCCTGTACCAAAGAAAGACAGTTCTGCAGGTTCACAACTATGACAGAATGAAGAACGATTCCAGACCCGTAATACCGAACATCGAAGGGGCTTACCGACGAATGAGGGATCTGAAGAAGAACGAACGAGACGCAATACAAAGAGAAGAAAATCGCAGATCCAAAGACGAAATTGTAGAACAGCTTTCGGTTGTCCTTCGTTGGTACAAACACGGTCTTTAGCGTATTCGTTAGCTCAAAGATCCTATGAGATACCTGCAGATATGATACAATACGCAAAACCACGCACCGGATGATTTCATAGCGAATCTAGTTTCGGTTTTCGTGAACTTCTAAAGGCGTAAGTATAGTTTTGCTTACCAGAAGATATATGGCGGTTGTGAGCATGAAGTTCAGCATCGGATACTCCGGGATGAATGATAGAAGCCACTTAGGCTGTCCATTAGGCATGTTCGATCTGGTGCACGAATAACAAGAAAGTCGGTTTAACTCGAATATGGATGAATAAGGTCGCAGAAAGTATAAAAGACGAAGAGGGTTCGGTCTACGAACCTCAACCAGATATGGAACTGTGAAATGTACGTCTCTAGGGTTATCTTCCCAAGCCAACTGTAACATCAAAAGGTAAGGAAGCATACTCAGAACCTTGTGCGAGATTACGAACCAGAAGCAAATACTTCATACGTTCCAGAACTAGTTTGTAACCTGGCCTCTAGTTCCAGGACGAATTAAGTATTTGACCCGATGTATGGATGATGAAGAACAACTTACGCGAAGAGAGTCAACGAGCAACCCCGTAGCTGGTGAGTGAAATTCCGCAAGCTAATATATACACTGGCATTGGCAACAATGCAGAGATGCTTCAGTGAGATACTCGAAAGAAAACAACAAACCGGAGTCGTTTATTTCGATCATCGAGTTTACTAAGATGAGAGATTATCGATCGAATAACATACGTGATGGGAATCCATGAAGTGTAGGGGTGGTACTTGTTGTAGGTTACCTTGTCCATTTTGTAGATATACTCGTACCACATATATCCAACCTGGAAAACCATAATCATGATTAACAGAAGCAGGTAATTGACGAAGAACTGATGAGAAGATTACAATGGTAAGATGTTCATAAGGTCAGGAAACTCACGAATACAGTAACTGTCACGATCGCTGTCTTGATGGAGAGTTTCTTCTTAACCTCAGATTCTTCCAGTTTCTCTATCCATTTCTCGACCTGGATTTTCGTAGATGGTAGGCTTAGATAGTGAAAAACTGATAAACACATATCTATTTGTTATCCATCAGGCACAGAACACTCACAGTCGGGTGATAATAAGCGTATATCATTCCGATGATCCATACATAACGATCAAGTCCAGATCTGAAATGCCACTCATGAAGTCTCGGGAAGTTCGGCTTTGCAGGATCAGTGTACCCTACAAAAGAAATTTAACAGTATTTCAAATATCTTGACAGCAAAGAATAAGACAATATCCAGAAGAGTTGATCGTAAGTTCATAACCAACCTAGCATAAACGTCAAAGGACTCCAGAGGATCTCGAAAACACCGGGAACTTCCCAGATCAAGATCACGGCAAGAAAGCAGGAGAGAATCTTCAACGCCATTACTGAGCTGTTCTCATTGTACTTGTTGAATATACCCAGAGATCCATACACCATTAAAGTGAAGAGAGTGTGCATTGGGCAGATGTAGTATAACATATAGTCGTTGTTAAGGACGATACAGCAGAAGATCACGAAGAAATTGAGCCGCCACATCATCTGAACCAGATGATTTTATAACATTTTAACGACAGGTAAGAAGAAGACTTTGTGGTTAAACCTTGTGGGATTAGCTAAGATACCTGAGCAAATCGTGCTACGCTGAAATCTTTTCTGATGTAATAGTACGAGAAGTTTCCAAATCCGGTCATCCAAACGTAAGCTGCAATGAACATTCGTATCGCATTGTATATCTCAGCCGCGGCAAAGTAATGATACATTAAGAACAAGACCTGTTAGATCAAGAAAATAATCACTGACATCAACAATTAAGGGCAAGAATCCGTCATTGAGAAAACTCGAACTATAAAGCATTATTTGCAAGAGCTACGAGATTTACTGACCTGCATCCATCCTTTCCATTCCTCAGTCTGATGCCTATTCAGGTACATAATGGATTTCCCAGAGAATGCTGACTTGTCGGTATGCTTCTTAAAAGAGGTCATTGCTGATACTATAATGAGGAGAATGTAGAGAAAGAGAAAGAGATCACGGTTGTACATCTGTCAAACAAACACCAGAAATATCAAATGGAGAAACAGTCAGAGCCATGTCTATTTTCTGACATACCATAAGAACTCAGAAAAATGATTAAACCACTCTGGAAGTAGATAACAGTACCTTGGTAGAATCTCCCAGCAAGTTCGTGCGGTCACATATGTAGAAGTACACCAAAATCGACCCTAATTCAGACCTACACGAGTTCGCTCAGTAAGACATTATGGGGGTATTTAGGATGCAAAGAACCCGGGTTGAAAAACAACAGCATGACTTACATAGCTCTCAAAGTTGCCCTATTCTCCAGCAAGAAATAATCATCCATGGTCACAAACCTACAAAATTATATGTGCGGAGGGTAAGCAAAGATTGAATTACAATTGCAAGGATAAAGCGTACTCCCAGAGGCTAGATCAGAACCTGATCAAATTCATTTTGATGGAAGAAACATGAAATTTCGTTGATAAAGATTTCGTAAGACCTCCTTCCAACAACGCTGCTCGGTCATCTTCTTTGTCACCATCCTTTCCCAGGTCATCCAGGTTGTTATCTGAATGACTGCAGCATAGTAAGCTCCGTCAGAGCACATTTCATTACCAAATAGCACAAGACTAAGCAGCTTAAACAACCAAATATTACAACATTTTCCCCGATTGAATAATCCTCTGCATTCAACTTACACTTTGGTGAGTGAAGACTTCTTATATTCCAAGAACTCTGAGTATAGCCATGCAGTAACAGTCGGTATAAACGCAAGCAAAAACGACACCTGAAATCGAAAGTAAAGTAAAGCATCATCAACATACATTCCCAGAATGATACAGATGACCAATATCCGAAGCTAATCACACCCAATTAGCCTTAAATATAGCATTACTAAGCACAGAAGAAGCTCTACACTCGATCAATCAACAGCAACAAAAAACTCAACACATAACAATGTCGATAAATAGCTCTATAAGTTGAAACTATTTCTCTTAATTAATCTGAGCTGCATATCGAATCACAATCCCGAAGTTAGTACCCAGAAGTTAGAATCACAGCAAGGTCAGCTTAGCAGTCGTCAATTCATCAAACACTCTGTAAAGCAAAAAACAGCTAATTCGAACCCTAACAGAAATGGATCAACGAAACTGAAATGAACTAAACTGAACTGAACTGAACTTCCACGATTTCCCATGTCAATTCCGAAAAACTCTCACCTGCCAAGGAGTAATCGGCCCGGATACCGCAACCATGGTTTCCCGATCCGATCAAAGCCAAAGACTGGAATCCGGCTCAGAATCGAGATTCAGCAAGTCAAACGAGTGAGACAGAGAGAGAGAGTGATGCAACACAGCATCGTCATCGTGAAGATATAGAAACCGCTCAAGTGGCAGGTAGAAGTTTGCTTGAAGAAACAGGAAGATTGTTCGTTGGGAGGGAGGAATTTGATTTTTAAAAAAATGGCGGAAAACGGTGGAGACGTCTGCTTCATCACCGGTGAAGATTAATTAGTTGAGTTGGTAGAGAGGATTAGGGATTTGTTTGAGGTCGTTTTCTTCGTTCAGATAGCTTTGATCTATCAGTAATGGTGAACAAGATCCATCAATGGTACCAGCAATTCCAAGAAGATTATGGATATTCAAAAAATTTGGGAACTCTGCAAATTTTTTAATTAATTAAACTAACTAAAGAACTTATTTAATTTACAATAATTAAGGGATTCTTGAAATTAATTTATTAATAATGAATTATAGATAGATGAATATTTTATACTCATTTCTTGTATTGTTAAGCGATTGTTTTCACGATAAATATGAATAGCTTGATCTTTTACTTTCTCTGTAACACCAGAATGGTCGTCTTCTCAACTATCAGGCTAATTGTACGTTGAGAGTTGGGATCTGCATATATAAGGTTGGAGAACGGGTCGAATTCGGGTACTGAAACTTGTGAACGGCTTGAATCGAATCCAATCTCAAACGTAAATCTGTTCGGGTCTCGTATAATCAAACGGGTAGGTTGAGTTCGGGTACCAAAACATGTGAACGAACTACTTGAATCCAGTCTCAAACTCAAATCTGTTCTAGTCACGTATGCCTGAACAAGTAGGTCGAATTTGGGTACCAGAGCACGTGAACAGGTTAAATCCAACCTCAAACCCAAATATGTTCATATCCCGTATACCTGAACGGGCAAGTCTGGTTCAGGTACTAGAAAGAACCTGTGCTGTTTTAATACAACCTCAAACCCAAATCTGCTTGCTCGGGTCCTGTATATCCGAACAGGTAAGTCGGGTTGAGGTACCAGAACCTGTGAACTGCGTGAATCCAATCAACAATACGATTCATTCACTGTCAACGGCAAGAGTTCTCGAGTCTAAGGTACGGGGCGAGCAGGTGGTTACGGGTCAATGAATTACGGGTAGGTCAAGCAAAACCGGTCAACCCAAGCGGGGTAGTTTTGTAATTTGTCCTAATGAAGTTTAATGCTGTTTCAAAGGGTAGCTTTGTAATTTTCTCTGGTTTTGTAACCATCCATGATTGTGACTTTGTTTGGAAGTGATCGAAACAACCAAACAATGGAATCACAGAAGAATATAAAACAAAAGAAAGAGCTCTTCTACTGCATATATATGAACAAAGATTCTCCTGCATATCATCTAACTAATTCTAACCCTTTCCTCTGTATACTATAAAGAACAACTGTTGTATCAATGAAAGAACCATTGCAGGATTCGAGCCAAAACCCGGTATCGATCTGCATTTGCGTCTTTTCATTAGTAGCAGTCACGGTTGACCTGCAATCAGATCGTTGAGGGTGATCTTCCCCAGGTTCCCGGAGTCTATCCTGTCGAAATTCTCGCAGATCTGTCGAACGTCTTTCTCCGATACCTTCCCCATTTCCTTGAGCTTGTAGATCACGTATTCCGATTTGCTGCAAAGGGAAAAGATACCGAGAGGTTATCGATACTGCAGCTATGAGACGAACCGAAACATGGTACGGATGGTGAGATGTGGTTCAAAGTTGGGATCTTTGAGTACAGCATCAACTTCATCATAACTTATAAGATATATCCAGATTATGAACAGTATTGGAAGATTCTGTATGAAGCAATAAGAATTCACATTGACAGCATTGGCAGAATAGGATCAAGCAAGCAGATAGCTGATCAATGGATGGGGAATGTTTGTGTTCTACATGATCATCAATCATCGAACAAGTGGTTTGATGAACGAAGACGTGGATTAGGACGAAAAAACCAGACACCAATCGCTACATTTAGTACCGAATTCTGCAGTGTAACAAGTACAACAGCATGAACTTCCTCACAGTTCATAAGATGTCCTGAATAAAACAGCAAGTATTCGAAAGATCGGTACCTAGCATAACCAATCACATTGACAGCATTGGCATAACGGACTAGGCACATGACTTATCGATCATCGGTATGACATTCTTCGGCAAGCTAAACACCAAAACGAATAACAGGTTTTACATAAGAAAACACAGATTACGACCACAAAACCAGACACCAGTACCAAATTCTGCAGTTTCTTCCTATCCTGATTATAAACAGTACTCAAAGATTCTGTACAGAGCATAACAATCACATTGATAGGCACATGAATGATCAATCTTCGATATGACATACTTCAGTAAGCTAAACATCAAACATATAATCAACATCAACACCTACATTAGAACCCAAGAACGAATCCGGGCTGAGCCAAAGATCACAAGAAATTACCTGACATAGCCATTGTGATCGATATCAGCAGCGAGAAACTCCGAAACAGTCATATCATGACCAAGAACCCACTTAGCCATCCTCCTCTGCCGCCTATCGACTCTAGCCTCAGCCAAGTACAAGAACGCCCTAGCCACAGCCAGAGTCGAAACAAGCAACCATATCGAAGCAAATATACGTCCATGCATCGACTCAAAAGCCCTATCACCATACCCTACCGTGGTAACCGACATCACCGAAAGATACAACGAATCGACCCACCCGAGCTTCTCAATGAAATGCATAACCCCAACACCAACTCCTATACACAAAACCACAACCCCTAATGCCAAACCAACCTTCATCCTTATCCTCATCCTCCCTTTCTTCACATCTATAATGTACCTACCTGCAGTTTCCTTACCATCCCCAACTCTCTGAGCATTTCTGAGGAGATAAGTCTCTTGCAGATCAAGAACATAACTAACCATTCCAGACAGTAAAATGTCCACAAATCCGAATCCTACGAGCACAAACAGGATCGAGAACAGCTTCGTGGGGGTACTATTCGGAGTTATATCGCCATATCCGATTGTACACATGGTCACAATGCAGAAGTATAGAGCGTCAACTACAGGGTGAGTTTCGTTGACTGAGAAGTCCTTACGATAAACCCAGTAAATCATAACCCCGAAGGATAAGTATATTACCAAAAGAACAAACGCCTGGCTGACGACCGATTTCTGACCGAATTTAGGGTTCGGCTCCGATGAAGGGTGGTGATCGTGAGCAATCTCGTTGATTCCAGCCATCGCCGGAGCTGTCCTGCTGCGGTGGAGGTTGGATTTGGGGAAATCGTAGCTGGAATCGGTAGTTGCGATTGGACTTGGAATTCGCGGCGAAGTTTGGGAGAGAGTTAGAGCTTCGACGACCATGGAGGAGGAGGCGGCGGAAGAGGAAGGTTCGTGAGGGGAAGGAGTGAAAGGGCCGAAGATTAGATGGTCTTTGAGCTCAGAAGGGGTCATCGGGACGGTGGTAGGGAAGGATAATTCGTCTTGTTCGCCGTGTTCGTCGTATTCGTAATTCTCCGGTAGTGAGCAGAAGCGTAACGGCGGCGGGGGAGGCGGCGGCGGTCGGAGTCTGGGAGTGTGGTTTGTGAACGGGAGGAGCGGCTCTTTATCCATAATTCCGGCGGGTGGGTTTTGGCCGGAGAGATGAATGGAGGAAAGGGTTTTGAATCGGTGGGGGGAAATCGGCCGGAAAGCTGCGGAGGATCTGAGCAGACGGAGATGGCGACAGCGGCAGGTTTCAGAAATGGAAAAAGAATGATTATTTATTAAAAAAATTATTAATAATTTCAGACACTCATACGGCTATTGGAAGTGGAACCAAGTTAGGGAATCTTCACCACTAGTGGCTAAATCTCGATTTGGTTCTAGATCGAGCTTCCATGGCTGACTGGATCAAGTCATATTGAGACAATCTGTGGGTTTTTCGGGTTCGATTTGTGGTTTTCGGGTTCGATTAGGGGGGAGTATCTGTTATACTTGGGTCAAATACTTAATATGTTTTGAAACTATAGGATGGGTTACAGACGTGTCTTATACTTTTAATTGTTATACAATGGTCATATTACTATGAATCAGGTGACGAAGTAGTACTACTGAAAGTGAACGATATAGTTTTTTCGGTCATCTTGTCATGTTACCATTAACATGTCATAAAAAATTATGATTTGGGATTACCCGTTGACTGGACGGGTTCGAGAGGGTAATGGGCGGGGATGAGTTTAATGGTTCGATCGAGCAGTCTGTCATTCCCTCTCGAAATCCTGATGCTTTGAAAATTGTAGTTTCATCTCGAAAATTTGTTTGCAATCCATATGTAGAGAGATTTGGGACTCATCCGATGGGTAGCGGATTTACCCGATTCTCATTTTAGGGTGGGGTGATTTTGATTTTGTACATGTTTGGACTCGTAGGGCGTGTACGAGTAATATCCGTTTAATAAATGGTTGGGGAGTGGATATGTGGTATCCGGATTCTTGGGTACCCATACCCAAATCGACCAGATTTTGGGTGGGTACCCAATTTTCGGATTCCAATTGTCAAGCCTTCTTAAACGTATTCTCGCATTGAAACTATAATTTAAAAATCATCTTAAAATTCAACAAAGCCTCAAAACAACGTACACAATGATTCTAAAATTGATGTGGCAAAATGGTTGGATAAGTACACTGCTACTTGTTCAATCGGCTTGGTTGCGTCATGAGTTTTAACCGAGATTTGATTGATAGTCATTTCGATCACCGAGTTTCGACCAAAACCCGGTCGAAATCGGTTTGGGTAATCATGTGGGGACATGATATTATAGAAAACTAATACATGTGAAAGAAGTAATTATGATGGGGACATGACATGTAAGCTGATAAGACATTCATACGTGTAACCTTAATAAACTTTACCCTAAACTCAATTATGGTCATTATCCTTTGATAATATTAGGGAAAATAACATTTGACTATTTCCAACTTAACAGATAGTCTCCTACATTATAAATCGTTTTTTTTACCTCTCCTACTTTGAGTACTTTGTCATTTGAGTCCTTCCGTTCCAACTTTCGTCTTCTTAACATTAAATCTTGACACATTCGCACACCAGCAGAGAGAGGTATCGGAGGTATGAGACGAAGAGTTGGTCAGAGAGGTAAATTGGGAATGTACTGCGATTCTGCGAAGAGTGTGGTGAAATATGAAGGATTTTAAAACCATACATTTTATTCGTCAATTTCAACCTATCTAACTATATATACATTTATATCCACGATAAAAAAAAAAAAATTTATAAGTAAGCTAATGCATGGCTATTGGGGCTAACATGGTGTACCGAATACGTATCAATTAACGCATGAAGACGAAAGTTGGAATGGAATGACCCAAACGGCAAAGTGGTTGAAGTAGAAAGGAGTAAAAAGAGCGATTTATAGTGTAGGAGACTATTTGTTAAGTTGACAAAGTAGAAGGGGCAAAAATACTATTTTTTCTAATTTATTTAAGGAAAAATGTACGTTAATTAATGCATTATTAATCAAAATATTACAAGGTGTGAGGTGTATTAATCATTAAAGTTTATTTAATTAACTCTCAACTAATGTTTTAATTAATTGGAATGAACTCGTACAAGACATATTTAAGGCTTTCGTAATCGAAAGGATAAATGTCAATAAGGGCCGAATACTTGCCATTGGCAAGGCTCTTGGATGATGCAGTTATATTGAGACGGTCAAGAGTTAACAGCTTTTCAGGCGTGTGACGACATCCCGAATCCACACTCACCAATGTCAACTGGTCGTGCTTGGATAGGGCGAGGTTGTGCTGAGTAACTGCGAATTGTCCTTCTTCTGTGTATTCAGCGTCCTTTATGTTCGATATTGGATGACAGGGACCGTAATTCGGGGCTTGATTGCTCGATGTCGAGATCGCTAGTTCGACGGCGAACAAGAAGAAGAGGAGCAAGGGTAAGATGCACATGATTACTGATGTTGTTGAATGTGATCTTTGTCATTTTGATTTTGATTAGATAATGTTTTAGCTTACTTGTTGTGTTCTTGAAATGAAATATCATCAAATTTATAGAACATAAAATTTAAAATGTTGAGGAAGTTACAATAAACATTATTCCCAAAATTAATGACATTAATTGAGGAATGTTACTTTCGTAGAATTGTTTCAATCTTAAGCTTTCAAGAAACACGATTAATGACTCCGTGCGAGTTTGTATAACATTATTATTAGTAAAAGAATTACAAGATATTATTTAACTCTCAACTGTGCTTGTAATTAGATTTTAGTGAATTCAACCACGACATATTTAATATAATCAGAATGAGGTTTCATAGCGACGGAATACTTGGCCTCGCCGAGGCTCTTGGATGATGCAGTTATAATGAAACGGTCAAGGTTGTCAGGCTGGCAACTACTTCCCGAATCCAAACTCACCAGCGTCAATTGGTCTTGTTCGGGGAGTTTGAAGTTCTGCATTCTAACTGCATATTGTGCCTCGTCAAGGTATTTTCCATCGTTTATGTTTAATATTGGCTGACATGATGCCGGATTTGTCGATGTCACTAGTTCGACAGCGAACAAGAAGAAGAGGAGCAAGGGTAAGATGCACATGATTATTGATGTTGGTGAATGTTATCTTGTCATTTTGATCTTGAGTAGAGAATGTTTGGCTTTATTTGTTGGGTTCTTGATATGAAAGATCATCAAATTTATAGTACATAATTGGAAATGTAGAAAAGTAGATTGAAGATTTTTTTTACTATTTATTTATTTAATTTTTTTTTATTTTAATTAAAAAACTTGATTCTTATTGTTAGGACTCATTCTCAGACAACTTTTTCAGTGACATAACTTTTTTTTCCGCTGAACTCATCTTCCATTGTCAAAAGCATTTTGTTCAATCTTACATTTTGTATGTCATTCATATATTTTGTACGAACTCGTGTATACATACACGTGGAATGCATACTATATATTTGATTGTTGCGTACATTATATATGATATTTGCACTCACTCGTGTATACATACACGTGGAATGCATACTATATAGCCGATTCGTGCGTACATTATATATGACATTTTGCACATTCTATGTACACACTTATATAACAGATTTATATAAAGAAAGGTGATTCTTTCATCTCTGACATTTGCTAGCTTCCAGTTTCCTCTTCTAGCCTCTGCCTCCTGTCGATTCTTTGTGCATCAATTATGCAGGTTTGGTGAGAGTTTATGAAGATATGACCCGGTGGGAGTGGAAGGTAACTATTCAACATGTTTACAGAGATGACAACTTTCTTGCGGCCAAAGGCCATAATGTCTCTTTTGGCACTCATCTTGTCGAGGCTAATGATCATGCAATGACACGTTGGTGTGCCTACGATCGTCTCAGATCATCCCAACCTAGGTTGGTGTTGCGCCCTCTATAAAAACCCTCCTTAGAGTTCTTTTTCTACCCAAAAAAATTGTCACAGACTATTATGTGGCTCGTTGTATCTCTCATCATCTCCCAAGTCATAGATTGATAAACCTATCCACTTGGGATGACGCTTTGCATGGCTATCCCGCTATCTCCTGCGTGAGCTAATCCACCATTAGTTTCTTATGGGCCAGATCCAACCACTTACAAAACTCGTCCCCATCTGAGATCTGCCGCACCTGATCCCACCTCCTTGCATACTTTTCTTACCAAAATCCGATCCGCTTCCCACTACTATAGAAAGTAAACTCAAAAAATCTTTCTTCATTTTTCCACTCCCAAGTAAACAAACACTCTTCACTCTTCACCGCCGGCCACTTCTCCGCCGCCTCCGCCGTGGTCGTCGCTGCCGACAAGCTCAGAAAAATGGGGTTCACATTCACGATGGGATTAAACCTACTCCTCCTACTAGCAATGGTAGCAACAAACCTCCTCTCTCTCTACCACCTCTCCTCAAACCTCCAATCCCCAACTCCACCTCCCTCCGAACAAATCCCCGACCACCTCCTCCGCCAGCTCAACACTATACGCGCCACCATCTCCCACCTCACGCGCCACCAGCCTTCCGATCCCGACCCCCACTCCTCCTCACGCGCCGCCACCATTCCTCCCGATCTCCTCCTCTACTCTCATCTCTCCCCAATCGCCTCCGCCTGCCACAACCACCCCGACCTCCTCCACAAGTACATGACCTACAATCCTTTCTCCCTCTGCCCTCACGACTCCGATCTCGCCGAATCTCTCATCCTCCGCGGCTGCCATCCCCTCCCTCGCCGCCGATGCTTCTCCCGAACTCCTCCCAAGCCTCCTTCCTCCCTCCCTCGCAATCCTTTCCCTTCCTCCCTCCTCGATTCCAACGTCATCTGGGGGAAATACACCTGCAAGTCGTTCTCATGCCTAGCAAGCGACGCAAGCTCGGGATTCAACATCGGGAACGAGATCGAGCGATTCATGACTTACAAAACCGAGCTGGATCTACCGATCCCGCAGCTGATTCAGATCTCGAGCCGAGCCGGATCTCCGATCCGGCTCGGCCTCGACATCGGTGGAGGGACGGGGACGTTCGCGGCGAGGATGAAGCAGTACAACGTCACGGTCCTAACCACAACGATGAACTTCAATGTGCCGAACAGTGAGGCGGTGGCGATGAGGGGGCTGGTACCGATCCACGCGCCGCTGCAGCAGCGGCTGCCGGTGTTCGACGGGGTGACGGATCTGGTTCGATGCGGGAGGGCGGTGAACCGGTGGATACCGACGGCGACGATGGAGTTCCTGCTGTATGATGTTGATAGAGTGCTGAGAGGCGGCGGGTATCTGTGGATGGATCATTTCTTCAGTAAGGCGGCGGATCTGGGGAAGGTTTATGGACCGTTGATTGGGAAGCTTGGTTATAAGAAGGTGAAATGGGCGGTGGCGAATAAGACGGATTCCGGCGGGTTGAAGAACGGTGAAGTTTACTTAACTGCCCTTCTTCAGAAGCCTGTTTCCAGATCTTTTGCAAGGTAAAACGGTGTCGTTTTAGGTGTTTGGGATCGTTATTTGTCGTTTAGTTCGTTATGACGGAGTTAGAGTCCGTCTTGTTGTTTAGGTAACGGTAGAGCACCAGTCAGCTGACGGCGAGATGGAAGGGAGCAGATATAAGTTAATGGGGTGATGTAATTGTAAAATATTGTAACTTGTATTTTAGTTTTCGGTTGGTTTTTGTACGATTAAAAGTTGTCGGTTTTTTGTTATTCGGTTGAATAAAGGTCAAACCGATTTGTACCATTCCTAGCTAGCTCAAACCGGTACTTTAATCCACCCATAAGGATGGCAATATGGTTGTCGCTAATGGCCAAAATCGATTAACTGACCAAAATTGATTAACAATTTAACATATAATCAAACAATTTAGTGGTCGGTCAAGAAATTTTTAGCAAGTTGATTGTCAATCAAACCATGCTTAACCAAATCCCTATTGAAACATCAAGTAAAAGTACTTTCTATGTAAAATCGGTTAAAATAGATCTAAATCAGTTGAAGTATTTTAGTTACTATTACGTCGATTATATTGGGTCGGCTAATCAATCGTCTTGATTTATAAGGTTGGTCGGTCATCTTGGTTGTATTAACTACTAGCCGACCGGAGACCGGTCTTAGTCGGTTTTTTACCAAACCGACCTACTCTCACCCCTACTCTACTTTCAAAATCTAACTGATTGGTACCTACTGTTGGCCGTTTAACAAATCAGCTCAATCAAAAACTTCCGTTCTACTTTCCGTTTATTTGCTTACTTGGCAGATGAATCATTATGCCTCGTCAGCAAATATAATATTAAAATTTGTGTTGCTTTCATTATATAAAGACGATAATAATAGTAATTAATTACCTTTAAAGACCGCGGGACTGGTTTGACAAGTCGGAGCAGCTTAATCGCGTCGGAGCCAGCCGCCTCAGAAATCCGCCGTCGTCGGAGCAGACAACAAGATCAAGATGATGGTCAGTAATCTTCACCGTCTCCCTTTCTTCTCCTACATTCTCGAGAATCATCGCAGTACAGAAACCGTCAAATCTCACGCAGGAAGCAAACACTACGAAATTCGAATTGAGATCAGTTCTTCATTCTTCTTACCTCGATTCATCGACATCCTTAGCAGTTTTCTTGTTTGCTTGCATCGCCGATCCTTGCAATACAGAGCAAACACTACGAAATTCATCTTCGATTTTGTGAGATCAGTTCATCGCAATGCTTAGTAGTTTTCTTGCTTGTGATCGCCGATCCTTGCAAATGCAGATCTGTATACAGTTAGTTCGGATCGGAAGTACTGGAGACCTCCGATCTAAGATCTGGAGCTCTTATTTCTTCTTCTTCAGGCGATGATTCTTTTTGGTTTCTAATCGATTGCAGCAAGCTTGTCCACAAGTGAAGAACATCCTTCTACTGGATTCAGAAGGAAATCGCGTCGCCGTGAAGTACTACCGCAACACCGATTGGCCGACGGACGGAGCTAAGGAGGCCTTCGAGAAGCTGGTATTCTCCAAGACAAGGAAGACAAACGTCACAACTGAAGGTAAACTGACGAAAAACGATACCGTATCATTCGTCTTATAGTTTTATACTGCCTTCCTCAAATCTGTAATTCTTCTGCAGCTGATGTTATAATGCTTGATGGCTACGTTATCGTATACAAGTTCGCCGGAGATCTCTGTATCTTCGTCACCGGAGGTGAAGATCAGAACGAGGTGACCTTAGCCGCTGTTCTTCAGTGCTTCTTCGAAGCAATCTGCATGCTCCTCAGGTAACTCAAACACTAGAAAGAAAGAAAGAGATTACTTCTGGTTGAATCGATCTAAACCTACCTTTTACAGAGGCAAAGGGAGAAGAAGAATGCGCTCGAGAATCTCGATCTGATCCTCCTATGCTTGGATGAAGCCGTTGATGATGGCGGGTAACAAGCTAAGTCAATTTCGTAAAATTTCGTATACAGATTTCAATTTCGTGTTCCGAATGCCATTCTTCTTGTTGTGCATTCTGCAGGATCCCACTGGAAACAGATGGAATTGATCTTGCTGACAAGGTTGAAGACTACGGGGACAAGCTTGAAGAACACGATACTGATTCCGAGCCATTATCAGAGACGGTATCTATCTATCGATCGATAAACACTTACATTACACTCTCGTGATATGCTCCACGTCAAATGAACATCTTTGGTTTTGCAGAAATTGGCTACATTATTGAGCATGGCTCGAGAGCATTACACCGAATCAATGAACAAGTGACATGAATATGTACAACGAAGCTGAATCGAAGATCGTGTTACTAAGGGTTCGAGATTTTAACTGTAATTCGTGATTGAGCCGCAATTTTTGCATTTACGACAATGATAATTCCTTTGTATTTTCCACAACTCAACATGCCACGTCATTCCAATTTGTAGTTAATAAATTCCTTAACCAACTATACTCAACCCATCCAATCAACTCGAAAACACTAATTTAACCTGAAAACCAAAACTGGTTACTCAACCACTTACGACATAACGCAACGATAAATCAACATGCCATGTCAGCCAAATTAATAATTAATATATTCCTTAACCGACCAGGCTAAACCCATTCAATCAACTCGAAAACACATCTAATTTAACCCGAAAACCAGCACTGGTTAACTCTACCATTTTACCTTCTATATATTTGAGCTATACTGAATTAATAAAAGCATGTACTAATAAGGACCAAATAGCAACTCTGAAAAGATTAGGGACCCAAATGGAAACTCTGAAAAGATTAGGCACCAAATGCATTCAAACTACAATACATATATTTTATATATTACATTATCACCAAGGAAACTGAGTTACTAACTACGACACAGAAGATGAAGAACAGCAAGAACAGGAACACCATAAAGAAAACCCAGGTAAAAACCCTACTGTAGTTGAAAAGTTCACAGGTAGGGAGGGAAGGTTTTTCCGTCGGGGAAACACGGAACGGAAAACCTACGACACGAGGAAAGCCTGATCGAAAGAGACGGTCTTTACTAACGGTTCGATGTACCTAAGTTGTTAAAGCAGATAGGAAGAAGGGTGAAAGGTTATGAAAAAGAGTACAACCTCATGGCATAGGGAAGTAGCCACTCATCAATGTCACTCTTCTGAAACAACCGAGCCGGAAAAAGAAGAAAAAATAATCTTACATTAGAATCGTAGCAACGAAATGTTGAAAAAACGAGATGGGTGAGAGGAGCGTACTGTTTTTTTGGGTTCAGTAGGTGTTTTGCCATAGCTGTTGCTGCTGTTGTTGCTGTTGCTGGGTCTGCAGCTTTTGAGCGGCGATGCCCATGGATCCGTCCCGTGTGTTCTGCTGCTGATGTTCGAGGGACATGCCGGAATGGGAATGGTAGTAGTTTGGGTAGCCGTGAGCACTGAAATGCTGCGATGGTTGTTGTTGTTGCTGTTGACGAAATGCCGAGGGTTGCTGCTGTTGCTGATGCTGGTTCTGGCTCTGGAAGTTGTTGTAATATGAGTTAGCAGGGGATGCTGCTGCCATGGTTCGTGAAGCGTGCCCTTGAAGCCACATTGCCGAGTTCTCGTTCTGACGAAAAACAGAGAAGAGGACAAAATTAGTTGAGATTCAGCGGAAAACAATGTACAAAGAAACGTGATAAATGGGATGGTGAAGTGAAGTCCTTCGAAACAAAGGAAGAACCCTAAGACCAGCGGATACGGTACCTGTTGTAGAGACATCAGATGGTTGTTATCCTTGTACTGGGAGCTCAACAAATCGTCGTAACCAAGAGTAGTGCCGGCTGGTGCAGCAGGTTGATTATGAGAGAACCCTGTCGGAGCTCCAGTAGTCGAACTGCCATAACCGTAACCCGACGGGATGGCAGAAGACTGGGGCAAGCTGCTTACAGAGACACTATTCTTGTACTGAGGGAGAGCCGCTAGAGCCTGGTGGTAAGCGCTATTGCCTGGAAACGCCTGTTGGAAAGCTGACGGCATATAAGCGTAGCTTTGCGGCAAGAAAGGGTAGCCGATCATGTTGGCGTAATGGCCCAGAGGAAGGGTAGGCTGTTGATATGGATGGACGGGAAGGTGTTGAGGATGAGTAGGTCCTGAGGCGGCACCATTGAGTGACGATTGTTGAGTTGGCTGAGGTGCGGAAATGCTGGACGCTCTCAATGCCTGAAAGATTCACATAGATAATCAAGGCCGTGAGTTACGAAATTGTTTGAAATGATAGTTAAGGTTTGTTAGATGAGCTAAATTCCTCTGGATTTAAGACCGGTATGGTAATCATGCTCTAACACTAGTCATTAAAGAGCAGCCTTGATGCTTACTTCTAACAGACCCTCAATATACCATCAAATCGACTCATTCAAGACTTTATGGGTAACAGTTCGAGAAATACGGCTTCCAAGGCAACATATCTCTTGAATACAGTCATTAGTAAAATCACAGAAGCATACCTCTGGCATGGAAATGCTTGGACCACTGACGGAGGAGGCGGTAGTGTTGTACTTCGTAGGCATGGATTGATTAGTTGGGAACGGCGAGTATGAAAGGTCAGGTTCCCTCCCGGTTGGCAGATTTGAAGCCAGCAATGCACTAGGCAATGAGTTTGAATAGGCCTGCTGTAACCACGAAGACTAAAATGAGAAACCAGTTCACGTAGCAAAATCAGTTCTTTCTATAGCAAAATCACACACTTCACGTAGCACAAAAGGTCACTTCAGTTGTCCCGATTATTGACGAAAATTTCACGAGACAGATCGTGATCGGGAAATCCACGACACGAAATGTACTTGCTCTCGTGAATCAATGAACTCTTATCCACTGCATTCAATGTAACTTTAAATGCACCCATACCCAAATTCTAAAACTTATTAACTGCGTATGAGCATGGTATTCACAAAAAGACCTGGAAGCAAGTAGTTAAGACTGTGATATCCCCAAATACTTCTTAGAGAATAGACTCCAACTTAAGTCTAAACAATAAGCAATCATATGTACCGATATTTATCAACAAGATGAAGAATCAAAAGTTCAAAACATTAGAAAACCTGGATGTGAATACCAATGAAGAAACCAGTTGCACAATTCATGTTAACACAAAGAATCATAAGAAGAGCTTTACTGCGTACCATTACACTTGAAAAGTCGGCAATATTCTGCAACTGAGAGTTTGACTGTTGACTTCTAAATGCAGCTTCCAAATGCTGACTGTTGTCATAGTTATAGCCAGGCGCGGATGATACAAATGGATATTGATTTTCCGGAGCAGCTTCCTGTGTTTCTTCCTTTAAGACTTGTGGTTGAGGGACAGAAGGGGAATCATAGTTTCCAGCGTTCATATTAGTTCTATGAACTAAATTATCTTCAGCAGAATTTCTTAGATGCTCATCCGCATAATACTCCGGATCTCTACAACAGTGAGAAAATAAGCTTGTTATGAAGTGGTAACATGAAAACACAATAGGCAATCAAACTATATGAAAAGACAGCACACCTAGCATCTGAATGTCCTTCTGTAGGGGCTTCCACCGTTTCAGAAGTCTCTTCCAGGTTATTTTCCAGGGACTGAGATGGAAATGGACCAGACAAACCCGAACTGATGCCAGCACCAAAGCTTCCAAAACTCAGGTGTGGACAATCATGCGCATGAACTTGAAGATGATTAGGAATTATTACAACAGGGTTATCTTCTTCAGGTGGGATAGCTTTATCATCATTGTGCAAGTTCAATTGCTGCAAATTTGCAGCCACAGATGAAGAACTATCTTCAGCTGAAACAAAATTACGGAGAAGGTATCAATTATGTGTAAAATGGGGCATAAAAAGAATGTCAGACAAAATTTGATCTTCACTAGACTGTTCTCCAGTGAAAACGCAACAGCATTGTAGAAACAAGCTTGCAAGCCCGCGAGATAGAAATGGAGAGTTCCGCAAAAATGACAGTTATAACTAGAAGTTCAAAAGAAAACAAGACTCTATTTCACCATGGACTGAGGCAAAACACCTTTGAACAACAGTTCTTCTACAGAAGCAACGAAGTTTGAGGCAGGGGAAAATTGAGAACAAACATATAAATCAACCAAACTAAAATATGATAAGCAAACATAGAAATCAAGTTGTAAAACTGATATTGCTCACTGTCATTATGCTCAAAAGCATGTCTGTGAGATTCGTAGGAGTTAATATTCTCATAGAGATCATTGTCTAATAGTGAGGAACCTCCATTACCATCTTCTTGTATTTGTCCACTAGATACAGAAGAAGGCCCAGCTGGACTTTCATCAAGATCATCTTCTTCTGATTGAACTTCATCCACCTCAGACCTCACATACTCAGTTTCTCTATCTAAAGAAGCTAAAGTTGATGGCTTTGCATATACTTCAGGATCTCTAGGTGGCTCCATGAAAGATGGCACACTAGCAGCAGATGGCTCCTCAATTGACGGCCAGTCATTATTAGAATAAACATGATGGCTTGCAGAAGCTTCTTGCTCACTGTGCATTTCTGACACCTTGGGAGCATTGTTTTCAGGTGAATGTATACCATTATGTGCAGGAGGTGCCCATCCATGCCGTTCATTAGCAGTATAGTTAGGTAAGGCAGAAGTCTTACTCTGAGGCTTTCCCATTTTCACAATATCTGCCATTGATACTTGACCTGGATTCCCAACCCATGCAGATTGAACTCCAGAAGGAGGCTGAACTGGTGAGAAGAAGTCATCACCTTCATTTATAGTCTGTGTTTTATTTTGATTACTAGCAGAGTCGCTGCAAAATAAGTAAAAAAGAATCACAAATGAATAAGATTTGCTAAACACAATCGAACATCCTAAGCACTATCAAATGAACAAACATATCCTTCAGCAAATGATGGGAAGATAAGGATATTAACAGCCAAAAGAATTTGAATACTTGATTATTCGCTAAAGTACCCACTATGCACAAAGAAAAATTGTAGCTCAAATTGCAAGACAACATGGCCAAAACAACAAGAAACAATGAAGGCCGGATTAATAAAAATGCAGCGTTATAGCTAGCAATATGCCACAGGCATACTAGAAAACATGGGGCCAAGAGGATGCAATTTTGGTGATTAGATCAGAAGCAAGAATCTAAATTTATAACATAAGAGAAAGAATTAAGTATCTCGTCTTAACAACAGTAAAGATTGCAAGGTGTCACAACGGATAACCTGGTAAATTCAGGTCGCCGACTACCATTGCTTCCAGCAGTGGCAGACGCATAGGAGGTAGACCCTGCATAAGCATGCCCTCCATTTTCCTTCCTGTAAGCAGGCTTACCATGCGAAACACTGGATTCTGTAAACAGAAGCAGAAAGATGAGTTATGGTAAATAAGCACCACGTCCTACAAGATAAGTTTAATACAAATACGATCACGTTCATACCAGTAGATCGAGATTGGCTTGACCCACCCCGTCCATATCGGTCCGAGCCACTCCTTGCACCACGATGTGCTACATTGTTAACCCCACGGGGCCTCAGATCAGTTGTATCCTTAGTCTGAATCAAACAGAAGCACACGGCGATCATTACTAAGAAAACTCATATACAACACCTTTGCGTACTATTCAATAACACAACTGCCAGCACTTCCAATGGACACGCACCTCTTTCTTCTTTTCTCGCTTGCTCTTAACTTCGTGGAATGGATCTACACAATGAGTAACCTTCTTATCAGAACGAGCTCAACCCAACAAATTTTCCAGCTCGATACAGTCCAACAACATAAGAAAGAGACACTCGACTCAGTAGAAAACCAGCAACATTACTAATTTCAAAAGAAAAGTTAAAATATGTGTAAACTTCACAGGAGAATAAGCTCAAACAAATAAACAATCCCCCTAACTCATCATCATAGCACAGAGGAACATAAGAACGAGTCATTGAAAGTACACAACCTGTAACATTAGGGTAATTTCAAAAGTAGGGATTTTTCATAGCATACTAAAGGACCAAGGAAGAAACTAAATTACTCACTACACATAGTTTATCTATGCTCCTCCGTTCCAGAGAATCCAACAGTAAGAATGAGCACTTAGTCACTAAAACCCTAATAAAGAGTAAGAACAGCCGATCATACAGAGGAACTAACAGACCAACTTCAGCTCCCACATAACCTCGATCACTAAGAAGGAGCACTTAGCCGATCAGTAAGAATGAGCACTTAGACACTAAAACCCTAATAAAGAGAAGAATAACAGACCAACTTCAGCTCCACATAACCTCGATCAGTAAGAATGAGCACTTAGACACTAAAACCCTAATAAAGAGAAGAACAGCCGATCATGCACAGGAACTAACAGACCAACTTCAACTCCCACATAACCTCGATCAACTCACTCCATAGAAGCCACTGAGCTTCAGAATCCACATAATAAAACTAGTAAACAATTCAAACAATCGGAAATCCGAATTCAAACTAAAATAATGATGATGATGATGACGACTACAAGTCCACGAAAACACACAACTAAGAGAGTCAACCAAGCTTTCCAATCGCCATAGCTGTCACCTTCACCTCTCCACCCAAACAACCCTAAAAAATAACTAAAAAGAGCGTAGACGAACAAAAACCTTGAGTGAGGAGGCGATTAACAGCCTCGTTAGGGTCCATGTTACAGTCCTTGAGCATCGCGTAGATCTCCGCTTCAGGACAGTTGACAATCTCTTTCAAGCTCTGAACTACCTTCCTCGAGCCAGGAGGTATGGCGGAGATTCCATTACTAACCTTTCCTCCTCCGCCTCCATGGCTTCCTCCTTTCCCGCTCATCTTCGTTTCTTAAACTTCTCGTCGCCGTTCAGATCTGAGTACCGATGACGGACTAGGTGTTTTATCGAGATTACGATGAGCTTCGAATTCGCTTGAGCTGTGGATTTGAATGACAATGGTGGATGGAAGAAGATGAATTATATGTAGTGCGTCTCTCTCTCTCTGGTTTGAGCACCGAAAACCCTCTCTTTGAGTCTTTCCACCAAAGCTTTGTTTTTATTTTATATTTTCTTTTTACCTTTTTTTTAATTATTTTCTCATATGGTTTTTGAACTGATTTTTAATTTTTAATTTTATTTTAATTACTTTTTTGGAGACGTGGTTATGTTGGTAAAGGATCATGGAGGGGTGATTGTTATTTTTAATTTTTTATTAAATAGTTTTCTCGACTTTACGTTCACGCGTTGTATTTCAGTAAATAAACGGAGTTGGTGAGAAAAAAAAGGTTCTTAGACGTCTCTCGAGCTAGAAATTTGATAAATTTATAGGTTCAAATCGATACCTAGGACGTAGATGTTATCTATCTCAACAACCGACATCTATCGTCTGAGAATTTTCTAAGAAGAACTAAAATTATATAAAAAAAAAAACTAACAAATCTCTACGATTTCATATGTTGATGGTTAGGATTTTGGACTGATTGGTTTTGAGTTTGTGTCGAATGATTCAAATAAACGCTTAAACCCTTGCTTTCACGTCAAACATTATATCTTCAAATCGTTAGAATTTTATCGTGTTAATAGTAATCTCGTCATCCTTAAACCGCATCTCATCTTTTGAGAATAGAATCCAACACGAACATTCATTTATACCATATTACTATTAATTAACAATATGTATCGAATTACAGAATTTATTTTTGAGATTTGATGAATTATGATCATGTGACGAAATTACAACTCGGCTAACCACAACTCGATGAATCGCAACCCGACTAACCATGACCCGATGAATCCGCAGCCCGACTAACCACAACCCGATGAATTCACAACCAGACTAACCACAACCCAATAGTTCTGTAACCCGACTAACCTGACTCGTGATCCACCCGATTTATAAGAAGTAGAACAAAAGCAAAAGATTGGATGATGACTTGGTGCAAGGAACGATACACTGGATTCATCGTTACTACAACTAACTTATCGACACGAGTTTGTCAGTGAGTCACAGTCCAAATTCGAGAATCTCCACGTGTCACATGTGGGGCCCACGTGAGCTTTGCCTACCTTATTTATCATGTCTTATTTGGAAACCAAACATGATAAAGAGACATGTAAGAATAATTATGTTACAAGGATTGAATAATTTTAAAAATTTAAATGTTAATTGAAATTAATAGAAACACGTTAGGTTTAAACTTTGATATCTCTGTACTAGGAAAGCTAAGCGGTGGTGATGTTAATTAAAATTAATAGAAGTACATAGGTTTAAACTTTGATCTCGAGAATTTTACATGGGAGAAATCTACATACTAGGTTAAAGTTTGATCTCGAGAATTTTACATGAGAGAAATCTACATACTAGGGAGGCTGAGCGGGTGGTCTGACTTGGTCCATCCCAGTTTCAATATCGACATTGCATTGATCCACACCTCGAGCTTGTATATCTATTTTATTTTGCTTCTTTAGGTGTGTAC
This sequence comes from Linum lewisii, assembly GCA_034768395.1. NCBI lineage: Eukaryota > Viridiplantae > Streptophyta > Magnoliopsida > Malpighiales > Linaceae > Linum > Linum lewisii. The sequence goes on along the minus strand of CM068298.1, from coordinate 516,170 downwards.
TTCGTTTTTTTATTGATCTATATTTGTGGATTTCGATCGAGTTACTTCATATTCGTCCCACTCTGCATCGTGTTCTTTCTACATTCGATGCTCCCTCCCGTTCTACATGGCATCACATTCTTCGTTCTTTCCCCTATCATCGCACCTTGACAGGTTTTGGCTCGGTGGTTGGCTTTGAAAGCTCCGTAATCTTACCGTCTCTCAACATCATCACCCCGTCTACCCTACACGGACAATTCCAAGCGACTTCCGCCCATTTTCAACACCCAACTTCGCGTGATTAGATTTTCAGCAAAAGAAACCACTATCCACAACGTAACTCGACAAGCTATTAGATCTCGCTCACGTCGTGAGATTGCGAATTCTCATCGAACGTATATAATTTTGAGATCACTATGGAACTATAGTAAAGAGGGATAAAAAGAGCAAATAATGAGAGTAGATAAGGTGTCACACTCTAGGAGGAAATCGACTTATGCTGGTCATTTTTTTATATTAATTAATTAATACAGCTAAATTGGTGACACGTCATCGCCAGCTCGACCCCACTATTATTTTATTAATATTATTTAAAGATTGTATGCCTATCGAGTCATCAGAATCCTATATATCGAATCTAGTCATAGACAAATATCTCATTTAACTATAGCCACTTGTTTTTGTTACACATGGCATCGAACATAAACGAATATTTCTCGAAAATGACAATTTGGATCCGACTTGCGATGAATATTTCTCTCGACATGTTTAGGTCGACCTGGTTCATACCCCAATCTGAAACGGGTAGGACTAGATCGACCTAAACATGTTAGGTCGAAATCGTCATTCATATTCGTAACCAAAACTTGACATGTAATGGGTATTATCATCCCCAAGCTCGATCGAACTTGCTTGGATCAACCTGGTTTGACCTAATACCCAATCAAACAATGGTGTATATGAGGCGAGCATGGGTCGTCTTATCTTACCCTATTATCGACCAAATTCTATACAAAAACTTGAGGCGAGCATCGGTCTTTTCTTACACGGCTCTCTATCGTCGACTTGTTCTATACAAAAACTTGTGATATCTATGCAATTCCAACATTTTCTGATCATACACCTCTAACTCGAAAACATATTTATCGTTAAATTCCACCTTATTCTCTTAGTAATCTAACCTAATTCCTAACACATGAATTTACAAAGGTGCATTTTATCAAATTTCTAACAAAACTCGAGTTTTCATGTATGCATTTTGCACATGCCTACCTTCTCTCGTGCCCCGCACTAATATATCCGTCCCGAACCCAACCCACAATGGAATGAACACTGAGTACTAAAGGCTACCCATCCAAACTCGGACTAGGAATAGTCCGAGTTTGCAGTCAACTTGGATCATGAAGGTAGGTTCAAAGCTAAGTTGGTCAGACTACAAGAGGGAGCTATTGGTTGGTTGATTCCAAGTGTGTTCTCTAAGTAGGCTACCATATCATAGCATGTGCAAAAGCAAGCAAGGAACCAGATAGGAAGCAAACCCTAGAGAACACATTATATCACTCTGCAACTTGACAGAGGAGCAAAGCATAAAATCCTCAGAAATCCAAAGGCACAGAAGCTTTTACCTTCAAATGGCCATTGTTCTTCCTTCAGATTTCCTTTTTCTAAAGCTCTATTGTCATAAGACATGTTGGAATGAAAGAACCTGCAGATGAATCAAAAGCCAGTTAATTAGAAGCATACTAGCTTAGATATCAATTCTAAGCCAGAAGTAGTAATGTTTTTTCAGAACTGAACCAGAGGAGTTCAGGGGTTAGAGGTTAAACCGTGGTTGAATCTTTAGAAACCCGATCTTTTGAAGTGGTTACATTATTGCTATATGAACTAAGTAGCGTATTTATAAGCATCGAGTCGGAATAAAACATGATAACATGACAAACGTACTAATTCGACTTTCATGATTGCACAGCTTAATGTTCATATTCAGAGACATGTGAAAACTCACTATTTGTCTAATGAGTTTAGTCAATGAGCTGCAAAAACCGGTCTAGATGGTTTGAACGGTCTTGGGGGTTTTAATCGTTCAATAACATCAACTGGTAGGGGTTTTCTAGAGAGTTTTTTTTAACTGACCAGACCGCTTATTCCATTGATACAAGTAGATATATATACGAGAGGTAGGCGTATTCTTAGCCTATGACTCATAACAGTCTTAAATATCTCAATCCCTAGGGATTCTTATTAATCAACTACCATATGTAGGCATTAGGAATATAATCATATAATCTAACACTATCAACAATGAAAATTAGTAAAACGAATGCAGCACTAATTCGTCTAGTCTATGCAATGAAAACCAACACTTAATCATTCGTTCGGTCATTTATGGCACATTAGACAGTGTGGTAGCTAAAGAACACAGAATACATCAAGAGAGGTAGACAAGCAACACTAGACCAAAGAACGAAATCACATACCTCGTACACTCGGCGAATCACAACTTCCAGCCCCTTCCTCGGAGTCTTCAAGGCTTTGTAACACTTTCCTCCCTCGTTCTTTTTATCGAAAACCGTGGACAGACTGCGTTGCTAAAAGGCTGCATATTTGGTCTACAGAAACCTTGCAGAACCAATTGCTTGCAGTTGCGAAATTCTATAATCTCTCACATAATCATGTAACAGAAAGCAAGAACCCCAACTACTCCAAAATTTGATCTTTTAAGGGCACAAATTAGAGAGAAGAGAAGCATTAAATTAACAGTACTGGTGCTAGTATTACAATTTTCTCCTAGTCACACCAACTTATCTCTTTTTTACCAAACTCCAAGACTTCGAAACAATATACAACAAAACCAAACTGATAACGGCCAGGGAAGGGTTCTCGTTAATCTGAATGGTCAATACTACCTATAAGCTACAAAAAGATTTGCTGCCGGGAAATGGAAGGGGGAACTCACTCTTGACGATTGGGACCGGAACTGAACTGAATATACCAAGCACGGCTTATGATTTACGAGGTCTCCCGGGCTTTCTGCTACTCTTCCCAGATTTCATGTCTTCCTTAGCTCCGTTCACTTGCTTGTTACCATCTACTGATTTTACTTCCGGGTTTAATATTTGCAGTGCCCAATCCACAGCATAGATACACATCTTCTTTACCTGTTCCAATTGCAAATCAATTTTGATGGAATTTAGGAACTTATGGAAAAGCAGAGCATCGCAAACTCATCATGTACATGGTAGTAGATAGAATCTACAGCTGCATGGTTATTATATGATTTGGGAACAAGCAATGGCAGAGAACAGTACCTGCAACTTATCTTCCTTTGATGGATGGTTCATTGGAAGAAGGCGGAACTGCTCTGTCAGACGAATGCACTCCCCGACATTTTCAGGTGAGACAAAGTCTGATGCTACCTTTAAGCACGACTGAATGAGAAATGAAGCATAATGTTCTTTAGACATTTGCATGAAATGTCACAGCACGATCATGTGATGTGGAATTATCTACAAATCATTATGTTAGGGCCCTTTGGGAGATCCGGTCTTGGCTTGGGTATAAATAAGCCACTATATTACTATATGCACTTATAAGAGTTGCTTTCAACGTTAGAATACTGGCCAGTAAGCAATGCAGATTTGAACAAAAATCAAAATGCATAGGTGAGGGACAAATCTCTAGCTGTATAAATTCACAAACCAAGCTACTAGTGAAACAACATTATGACTTACTTTCAAATTTCTAACTTGATGAGGACAGCCAGCAGGAATGAAGACGGCATCACCAAGTTTCTGGACGAATGTCCATGGTTCAATATCTACAGATAAATGCAAATAATATAAACAACAAGCCACATGCCTGAACTCAAAGAGTAAAAATAGGCTCATGGATGTATAAAAAGGAAGACCAACCAAATTCTTCCTTTAGCTTCTTTTTATGCTCTTCAGTTAGATAAAAGGTTTGATCATGTATGGGATGGATGACCTGCAATTTCAAAACCAGTTAAAGATTGGTTCACCTTGAACTTATGAAACAGTGCTCGATTATCTACAAAAATCTTCAGATAAACTAGTGAACGACCAAAGAACAATTAATCAATCAGGAGAAGAACAGCCTAGTGTAGATTTATAATTGAATGTAAAATCACCTTTTCCAATGGGGAACAATGAATGTGCCTAAATTCTTTGTAGTGCTTGAGAAGATATTCCTCCAGTTTGGGAACATCTTCTCTACGGAAGATGTCCCATTGAGCACCACCTTCCAAAGAGTGATTTCTCTCTATTTTTGTTTGGCATTCAGGCACTTTATTTCCTTTGGTCGCTTCTAGTTGGGACTCCAAGCTGTTTGATACCCAATCACCCTTGGTCCTTTCTACTTCAGTCTCTGAATGATTTGATGCTCCAACACACGTTGTACTTTCCACTTGAGTCTCCACACTGTTGGACACTTCATCATCCTTGGTCATTCCTATTTCGTTCATCGAATTGTTTGATTTCGGTTCCAAAGAACACTTATTTTCATCTGGAATATCCTCATCAGGCTTGATCCCTTCCAAGCGTGTCCCCAAACCGTTCAGTTTCGATTCCTGAGAACAATTATTCTCACACATCGCACCACCCTCCTTTTGGCTAATTTCAAGTTTATTACTATCGTTCTTATCTTCGCCAATCCCGCCCATAACTTCACCAGTACCGTATAACTCTTTTTTGTCCTGCTCAAAATGCTTCTTCGTCAACTCTTCTATCTTACCATGTTTCTCGCTTGAATAGGTAATCTCTTGTGTGTGTGCCAAAATATTCACCTGAAAAAAAGGCAGCTCTAGTAAGAGAATATAATCCCAACATATTGATAGATACAACTAGATATGACCATATACATCCACACTAAATTCAATTTTATGCATTAGGAAGCATGAAAAAAACATACAACGATGATTAATGTCTAGTACCTAGAACAAGAACAAAGAAATCTATCTAGTTTCATGCAGTACTCTCAGCCTTTTTCAAACATGATTATCTATCACATCAGTCTAGGAAATGAAGCTTAATTTTCAAAACAAACCAATCAGCTTTACAAGGATACAAACAGCTGAAGTTATGTATTTCCCTGGCTAGAGAACAACAGGAAACTACAACCTAACCTTAACACGTCGAATTAGACAAATCACATCATAAACTAAGGTAGTACCGCATCAGACATGTCACAGTGGAGCTTCGTCACAGAATCTCCACGGCCAAGCTCATGAGGAAAACCATAAGCTATATATGTCTTTGGGCCCATGTCTGGTTTCAGCGAATCTTTGGGAAGCATGGCTGCAAGATTCAGAGGCCCTTCGCTAAGATGAGTGTACTCCTTAAAGGGCAAACAACAGGTATACTCAGCACCATGCCGCGGCAAACGTTCATAGAACATAGCAGATGGTGGCCAGTCTTTTAGCTTCAATATCCTAGGCCATCCCTCCCTATCAAATTCACCTTCTGAGTATCCGTTAAAGAACTTGTGAACGTTAATATCCACCTGCATATTCAGAAAACATACCTTTTATATTTTATGATGATAAATAATGGACAGCAGACTAGATGTAGAAATAGTTGAGAAAAATATATTTAATCATCATATTGAGCGTTACTTAACCTACCTCACACCAATCCAAACAATCTAGTGTCTTCACATCCAATAATGTATCATGGTTCCCGGATTTTACTTGGCGGAGGGCACGCCACATAACCATAGGTTCCCAGCTTAACCCGGAGCCAGTTTCAAGCACATTGCCGACTACTACAGGTTCGGCCTTCCTCCAATGGTGACGAAAATGGTCAAAATCGTCTTCTACCAAATCTTTAGCCTTTGGATAGAACAAATAATTATCATCTGAGTCTTTACGGGATGAAGCCTTCATTAACTTATCACATTTTACATCCAGATTGCCGCTAGAACATGCACATTGTTTAGAAGAGATCCTGGCGGAATCAACCTGAATTTCTTTAACACGATTGTTTGCTATCTTCACCAACTCTGAAACCCATTTAGTATAGAACATAGTTCTAAGTTCTAAAATGCCAGAACCACAGGCACAACTAATGCTACCATCTCCATTTGCTCTCCAAGTAGATTTGGGTTGCAACACTGGACCTATCTCCTGGGCAACCACCGCAGGCCATATTATACGTGGTTCTCTACTCTGATTCTCGTCCCCATGTAAGTAGTCAAAACCTCTGTTAACATATTTCATAACCACACTGGGCAAATTACCTTGCATATTATCATCACGGATCTCACGACAACAAAAAAGACAAATATCAGATTCACAGCCTGAACAGTGCCGGTGGTAGTCAAAGATTGCAGTCTTGCAAATGTCACTGCATCCAAGAAACACAAAAAATTTGACTGCACATCCTGATGAAGAATGATCAGCTTCTTTAAGATTCAAGGATGAACTAGTACCAATATATGCGCTCACTTGCTGAACATTCAGTTTCTTGTACATCTAAAAGTTTATCTAAATGTTCAACTGGAATCCCTGAAATGTAAAATAATAAGTGAGGTAAAGAATGACAAAAGACGACATGCATATGAAATATGGAGATCAGAGAACCGTCACCAACAACTAGGAGAACCAAACTGAGTAGGAAACAACAAATACTCTTGCCTGGTCTCACCGGTTAGACAAACCCAAATTCTAGCAATCACAAATAAGAGAAGTACCTTGGATTCCGGCATCAACCTTTCTCTCCATAAATTGCTCATCATCTATTTGCTTCAAGATAGGTAAAAGTGTTTGCAACATATACTCAGCATGTCGTTTGATTTCTTCTGGCTTTAGTTGAACAGTCAATCGGGACTGCAGACCCTGCACAACATAGAGAGGAACAATAATAATCCAAAAAATTACAATAATGAAAGTCGGTTCACATATCGGGTTGAATGTGGATTGTGGAAGAGTTTGGACCTCCATTTTGACATCCTGGCGCAAGCAATCCTTGCAATTACAGTTGTTATGACAAAAAGGACACATAGCAGCAACTTCCTCTAGCTTCATCCTTGGATACCTGCAGCAAAACTAGAGAAATAACTAACAGACACCAGAAACCAGACTCATTTGCAAGAAATTTGTCTTCCAGTGTCACGTAGGCAGCCATCATTATGCAGAATGTTTTCAGAAATCTTCAAAAGCTAGTGATTTCAGCTAATCAAAAGAATGTACTTGACGACTGGATCATAGACCGAGAACATATACCAACATGTCAAACTGAATCAAGAGTAAAGTACTTGTAACAATGAATGCATGTTTTTCCACAAACATTTGAAAGCTAAACATGAACACCGGGACCTTTATCATTAACACGAACAAGAAGGTTTTGAAACATTACCAACTTTCTAGGCAATAGAAGCAGTATTGCTTCTTCTTACAATGGGTGCAACGAACACCAGGACCTTTATCATTCCTCTTGCACTGATGACAATTGTACTCTGGATTGGGCTCATACTGAAATAAACAGAGAGGCACACTCTTGATGAGAAAATTGAACAAGGACAAACACAGAGCGAAAGCCAGAAATTGATAGTATGAAATTCGCATACCCTCTTGCGTTTCGATTTTTTTCTGCAAGCCGGCGGATCAGAACTCCTCTTCCGCGGCAATTCACTCAAACTCTCCCGCGGCAACTCACTTAAACTCTCGTGAGATGATTTCCGAGGTCGGCAACTGCGTCGAGCTGTACCCAAACTCTCTAGCTGCCTCGTCCCCTTCGGTTTCCTTCCTCTCTTTTTACCAACCTTCTTAGTTGCCGCATCCTCAACTTCATCCATACAATCACTCTCCTTCTTCTCGAGATCCTGATCTCCTCCGCCGCAATCTTCTCCTTCATTGACCGCCTCCATTGGACTCACCTGAGTCTCCTCCAATTCCACCGCCTGCAAGCTTAGCATCCCTTCTTCTTCTTCAACCTTCAATTGAACATCGTCGATTGGTCGAGCTGCCGATGAATCGTTGATCTCTCCATGCACAGATCGAAACTTGTGTTTAGCTTTCACCTGTAACAGTGCACGGCGTCCTCGGAGTAATCGTGCGCCTTGTTACGAATACAAAACCCTAATTTTTGTTTGAATTTTTTAAATTAATACTGTTGAGGGTCTGGTTTGGGAATACTCTAATACCTGAGCTCCTGAAGCTGAAAGGTATTAGTTGAATCGAATTAAATGTGGAGGATTTTTTTGCTGACGTGTAAATTATGTTATTTTTCATAATTCAAATATGAGTTGGGTTAACATAATTCAAATTATGTTATTTTATAATATTGTTTGTTTTTTCTAACTCCGGTAGCAGAAGACACTGAGAAGATTAAGATTAAACACAGAGAGACAAAGACTACTGCCAAGTTCCTTGAGAGAAAATCGAGAATTAAGCGTACCATAGAATGAGCGACTCTATTATCAGACCGACGAACAAGGCAGAAACGCAAAGAAAAGACTTGACGTTGAACCAACATAAGCTCATCAACTATGACACCACCCGAAGTAGCCCAAACTCGAGACGCGGATTGATATGAGGTTCTCTTATTTGTTATATTGTCATTCTTATCGGTAAGAGTGAAAATTTCAACCAAATTCATTCGGTCAGGATTGACTGATTTCGAGTACATCCAATTCAAAATTGGTCACGATCATGAGTTTGGTGTCAAATTCTATTTTTTTGTCAATTTGGTCAAATTCGGTCATTGAATTAAATGCGAATAAAAAACCACGTATGAGTCCAAAATTGTGAATAAATGTGAATTAAAAAACAACGTATGAGTCCAAAATTGTGAATTGAATTTTATATCAGAGAGAAATAAATGATTTTCAGATTTTCATGTCCAAATCAATTAATTAAAATGTTAAAACTCACAATTTAAATGTCCAAAATCATGTAATATTATCCAAAACTTTTCGAAATAACTTGAATTCAAATTCAAACTCGATCAATTTGGTTACAATCACGATTGACCGAAATCAAAATCCTTTCTGTTGATGGATTCATATCCAAAAAAATGAGGAGGAAGAAGAAGAAGAATCGTGTTACTCTTATATCGCCACATTTTCCTTCACCACATTTTGCTTTCTTTCTACGACTGCATCCGGAACATTTCCCTCGAAGTGTCTTCTTCATTCTCTACTTCGGAGCTAGCCTCGATGAGTGATTTGGCAATCCACGTCAATGCCTGAGCCTGACAAGTCAATGTTCAGAACATATATTGCATTAATTTAAAAAGCTAATTAAATACGAAAACATGAGTCCGTTGAATTTCCAGATTCGGGTCTCAATAAACTTCATCGTTTGTTCTTCTTAATGAATCTCTCATTCATTCGAAGCCTTTAACCTAGGGTTTGTTAATTCGTATAAGGAATTCCGGCCGATCACCGGCGCCGGAAATAGCATTCTTAGCTCCAAGGCGTCGTCGTATAAGGATGGAGAATCACGGAGGTGGGTCGGGTTCGTTTGGGTCAGAAAAGTATTTCGGGTTTTATGAATATCCGATATTTAAGTGGGCTTGGATTAGATTTGGCCCATCACTTTTATGTCCATGCCCACAATGGCTGGGTGAGTTTAAGTTTCAGAAAACGACGTCGTTTTCGGGGTTGTCATTTTTCAGTCTTTTTTTTTCCTCACGAGCTCCGACTGGGTTTTGTGGGTATTTTAAATAAAGCGCGACCCGACTTCGATTTGGCCCATAAAATTTCAGCCCAGCCCGCAGTACCTCTGCCTTTCAGGCCCAACCCTTATATTGGCTTTGACCCGACCCTACAAAAAACCCCCGACCCGGAAAGTTTCACGCGTGTCGTACACGCGCGAGTGAACTTCACGCGCCATTCCCGCGAGTGGGCTTTGTCGGCCACGCGCACCTCACCCACGCGCACGTGTCGTCCACTCTCCCACGCGCACTACTCGCAGCCCATTTTGGCGCGTGCTATGCACGCGCGCGTGTGAAACTTTCCGGGTCGGGGTTTTTTCCCGGGTCGGGTCAAAGCCCATATAAGGCCTGGGCCTTTTAAGCGGAGCCACTGCGGGCTGAGGCCAAATTTCTCGGGCCAAATCTAATTCGGGTCGGGCATTATTTCGAATACCCACAAAACCCTGGCCACTCTCTGTCTTTTTTCCTGTGTTTTATTTTTCCCGATTCGGCCGCCGGCGAATCCACTCGCCGGTGCCTCCTGTGGTTCTTCTACGGTATCTATTTTATTAGTACTAACACTACCAATCATCTCCCAAAGCTACAGAATTTGAATTCTAGCTTAGCTCCTAATTCCTCCTATCTCAAGTTTTCTAAAATTCTCTCCTTTTCATCATATCTACCATCCAAGGAAGCTCTGATTCTCCTAGTTTTATATATACTAATAATATAACCATAAGCTACCATGATATTTAAGCTCTTATTTGCATTCAACACTACTGGTTCTTTCTCCTCGCTACCATTATCAATTCTTCGTAACTAAAAGCATTTCAGGAACTCACCTTAGCTTGTTGCAGACATTGCAGACATGGGGTTTCGGCTTCTCCAGTCTTTCGTCTTCGTTCTACTGTATCTGCTCTACATCTCAGGTGAGGTACTTCCATCTATCCGGTCTTTACAATTTTACTTTCGGTTTCCTGACACGTAACAGAAAGCGGATTAAGTACTGACATGGAAGAAGAAGATTATACAGTTTGTTTCAATGAGGAGAAAAGAACTTATCTTTGATTCTTGATATTTTTCAGGTGATAGTGTAGCAGAACCACACCCTCTAGAAGAAACTGAGCTTGATGCAGCTACGGGGGGTGCGGATGGAGATGTTCCGGTCGTGAATCCAACGAGTCCTAACGTCCCCGTTTTGGACCCGACCGACTCGCCCCCAGCACCGAGTACTTTGATTCCGACTACAACGCCGCCTGCACCTGGATTGGGGAACCAGCAGCCTACGACTCCAACGGCATCGGGAGGAGGGCAGTGGTGTGTAGCGAGCCCTTCTGCTTCGGAAACTGCCTTGCAGGTGGCACTTGATTACGCTTGTGGCTATGGCGGTGCAGACTGCTCAGCGATCCAGTCGGGGGCGAGCTGCTATGATCCGAACACCCTCCGAGATCATGCTTCTTATGCTTTCAATGATTACTACCAGAAGAACCCAGCTCCTACCAGCTGTGTTTTCGGTGGAGCGGCACAGCTCACGAGCACAGACCCAAGTAAGAAATTCATGATTGTCCATAGAAATCTATGTTCCTACATTCAGCTGCAAAACACTTAAACTTCCGTATCTGCTCTTTCGCAGGTAACGGAAAATGCCATTATGCATCATCCAAGACTCCACCCAGGTACTGTATAATTCCATGTTCAGAGACACCTCAACAAAACGATATGCAATAAAGAAAAATAATACATCGAATACCATTGTATGTATGCAGCATGAGTCCACCGGCGAACCCACCACCAACAGATATGACTCCACCAGATGTAGGTCCACCGGCAGGTTACGGGCCACCAACAACATTCGGTGTAGCAGAGCCAACAGGTCTTCCCAGCTCTGCCACCGCCATTTCATCAAACCTATTGATGGTCTTTCCAGTAGTAGTTAGAATTCTAGGATCATTAATCATTACGAACCACCTGTAATATTGTTTCTAAGAAGTTTCTCGTTAGTCGTTACTCTTCTCCGGTGACAATTTATTCGCCTGTGATTGTTCAAGAACTTAGAAGTGAGGAAGAAAAGAGACATAGGACACAAAGATTCTGTTCATGAAAGAGATTAAGACATTAGAGAAGAGATTAAGACAGAAAGAGCATAATGAATTGCTAAAGAACATCAGATCATGAAAGTAGAATGCTTAACCATTCTGTTCTCATTGATTAGTCATCAAGTTTCTACACGTGTGAAGCCTTTTGAAGAGACCATGGCTCATGGCTGTAACAGATACAGCAAGCGAACAGAAATGTTCTTCCCTCTGACATTAACGTTATTTAGGGGTGGAGAACAATGTAAGAGTGAGCATGAGGGCAAATTTAGAGCAACATTAAGCCTGAGGCAACTGCAATACAGATGATAGCTACAGTGGCAACGATTGAACCTTGCTCGAATGATCTCTGCATGTTGCCTCCTCGTGAAAAATGCTGGAACGCCAGGAAAGCTGCAATCGCTATGCTAATAATCGCACCTTCTTGTGTCCCTCTGCCAGTTCAAGAAGAAAAACATATAAGCGGAAGGAAAACGACGTGACAAAGACGAAGCGGCGTAATGCATAGAACATCCACTTACTTTAGGTTCAGAACCTGATACGGTGCTAAGATGATCAGGAGCAGCGCCGTAAATGGCAACTCTAGTTCACCTACAAACAGATTGTACACCCGTAATCTTTCGTGTTAGAGCTATATGTTCCATCTATAGACGAAAAGTCACAGGAGAAACCCAAGTTAGCAACCGAGCTTACCAGGGATAAAGAAGAAGAGGCGTACTAGAAGTGCCAGGAATGCAGCCCACACACCATATTCACCCCTACAGATTCAACAAGCTTATAGTCGTAAACAATCAATCGAGAAATGAGTTGCGGGAGCTTAAGACACTACACTTACTTAACCCAAGAGATCGCAGCAGCAGGCGCCTGCAATGCAATGAAGGGAACAAGAAAGGATTTGTTGATAGCAGTACCACTGAAAAGCATTAGCACCCTGGAAAAGTGTCCGATTATGATTTTACAGATTAGCCACACACACACAAAAAAACAGCCCAAAGAGAAGAATATATCATCGGAGGAAAGAAACTCCGTGGCCACGGCCGTACATGGAAGCAATAGTGGAGATCCACTGTAGGTTCCGAACAGTACTGACTGGCATAGCGGAGCAGACTGTACTGATCATCCTCTCTCCCACGACCTTCTTCCTCAAAATTGCATCGTCGTTGCTCTTGATTCCGAAACTGTGCCACATAACAGAAGAGAAACTCTAAAATTCACTCTGCAATCGAGGAACATATCAATATTCCGTGCGCGGAAACATAAACTGAAATCGATCGGCGAGAAGATCTCGAAGGTTAAGAGTTAAATCCACTCCCGCGATTGACGAAATTCTTGCGCGCGGAAACATAAAAACGAAACTGATTCTAGATTTACATGAATTGCGAGATGATGAGTACGTTCATAAACTAGAAGAGAGGAGACGATCAACCAAACATGACTCGAAAACTCCAATTGGCAACGGAGTACGAAAAACAAACAGTGAACAATCTACACAAGAAAGTTAATCGCTCAAATCGTAACCTGAGAGGATTGTATCTGAGCGATCTGGAAACGCGAAGCTGAGCAACGGAGCTGAGGAAACGCCGCCCGTCGTGAGCGAGAAACCGCTGTTTCTGCTTCTGCAACTGACACCGGTTCTCAGCGAGACTGACGCGGCTATGGAGACAAAAGCTCAGCGGCTTCGAAGAGATGCTAATACTCATTTTCACAGCTGGAGAGAAAGCGACAAAGCGGAAAGCGGTAACCGGAGAGAATGAAATCAATACGTGTAAAGACGGAAAGAGAAAAGCAAGCTGGGCCAGCTATATGAAGCTACAAAGTTGATGAAATTTGGCATTAGTGCAGAGAAAATATCCTGGTTCCGGTGAGATCTTTGTTTCCTCGTGCCGACGTTCGAGGAGGAGAATTCAATTTCTTCAAACATGTGGAACGAATAGGAAGCTCCATAGCCAAACACTCACTAAGCGTTGCTTACGGCTTGAACTTTTCTGACTGTTTGAGTTAACGGTGACTGGTTCAAGTTCCTAAATCGGATCGAGAAGCTAACTATACTCGCTAATCGATGAAATTATTATTTTTAATCAGTAATTAATATTTGGATAAAATAATTAATGCATCCTAAACTTTGGGCCGGATTACATAGTGATCCAAAAACTTCAAAATGTTACAGGCTGGTCTCGAAGCTTTGAATCGTGTTACGATCCAGTTCTGCAGTCGCCGGCAATAGCATATTCTGACCATTTTTCCTGTCACCTTTGACACATAATCGAAATTCATGTGCAACATGTGTTGGGCGACCTTCACTACATATCGTTAGCCTCACCACAACATCACTTGTTGTGTATGCCTTTTAGAGAAGAAGGAAACAACATTCTCGTGACACTGAAAGAGGAGACTTCGCCTCATCATCGGCCTCCCAAGCCGTCCAGCATGACTGTCTGGATGGTGTTGCTGGTAATACTTGTAGAACACGGATGAGGGAAGGTGGTGAAGATGAGGTTTTATGGTGGCCCTGAGTTTAAGATGGGGTCACCATAGATGTGTCTATTAGCGGATTTGTTAGCATCATTGTTGACGAGATTAAGGAATACTTATTCTAGGTGGAGGGTTCAATCTATCATAAGGAAGAAGAAGAAACATGGTGGTGATTATGAGGGTTTAGGGAGGCTCGAGTGAGATTTTATATAACGGATTTCAATTTTTGAGATGATAAGAATATGTAAAGTTTATATTTTACATGTGATGGTTGTTTAGTAAGTTTTACATTGTTCAAATCAAGCAAGGGTAAAACAATTGGTCTTGAGGTAGAAATGGGGAAAATTCTCTATACGCACATAACTCGTAGAGGAATGCCCTCGGACCATTCATGTCAGCCTAACAAGTCAAGTAACTTACTTTATAACCTTAGCTTCCTCTTTTCTCGATAGTTGTCAAATGCTCTTGTAATTCAACTTCATTGCCTTCCTTCGAAGAAGCCACTACAACAGAATAATTAATTTGTCACAGGCCATCTGCGACAAAAGATTCGGCCTGTGACAAAGCCTGTCGCAGGCGGAACGGTTTGTCGCAGGCAAGCGGCTGTCTGTGACATCTTTGTCGCAGGCTGCCTGCGACAAAGCCCAGTTTGCGACGAGCTTTGTCGCAGACGGCCTGCGACAAAGCGCAGTCTGCGACGCGCTTTGTCGCAGACAGCCTGGACAAAGCCCAGCTGCCTGCGACAAAGAATAGAATGACCCTACTTCTTCGCCACTGAGAGATCAATTCCGGACGTTTATCTAAAATTTTCTCTCAATTTCCTCTGACGAACTGCCTCCTCCTCCTTCTCCGGCGTGTCTCTCCTTCCTCTGACAGGCTGCTGGTTCCTCCTCTTATGTTTTCCGATCCCTGCTGTCTTTGCTCTCAGTTACAGCTACAACGAACGGAAGATATCTGCTGCATCCTTTTCAATTTTCAATTTCTCATCTCTAGCTACACCAACAAACATCAGTGATGAATGTTGTTGAGGGTTCTGAAAGGAAGAGATTGAGGAAAGCTGGAGATGTTATCAGTAGTGTTAGGAGTTCATCGAGGTTGTCAAAGCAGAAATCTTCATAGATATCTTTTGATGTATGTTTAGTGTTCATCCTTGAATGTTTATTGTTTGAATGTATTCCCCTTTGTTTATGTTTTTCTGCTGCTGTAAGAGTTTCATTTGTTAGATTTTCTGTTTATAAGAATCTGAAGCTTTAAGCTTTAATGTTTAGCAATCTTGTTCATATCTATTATTTCCAATTTGTTCAACATGGGAAAGAACCCAGATCATTGTCAACGAAAACAGCTTTCCTACGTTCCATAATCATAATTTTGAACCCAAACCACCAGAGAATTTCATGAGCTATTTAGAATCGGGGATCGAAATGAGTTACAGAAGACGGGATCGATCGGTAATAGGTCAGGAGCCTGTTCATCAGCCATGCTATGACGATGGTCTGCGACAAGTTTGTCACAGACTCTCGTTTGTCGCAGCTGTCTGCGACAACGTTGTCGCAGGCAGCCCCTGTTGACAAACGAAACGTCTGCGACAAAATGCGCTTTGTCGCGGCACATTTTGTCGCAGACAAAAATGCACTTTGTCGCAGGCGCGCCGCCTGCGACAAACGTCGTGCTTTGTCACAAGGCCCGCCTGCGACAAACAACGTTTTTGCCTGTGACAAAATCCCCGTTCTGTTGTTGTAGTGAGCGATATGTCAATTTGAAATCACTAAGGACGACTTGCCTATTTGTTCAATCAGAATTAACATAATCAGACTAGTTGACGAATTTCCCTCTTTCGAAACCTCTGCTTGCAACTTGACTACTAGAGAGATTTGGTCGACGGCTAGGCTAACTCGGCTTTAGACATTATCGTCTACCAGTCATACACATACCCGTCCCATTACCCATCATTTGCCAGTAGCCCAAAACGAGAGAGACAAGCAGGCCGGCCCATTTACGGGCTTAAAGCCCACGTTCGCATACTCAGCAAAATGCTAACTTATTCAGGCCCGTAGTATCAACCGAGTCTCTATCTCTCCGATCTCCATCTCGGCTTCGAATCCATTTCGCCGGTTGAGAGGTCTTACTCCGGGAAGAAACTCAGATGGAGGAGGTCCCAGCTTCAGCCACCGGAGCAGAGTGCCGGAGAATGGATGACGAATCCAACGGAGACTCTGTTGGTAAGCGCGCTATTCGCTCCTTCCTTCTTCATAATATCCTCACAGCTGAAAGCTCGCCTCTCCGTGTTTCTGCAATTGGAACTCCCTTAACTGATGACGAGCATTAAGCAGCTATTAAGCTTCCTTTCAATTCTCTTGCTCATTGAGAAGAAGCGGCTTGTTTTTTTGAATATGTCGCTGTTTGATCTTTCGGCAGTGTTTCTAGACGACCGCAAGCTGCTCGAGGTAATTTCCGAAGGATCATTGAAGTTTGAGGAATGGACTTCGCTCATATCGCTGACGGAGAAGACCTACTCTGTAAGTTATTCTTCGTCTTTGGTGAATTCGTCCATTATAAGTTTTCCTTGCTGAGTTATTATCTGTTTGGTTCGGCAGGATGACATGGAGAAGATATCTCTAGTTTATGATCCCTTCCTGTCTGAGTATCCTTTGTGCTATGTTTACTGGAGGAAGTACGTCAACCACACGATCAAGTTGTGTACTACTGAGAAGGCTGTTAAAGTGTTTGAGCGTGCTGTGGAATCTGCCACGTATTGTGTTGATGTTTGGGTTGATTATTGCACCTTTGGATGTCTGGCATTCGGTGATCCAGCTGATGCTCGCAGGTATCTTACATTACTTGTTTAATTGTTTCAGTATATTGCCAAAAGAAAATGTTATTAATGGTTTCATCTGTTCTTTTCTACCAGATTGTTCAAGAGAGCCATGACCTTCGTGGGAAAGGATTATTTATGCCATACTTTGTGGGATAAGTACATAGAATTTGAGTTCTCTCAGCAGCAGTGGAGTTCTCTGGCTGAAATTTACATCCAAGCATTGATGTTCCCCACCAAAAAGTTGCATAAGTATTATGATAGGTATGTATATTGCATTTGCAACTAGGATCTTCGTCTAATTAGCATTTTTCAGTCTGTAAAAGAGAATCATGGATTATGAATTATGATCTTCGCCTAAAGCATCTTTGTGGAGGTGGTGATTGACATTCTACTGCTGAATTTTCATTCTTCATAAAGATTAGTGCTTCTGTTGATCAAACTTCATCTGCATTCTGTTCTTGTTGTGTGCAACTCAATATCGTCATTTAATGAAGTCATTATTTTTATCTTAACAATTGCAGCTTTAATGAGTTGGTAGGAGTTTTGAAAGATGAAATGGGAGTCCAGAGCAAGTCCACTTTGGAAGAGCCTGGTGAACCCGTGCTTAACGGTGATGTCTCCACCAGTTATAAGCTAGATAAAGTACCTGGTATCATAAGAGACTTGCTAGATCCATCCTCTGCATCAGTTGGGTTGAAAGCTCTGCAGGAGTATACAGCTATTGGAGAGTATTTCTATCGGAACTCCTGTCTGCTTAAAGAAAAAATAAGTAGCTTTGAGTCTCATATGAATCGCTCTTATTTTCACGTGAAACCACTCGAAGTCAGTCAGCTAGAAAATTGGCATCAGTATCTGGATTTTGCCGAGTCACATGGAGATTTTGACTGGGTATAATTTTGCAAGGTTCTGATTTTTGTTAGGTTTTCTTATCCTTTTCCTTCTCTTTCTCTTCTCCCTCTCCTCTCCGTCTTCTCACATCTTTATTGCATATCTATGATTCAGGCTTTCAAACTTTATGAGAGGTGCTTAATTCCTTGCGCCATTTATCCAGAGGTGTGGGTACGCTATGTGGAATTCATGGAGGGTAAGGGTGGCCGAGAACTAGCAGACTTTGCTCTGAGTCGAGCAACAAAAACCTTTGTGAAGGTAAGTTTGAAACATTCATTTTGATGAAGTAATGTTGGAATTGTGAATTTATTCCAGTCCTTTTTAATTTCATCTTTAACTTGGTCACTGTATGATTCTTGGATATTAATTCTCTTTCTCTTTGCTGCAGAGTATTTCAGTGATGCATTTATGCAATGCCTGGTTTAAAGAGCATCTGGGAGATGTAAAAAATGCACGGGCTGCCTTTCTTGACTGCAATGTCGAATCAGACTCTGATTTTGTTGAAAGTGTCATCAGAAAAGCTAACATGGAAAAGCGTCTTGTATGTAAATCTTATAATCTCCTTGTTCACCAATTCCTCCATCACTCAGTTCTCTCTGGAATTAGATTGCTGATGTTTTGCCAGAATGTCAGGGAAATTTCAAAGCAGCAGCCAGAACTTGCAAGCAAGCTTTAAAAGTGGCTGTGGCGATGGATAAACACGATGTTCTCCCACTCCTATACATACATTTTTCAAGACTTAAATATGAGGTTGGTTTCCTTCTAGCCTATGAACATCCGATTGTTAAGGAAGTGCAGTCCTCCACCAGATTGAGTTAATACTCTCATTTTTCCTTTTCAGATGGCTGATAGTGAAGATGCTGCAATTGGTATCCTGACAGATGCTATTAAAAAGATCCCTACTAGCAAGTTACTTATAGAGGTATTTGCTTGAAATTGATGTTCCATACATGACTTCCGAGTTCGGACTATGTTCTGGATGTTTTTTAGTTAATCGACACTGAAACATCTGCAGGAATTAATAAAGTTTGCAATGGCACATAGAGGATCTAGGCACGTCAACGTAGTCAATTCAATCGTTGCTAAGTCACTATCTCTCAGCACAAGCTCATCCAAAGGTCTGAGTCCACAGGACGGAGAGGACATATCAAAACTATACTTAGAGGTCAGTATCACCAAAAACTATATGCTATATGTATCTCAGTCAGTAGTTCTGCTATCATTCATATTTCAGACGCTAACGGTTCAGTGTCCCTGCAGTTTGTCGATCTCTGTGGAACTATCCGTGACGTGAGGCAGGCATGGACTCGGCATGTAAAATTGTTTCCTCATCTTTTGAGGAATCTTCTTTTTCGGGTTGCAAATGGTAGACAATGGAAAATGTCTCCACCGCAAATAACTGTAAAGGACAACTTGCTTCGTCGTGATTCTGATAACCAAGCTCAGCCTTCCTCCCCAGAAGATAGACCGTCGTCCTTGGAGAATCATAATGTAGAAGCCAGGCCTGACCAAGTACCAGAGCCACAGTCACCTCTGCAGATTAATCACGAGATGATAGTAGACGAAGAAAATAATGCACTTCTGACAAATGATAGTGTATCATCTGATCAGGTTGCCGCTGAACTATTGCAATCAGGAGCTACTGACACCACCATGCAAGAAGAAGTTCCTAGGGAAGTCAAAGATGATGCTCCTGAACAATATCAGTCTGTTGATTTGGCCAGTGCAGAAGCTCCACCCCAACTCTCGAAAGAAAACGTTGAGAAGCAAGAAAGTTCAAGAGATCCGCCTGAGAAGGATTTGAATCCACTTCAGCTCGAGAAACTATCCTTGGAACCTCGCCGAACTCAATCTCCAGATGCACTTGATCCTGACCCCGAAATGCCAAAGAGTAGTAATTTAATTCTTCCCACATCTGATGATTGTCGAGCTTCTGAAGAACTCAACAAAATCATGCCAGTAACTGGAGAGGATGCTGGCGCTGATATTCGTGATCTCTCGTCTAGCCCGGTTAGCACTAATGCTGCAGTTTCTGCTCATGTTGATGGTTCGAATCGCAGTCCGTCATCTTCAGCAGGCGATCACAACAGCGCAACCGATTCAGCAAGGCCCCGGTCAATGTCAGACAGGGGAAGACATTGGCATCGACAAAGGAATGAACCCGAAATACATCGTAGCGATTCCAGATCGGGACATCGAGATCGTTCACAGGGAAGAACGGATACGCGGGGCTCTCCACGCCGTCGGTATGCAGAAGTTGAAGCCGATCCTCAGTATTCTAGACAAATGGCTAATCCTTCGCAAGATCCGACATCCGGTGAAATCCTTCCCGGGCAATCGGATACCAGTCAGCATCCGCAACAGAGTCCAGCTCAGCAGGAGAACGCGCAAAACAACCAGTCATACGAGCAGATGTGGCATCAGTACTATTACTACTACCAGCAACAGTTACTTTGGCTCCAGCAGCAGCTTCAAGAGCCACAAAACCAAGATCCTCAGCAGCAAATGTACCTTCAACAGCAGTACCAGTACCAGCTCCAGCAGTACCAGTATCTCCAGCAGCAACAGTACCAGTACCAAATGCATATGCAGCAATCATACCAGTCGCAGCATCAACAACAACCTCTCGAAAACCAGCAGTATCAGCACTATTCGTATCAACAGCCGCAAGGAGAAACTCGTCCTCCAAGTAACAACACACCGCATACCCAGGTAATCTTCTGAACAAAAGATCACTTGGATTTCTTCTACTTTGTGGCGGAATAAGAATATGCATTTGCCCCAAAATCACGTATCGTGGACAAATTCTGTTTTGCAGAACTCGAGTATGGCGGAGCATCAATCGCAGCAACAACAACCTTTCAAAAACCAGCAGTTTCCGCAACAGTATCAACACTATTCGTATCAACAACCGCAAGGAGAAACTTGTCCACCAAGTAACAACACATCGCATCCTCAGGTAATCTTCTGAACAAAAGATCACTTGGATTGCTTCTACTTCGTGGCGGAATAGTAATATGCAATTGCCCCGAAATCACGTATCATGGACAAATATCGTTTTGCAGAACTCAAGCATGACAGTGCAGCAATCATACCAGTCACAGCAACCACCATTCGACCCCCAACAATTTCAGCAGCAGCAGCAGAATCAACTCTATTCGTATCAACAGCCGCAACCTCAACCTCCGGGGCAGCAACAGCAGCAGTATCAAGAGCGAGGAGAAACTTGTCCGACTAGTAACTGCACATCACAGCCCGATCTCAGCTCTCAGCAACATCCAACAGTCGTCCCCTCCCAGTCCGAGGACCGGGATAAACAAACTTTGACGATGAAACCGTAACCTCCCAATCAATGGGAGGAACCCGATGCTCTGATCACGTGCCTGTTGAGAACGAGCTGGCCTGGCTTGGTTAAGGAAAACTCATCGGAATCGTAGCGAAATCAAGTCTTTAATAGGGCAATTGTAACTGCTTATGGAGGATCTTTAATAGATAATTTCAAATTTGAAAAAGATATGAAACTGAATTATGTTAAAGCTCCACGTGGCAGTATAGTATCGTAATTTTCGAGATGCAATTGGATCGATATGGTGGCTAAGTCGGGGGATGTCCAAGTCCAACTAGGAGTGGAAAGTTGGTTAAACCAATCTTGGCCATAATCATGATCGTGATCAATTTTAAATTTGGGTAACCGTGATCGTAACTGAACTGAATTTGGTTGACTGAATTCACCAAAGTCTAGCTATTTCAGACAATTGATTCACAATTTTCTGACTCATAAGCGGTCAAATTCAAATTCCGAATTGACTAGAAACCAAATTCGGCAGCAAACTCATGACCGTGACTGATCTCGAATTAGATGAATACTATGAGCAAAAAAAGCCTCGTACTAGTTCAAACTAGTACGAGGCTGGTGCAATGTAACTCAAAACTAAGCAATGCTTATGTACACCCTCCTTTATATATTGCAACTTCATAACTATACAACGAAAACACGATTAGAGTCTCTGCAACAAACAACAAAACCAACTCTACTTAAACTCTATAATGTTCTTCTTTTTCCAGCTATATCAGAAACCAAATTTAGATTGTAAAATGATGAAAAATCTAGGCTTTCCCCATTATTCGATGTTACCGAATCTCCTTGCGATAATCGGACGGACATCATCAGCTTCGGCTAAGGTCTCTAAGAAGGGTAGCAATGATAGCAAAGCAGTGTCTGATGGATCACTAAACCAGCTCTTGATTGGTATCCCATTGTTTATTTGCAGGCTGAAGACCTGAGAGATCATTGTAATCAGAATCGAATCAATGAAGCAAGCTCGTGTTAAGCTTAAAGCTTGATGAATAAGCTGTACCTGTGGAGTGTTGTCGATTATGGCGACTTTGGCGAGATCGACACCAAGCACTGTTAAGTCTTTGATATAAGCTCCATCTGTGAATACGCATGACTCACGAAAAACCCGTCGAGATATAAGCTTCTTGTCTTCTGCAGAATCCAGAATGTCGAGAAGCTTCTCTGCGTATATGCTTTGGCTGGCTGTAAAGATGAAAACCTCGAACATCTCCGCAACTCTCTCGAGGAATGTATGTAGGTGAGGCCTCTTCTTCACGTATACAGTGTGCTCTTCCATGTTGAAGGAGACTGTGAAGGTGAAGTCTGCATCGTCGCATCGTTCTAAGGTGGAATGAACGAGTGTTTCTGAATCAAGAAATGAGGATGATGATCCGAGTTAGGACCAGTTCATAGTATGAAAGCTTTAACAGAAAGTGAATATGAATACTTACCATCCAAGTCAAGCACTAAAGTTACAGACTTGCTTCTTTGAGAATCTTTGCTTGGTTGAAACTCTGATAACTCTGGCAAGTTTCTGATGAAGAACTGAGGATCGAAGTTATCGGGCTGATCAGCATCTGAGATGGGATCACATTCCTGGTTATAAGTTCTTATCTGGGTTATAGCTGAATATAAGCCATCATCAACAAGATTTTCTATGGTCTCTACGCCGTTGGATTTGGCGATATCCTCTACCAAAGGGAGTAACAAGCACTCCTCAGCTACATCGAAGAACATACTCGGCTCAACGCATCTGTAATCTGGGAAAGATTCAATCTTTAAATCGATTGCATTCCCATCGAACGGGAGGCATGAGGTGATCATGTTGGAGATGGAGAAATCCGGCATTTTGCAGGTCCGGTAATCGAGATTCTCGTCTACGTTGGGCATGTGGCAGATTCCTATGGGATCCAAAGCAGGTGAAAATATCGTTTCCAGATCATCGGTGCAGTTATGCGTAGAATCCTGCAATTTTGAACACATTAGAAGCTATCCTACCATGTTTGAGAGATATATGCTAAGATCCTAATGGAAAAATGATGAACAAGTCTTACCCTCTTCACAGCAGTTCCAGAATCCATCTTAGAATCATGATTCTGAAACTGAAAGTTCCATTGTTGCTGATCAAGTACGGCTTCGTTGGTTTCTTTAGCATGTACCTTATCGCTCGAAAACACTGAAAAGGGAATCACAGTCAAGAACAGGAGAAAAAGCCAGGTATATTCATCAAGAACAGATGCTTACTGCAATCATCTTGGTTCTTCTGAGCCTCCATTGCAGGAAAAACAGTTACATCAGAGCGTGGCTTTTTGCATATAACACTGGACGTCTGACAAACACCAAGACTTTGTTTCGTCTTCATTTTCAGCGATGGCATTTGATACGATGTTCTTGCTGTATGTGTCACTATCTCGACTCAAAATCATCAGTTATGAAGCAAAGCAATCGAATCACCTGCCGAAAAGTTGAATATCAGAACTATGTAAACAAGACAATTCGTCTAACCAATCAGCTATACAGTTCAATGAAACAAGTAATCATGCTCTATTGAATCTTTCACCATTGAAGCTACATGAAGACTAAGAACACAATTCCAGAAAATCCACTTAGCCAAACATGGCAAAAACAAGGATGAACTTCATCTGTTGTTACTGCAGAAGAAACCCAGAAAGTTTTTTACTGTAGATTGAAAGGAAAAACTCAGAGCTGATTAGGAAGATAATTCGTGTAATCAATCAGCTCTAGAAAACCAACGAAACCCAATACAGTTCATTGAACAGGTAATCATGCTCTACTGAATCTTTCTCCGATTCCCCATTGAAGCTCCATGAAGATTAATAGCACAATTCAAGAAAAACCCAGTAAAGCCAAACATGCCAAAAAACAAAGGATGAATTACTGCAGAAGAAACCCAGAAAGAAAAAAACCCGAGCTTCATTCCCCAGCTGATTAGGAAGTCAACAAATTAGGGGAAAACGGAATTCACAGCTGAAACCCAATCCGATTGCTAAAACTCAGAAAAACCCAGAACCCTAACAATCCAAGCAATCAAAATTACAGTAGAAGACGAAGAAGAAGAGGATGAAATTTCACCTGGTGTCGAATCGGAGCTTGAAGATGATGCTGAAGAGAGGTTTTCTTCTTTTTTTCCTTCAGCATAAAGCTTTCTATTTAAGAGAGGAAAAAAAATCAAAAAAGGCTTTGGCTTTCCATGATTTTCATTTCATCGACTTCGATGAACGGTCAATACAGTGGCAATGGCGGCCTTCCGGCGGAGGCAACGGACGGCTACGATTCAATCATTTGATGACCATTGGAATCACGACACGTGGACGCGGGGACAGCTCATGTTCACGCGCTTGGCACTTGAATTTGTTTTTTCAAGCGGGAAAGAGCGTGGCTTTTGAAACGGCGCGTCGAGTATGGTATTATCCAATCATTAGTGGTTGCCCAATTGGGGAGTTGGGAAACACTTGAATTTTCTCTGAACGAAATTAGGGTTTCGTCAGGTTTCTTCAGGTTTTTGAGTTCCGGTGTTTGGATTTGTCATGGCCGCGCCGCCGGCGGGGGGTGGCCCTAGTGCTACATCCCCCGGCTCCTCTCCTTCGAAGGTGGTGAAGAAGGCTAAGACCGCTGATGTGGATGGGATTGTGGGGAGTGACATCACGCAACATGAGAAGAGCCCTCCAAGCCCCGCTAGGGCTAACCGTGTTAGAGAGGGCCTTTCGTTCAAGGATACGGTCATGGGAGACTCTACGGACCGCTTCTGGCCGAATGAGGATGAGTTTGTCCTGACGGATGAATCTGACGATGAAGGAGAAGACGATGAGTCCTGCCCGACTATTAGGATTCCGGACGAGGAGAAAATCCGGGTGAGAAGGAAGTGGTCAAATTCTCTCATTCTTCGTACACTTGGGAAGAGCTTTACTCATGCCTTCATGACAAGGAAACTGCAGTTCCTCTGGGCTAAGGAAGGTCGAGTTTCAGTTTGGGACATCGGATTCGGACACTTTGTTGCGAAGTTCGAAACGAAGGCGGATTTCACCCGGGCGTTATTGGAAGGACCCTGGCTGGTTGGAGACCATTATGTCGTCTCCGAGGAGTGGAGGCCGAATTTCGAGCCAGGATATTCCCAAGTCAACTCTATTAGGGTTTGGGTACGGCTGCCTGGTATCCCACTTGAGAATTATGACGCCGCTGTTCTGAAGATCATAGGAGATAAGATTGGTAAAACGGTGAGGGTCGATGGGACCACTCTCTTCGGGAACCGTGGAAACTATGCAAGATTATGCGTTGAAGTTGATTTACACAAACCTCTCCTCTCTAAATACCGGCTACGACGTAGGGTCCGTCATATTGAATATGAAGGGCTACATGAAATCTGCTTTACGTGTGGTAGGTATGGTCACGAGGCAAAAGAGTGCTCTTCCACCAAGCTAGCTGATCCTGATCTGCCTCAGCCTATGGAGAAATCGTTTGATAATCCCATCTTTAAGGAGTTGGATGCTCGGCCAGAGATCGAGGAGGACTTTGGTCCATGGATGAAAGCCAAGAAACACGTGCGCCGCAGGAGGTCCACTCCTCAAGTCGTCCCTTCTGTGGAGGGGAAGGAAGTTGGAGGGTCTAGGTTCTCCCCCATTAGAGAGGAGGACATGAGTCAGGATGATGTGCATCAGGTTGTTGAAGCGGAAGTGCTTGAGATGTTAGTTAACATTGCTAATCCTCCTTCGGATCAGGATAAGATTGCGTGCGAGGTTGGTGTTGCCGCAGGTATCAATCCCGAGGTTTCAGCTTCGGTGCCCAAAGATCCTGTAGTTGAGATTGTGCAACAGGACAAAGTCGAGGTTATTACTTCAGCTCCGCTGGAGGTGACGGACAAGCAGAATCCTGAGGCTCAATTGGATTGTAGTAACCGGTCTAGTGACCCGAGTCAAACCGTTACGGAGCTGAAGGCCCCGACCAACCCTCCCTTTCAGCAGGCTCGGGGCAGCTCGTCCCCTCATGCTTGCAAGGCCCTTGAATTTGAACATTTCCCAAATGGCAGGCAGGGTGGGGACAAATCAGGTGCCTTCACTCTATTGAAAAATAAAGAGAGGATTAGTTCTGGAGGAGGTGGTACGAAAGGTAGTTCCCAAAAGTGGAAGGGAGACCCGACCAAGTCTCGACCCCCGCCTTAAACGGCTTCGCTTGTGTGCTGCCACTCTACTACTTTTTCTTATGATTAAAGTATTCTCGTGGAATTGTCGTGGCGCTAGCCACACAAATTTCTTTACCGCTTTTAAGAGTTACTTAATGGATTTTAGCCCGAATGTGGTGATTTTGGTGGAGCCGAGAGTCAGTGGTGTCACAGCAGCGGGTGTGTGTGATAAATTGGGGTTTGACGGATGCTTCAGGGAGGAGGCTTGTTGGGTTCGCAGGTGGTATTTGGGTGCTTTGGCATACGACTGAAATTTCTTTACGCGTTCTGGAGTCGTCTCGACAATTTGTGTCAATGCTAGGCTCTTCTAACGGTATGGGGGATTTTCACCTTACGACAGTCTATGGTAGTCCGAGCTCAGTTGAGAGAGTCAATTTATGGAGTGATCTTTGTCGTTTGTCGTCTCAGATTACTATTCCATGGCTGGTTATTGGGGATTTTAATGCCATGTTGTCGTCGTCGGACAAGAGAGGAGGTGCAAATTTCAGTAGTCGCCATAGCCAACCTTTCATCGATTGCTGCGATGTTTGTGGCTTCCTTGATCCGGGCGTCATCGGCCCGAGATTCACTTGGTACCGCAACTCTACTTCTGAGCGGTTGGATAGAGGTCTTATTAATAGTGAGTGGATTACGAAATTCCCTACACCAAGGTTCGTCATCTTCGTCGTCAGTACTCGGACCATAGACCGATTTTATTGTTCCTGGATCAAAAGCGTCTCAGTTAAGCTGCCTAAACCTTTCAAATTCTTGGCGCCTTGGCTCGGGCATGATGGTTTCCAGAATGTTCTTAAAGATGCTTGGGTAGGCGATGGAGACTTACCTATTAAGCTTCAGAATCTTACGCCTAGACTCAAGAGATGGAACAGGACAGTCTTTGGGAATGTTTTTCAGCGTAAGAGAGATTTGCTGCATAAGCTGGAAGAAGTTGAACTGCAAGTGGATGAAAATCCGATGACGTCGAACCGGAATGAGGAGGACAGAATTCGGCTGGACTTGGAGAAGGTCCTGTGGGATGAGGAGTTAATCTGGATACAGAAAGCTAGGAACAAATGGGTTTTGGAAGGAGATCGTAATACTAAATTTTTTCATAATGCAGCGTTACGGAGACGAGCTTTTAACAAAATCTCTCGTCTGAAGGACGCTGATGGGAATTGGGTTGAAGATGACGAGAGGATCCTGAGCATGGCTAGGGAGTTCTTTACCGATCTGTTCCTCTGCAGAGGGTCGGCCTCGGCTGTGCCTGCTCCTATCATGGGGTTAACCACTTTGTCTGATTTTGAGATTAACGAGGTGAATGTCATTTTCTCTCATGGGGAGATTCAGGAGGCCATCAGATCTATGAACGGGTTAAAAGCACCGGGGCTCGATGGATTCCACCCGATTTTTTATCAAAAGTGTTGGAGCACTGTGGGAGCCGATCTGATCAGGTTCGTGAGGGAGGTGTTTGTTAATCCGACTCAGATTGGGTCTGTGAATGCCACTCTTCTGGCTTTGATTCCCAAAATCAGCCAACCGCACAACTTCTCACAGTTTAGGCCGATCAGCCTCTGTAATGTGTCCTATAAGGTGGTCACGAAATGCATCGCGAACAGAATTAAGAAGTTGATGCCGAAGCTTGTCCACCCGTCCCAGACCAGCTTCGTTCCAGGTAGACATATAACTGACAATATTATTATTGTGCAGGAAGTGGTTCACTCGATGCATGCCAAAGCCTCCGGTAAAAGCTTGATGATTCTAAAAATCGACCTCGCAAAGGCATATGATAAACTTCGCTGGTCGTTTATCGAAGAGACTCTTGTTGCTATGCAGTTTCCTGCCAATTTGGTTAAGCTGGTCATGGAATGTGTCTCCTCTGCTAGCTTTCAAATTCAATGGAACGGAGGTGTTTCAGATAGCTTTAAACCTAGTCGGGGAATTCGCCAAGGTTGTCCGCTCTCTCCTTACCTTTTCACTCTTTGTATGGAGCGTCTGAGCTGTTTGATTCGGCAAAGTGTGGATCAGGGGAATTGAAACCTATCTCACTTACTAGAGGAGGCACGGCGCTCACACACATGTTTTTTGCCGACGATCTGATCTTATTCGGATGGGCCACTCCGGAGCAAGCTAGAGTTATTAATGATGTCTTGAAGGATTTTAGCGCTATCTCAGGGCAGGAAATTAGCCGCGAGAAGTCGAGACTCTATTTTTCTAAAAATACAAGAAGAGATATTTCGCAGGTTATTTGCTCAACTCTGGCGATTCCTGCAACTCAAGATCTGGGAAGATATCTGGGAGTGCCAATCATTCATGGGAGAAATTCAAAGGACTTGTATCAGTACCTTTTGGAGAGAATTGATCAGAAGCTCGCCGGATGGAAGTCTAAAAATTTGTCGGCAGCTGGCCGAGCCTCTCTGGCTCAGTCTGTTTTAAACTCGGTGCCAACCTTCGCGATGCAAACCACTCTTCTACCTTCCGAGGTCAGTGAGAAGATTGATAGAAGAATTAGAAATTTCATCTGGGGCTCGAGTAACGGTGACAGGAAGATCCATTTGCTCAATTGGAAGAAAGTCTGTTCTCCGAAATCCAAAGGAGGGTTGGGTATTCGAAGTGCCAAAGAGCTGAATTTTGCCTTTTTTATGAAGCTGTGTTGGGGAATGATGAAGAAACCTACTGAGTTATGGGTGCAACTGTTAATGTCTAAGTATTTGAAGCGTACTCCTACGGGACTGGTGCCTCGAAAAACTAAGAGATTCTCGGCTTGCTGGCGGGGGATGCAAGAGGTTTGGCCGATCTTTGCAGGAGGCTTGGCGTGGGGTGTTAGGGATGGACGTACAGTTAACTTTTGGAGAGAACGCTGGATCGACAATGGGATTATCTTGGGGGATCTTGTTTCTCCAACTCCAGGATCTGAAAATATGGTGGTGGCTGACTTCTGTACTTCTTCTGGGGCCTGGGATACTGCTAAACTTGAGAGAGTGCTGCCACAGGATGCTTTAGAAGCTGTTATTGGGATGACGCCTCCTTGCAGCGATGCAGGGGCTGATCTTCCAATTTGGGGGTTGGAGGCCAATGGACAATATTCGGTCAGCTGGGTTATCTGGTCGCTTGCGAAATTGACGATGATTCGGATAACCGATGGACGGAAATATGGCGGTGGGAGGGGCCACAGCGAATTCGGCACTTCTTATGGCTTGCGGCTCAGAGCAAACTCCTTACCAACGCGGAGAGATGCAGACGACACCTTGCTTCTTCGGACGAGTGCGGAGGATGTAATTCGGCCAGCGAAACAGTGATTCATGTTGTCAGAGATTGTTCAGTGGCGAGAGAAGTATGGTATGACATGTTGGGAGTGAACTCAGATCATGAATTTTTCCACATTGATGAATCAGATTGGTGGAAGAAGTATGTTTCAGATAAAAGCTGGGCTAGCAGATTTGGTATCATTACTTGGACTCTCTGGAAAATTCGGAACGAGAGGATATTTGAAGGGAAGGCTCAGACAAGGATTCTATTTTAGCAAGATGCAGGTTTTGGATGAGGCTCATTGCAACGTCATTTGAGGAAGCTAGAAACTTAAGGCAGAGCATTATTATTCAGAGAAGGCTTACGAATGTGGGATGGAAGGCAGCAGGGCAGCAATTCACTACACTTAATACAGATGGTTCTGTCCGTGGCAGAAGAGGGGGAGCTGCGGCGGGAGGATGCATCCGTGATGAGGAGGGTCGGATCCTCGATGCATTTGCCTGTAATTTGGGACGGTGTTCAATCACCCGAGCGGAACTGATGGGAGCTGTTGTGGGTCTTGAAAGAGCCTGGGAATTAGGAGTGAGGAAGGTAGAAGTACAAATGGATTCATCTTGTGCTATCAATATTCTGGAAGGAAAGTTCAACCTTGAACATCAGCACGCGGGACTCGTCATTCGATTCAAGCAACTGGCGGAGAGGAGTTGGACTATTCGGCTTACCCATATTTACCGGGAAGGTAATCATCTGGCAGATCTTCTTGCAAATAAAGGTCATGATTTAGACTACGGAACCCACTCTATTAGACGGGACGACGCCTCAGTGCTGTATTGGGCGAGATATGATGTTATGGGCTGTGAGGAGCAGCGTTTAATTCGTGCTTTGTAGTTTGTTTCTCTGAATCCACATAAAAAAAAGTGGTTGCCCAATTGAGGGTTAATTTCAATTAAGGCATTGAAATTATGAGGAATAACAGGATGGTCAATTAACTTTCGAAAGATATAAAATTATGCCCGACTGAGATTTAAAGAGCTAAGTCTATCACGTGTATAGAGAAATCTTGTGCACCGATTGAAAGTATTGAGAAAACTAAGGAAATAACATTTGGTATCAGGGTTGGAGTCGATTGGTTAGGTTAATAACTGATGGATATCAGTTAAAATATTTACGAACCTCTTAACCGTTAAGCGACTGACTTGGTGTTGACTTGACCGACCAAATTTGATCCACTACATTGGTTTCGGTCAAAATGGCTGAAAAAATTATGAAAAAAGCCAGTTAAAATCTATTTCGATAAAAAATCAATTCAAATCATTAATGGATTAACTGAACGACTTATTTATAGGTGAACCATTGGCCAACCGAATGGTTAGTCGATTTGAACCTTTATTTGTGAGCGAAATTTTTCGAACTTGACATGATCTCAACTCGAACCAAACCGTCCATTATCCTAAGCCCAGAATCATCACTGGGCCGTTGCTAGCCTATTGAATCAGGCCCAAAGCCCAGATCACATAAGCGGCTAGCCTATTGAATCAGGCCCAAAGGCCCAGCTCATAACGGCCACCAGATTATTCTCTGTTAATATATCACAGGTTTGTGGAGAAAATTGAAAACCCTAATTCACACTGTAATTGGGAGCTGGTCAGCTGGACGAGCTCTTATATATATCGTCAAATCCTCAGCTCATCAATCAATCCCTCAGCTGTCAGCATTGGTTCGATTTCTCTGTTTCGTTGTCAAAGATGATCGTAGTAGTTTGATCGTTCTACATCTCCGTTTTGTTTATGAGCTAAGGTTAGAGCTTCGATTGATTGAAACATGATGATGTGTTTATTGTCGCCCCAGTCTTACTCGCTTTAGCGATATGGTGATTGACATATCTAGTCTGATTCTCGATCAAATTCGTTTCATTTCTGTTTATCATTCGTTTCAATTGAATAAGCGGATATGAAGATACGATTATATGATTCCCTTCTCTGTTTTGTGATTTTTTGAATTCGAAGTATTGGGATGTGATGAACACTGTTTTGACACCCAGTCTTACTTCCTGATGGAAACTGGTGAGCTAATTCTAGACGTTCTCTGATCCTGTTTTCTGAATTCGAATTCGAATTCGTTAATCATTTCTCTTTTTAGGGTTTATCGTTGTTATAGTTCTGAATTTGCAACGAGGTGTGAGGATACCTATCCAACGGTTTCTGTAATTTGAATGATGACTACTTTTACATGCATCACCATCTGATCTCGTTGCATCTTCAGCTCTGCTTGTTTTGAATCTGTTTGATTGCAATCATAATCTATGATGCAAACATTATCCTATCATTACTGATTTTACAATGTGATGATCATCAAATTATCACCATCTTTCGGCTGAGATTGAATTTGTGTCGTTTTCTGATCCTTTTTCCTGAATTTGAATTCGGTAATCATTCCTCTTTTTAGGGTTTATCAATATCATGGTGCAGAATTTGCAACGAGGCGTGAGGATACCTATCCAACGGTTTCTGTAATTTGAATGATGATTACTTTTACATGCATCACCATCTGATCTCGTTGAATCTTCAGCTTTGTTTCTGCTTGTTTTGAATCTGTTTGATTGCAATCTTAATCTATGATGCAAACATTATCCTATCATTACTGATTTTACAATGTGATGATCATCAAATAATCACCATCTTTCGGCTGAGATTGAATTTGTGACTTTTTTCTGAATTTGAATTCTGTAATCATTTCTCCTTTTAGGGTTTTTCAATCTCTTATAGCAGAATGTGCAGCGAGGTGTGAGGATACCTATCCAACGGTTTCTGTAATTTGAATGATGACTACTTTTACATGCATCACCATCTGATCTCGTTGCATTTTCATCTGTTCTTTTGTCTTTGTTTGAAGAAATTTTGGCATTGGTGTTGATTACTGCAATCTGTGATGCAAACATTATCCTTTCATTACTGATATCTGTGATGATCACCAAATAATCACCATCTTTCATCATATTAGATTAGGGTTTATAGTTTTGCCCTATGGTATCTGATGTCCAGCTTCGTTATTGGTATCTGGACATTTCGTTTTCAAGGGCAGAGAACAAACAGAGTGCAGTTGCGACATGGTTAGCTGGGTTTCATCCACAGGCTTTTCTGTTACTAAATCTCTGCTCAAATTGCAACCCTTTTGATCTTTTGTATATGCAGATTTGATATCTTCTTGCAGGGAAAAGACATTGATGGATCATCTTCTGAATCAGAATGCTTTGATTGATGATCATACAAGAGCTCATAGGAGCTGCTC
Source organism: Linum lewisii (assembly GCA_034768395.1). NCBI lineage: Eukaryota > Viridiplantae > Streptophyta > Magnoliopsida > Malpighiales > Linaceae > Linum > Linum lewisii. Next base: position 483,229 of record CM068298.1, on the reverse strand, counting down.
AAACAAGATCCTCATAGTTAGATAATTAGAGTTAAATATTGGTTCATTCTTCCGATTGTATATAAAATCACATTTGTAATTAGGGTTCTAAGTTTGTGACTATCAATCGTGACTTCTTCTCAAGCTATTCTTATGCTATCAGAGCTCTAATTTTCTGTGCTTCAGTTCAGTTCTTCCTCTTGTTTAGCTCGTACGATTCTGATGAGTAATCAAAGTCTTCTCGTTGATACTTTCGTGTAAATCGTTGAATTTCAATAACTCGAGTTAGTTGAGACTTGGGAGGAAATTCTGAATGGATCTGTTAGTGTTTACTAACACGCCTCCTCAAACAAAAGACTTATGCTAGATAAATTATTATGTTGGGGATTATCGGGATTCAATATCAAGATCTTTGGATAATCAAAAGCTTTGATACCATGTCATCAACATACAATCAAAGTCTTACTCATCCTACTGACAAGACCTAAGATCGGAGATCGTAACCAAAAAAGCTTCACGATTTTTATCGGATAAATGGAAGAAAATTAGACTACTAATTACTAATAATCTGAGCACGAGCAGACACCATATTCTTAAAATGGTGAAACCTTCCCGAATCTCTGGTGATTATATCAAAGTTTTGGGACGGTCTATATCATATTCCACAATACACTCGGTCTGCGGTCTATTCTCGGTCTTCTGCCAAGTGTCGGTGGTCTCATGTCGGTGTCGAATGACTTGGTGTTGACTTGACCTATTGATCGACCAAAGTCGATTGATTATTGACGGTTTTGGTCAAAATGACTATAATTGTGAAAACAAGAAACTCTGTTAAAATCTATTTTGGTAAAAACAAAAACTTATATGATTAATTGACCGACTTATTCTTAGGTTAATCGTAGATCAATCAAAGTTGGACAATTAATCGATTTTAATCTTTAACTGTGACCATATTGTGCGCCATATATGCAAACTTAATTCATTACCATGAGCCCAAACTGTGGCTAGCTTATTGGATCAGGCCCAAGGACCATTTCACAAGATTGGGCCGCCTATTGAATCAGGCCCAAAGGCCCAGCTCAGTAAAATTGAAAACCCTAATTCACTATGCAATTGTGAGCTGGTCAGCTGGACGAGCTCTTATACTTATCGTCAGTTCCTCAGCTGCCAGTATTGCTTCGATTTCTCTGTTTCGTTGTCAAAGATCATCGCAGTAGCTTGATTGTTCTTCATCTCCGTTTCAGACCATGGCGGAACAGGTCTATCCCTCTCTCTCTCCCGAAATACGTACGTTACATATGATCGATATCACTGAGTGTTGGTTTTTGTTTCTGGTTCCAGACCGAGAAGGCATTTCTGAAGCAACCCAAGGTTTTCCTTAGGTATGTCAGATGTTGTTAGCGAGCTTACAAGTTTTCTTCATCTGGCTTAGTTTTTTTTTGGAAGTTGATTTTGACGATTAATTAATCGTTTTATTAGCTCTAAGAAATCCGGCAAGGGAAAGAGACCTGGAAAGGGAGGCAACCGGTTCTGGAAGAGCATTGGCTTGGGTTTTAAGACTCCCAGAGAAGCAATCGAAGGTATTTTGATTCAATTGACCTTTTGATTGTTGAGATTTGTTTTCCTTGTTGGCTTAACATGAACCTGCTTTTATGAGCTACTACTGAAGTGTGCAAGTGTTTAGAAGTGAATTGACGATTCTACGAATTTGTTTATGAGAACCCTAGTCCCTAAGTTAGGTCCTTGGTTGAATTTTGGTAGTCAAGTTGGTGTACTGAGTCTGGACAGATTAAATAGTAAGAATATTATCCCTGGATCCTTGTTGTACTCATTGCCAATTTAGTATCTGTTGTTAAGTCTGTAATTGCTGCAAATATAATGTTGGTTTGTTCTATTGTTGCTGTCCATTTTCAATGATGAATTAGTGTCTTTTAGGAATCTGATAGTATGTTCCATAGCATGCTTTTGAAAGCATTTGCATGCCAGAAACGATCAATGTATCTCCCTACATCTGTATGTTGGTAGTTGGATTAGTTTTTTACTGAAAGCACAATGAAGATGGATGTAAGGAATGGCAGAAATCGTTGGCCATTCCAAATTTTGGGAAGTGAAAAGGGTGTAGTTGAGATTAAAAAATGGGAATTTCAAGTTCAAAGTCTGCTATCCAAAGACCCCCCTAAGCTTAATTGTTATTCAACTTTCAATTGTGCTCAGAGATTTGAATTGTTGCATGCTTATTTTGACGTGTGTTCAGGAACCTACATTGACAAGAAATGCCCTTTCACTGGCACCGTTTCAATCCGGGGTCGTATCTTGGCTGGAACATGCCACAGTGCCAAAATGATGAGAACAATCATTGTTCGCCGCAACTATCTTCATTATATCAAGAAATACCAGAGGTACACTATCATCCATCAAGTCTTGTTGGTTTGTTCTTCAGTCTTTAATACTGAATACTGATGATTATGGTTCTGTGGCAGGTATGAGAAGAGACACTCGAATATTGCAGCTCACGTCTCACCATGCTTCCGTGTCAAGGAAGGTGACCATGTTATCATTGGACAGTGCAGGTAACTAACTAGCATTGTATAATGTTTAAACAAACCAGAGTCTATTCTTTCTTAGACGTTCTTGTCAGTTGCTTTGATCCTCGTCTCATACGTCTGGTGCTCTAATTTTGCTATTAAGTGTGGTTGTGCCGCCATACCTGTAACTCTTTATCATCAACTCAACCTTAGGGTTGGAAACCATGTTAAATAGGGATTAGGATTAGGGTAGAATAGAATGAATGATTAAACTACCCTAACTAAACCTAAACCCCTAACACGGGTAGTACTAACAAGTGTGTATACTGATTGAAGTGTTGTCGTCTTTACGCAGGCCTCTGTCGAAGACGGTGAGATTCAACGTCTTGAAAGTGATTCCTGCTGGATCTTCTGGTGGTGGAAAGAAGGCCTTCACTGGGATTTAACGTGTTTTTGCATCCAGTTTTTCTGTGTTAAGCTTAAGCTAGCTGATGATGGATGGTTCTTATTGAAAATTTTGGCTATGTAAGAGGAGTATTATTGAAGTTAAAACCGCCTTGTTTCGACAATACATGCTTCCTATCTCGTTGCGAGTGTTGGTTTGTTCATCTTGGTGATCATATCTATTCGAGAAAATGGTACTTTGACCCTCTATACTTTGACATGTCTAGTCTGATTCTCGATCAGATTCGTTTCAATTCTGTTTATCATTTTTTGTTTAGCCATGGTTAGTTAGAGCTTCGATTCGTGGAAAAATGACGATGTTATTAGTGTCGAACTAGTCTTACTCGCTATTGTGATATGGTTCTGATCACAAGCTGAACTTCTTTAAGCGAACTTGTTGTCTCGTTAATCGTTCTTGATGAGTTGAACTTGAGCTTAGCTCAAACCAGTTTCCACTCACGAGCCTGTATTGCGCCTCGCACGAGGTATATATGAGCCAACAGCTCAACGAGAGCTCATGCTTCACATCTCAACTAGTTTCAAGCGAGCTTTTTAGTACTCTTTACGAGCCAAACCTCGATTTCATCATATAGTCCATAAATGGAAGAAAACAAAGATTTTACCAATAATCCGAGCACGAGCAAACACCATTCTTAAACCGGTGAAACCGCCCCGAATCTCGAACAACAATCTCCCTACCCGTAACCTTCGACACAAGCTTCAAAACAGCATGACAATCCCCACAAGCTCTAAGGTTCTTCATCACAGTTATAGTACTCCCTTCCACAGTACTTATCAAAGCAAAACCAATAGCAATCCTTTCACTATGACACCACAGCATTTCCTCCTTCTGTTCATCCTCAACATCATGTAAAGCATACCTTTGATCAGCAACATAACCAGCTTCTTTCACCTTCCCTCTAAGCCACCTCAGCTTCTCGTCGATTCTCTCCATCTCCGGATGTGACCGGTCTCCTGACACAAACTCGTGCTTCCTTCCTTTCAGGACCACCCAGCTCGATCCACGCTCTTTCGTTACTCCTCCGTGTCTCATTCGAACCCTCATCCCGGAGACGTCGGCCCATCTGTTGGATGAAGCGTAGAGATTCGATAGTAGAACGTATGGAGCGCTGCAGTTTGGGTCGAGGTTGATGATGGCTTTCGCAGCTCGTTCTGCTATGTCGATGTTGGAGTGAACCCTGCAAGCACTTAGTAAAGAGAGCCATACCGTTGTGTTGGGCTCGACAGGCATGGTTTCGATGAGATTCTCGGCTTCGTTTAGGTTTCCTGATCTCCCCAATATGTCCACCATACATGTGTAGTGCTGAAGCTTGAGGGATGCAGACTTGTACCGAGTTATGTACTCGAAGAATCGTCTCCCCTTCTGTAACATCCCCGAGTGGCTACAAGCAGAGAGCAACCCGGTGAACGTAAACTCATCCGGCTCGAACCCTGCACGTAACATTTGAGTAAAGAACATCAATGCCGAAAACCCATTCCCGTGCTGTGCACTTCCAACGATTATCGAGTTCCATGACACGATGTTCTTCATCTTTATCCTCCTAAACACATCAACAGAATCCTGCACATTCCCACACTCAGTATACATAACTAGGAAGGAGTTTCCAACAGAAACATCAGTCTCCAGACCAAGCTTTATCGCCACTGTGTGAATCTCTTTACCCTTATCAACTGCGTCGAGCCCACGACACGAATTCAAAACACTTGTGAACGTCGACTGATTCGGGAAAACCCTATCCCTAATCATATTCACAAATACCAGTAATGCATCATCATGTCTGCAATTGAAGCAATACCCTGTTAAAAGAGCTGTCCAAGTAACCACATTTCTATGCAATACCTCAGAGAAAGCCCTGTTGAGTTCTTCTAGCTGCCTACAGTTGCCGTAAAACGTCAGAAGCGATGCCGAGATATACTCATCGAAACGGTACCCTAATCGAATGAGATAGCCATGAACTTGAATCCCAAACTTGTAATCTACAGCATTTGCAGAAGCAGTCAATACAGAAGCAAAAGTACTGGAAGTAGGTTCAACATTTGAACTTACCATCTTCCTAAACAAATCCAAAGCTTCCTCACTTTTCCCATCTTGATCAAGCCCACCAATCAAACAAGTCCATGAAACCACATTCTTACAAGGCATAGATTCAAACATCCTCAATCCATCTTCAACTCTCCCATTCCTACAATAGCCATGAATCATAGCGTTCCAAGCCGCAAGATCCTTCCCGGGCATATCCCAGAACAGTCCTTCAGCCTCTTTTACCCTCCCGAATTTCATGTACCCGTTCACCATTGTAGTCCAGGAAACGATGCTTCTTTCAGGCATTTCGTCGAACAGCTTCCTGCAGTGGTTAATTCTCCACAATCTAAGCAACCCTGAACGATTGAGTTCCAGGAAATCACGTCGCGAGATGGAATTTCGGCGAAAAGCTTCAGGGCGTCGTCGATTCTTCCGCTTTTGGTGTACCCGGTGATCATCATGGTGCATAGCTGTGGGTCTGGGGAAGTGATTGTGTCGAAGATTGCTCGAGCTTGGTCTAATCTCTGGCTTCTTATGTGATGGGAAATCAGTGATTTGGACGAGGAAGTTACTGTTCTTGCCCAATTCATCAAACCCATTTGAAATTGCAGAGATTTTTCTTGTGGAGAAGTGAGAAAGATGGGATTTTGAAATCTGCCGCGAACTGCATTTGGCGCTAATCCTTTGGAAGAGAAAGTAGTACTGTACTAGTACAGAACAATTGGTCAAATGCTTAATACATCATCAAACTTTGGGCCGAGTTACAAATTAGTCCTTAAACTTCAAATTGGTTCCAAAACTTTGAATCATATTACAATCCAATAATGTTGTCGTCAGCGCAATGGCGGAACCAGGATTAGTATATTGGGGGAGCCAAATTATAAACTGAAAATAGGTGCCATTGGCAAAAAAAATCTTCGGATTTAAATAATAGTAGAAAAATTTCATGAATCTAATATTACGTAAAAATACACAAGAAATTTGTTTGTATAAGTTTTTTTAATTAGTGAAAAAGAATTATACGTGCCACCGGTAAATTTTTCTTCAAATTTGGATGACTTATGATCAAATATTGTAATTATTACATATTATAAGTTGATTCTGAGTAACTATTACGTAAAATTTAAGACATCATTTCACCAAAAACATCGTAGTGGGGGAGCCGAACTTCGAATACCCCGGCGCCAAACTCCAAAAATACCAAATTTTACATATAATTTTACACTCGATTCCGGGGGAGGGGGCGTCGTGGCTCCCCTATCTCGCCATTGCGTATGCGGTAGTATTTTTGGTCATTAATCCACGACTCACATGTCATGAAAATATAATAAAAATGTATCGTTTGATTTGAGCTAGCTAAACTCGAACGAAACCACTCAAATCAAAATTTAGCAAGTTAGATTGGTTTAGAATTAGATTTGAATCAGTTTAACTTAATTTTTATCATATGTTTTATGGTGTGTCAATGGTGACATGACAAAATAACCGAAAAATGTTTCCGTCGAAGATTACAATACTAAATCGTAACACACAATTCAAAATTTCAAGACTAGTCCACAGTATTTTAAAGTTTCATGACCATTTGTGACTTGGGCAAAAGTTTCAGGACTTATTGGATATTTGACCTACCCCTTCTTACTCATCCAAAACGTCCAAACCAAATCGAGTTAACCAAACAAACCAAAACCCAACCCAAAAACCAATCCTTTCCAACCTATCAAAGAATACAGCTTGAATCAAACAAAGGAATCTTCTTTCTGAATTTTCAAAAAGAACACAGAATCTTCCAAACCCAGAAGCAAGAACTCTCTGCCTTGAAGCTGAAGCAATGAAAAAAAACAGAGCTTTACAACTAACTATATACCATGGATTAATCAAAAGCTGTGTTTATAGATCAATCAAACACATCCCTCACAAGTAAAGAACAAAACGATGTCGTATTTATGAGAGCCATAGCCTCTGTTCAACGAATTAAGAACGACGAAAACAGAGGAGGAAAAAACAGAGTAACTTCTTTGATCTGCAATGGCGAATGGTCATGAAATCCGTAGCTGCTCTGCTGTTGGTGCTTAACTTCTGTATGTACGCCGTCGTTTTGGGCATTGGAGGGTGGGCTATGAACAGAGCCACTGATCATGGCTTCATCATTGGTAAGAATTTCAGATATTTTGTGCGTTAGGATCGTATTGTAAATAGATGGTAGTTTGGTGATCGGTTTGTAAATAGGTGAAAGTTTTGGCTGAAACTAGCATGGTTTTGATAACCGTACCGGTGAATCTAATGGTATGTGGTTCAACCGTTAAAATCATTATAAATCATAGTTAAATCGTAATTATATCAAGGTTGTATCATGCTATTTTGGTAGTAGTTCATGATCGAACCGGCTAGACCATTTGTACTAGTACGGTTTTGAAAGTACTACAATTTTTACCATTTTTTGTCATACATATTGTCACGTTTTTTCATGGTATCAGAGCGCGAACAGATTTACGTTTATTTTTACCGTCACTCCCTTTCTTGTTTCTGCTTTTTTCTTCCTTTTCCAAGGAGAATGAGTATGAATATCGAGATACATGTTTGTTTACAGGACCCGGGCTCGAACTACCAGCTCATTTCTCGCCGATTTTCTTCCCAATGGGGAACGCAGCAACAGGATTCTTCGTGACACTGGCTTTGATCGCCGGCGTTGTGGGCGTCGCCTCTGCACTCTCCGGCATCAACCACATTCGTGCCTGGAATTCCGATAGCTTGCCTGCCGCCGCCTCCGCCGCCATCATTGCATGGGCTCTCACTCTTCTAGCCATGGGGTATAAAATCAAACATTCATAACCAAAACTCTTTGATCAAACCAAACTACTCAATTTTCAAAATTGGTTAACCGGTTTTGTTCTCCACTCGTTGTAGTTTTGCTTGCAAGCAGATTGAGCTCGAAGTCAGGAATGCCCGTCTGGTAAGAAAAGCATATATCTCGTTTTCGAACCGAAACTTTTCGAATTTCGAACTCGGAAGCCTGATTTTGGGTTTGATTTGTGTAGAGAACATTGGAGGCCTTCATGATAATCTTGTCAGCAACTCAGTTGTTGTACATAGCAGCCATTCATGGAGCTGATTCTCTGAGAAGATAGAAGAGTCGAGGAAACCGGTTTGGAGATCAAACCGGTTCAAATATGCATATAATTCGGTTATTTGATTGATTAAATTTGTGGTGGGTTTTGTTTGTTCTTTTCCTTGTATCATCTGGATTCATTTCTAGCCAGAATTTGTGTGACCACATTGGTTGAGTCAACCGAGCTTTACGTTCACGCTGATTGAGTCAACCGAGTTGTCCCGTACGGGTTGGATACCCGAACCGTGGCAAGAGAGAGGTGCCCTTGAACCAAGTACCGATTAGGTACCAAGAGTATATAACTACATATTAACCACGGTGTAGACCAATTACTCGGTTCAATCTACAAAACCCAATTACCCAACCCAACCCACGAGTTCAGTTACCTAACCCATTATCGAACTCAACCGAACTCATGAGCCCAATTACCTTACCGATTACCCAAAACGACTACGAGCCGGATTTGGGTAAACTTAGTAGAATTGGTAGAGCGGGTTACCCGCTGCCCGATCCACACGAGCTTGCAAGTACCCATTCAAGGCAAGTGTGAGGATAACAACGGGTTTTGGTACCCGTTTCAAACGGAGCAAATACGGACAAGTGTAGAGAACCATTACATGCCAACAACTCGAATCGTTGGGAGAGGTTCATAACTGGTTTATATCGAGCTATCAAATTACGAAACCAATGGACAAACAAACGTCTAAGAGATCATATAAAACGCAACAAGCAAGCAACAGTACACAGTTATATGGACATGAACACTCTGCAAATCAACACTAGTATATGGTAAACTAAAGTGTACTCTTACTGTGATAAACTACTGCTATTTTCTCTATTCCTTCTATAGAATGTTCCTCAGTCCTTTATTCAGGAAATCCATTCATTCATGAACAAACCTTCTACAATCGATGCTCGGAGGCTTGCCAATCTCTTCGACTCCGGCTTGATTCTCCATCCCGTCTCTGTAATCAAGGCAAAAGGATCATCATAGGAAGCAATAAGAAAATGAAGTATCCAGTTAAGCATTCATTTCAAAGATTGCGGTGTGATCTTCACCTGAGATCAATCGAGCTAGTCACCGAATAAGCCACAGCAGCTTAGCCAGGAGGTTCGTTGAGCTAAACGTGGAGCAGCAGAACCCACAAGAGGCTGCACAAGGAAAAGGAAAACGAGTCACGAGTTGTGCATTGTCGAATGAAAGGACGGCACTTGGACATTCAGGTCGGGTTAAAGTTGGCGTACCTGGTTTTCAGTGGGTTCGGAGAACTTGGCATCGATACTGGATTCAGCAACACCTGATGGTGTCAATGTTTTATCAGAAACAACCACCTCAACATCCTGATCATATATAGGGAAAAAAGTTATTAAATTTTACCAGAATCCAAAGGCACTTCATTAGCTAGATAAGATGTGGGCAACGACTTAACCTCGTTTTCCTTCGATCCATTTTCAAATTCCGGGGTCCCGTCTTGAGTAGCTTCCATTTCAAGCTCCACAGCCCGAGACATCGACACCGGAGCTGAAGAAGGGCTAATTGTGTCCTCTTGGGGCTTAGATGTTTCACTAGCAGATGTAGTAATATCCACTTCCTTCTGCTTATCAGTACTACTACTTATAGAGCTTCTTTCATTGTCGAATACCTTCTTCGAATCTATGCTAACCTCGAGGCTCTTGACGTTCTGTGCCGACGTCAAATCTTCCTTGATGTTCACTGAACTGTTTTGCTGAACTGCGTCTTTGCTTCTAGATGCTGCTTCCTCTGCAACTGTGAGTTTGCTTTCAGCAGCAACTTGTTCATCTAGTGACGAACCGCTTTTCACAGACACACCATCTCCTTCGCCGAATTTATGGCGTTGGTGATGAGGGTTCCCGTCAGATACTGGCGAATTCACCTCACTGCTATCGCTACTTCTCTCATCTTCAGCTCTTTTATCGCCATTTCCTGCATTAGCTCTAACGTTAGTGAAAGAAAGAAGTAGAAATGAACAAGGTTCGAGAGAAGCTAGGCGAGCTTAGGCGTTGGTACAAAAATTTGTAATAAATGGTTACTTTAAATAGTTCATACTTCGATCAAGCATTATTTTTCATAAGTTAAATGAATAACAGTTATGTAACTAACAAAGTTAAGGTTAAGCAAGGTTTAAGTTCAAAAATAGAAGCAAACAAACACAAAATGTGAAAAATGATAAGATAAACAGCAGAGAAAACAATAGCACAATATCATTGAAGTCTAAACAGCAAGTTGCAGAGGACTTCTACTCAATTTCTTGATACAAACTAAAGGAAGTTGACTTAGCTCCAGATACGATAGAGATCAATTAAGTTGGAACGACTTAAGCCAAAGTGAATTCAAGTACTCAAACTCAAGATCCAGCACAAGGGATTCAGCTACAGAGAACCACACAGCAAAAAACACCCAATCAGAAGAACAAGACGATGAAATCCAGCAAATAGTCATCTGCCCAGATAGCAAAATCATCACTAATCCCAAAAATCGCAGAAGTAACAGAGGGAAACAAAACCTAGTGGATCACTCATCCCCAACACCAATAGCAACGAACATCGAGATGGGTACATATAAAATTGAACAAAGATAGGCTATCACTTATCATACCCCGGTTCCCCCAAAACCCAACATCGAAATCAAAATTCAGCTAGGGATCCATTTAAACAGTGAAAAACAAAAACACCGACCTTGCTCATTTGGGTTGCTCCCATTGACGGAGATCTGCTGCTCCTTCTTCTTCTTAGCAGCTTTCCTCTTCTTTGCACCTGACGGCATGACTTAGAACTGAGCTGCTTCTCTCAGAGGAATTTTCACAAACAGTTGGTGTGCGTCCTCCAAAATCGACGATTTCTAGACCGATTTGCAGCAAACTCGTGACGGTGGATGAATCAGTGAATGTGAATCTGGGTTGGGAGACGGCGATTGGAGGGAAGGAAGGCGAGTTATGTTGAAGCAAGTGGCGGAAAAGGAGAGGGATGGCTGTTTGAGAATTCGAAAAGATAGGGTGGGCTCTCTCACAGTGCTTCAGAAACTCTCACAGTCACGGAGGAGGGAAAGTCTGTGTTATTAAATAATAATATATTTTAATATTATAATATTTGTTGCTAATAATTGGTTAATAAGATTTCTTTTTGGCATTTTTGGGAGGGGGACCGTGTGGCTTGGATTTTGCCATATCTGTTTTTTTTTTTCGGAATCGGGTCGAATTGGTAAGTCTGATGGTTTAACCAGTTAAATTGTTATGAATTATAGTTGAATCGTGATTGTGTTAGAGTTGTATCGGATCAGACATTTTTTAAGGTTTGAGTGTTTGAGTTATGGGTTAGTGGGTTTTAGTGTATCAGATCATCATGATAGGTGCCAAATATTCGAGGAAATGTTGTTGAATATTCGAGAGATGTTGTTGTTGTACGAGGGCTTGAAAAGGATCAACGTATTGACTATTGGCAGATAACTAGGCATACAAGAAGACTAAGGACTCAAACTGGGCTCGAAATTTTTTGTGGTTGGTGGTGATGAATGAGCAGCTTCTCGTCAATGATGAGTGATGACACAACTTGACAAAAGATAATTCATGTAGCGATGTCGACATCTTTAGAAGATTAACTTGCATGTGTTGCGAGATCATCTTTTCGGACACAGTTAGCGATTGTTTGCAACCTTATTTTGATTATACCAAACGAGATGAGACATTTCACTCCTACTTTGGATCACACACCACCTGAAAGCAACAAGCACAAGTCTTTTATTTGAGGTTGCTTACTGGTCTCTATGGAAAACCATAAATAAATCTATCTTCACCTCTTTGAGCACCACTTCATATGCCATATCCATGGTATCAAGTCGTGGACTAGTAGTACATTCACGTTGGTAGTCAGTATGCCCACAAAGACAATATTGAATATCTCATGGACGCCATAACAGGCGGCAACCCAACTCAATGAATGAAGGGAGGAGTATGAGAAATGTCGACTTTACGCCATTCGAGTGGATCGCCCTCAACCTCTAACAGATTCATTGTTTATAAGATCAAGAAGACAACTGCATGAGGTCTTTTCAGCAATGTTGATGGTCGTTATCTTGTAGCATATATTGTGAACTTGAGGTTTTACTCGATTACCTGGGCTGGTTTGAGAGGAACTGTGAAGAGTTACAAATCACTTCGGAGGAAAGATATAGAGAGTACATATGCAACTATATTCACACATAGTATAATTCAATTTTTAACGAGATCACTAATTTTCATGAGATGATGGAGCGAAAGATCTCGTACTTTGGTTAATTTAAGTAGCATTATGTATTTTTTTATTTATAATTGAATTTTGATGGAATTAATTTGTGGATATAAAAAAAAATTCACCTTTTGGTCAGTTTATTGCAATTTTTTTAATTTTTAACGGCTGTAAATTTTTTCATTTATTTTTGAAAACAGGCATTTTGATCCGACTTCTCCGATCAACCCAAACCCCGTCCCCAATCCGTCGGCGGCGACGGAGCTCTTGACGAAATGGACGCGCTGAGGAAGCAAGCCAGCAAGCTCCGAGAGCAAGTTGCCAAACAACAGCAGGTAAACTTTTCTCTCTTCAAAATCGAAGGTTTTCTGGAGCTGCTGCGAGCTTCGATTGCTTCGGAAATGTGTAAATCTCGTCTCTCATTTGGGGCGGTTTTCAGGCGGTGAAAAAGCAATTCGGTGCCAGTGGTTACGAAAGCTCCGATTCCGTAGTGATCGACGAGGTTGAGCTGCAGAGGCATCAGCAGCTGGAGAAGCTCTACAGAACAACTCGAGCTGGCAGAGTAAGTTCTTATTTTTTCCCGTTCTGTTTGGCTCTTTTGATTAACTATCACCATTGATTAATTAGGCATTAGCCGTTTTAGTGATATAAATTCGACTTCGTCTGTACCAGGAGTTTCAGAAAGATATCGTTAGAGCTGCAGAAGCACTTACTGCGATTGGATATAAACACATTGAAGCAGGTACAGTGTTGTTGAATCACGAATCCATTGTTATAGAAAATCCTGAGCCTAAATTCAGTGGACTATGAATATGATCTTGGTAGTTAGGAACCAAGCTGTCTGAGGACTGCTTCAGATATGGAACTGAGAGCACTAGCGACACAATGCTAGCTAAAGCTGCAGCTGTATATGGTGATGCTTGTAAACATGTGGATAAGGAGACTGAGGATTTGAATCGCTTACTGTCTTCTCAGGTTAACCTCTTTAGTTGCTTCGTTTCTGTTGATTGAAATGGATCATGTTTCTGATGTTGTAATACAGGTGTTGGATCCTCTAAGAGCAATGGTCACTAGTGGTCCATTAGAGGATGCGAGGCATCTTGCTCAGCGTTACAGTCGAATGAGGCAAGAAGCTGAAGCACAGGTAAATCAATTAGTTAGGTCCTGTTAGTGACTTGATTCATGCCCCGACACAATTCATTATTCACCTCGATCGAGTGTATCAAAACAGGCTGCTGAGGTGTCCAAGAGACAAGCACGAGTAAGGGAAGCCCACAATCCCGAGAACGTTGCGAGATTGCAAGCTGCAGACACAAAGATGCAGGAGTTGAAGGCAAATATGGCAGTTTTAGGTAAAGAAGCTTCAGCTGCATTGGCTGCAGTGGAAGCTCAGCAACAAAGACTGACATTTCAAAGGCTTGTCTCATTGGTAACTAGTTAACTCATTGAGTCGTTTCGTTAAAATTTCTTCCTCCCGGATTTTGATGTATGGCATTGCTAGGTTGAAGGTGAAAAGAACTATCACTTGCGAATTGGTGCTATACTCAGTGAAGTCGAAACCGAGGTCGGTCAATTCGTTATGATTTTCTAGATCCTCAGTAGAGCTAATGGACTGATTTCAATTCGAGTTCTGTTTGTTAATTTGTTAATGCCATTGATTTGCATTTTGCAGATGGTTTCAGATAAACAACAAAGAGATGCAGCTCCTCCTGCAATTCCAACTACTATAACTCCATTACTAAACAGCTCAGAGAAAACCACCTACTTCCTAGCTGAAGTAAGCTTATTCTCTTTCTCCCTGCTCCTGGTAGATTATGGGTTGTGTACATTTCACAAAAAAGGGCACACACACGCGACTCAAGTTAGTATCTTATCCCGATTCCCGATGGATCTCGTGCAGGCAACACATCCATTCGATGCAGAGACCGACAAAGAGCTGAGCTTGGCAATCGGCGACTTCATAGTCGTCCGAAAGGTAAATGTGCATATCCCAGAACATGGCTCGAGAAATTGCACGAAGAATCATGAACTTTTTCGATTGCTTCTTCTCAGGTTACACCAGGAGGGTGGTCAGAAGGAGAATGCAAAGGGAAATCGGGGTGGTTCCCATCAGCATTTGTCGAGAGGCGCCAGAGGATCCCTACTGCCAATTAGAGAGAACCTTTCGTCCCGAGCATCAGATCGTTTGGAACTCGAGACCAGGTACCAAATTTTACTACCTGCTTTTTAGCTTTAACTGGCTTGTATGTATATCCCTTTAGCTGAAACTAGGCTTCTATGACAGAACATCTTTTGACTGGAAGTGACCATTGTGTGTTATGTTTGTTTGTTTTGTCGAGAATGCACGCCAATAGATTCTCACGTTTACCAAACAATAAGCTTATATGTATCCTTGTTGTATGAATCGGTTCTTGTAGGGCTAGAAAATGGGTTGGCTCGGGAATCCGCCCGGTTTGAAACGGGTATCCGTACTCGTTGTTATCCAAAAATGCATTCAAAGTTAGATACCTTCTTCGAATGGATAGAACGGGTACCCACAAACTCGTGTCGATTGAGTGGTAGTAGGTATCTTGTGTACCTTAAACCACTCGAACCAAGAATCATTATGGGTTGGGTGATTAGGCTTGTAGAATGAGTTGAGTAATTTGGTTCATGGACCAAGAACAACTATGGGTTGGGTAATTGGTGCTTATAGATTAGGTTGGGTAATTGAGTTCATGAGTTGGGTTCGAGTATTGGTCTAAATTGGGGGTTAACGGGGTATAGTGTTTGGGTCATAGTAGACCTGATGGATACTAGGTTCAACGCCCACACCAGATATGGACTCTAACTCATCCCTTCACACGTCTTGATTCGCTACAGGTTTTGGATACCCACTCCCGTTATGATCAAACCATGCATTTTGACATGTGTCATGAACAGGTAGAACGTGTACTCACAAATCACAGTGAACCGAGTAGCAGCTATTTGTTCTAACTGTTTTTTTTTTCTGAACCCACTCAGCCCAAAACTATTTTAGGTTGGGTAATTGAGTTCACTAGTTGAATTGGGTAGTTGGTCTAAATCAAGGTCGACAATATAATGGGTATACTCGTCCAGGTCACAATGGACCTAATGAATACTAGGTTCAAAGGAAAGCCTTTACACGTCTTGATCCGCTACAACTTATGGATACCCACACCCGTTATTATCAAAACACACATTTTTTACACCTATCATGAACGGGTAGAACATGTACCTCACAAATTTTTGTGAATCGGGTAGCGGGTATTCATTCTACCCATTGTTTTCAAACCCAATGGGTAGGTTGGGTAACTAAGCCCGTGGATTAAGTTGAGTAACTGATCCAAATCGAGGTTAACTAGTGTCACATTATACTCATCTAAGTTTTGCGGATACTCAGTGAATTTTACATTTATGAACACCCGTTATTATAAAACCGACTTATTACAAGTTACGAGTACCCAATACCCATGGCACATAATAAAAATCAATCATTTGGGCAAACCAAGTATAAAGTACAAAAGGAAGATTCCAAGGGTCGTTTTTTACGACTAGGAAAAGAAGCTTTGCTTTGTGTCTACTAAAGGTGTGACACATTTTGCAAAATCAAAACAAAACCGAATATGTTCCATCTTATAAAACGAATCAAAATCAGAAATATTTTGTCTTATTTTTGAATTAAAGTTTGAAACTTTAGTGTTTGAGCAAATTGATCACTTCATTGTAGTATATGTATAGAAATGGTACCTCTACTATGTCTTTCTTACGAACTAGTCCGATTTGAGTAGTGTAGCTACAAAATGGTGTAACCGTGGGATGGACGACTGGCCTCATTTCCTGATCCTACTCTACGACACTGATTGTTTCTGTTCGAGAGATTTTAAGTGGAAGACCATTCATTGTTAATTTGAATCAAAACTCGTACGTGTGTCTCATTTGAAATGGGTAGTTACAGACGTGTGAAGTCTCTTGAGCATCAGTCTAATCATATCGTTGTTAAAGTTGTCGACTGAAGTGTAGAGTGTTGCAAAATGAGTATCATATGTAACCCGATTTACCCAAATGTGTATTGTAAATTACTCATGTACCTAAATTCAATTTTGTATCATAACTCGTTAAGATAAAATGAACATGTGTACTAGTTGAATAACAAAATATGTACATATGTCGTGGGTGTCAACACTAGTACTCCTAAAAATCGATATCAGTACCCAAACCCATATGGGTAGTGTGGGTACTCACTTCCGAGTACCCACTTCCCAAATGAGAAAGTTGGTTTGGTGGAGGCGAGAGGCCTTGACTGAAAAAGTTGGGTTACTTCTGAAATTTCGGATTGATTTATGGATACCCACTACTCGTATCCCACTTATCTATCCATCTATTTGGTATTTACCAGTGTTTTTCAAAATTGTACCGATTGGACCTTAAATCACTCATCAAAATGGTATGGTATAACATTTTATAACGTTTTTAGCGGTTGAACTGAATACCATTAGTCTTACTGATTCAACGTACCATTATAGTATTAAAAACACGAGTATTTACCCATGTACCCCTAGTCCCTTCATATTATTTCCCCTTTGCCATTCAAGAATAGAATAAAATGCACCTCACTTTCAAAATCAGAATAGGAACCAACCCATTCCGGTCAGGAATCTTGTCAAATCAAATCAGTTTCGAAAAACTCCAACCAGCCCAACAAAACCGAACCGGTTTCCCACTCAGTCTAGCCTAAAAAGCTAACAGCTAGACTGCCGCATTTTTCAAACGTAATTAAATGAAAGAAACGGACAGCGGGAAAACAGAAATAAAAATAAAAAAGAAAAAAAAGCAGCGCCTCCGTTCCTCTATCTCTCTCCTACGTGGCGAAGCTCCTTCCGCCTCGAGCTTTGTGCAGCTGAAAAGCCATTTAAATATGCTCCGCCACTTCACTCCCTCCGTTCTCTTCCGCTTCCTTCCTTCGTCGCTTAGGGTTTTCAGTTTTCAGTCTCCGGCGAACGGCGAAAATGCTGCTTCCTCCGGTCCTCTTTTCCCGCCGTCCGTCTCGCGATTCCTGCCTCACCGTCCCCGAGGTACGTTTATGATGCTTCGAGATGAATCGTTTGGTTCTTTCCGCTTCGTGAATCTGTAATGCTCTCTGTTTTGATTATCTTGTTTAGGATTTTGTAGTTTTGATTGATTAGTTCGGTTTGATCTGATTCGTTTTGCTCGTGAATCCGTACTGCTCCGGTGTTCGATCATTTTGTTAGGATTTCGTAGTTTTGATTGATTAGTTCATCGTTGTTGTTTCGGATTTGATCTGATTCGTTTGGTTCGTGAATCCATACTGCTCCGGTGTTCGATCATCTGGTTAGGATTTCGTAGTTTTGATTGATTAGTTCATCGTTGATGTTTGGTTTTGATCTGATTCGTTTGGTTCATGAATCCATATTTGCTCGCTGTTCGATCATCTAGTTAGGATTCCGTAGCTTGATTGGTGTTTTCTTCTTCTGCAGAAGTTTGTCGATTAGCATTACCAGTTTCTAGATTGTTCCATTGTTAATGCTTTGATTCCTGCTTCGCTGTGTAGCTTAGTGGATAGCAAGGATGTGTGTGTTCACTCTCACTTTGGTTTCCTTCTGGATTGCTTACTATAGTCATCGATGAACTTCTTGATTGCATTCATGAAACTCTGTTGAATTTTGATCCCTGGTTCCAGATTTGTTCTTGCTATTCTGCTTCAACCTTCTTGATTTCGAAATCAAAACTTACTAATCTGTGCTTACCTTTATCGAACAATGTCAGGTACGGAGTCGATGGTGTGGAGATTGATCATCTATCCAGTGTGCGATTTCGATCTCGATCAACATCATCAAGCTAGAGAGTTACCTACCCATCACAAGGTAGGTATCACCTGGTTTGATCATAGTTTGAGATTTCGAAGAGCGTAGTTGGGGGGAAATGAAGCCGTATGGTCCGTTGTAGTATAGAAATGATCTTTAATTAGTTAGTTAGAGTTACAAGTTATTGTAAATTTTTTCCCCAATGGATCTTTGATCATTCAGGTTTCTAGTTCCATAGACATCTCTGCAATTCTGCAATCCGTCCTAACATGTTTCGAGCCAGTTTGCTCGTTCGCAGGATTGGGGTTCAAGAACGAATCCCGCCTGCCATTTTGTAATCGATTTCGGTTTATAACAAAGCTTGTGATGAATTGATGATGATTCATACTGGAAAGATCAGAACTTTATCAGTTTTTGAGTTCCATGTGCAAAGTTCATGGCCAAAGTTCTCAGCTTTTTTACTAATGATAAGTTTCAATGGCAGTATGTTAGTTTGTGTTCGAGTCTTGAACCACGACTGGATTGAACTGGATGACCAAACCGGTTTGATTCTTTAGTCTTGAGTTGCATTCGAGTTGATTTCGCTACGTAATGCCTCCACATTTCGCCCGTCCTCAATCAACCATGGACTTAAAACTACCGTAACTCGAACAACCACATGCCGAGAAGATCATCTAATAGTTCACTAAGTCTCAAGGTTGTTGAGATATTAAGATTGAGTTAGTATGGATATGTCGGCTTTCGAGCAATTCAAATTACTAATTGGCTTGAGTTGTGTTAGAACTAGATTGAGTCGGTTCAACTCTCGACAAGTCTAAGTCACACTTCAGATGGATGGTTGAAACAAGTGAAAATTTGCTCAAATAACACGACAAACTTGTAATCTACACCTCTACCGTTATCAAATCACTCCACCACTCAAGATTTTCGCTCATCCTCAAGCAACCATTGAAACCACTCACCCGTAACTCGAACAACCACATGTCAAAGTAAACGTCTTCTAAATGGAAATTATATGGTTCACTAACGCCTTTCGAAAGAAAGCTCACAAAAGAGCATAACATTCACACAACTTCATGTGCAACAAATTGGACGCCACACAGCCTTTCAGTAAGCCTTAGTAGTTACCGAGATTCAAACCCTAGACATCTTGTCAATCAAAGACTCTCAAACACCGTGTCAAAACCCGTTTCATCCCAAAAACTCGAATACCCAGAATAAATTCCGACTAAATCTAACATCATTCACCAACATCACATCCCAACAAGATCATCCAACAAAGTAGTAGCTAAACCAAACCACTTAAAACCATAATAATCACTACTTAATCAAGGTACTCTGCATTCTGCAAATTCAGAAAGCTAGGGCGAAAAAGAGAGTCAAATCACATCAAATCATGCCGGGTGTGAAGCAGGCACTAGCCAATGCGGCCGCTGTTTATACATATATAAATGCTAAAGCTATCAAATCTCTTGATTGACATTGACGTATAAAGATCTCTGTTTTTTTTCCCCACCCTTTTCCAGACCGCCATTGACAGCAAAAGAAGCTCACTATACTAGTCTTGTCACTCTCTCTGATGACTGATGATCTTCTGGGAAATGAGTTTTCAGTTCTTGGCCCAAATCCCTAATTAGGCTCTGCTGCTGGGTGATGCTCTGTTTCAGAGTAAATTCCTCTGTTTTTTTTCTTCTCAGAGTTTTATGGTTTCTCAGTTTCAGACAGTTTTGGTCGAGAGAGGGAAGAACAGCTGTGATTAGACTCGTCTTATGCATTGACTTTGGATAAAACGAGATTATCTCAGATCAAACCGATTTTTTCTTTGGTTGTTGGCGCTCTTTTTGTTGGTCGTGATTCGAGCGTAATCTGAATAACAGTTAAATAAAGTCCGAATAGCTCTCGAGTAGCACCTAGATAACATGTTATATGCGTGTTGTTTTGGTGTTTAGCAACCTTCTGGTATAAATGCGTTGAACGAAATCATTTTTATCTGCACATTCGGGCCTCTTTCTCGCTTTACGCACGCCCCCTATATCTAATAAAATAATAAGGTAAGATGAGTTCCCAATGAAAATTAGGCTAACACTCGAGCAATACTCAGATAACCTTGTTATATGAGTGTCATTTGGGTGTGTTTTTTTGAAGCAAAATGATCAATATTATTAATGAGTTGCAATCGGACAATTGTCATACATCAACGTCACAAGCCAGTTCGGAATGATCCCTCCTACAGTGGAGTTGGTCGAGTAAACATATCGTTTTGGCAAAGCATTTGCGATCGTGTTACCATCTGTCCTAACAAACGTGACCCTACACTGAGGTCGAGAAATCAAAAGGTTCTTAACTCTTTTGTATCAGCTGCCCGAACTCTGTGGCATTCTGAGTACTCTACTCCCATGCATCAATTCGTCTCAAAATTCACATGCATCATCACTAACTCTTGTGCCCATTGGATCGCCTCTACCAGCCCCCACGCTTCTGCTTCTTTGGCCGGTGGTGCTCTTGGGTTAGGTGTTATTAAGCTAACACTCGAATAACACCCTATTAACCTGTCTTTTATGATGGACAAAAAAATGTCTTGATCTCATATCATACCAATGACTTTGTTTGGAAAACGCGATTTAGTGGATTTTTTTGGGAAAGGGGATATCTATTGATCAACCATAAAGTCCCAAATGGGTACATCTTAAAGAAAGTGGGAAGAGAGAGCAAAAAAAGAGACTACCAATTAGGTGGTAGCCGTCATTTCTAGCAAGACAGGTTACCCAGTCAGCATTTACATTCAGGACCTAGGGGGTGAACTAAACATAAAGCGCAGGTTTGTAGAGAGAATTTTTGTTGACATTGGTTAGACCGAGAATGAACATCACTATCGAACCATAACATCAGAAAACAGTAAAGTACATAAATTAATGATAAATAAAATACATGGAAGCCTCCTTTTTTATAAATCCATTTAAAAACAAATGATACATTCTCAATCCATAAATTGAATCCGATACAAAATATTCCCAAATCCAAATAGTCAATTGAAATAAAATACAAAATTAATCTTCAAGTCCTTGGTCACCATCCTGTAGCCAACTGCTCCATCCAAGCTCCAACTGCCACATCGTACTTTCAAACCACGCGCTCATCTAACTGAAAATAGGAACTAAGAGGGGATCAATTTCCTATTGAAACCGAGTGATTCCACGAGGCTTAACTATGCACCAAACTACATATGGAGCATTCCAGACTCCCACTGTAAGTCTGTAATACAATAATGGGACCCACACTTACGTCTAATTTATTTTAACATCCTAATAACATAGTGTTAGGTAATCAATCATGTTTTTCCCTCTACCGGTACCCGATCATGCATCACCCCAAATCAATATCATCAACGCCATACCACAATGTCCACAACCCATTATCATCATCCACACATATAGTTAAACCAAGTAAGTCATATCACACACACACACACAATCTCAATCACAACACAACAAGTGGTTCTAGGTGATTCCATTTAGGCGCTAAAGGAGTTGTTCCCCCGCTATCCTGTCGGCCACAAGACGCACTTCCATATACCGGGAAGTCCTTGACACATATCTCAAGATCCATCCCCAAAGGGAGGCCGCCTACCCGTCGGTAGACCTCAACCAATTTCCACGACTCATCCCAAGGGTAACGTTGACTCCTTTTCATATTCTACTTTCATTTACAACAATCAAACGAACATGCATATCACAGTGATAATTCCCATTCCCAATTCCAGATGACAACCCAGTATTACTGATTCTGTTTCACCGTGCCATTTCTCATACAATCATCAAAAAAATTCCACCACTTGATACACAATTACATTTCACATTTTAAGAGCGAACGATTGTCCTCACTGACCACCCCACCTGCACAGACAATGGACAGGGCTAGTCATGTCATGAGTGAGAGATCCAAGCTCACTCCCATGTTCGTCCTTTTCAGGATAATCCTCCAATGAGATCTCCCTTATGCATCCCACATTCCACACATCCAATAATCACGGTCTTTTCTTAAAAAAAATGCATTAGATTTGTCAAAAAAATGACAAAGATTTATCAAAATTTTAGACTAGACTTGTCAAAATTAATTATGGACTAGTTTTTCAAAATTAATCCTGGACTAGATTGGTCAAAATTAATTATGTACAAGATTTTTCAAAATTAATTATGGAATGATTTGTCAAAATTAAATATCGACTAGAATAGATTTTTCAAAATTAATTTTGTACTAGATTTGTCAAAATTAATTATGGACTAGATTTGTCAAAATTAAATCTGGACTAGATTTATCAAAATTAATTCTATACAAGATTTGTCAAAACTAATTCTGGACTAGATTTGTCAAAATTAATTTTATACTAGATTTGTAAAAATCAATTCTGGACTAGATATGTCAAAATTAATTATGGGCTAGATTTGTAAAAATTAATTATGGCCTAGATTTGTCAAAATTCACGATGGACTAGATTGTCAAAATTAGTTATGGATAGATTTCAAAATGAATTATGGACTAGATTTGTCAAAACTAATTATGGACTAGATTTGTTAAAATGAGTTATGAGCTAGACTTGTAAAAATTAGTTATGGACTAGATTTGTAAAAATTAATATGGACTAGATTTGTCAAAATTAATTATGAACTAGATTTGTCAAAATTAATTATGGGCTGGATTTGTAAAAATTAATTATAGACTAGATCTTGTCAAAATAAATTATGTACTAGATTTTGTGAAAATTATTTATAGACTAGATTTATCAAAATTACTTCTATACTAGATTAATCAAAATCAATTCTTGACTAGATTTTCCGAAATTAATTATGTACTATATTTTTTCAAAATTAATTTAGGACTAGATGTTTCAAAATTAATTCTATACTATATTTATCAAAATTAATTCTAGATTAGATTTGTCAAAATTAATTATGGACTAGAGTTGTCAAAATTAATAATAGACTAAATTTGTCAAAATTAATTATGAAATAGATTTGTAAAAATTAATTATGGATTAGATTTGTCAAAATTAATTATGGACTAGATTTGTCAAAATCAATTATGGACTAGATTTTTCAAAATTAATTATGGACTAGATTTGTCAAAATTAATTAAAGACTAGATTTGTCAAAATTAATTCTGGACTAGATTAATCAGAATTAATTAAGACTAGATTTCTCAAAATTAATTTTGGACAAGATTTGTCAAAATTAATTATGGACTAGATTTGGAAAAATTAATTCAGGACTAAATTTTTCAAAATAAATTATGCACTAGATTTGTCAAAATAAATCATGGACTACATTTGTCAAAATTAATTATGGACAAGATTTTGTAAAAATTAATTATGGACAAAATTTTTTAAAATTAATTATGGACTAGATTTGTCAAAATAAATTATATACTAGATTTGTCAAAATGAATTATGGACCAGAGTTGTCGAAATTAATTATGGACTAGATTTGTCGAAATTAATTATGGACTAGATTTGTAAATATTAATTCTAGACTAGATTTGTCAAAATTAGTTATGGACAATATTTGTCAAAATTAATTATAGACTAGATTTGTCAAAATTAATTATGGACTAGATTTGTCAAAATTAATTATGGACTAGATTTATCAAAATGAATTATGGACTAGATTTGTCAAAATAAATTATGGACTAGATTTGTCAAAATGAATTATGGATTAGATTTGTCAAAATTAATTTTGTACTAGATTTGTCAAAATTAATTATAGACTAGATTTGTCAAAATTAATGCTAAACTAGATTTCTCAAAATTAATAATGGACTAGATTTGTCAAAATTAATTATGGACTAGATTTGTCAAAATTCATTATGGACTTGATTTGTCAAAATTAATTATGGACTAGATTTGTCAAAATTAATTCTAAACTAAATTTTTCAAAATTAATTATGGACTAGATTTGTCAAATTTAATCATGGACTAGATTTTTCAAAATTAATAATGGACTAGATTTGTCAAAATTAATTATGGACTAGATTTGTCAAAATTCATTATGGACTTGATTTGTCAAAATTAATTATGGACTAGATTTGTCAAAATTTATTCTAAACTAGATTTGTAAAAATTAATTCTGGAGTAGATTTTCAAATTTAATCATGGACTAGATTTTTCAAAATTAATTATGGACTATATTTTTCGAAATTAATTATGGACTAGATTTGTAAATATTAATTCTAGACTAGATTTGTCAAAATTAATTATGGACAAGATTTGTCAAAATTAATTATGGACTAGATTTGTCGAAATTAATTATGGACTAGATTTGTCAAAATTAATTATGGACTAGATTTATCAAAATGAATTATGGTCTAGATTTGTCAAAATAAATTATGGACTAGATTTTTCAAAATGAATTATGGACTAGATTTGTCAAAATTAATTTTGTACTAGATTTGTCAAAACTAATTATAGACTAGATTTGTCAAAATTAATGCTAACTAGATTTCTCAAAATTAATAATGGACTAGATATGTCAAAATTAATTATGGACTAGAATTGTCAAAATTAATTATGGACTTGATTTGTAAAATTAATTATGGACTAGATTTGTCAAAATTAATTCTAAACTAGATTTGTCAAAATTAATTCTTGACTAGATTTGTCAAATTTAATCATGGACTAGATTTTTCAAAATTAATTATCGACTAGATTTTTTAAAATTAACTAAGGACTAGATTTGTCAAAATCAATTCTGGACTAGATTAGTCAAAATTAATTATGAACTAGATTTGTCAAAATTAATTAAGGACTAGATTTGTCAAAATTAATTATGCACTAGATTTGTCAAAATTGATTATGGACTAGATTTTTCAAAATTAATTATGGACAAGATTTGTCAAAAATAATTACGGACTACATTTGTCAAAATTAATTAATCATTTCTAGAATAGATTTATCAAACTAATTATGGACTAGATATGTCAAAATTAATTATGGACTAGATTTGGAAAAATTAATTATGGACTAGATTTGGTCAAAGTTAATTATGGACTAGATTTATCAAAATTTATTATGAACTAGATTTGACAAAATTAATTATGGACTAGATTTGTCAAAATTAATTAATGACTAGATTTTTCAAAATTAATTATGGACTAGATTTGTCCCAAAATGCACTAGATTTAGCCCAAAAATGCGCTAGATTTGTCCAAAAATGTGCTAGATTTGTCCCAAAATGAGCTAGATTTGTCCAAATAATGCGCTAGATTAGTCCCAAAATGCGCTAGATTTGGCCCAAAATGCGTTAGATTTGTCCCAAAATACGCTAGATTTAGCCCAAAAAATGCGCTAGATTTGGCCCAAAATGCGCTAGATTTGGCCTAAAAATGCGCTAGATTTGGCCCAAAATAAGCTAGATTTGTCCCAAAGTGCGCTAGATTTGGCCCAAAAAATGAGGTAGATTTGTCCAAAAATGCGCTAAATTTCGCCCATAATGCGCTAGATTTGGCACAAAAATGAGCTAGATTTGGCCCAAAAATGCGCTAGATTTGCCCAAATGAGCTAGATTTGGCCAAAAAATGCGCTAATTGACAAAATTGCTAGATTTGCCAAAATGCGCTAGATTTACCCAAAAATGCGCTAGATTTGGCCAAAATGCGCTAATTTGCCTAAAAATGGCTAGATTTGGCCCAAAATGCGCTAGATTTGACCCAAAAATGCGCTAGATTTGTCCAAAATGCGCTAGATTTAGCCTAAAAAATGCGCTAGATTTGGCCCAAATGCGCTAGATTTGCCAAAATGCGCTAGATTTGGCCAAAATTGGCTAGATTTGTCCAAAATGCGCTAGATTTGCCAAATGCGCTAGATTTGGCCCAAAATGCGCTAGATTTGCCCAAAATGGCTAGATTTGTCCAAAAATGCGCTAGATTTTCAAAAAATGCGCTAGATTTGGCCACAAAATGCGCTAGATTTGCCAAAATGCGCTAGATTTGCAAAAAATGCGCTAGATTTGGCCAAAAAATGCCTAGATTTGTCCAAAAATGCGCTAGATTTGCCAAAAATGCGCTAGATTTCGGTCCCAAATGCGCTAGATTTGTCCCAAAGTGCGCTAGATTTGGCCAAAAAATGGTAGATTTGTCCAAAGTGCTAGATTTTGCAAATGGCTAGATTTGGCCCAAAAATGCGTAGATTTTCCAAAGTGACTAGATTTGGCCAAAAAAATGCAGCTAGATTTGTCCCAAAGTGACTAGATTTGCCAAAAAATGAGTAGATTTGCCAAGAATGCGCTAGATTTGGCCCAAAAATGCGCTAGATTTGATCCCAAAGTGAGCTAGATTTGGCCAAAAAATGCGCTAGATTTGTCCCAAAGTGCACTAGATTTGGCCAAAAAATGCGCTAGATTTGTCCAAATGCGCTAGATTTGGCCAAAATGCGCTAGATTTGCCAAAAAATGAGTAGATTTGCCCAAAGGCTAGATTTGTAAAAATGAGCTAGATTTGGCCAAAAATGCGCTAGATTTGGCCCAAAATGCGCTAGATTATGCCCAAATGAGTAGATTGTCCAAAGTGCAGTAGATTTGTCCCAAAAATGCGCTAGATTTGTCCAAAAATGCGCTTAGATTTGGCCCAAAAATGCGCTAGATTTGGCCAAAAATGAGCTAGATTTGTCCCAAAGTGCGCTAGATTTGCCAAAAAATGACGCTAGATTTGCCAAAAATGCCATAGATTTGGCCCTAAAATGCGCTAGATTTGGCCCAAAGTGCGCTAGATTTGCCAAAAAATGAGTTAGATTTGTCCCAAAGTGCCTAGATTTTGTAAAAAATGAGCTAGATTTGGCCCAAAAAATGCGCTAGATTTGGCCAAATGCGTAGATTTGCCAAAATATGCGTAGATTTGGCCCAAATGCGCTAGATTTATGCCAATGAGCTAATTGCAATGCGCTAGATTTGCCAAAAATGGCTAGATTTGGCCCAAAATGCGCTATGATTTGAATCCCAAATGCCTAGATTTGCCAAAAATGGTTCCAAGGTAGATTTGTCCCAAAATGCGCTAGATTTGGCCCAAAGTGCGCTAGATTTGGCCAAAAAATGAGTTAGATTTGTCCCAAAGTGCACTAGATTTTGTAAAAAATGAGCTAGATTTGGCCCAAAAATGCGCTAGATTTGTCCAAAATGGTAGATTTGTCCAAAATTGCGTTAGATTTGTCCCAAAATGCGTAGATTTATCCCAAAATGAGCTAGATTTGTCCCAAATGCGCTAGATTTAGCCCAAAAAATGGTCTAGATTTGGCCCAAAATGCGCTAGATTTTCCCAAAATTTTGGGTTAGATTTGTCCCAAAATTTTGGTTAGATTTGTCCACAAATTTTGGGTTAGATTTGTCACAAATTTTGGGTTAGATTTGTCCCAAAATTTGGGTTAGATTTGTCACAAAATATTTGGGTTAGATTTGTCACAAAATTTGTGGTTAGATTTGTCAAAAATTTGGTTAGATTTGTCACAAAATTTGGGTTAGATTTGTCCAAAATTTGTGGTTAGATTTGTCACAAAATTTTGGGTTAGATTTGTCACAAAATTTGGTTAGATTTGTCCAAAATTTTGGTTAGATTTGTCCAAATTTGGGTTAGATTTGTCCCAAAAATGGGTTAGATTTGTCACCAAAATTAGGTTAGATTTGTCACAAAAATTTGGGTTAGATTTGTCCAAAATTTTGGGTTAGATTTGTCACAAAATTTTGGTTAGATTTGTCACAAATTTTGGGTTAGATTTGTCCACAAAATTTTGGGTTAGATTTGTCACAAAATTTTGGGTTAGATTTGTCACAAAATTTTGGGTTAGATTTGTCACAAAATTTGGGTTAGATTTGTCACAAAATTTGGGTTAGATTTGTCACAAAATTTTGGGTTAGATTTGTCACAAAATTTTGGGTTAGATTTGTCACAAAATTTTGGGTTAGATTTGTCACAAAATGTTGGGTTAGATTTGTCACAAAATTTTGGGTTAGATTTGTCACAAAATTTTGGTTAGATTTGTCAAAATTTTGGTTAGATTTGTCCCAAAAATTTGGGTTAGATTTGTCACAAAAATTTGGGTTAATGTTCAATTTGGGTGATTGTCACAAAAATTTGGGTTAGATTTGTCACAAAATTTTGGTTAGATTTGTCACAAAATTTTGGGTTAGATTTGTCACAAAATTTTTGGTTAGATTTGTTACAAAATTATGGTTAGATTTGTCCCAAAATTTTGGGTTAGATTTGTCCCAAATTTTGGTTAGATTGTCCAAATTTTGGTAGATTTGTCCAAAATTTTGGTTAAATTTTTCAAAAATTTGGGTTAGATTTGTCCAAAATTTTGGGTATTAGTATTTGTCAAAATTAATTTGGACTAGATTTGTCAAAATTAATTATGGACTAGATTTTTCAAAATTAATTATGGACTAGATTTGTCAAAATTAATTATGGACTAGATTTGTCAAAATTATTTCTAGACTAGACTTCTCAAAATTAATTCTGTACTAGGTTTCTCAAAATTAATTATGGACTAGATTTGTCAAAATTAATTTTGGACTAGAATTGTCAAAATCAATTATGGACTAGATTTGTCAAAATTAATTATGAATTAGATTTGTCAAAATTAATTATGGACTAGATTTGTTAAAATTAATTATGGACTAGATTCGTCAAAATTAATTATGGATGATTTGTCAGAATTAATTATGATAGATTTCTCAAAATTATTTCTGGTACTAGATTTGTCAAAATTAATTATGGACTAGATTTGTCAAAATCAATTATGGACTAGATTGTAAAAATTATTATGTACTAGATATTAAATTATTATGGACTAGAGTTGTCTAAATAATTATGGACTAGATTTGTCAAAATTAATTAGACTAGATTTTTCAAATTAATTATGGAGTAGATTTGCAAAATTAATTATGGACTAGATTTGTCAAAATTAATTATGGACTAGATTTGTCAAAATTTAATATGGACTAGATTAGTCACAACTAATTATGGACTAGATTTGTCAAAATTAATTATGGACTAGAGTTGTCAAAATTAATTATGGACTAGATTTGTTAAGATTAATTATGGACTAGATTTGTCAAAATTAATAATGGACTAGATTTGTCAAAATTAATTATGGACTAGATTTGCCAAAATTAATTATGGACTAGATTTGTCAAATTAATATGGACTAGATTTGTCAAATTAATTCTGGAATAGAATTGTCAAAATTATTTATGTACTAGATTTGTCAAAATTCTAGACTAGACTTGATTTGTCAAAATTAATTCTGGACTAGATTTGTCAAAATCAATTCTGGACTAGATTTGTCAAAATCAATTATGGACTAGATTTGTCAAAATTAATTATGGACTAGATTTGTAAAAAATTATTACTGACTAGATTTGTCAAAATTAATTGTGGACTAGATTTCTCAAATTTATTTTGGACTAGATATTTCAAAATTAATTATGATATTTGTGGCTATGATATAGTTCGATTGTGGATCATCCTGAGAATGACAAAATTATGGACTAGATTTCTAAAAATAATTCTAAATTAGATTTGACAAAATTATGGACTAGATTTGTCAAAATTAATTGTCGGCTAGATTTGGCACAAATTGTGGGTCAGATTTGGCACAAATTGTGGGTCAGATTTGGCACAAATTGTGGGTCAGATTTGACACAAATTGTGGGCTAGATTTGGCACAAATTGTGGACTGCATTTGGCACAAATTGTGGGTGAGATTTGACACAAATTGTGAGCTAGATTTGACACGAAATCTGGGATAGATTTGCATAAATTCTGGTTAGACTTGG
Organism: Linum lewisii; assembly: GCA_034768395.1. NCBI lineage: Eukaryota > Viridiplantae > Streptophyta > Magnoliopsida > Malpighiales > Linaceae > Linum > Linum lewisii. Next base: position 453,248 of record CM068298.1, on the reverse strand, counting down.
CATAAATTGTGGATAGATTTGGCACAAATTCTGGGCTAGATTTGGCACAAACTCTGGGCTAGATTTGGTACAAATTCTCGGCTATATTTGTCGCAAATTGTGGGCTAGATTTAACACAAATTCTGTGATAGATTTGTCAAAACTTTCGGGCTAGATTACACACAAATTGGGCTAGATTTTTCATAAATTCTCGGCTATATATAATTGTCATAATTTTTGGGCTAGATTTATCACAAATTTTGGGCTTGATTTATCGCAATTATGGGCTAGATTTGGCACAAAATATGGGCTAGATTTTTCACAAATTCTCGACTATAACTGTCATAATTTTTTGGTTAGATTTGGCACAAATTCTGGGCTAGATTTGGCACAAATTTTGGGCTAGATTTCTCACAAATTATGGGCAGTATTGTCAAAATTTATAGGCTAGATTTTTCACAAATTCTATGCTAGATTTGACACAAATTCTGGGCTAGATTTGACACAAATTATGTGCCATATTTGGCAATAATTATGGGCTAGATTTGTCTCAAATTGTGAACTTGATTTGGCACAAATTATGGGCTAGATTTGTCATAAATTTTGTGCTATATTTGACACAAATTTTGGATACATTTGGCATAAATTGTGAGCTAGATTTGTCACAAATAATGGGCTAGATTTATCACAAATCATGGAATAGATATGGCACAAATCCTCGGCTAGTTTTTTCACAAATCATGGGTTAGCTTTGTCAAAAACTTTGGGATAGATCTGTAAAAAATTATGGGCTAGATTTGTCACAAATTCCGGGCTAGATTTGTCACTAATTTTGGGTTAGATTTGACACAAATTATGGTTTAGATTTGGCACAAATTCTAGGCTAGATTTGACACAAATTCTGGACTTGATTTGTCGTAAATTTTGGGCTATATTTGTCACAAATTTTGGGCTAGATTTTGCACAAATTCTGGGCTAGATTTACACAAATTCTGGGTTAGATTTGCACAATTTATGGGTTAGCGCGATAGGGTAGCTATAATGGGAGGATTTACAACCCGACTTAGTGAAATGTAGCATGCATGAAATTGGAGAGTTACAACTTACAAGTGGTTAGTTATGCATTGTTGTGCTTGGTGTGTATGACGTGTTTATATGTGGTTGACTTGTTTGGATGCTTTGTTGACTAGGAGGCTGATGACGTTAGATTTACCACGTTTATCTCACAACATTTGAGCGAAATTCCCCTCTTTGTACACCTTTTTGTGATAGTATTTTGGAACTTTCATGAAATTTGTGTGTTATTGTCCTCTGGCCCTCTTTTGGGCAATTTGATGTTGTTTCGAGTTGTTTTTGTTGAGATTTCAGGTTACCACATTGTGGATGACCTTTCTACGAGCTCGACACTTCAAACGGGGACCAATTCGGAGTTCAGACGAAGCGGGAATCATAAAAAGAAGCATGGAGCTGGAATTATTTTTCCCAGCTCCAAAAGTGCGCTGTTTGGACAAAAAAGTGCGTCAAAGCACTTTTTGGTGCCTCCATGAGCACTTTTTCGTCGACGCTCTGGAATTTTTTTTGAACCAACAAAAGTGCGCCTTTTACAAGAAAAAATGCGTCGGCGCACTTTTTGGCAAAAATCTGGATTGGAAAGGAAAAGTAGAGTTTTTAAGCCTGAGAAACAGACAGAACTAAAACTCTTGAGACTTCATTCTGATTTCGACGAACCAGACACTCTCGGAGGAGGATTTTGAAGCTTTGAAGTGACGATTAAGCGAGGAGAAGCGAGGATTAACTCAGGAGTTTCGAAGATTCATCAGGATTAGGTTTTCTCGGAGTAAGATGTATTCTTCTCCGGTTTTCTTCTCCATTGTTTCTCTGATTTCTTTTGTAGTGATGTCGAGCTAAACTCCTTTAGTTTGTTCAGATTAGATGAAACTCTAGTTAGATTTTGTATGGATGATGTCGGGTTTTTAACCCGTTTATGTTAATTGAGGTTATTCAGATATTTGATGCGATTTCTCCTTAACCCTAATTTGAAGCTCTATGAGCCTGTGATTGACCATATCTTAGGGTTCTTGCTTCATCTTTGATTTCGCAGTTCTGACCATGGACGTGAATCATTCTAGAGTTTAGGAGGTCGTTAGAATTTGTCGGTGTCTTGACCATAGGGCCGGTGAAACTAATCTCTTTGCATATCTTTGTGACATTTCATCGTTCTTCGTGCATTCTTGACAATTTGCGAGTTATCTTGACTATAGGAACTTGTAGGTTTGATAGGATAGTTTCTCTGCGTCCTGACCATGGAGTAGAGATTACCAAAGGAAGTGCTGAGTCATCAAGTTTGTTGAAACCGAAATTGCATTGCATCATCCGTCTTAATCGAGCTAGAACGGATTCAAGTCTGGACAAACGCCTTAGTCATTCTTTGAAACTCCAACTTGTTTACCTGCTTTGATTGATTTAAATTGCTTTTCTTAGTTATTAGTTCATAAACCATTCGAAAAACCAACGACAAAAACCTCGAATAGCTTATTCCACAATTGTTAAGTAATAGAAACAGAAAGACCCTAGGGAAAAACGATCTCTTTGGAGCAATCTATTGAGTAAAACGTAGTGCTCATTAATTTGCGCACCAGTGGCTAGAATGAGAGTTTAATTTCTGAAATGTGCATATGTATTTGTGGCTATGATATAGTTCGATTGTGGATCATCCTGAGAATGACAAATAGAAGGGCTACATTGTACCTCACGACATGACTACTCTTGGGAAAAGAGAGTCAAAAAGAGACAACCAATCGGGTGGTAGCCGGTGTTGTTTAGCGAGACGAGCCACCCCTATTCACATTCAGGGAAATAGGGGGTGAACTGAACATTAGTCGCCTAGTTTGTGAAGAGAATCTTTTCAATGTTGCCGATAAGCCCTGAATATTCTCAAGGCCAACGATGATGCGAACCCTTAAGACCAGAGACTAAGTCGAGAAAGTGCAAGACAAAGGTGAATTGTTGGAAAACGAAACAGTTTTTAGTAGAGCACGAGCTTCAAAGACAATAGGAGACGAACAGATCAAGCATCTTTCTTTTCCTAGCTTGTGGCCCGACAAGTTGATAATGACAATACAATAAGTCGTCTTATGGGGACCGTCCAAGAAAGAACCATTATAGTGTAGCTTGAGAACTAAGGTACATAACTTGAGTTAGTATATGAGCATATGTGATGCAGATCACTATATAGGTGTCTAGCTTAAAAAATCAAATTTCAAACTAAATGTATTTTTTTGTTCTCACTAAAATATATGATCCTCTAAGTAATAAGCAATTTACCAAAAGTTTAGCCACCTCACAATTTAGATTACCTACACATCAATCGATATCATTATGCCAACTCACCTAAGATCGTTTATTATGTAGACGACATTGTAAATCGATCCAAATTCATACAAACTTTTATCGAACTATTATCACTTATTTATTTATTATTTGTGAATACATTTTTTTGTGATAAATTAAGGTTCTTTTAGTACCCATTTCAAACCTTCATGGTATCAAGGTAAGATTTCCCATTGAGCTCTCGTTCAAATAGACCCTTGAAGTAGTCTTTCACAAGTAACCTTTTGAACTTTGGTGGTGTGTTCGGAGTAACGAGACTTTGCGCCGGCCCTAATTCACCATCTAGCTTGGGGCTCAAGAAAGTGGCGAACGAAAGCCTCTCCGTTTTGGAGTTGACAGTTGCGCGGTGTTCAATGCTCTTGTAAGCGCCATTGCTTATAATCTGGAAAAAAATTGATCATAATTGGACCAATGTGTCTTGTTTAAATCGAACAGTATCCACTGTCAAATCTAGCCCGAAAATTATGAAATTTGACAAAATAACCAATTGACAAATTTAGCTCAGAATTTCTGAAATTTGACAAAACAATCCCATTGACAAATCTAACCCAAAATTTCTGTAATTTGACAGAACAACCACACTAACAAATCTAGCACATAATTTATGAAATTTGACAAAATGACCCTATTGACAAATCTAGCCCGGAATTTTTTATAATTGTGAAAACAACCCACTAATAAATATAGCCCGAAAATTCTGGAATTTGGCAAAAAAATCCCACTAACAAATCTAGCCCAAAATTTCTAAAATTTGACAAAACAACCAATGACAAATATAGCGCAAAAGTTTTTAAATTGACAAAACTAGTCCATATTTTTAAAATTAACAAATCTAACCCAAAATTCTAAAATTGATAAACCTAGCCGAAATTTCTAAAATAAAAAAACTAGCCTATATTTCTAGAATTTAATCTAGCTCATTTTCCTAAAATTGACAAACTTAGCTCGAAATTCAAAAATTGACAAACCCAACTCAAATTTTTAAAATTTACAATTTTGCCCATATTTCTAAAATTTCACAAATCTAGCCCAAAATTCTAAAATACAGAAGTCCAGCGGAGATTTAAAAATTGACAAATCTAGATCGAGTTAAAGCGTGTTTAATAAAGTTCTCTAAACTAACTATGAACCTCTCTCACAACACATTCCAACTACTCCCATCAATTAAAATGTAACGATTCTTCACAGTCAAAATAAAATTTACCTCCAAAATATCACCAACATTGACAATGAACGCATCGGGTAAAGGCGTGACCAAAGCCCAACGACCATCCTTCTTGATCTGCAAGCCCGGTTCGTCACTGATCTGGAGGAGGATGGTGAGCCCAACCGCATCTGAGTGCGAGTTCAAACCCATCACGAGCTCGGGTTTAGGGCATGGTGGGAAGTAGTTTATCCTCAGATTCTGCCACCCTTCTTCGAAAAAATCATACATCTCGGTTTCGTCCATGGCTAGAGCTTTGGCCATAAGGTTGAGAATCGCCATTGCTAGGGTTTTCAGTGATACCGAGTACTCATCTAAGGTGTCCCTGTGTACAAGTTTACGTGTTAGTTATGCATGGTTTATGCATAATGAGTTTGCATGTGATTTGCTAGATGGAATTGTATTCAATACGGCATGTCGTTTAGAATGTGGTGTTAAAAGTAAATAGTTTAGGGTTTTTATTGCCAACAATAGGAGACCAATATATGAGGAGGTAGACACGTGTCCAAATCTTCTTACTAAGATAGGACATGTCTCATTTCATAGATAGATCGAATAATTGACATATTACCCTTTCTGAACGAGAATAATACTCACATCTCACCCATAACAAAATCAATCTCAAAAGATAAGTCTACCCCGATAAATCTTTATATCTCACTCTCCTTCCTTCTATCCACTCAACTCTCTATCATCACACCTAAGAAGTGTTGTACGAATTTCGTTGTAGCGGTTAAATGTCTCTGTAGCGATTTTCGTTGTATCAGTTTTTAATAATAACCTCTAAAACGACCTGCTTCCAGAATCTATTGTAGCAGTTGGTAAACCCCTACAACGGACCCTGTTTCTTGTAGTGCTCACATTCATTACTTGTTACGTAAGAAATAACTTTCAGATCAGAAATCAATGACAAGAAATCGAAGTCGAAAAGAGAGATTTACCTTAGAGGGAGAGGCAAGTATGGGAACAAGTAAGGCTTCCTAAGATGTTTAGGAAGGCTAGTGATATGAAACATGTCTCCCCAATCAAGCTTTTGTTCATCGGATAGCACAAATGCTTGTCCAAACCCTTCTAGTTCACCTTGTCTTTGATTGTACTTCTTCTTCTCTTCTTCTTCAAGGTTGAACAAGTCTTTCACTTCTTTCTTCACTTTGTTCACCAACACTTTGCTCACTCCATGGTTTACCAACTTGATCATGAACCAAACCGAGTCGTGTTAGCATAATTCGGGTTTTTCGATCCCACCCAAGTTCTCGAAATTGAGTCAAAGTTAAGATCTTGGGAGTCAGTTTTGAAAATGAGAAAGTCGGTATAATTAGGGAATCCAAAAATCCCGAAATATCAAACCTTTAACAAAGAGACAAAATAAACCAAATTGGGTTCAGAAAGAAACCCGACCGTGTACCAAATTTAGAATTCGGGCTTGGGATTCTGACCCTATACCGAATTCTACCCATATCACACTCCTCAAACAAAAACTTCATCTATTCAGCTTGAAGTTTGCACAGATCTATTATTTTCATGCTTAAACTAAATATTAGCGATTATAATTACTAATTAAGACTCAAACCCAAGACCTCTATAAAATATAATTACTAATTTTATATCGAACCACAAGACAACATACCCACTTCTATCGAAAAACCCTCAAAACAAATTTTACAAACAACACAAACCCACCAAAAATTCCGCTAACTACATACTTCAATACTACGTAAAGAACTATTTCATCACAACAACAATCACCGATAAAATAAACCCAAAACCCGTTTTTACAACATTTCTCAACAAACACCCGCCCCAAATCAACCGAAATTCAAATCATCTCAAGCAAAGAAATAAAATACACATACTTGGAAGAAGCCCCAATCAAGGCAAGCCTGATGAAGCCTACCAAGCTCATCACAACACGACGTCGTATCCACCAACTTGCCCATATCAATCACAGGAACCTCGACGGCGGAGGTGGCGGCGGACGGCGGGTCCTGCTCCGGCCGGATGTAACGGTCAGGGACGTCGCCGGCGGCGACAAAGGAAGGATCTTTGATCATTTCTTGGACGCTAGGAACCGGGAGAGAGCTCCCAAGTTTGGTCAACTCAGCATCTTCTCTCATTTTTGCCATATCTAAGGTTGATTAAGATTAATTTGATGTGTATTTATGTAACTTATTGGGGCAAATACGTATGATCATAAGCCGACAACAACGTTTGTGATGTGACATAATTTATTGTGTTTGTTTTCTCGAGTGGTTGGGGGTTTGGTTTGTTGGCATGCATATGCATGGCTGATGTCAGCATGTTGTTAAGTTATAGGGGGAAATAGCACTTTGGTACCTCTACTTTACCGACTTAACAGATAGGTCCCTATAATATAAATCGTTGTTGGGTGCTGGTCCGCCCTGTAGGGCCATTCAATACGGAGGAGGTTCAACCCAGGGATGGTCGAACCTGGTGAGCCTGGACCTGCCTTGAACACGGTGAGGATGTACCTTGCAAGGCGGGGGAGCAGGCGTTAGGGAGAGTGAGAGTGAGGGCTAGATATGGAATGAGAGAAGAGGATAACAGAGAAGTACCGGGCGTGCGTCCTGTAATAAGAGGGCAGATGACCAAAGCCTTTAGCGTGCATCGTATGAGTGTGCAGTATCGGGTGTGTGGTCTAAGGGTGTCCTGTCGTCCATTGTGTGGGGGACCTCCTATTTATAGGTCCAAGGTGGCAAGGGCCCTGGTGCCACGTGTCGTCATCCCATCGGACCGCGAGGGAGGTGCAACATGGGCCCTTGGATGGGGCCCATCCCGTCAACGGCGTGGGCTGGTGTCAGTGATGTGACTGACTTGCCTGCTGACTCTGACCGGAGCGGTTGTAGGGTGACAGGGCGTGGTGCCCTGACACCGCCCAGTGGTGGCCTCTACGTGCTGGAGAGGGCTTCCTGGGTCGGGGGCCATCAGGTGCTATTGGGTCTTCTCACCCCAAAAACTAACTCATGGGGCGAGACTTTCCCTCACACTTATATATAGTGCACCATGCTCCTTCAACTTTCCGATGTGGGATAACCCAACAACCTCCCCTTCACACATCGGTCTCTCTTTAGGCATTATCCATCTACTGGCTATGACCAGAATCCCCTCAGTCCCTCGTTAGGCATTACCCATCTACCGACTTTGACTAGATCACATGGAAGGTTATTGTTAACCGGGCTCTGATACCACTGTTGGGTGCTATTGAGTGAGAAGGCCAATAGCACCCAATATCACTATTTTTATTGATGATGAATTTCCAATTTCCATGGATATGCACAATCCAATATAGGTGAATAAAGTCAAATAAGATAACGTAAATAAATAAGCCATGATGTATCATTTCCACCTAGCTTAATTTTTCTGTGGATTACGTAGACACCACAATTATTTAATTAATTTAGTGGAAATCCCCCAACTCAATTATTTTCAAATATTAAATAATTAATTAGACCAATAATAACAAGCTTCCAAATCCTAATTAAGGTCAAACTATAAATAGATTCGTGCCTAATTAATGATATTTTCATTAGTATAAGCCTAATTAAGTTATTAAGGTATTGTTTGGTATAGGTGAAATTATGTTGAATTCGTTGAAAATTTAGTGTTTTGAAATATTTTTGCTTGTTTATTGTTTGATAGAGTATTAGAGTTTTCGATTGTTTCAACGATGTGTAGTATGAAGAGATGACAGAATGATCATATTGTTACTGGCTTAGATAAATGAGCTTACAACTCATTTTTTTATCCAACTTATAACTCGGACACACACAACATTATTCTATTGAGATGACTCGACTTCTGTACACCATAAGACGAACATTATCAGACCACCAAGACAGAAACACAACATGAGTGTGTGTTTTCCTCAAACCCTCATGCGATCGAGGTTCGATTTCCCGTCGAGTTTTGTAGCGAAGAACACCTTGAAGTATTGAGCCACGTTCATTCTGCGGAATTTTGGTGGCGATTGTGACTTATTAAGTAGACTTTGTGACGGCCCTAATTCACCATCTAGGTTAGGGCTGAAGAAGGTGGCTATGGTGATCCTTTCTTTGTCTGAGTTGACCGTTGCTCGATGATCTATGCTCTTATAGACTCCATTGCTTACAATCTGAAATTAAAACAAAAACATATATTATCGTTAGACCAAACGATTACGATTATATATCGGTTAATGATTAATATAAATCGACCGTTTTGTCAGTCATAAATCGATTTGATCGAGATGATTGTTGGTCGAGGTAGTTTGTGAAAAAATTTAAAGTCTGTCATCTATCAAAACACGGTTAAATCGTGATTAATTGACTGACTCTTCATTGACTCCCTAACCAAATACTCAACCCATAAACCTAATCAAGTAACCAACCAATCCACTAAATTTAAACCGATTTGGCTGTCTTTTTCAGCCAATATTTCGGTTGGTTACTGTTGACACCGAAATCAGTTGGTCAGTTAACCGACTATATATTTAAGCCTCAAAATCATAAATTTGGCACATGACCCCCAAAATTCTGTTACTTAATAAAACGTACCTCTATAACGTCACCAATATTGACGAGAAACGCACCAGAAACAGGAGCCACCAAAATCCATTGGCCGTCTTTCTTGATCTGCAGCCCGTGCATATCAGCAGTGAGTTGGTAGAGTATGGTGATGCCGATGGCATCGGAGTGCGAGTTGAGCCCCATGACTAGGTAGGGATTAGGGCATGGTGGATAGTAGTTCATTCGCATTAGTTGCCACCCATCTTTGAACATCTCAGCCATCTCATTTTGGTCCATGCCCAAAGCTTTGGCCATTAGGGTTAGAATCTTCATGGCCAAGGTTTCTAGTGATGCTGAATAAGATTCCAATGTCTCCCTATGTATGGTACAACAAATGAAAGTAAGGGGTCATTTTTTTTTCACTAAGATTCGGGGTGGAATTACGAATTCCTTGTGTTTCCGTTACTAATTGTTAGATCATTATCTTTGAAATTGAATTCCTTTCTCCGTCCCAATTCAGCTCTAACTGGAATTTAAAATCTTTTTCAAATGGAAGGAAATTGAAGTTGCTAATTTCCTTCCAATTCCCGATTGCTATTATACATGTTAACAAGGAATTCAATTCCGATGGAATTGTCAATTCTTGTTTGTAAACTCAAACATGAATCCAATTCCATGCAAAAAAGATCCCTAAATACATTGGTGTACACATCGTTTCTCACCATGTATTTCAAGATCCGAATGAATTGGTCCCACAACCGGAATTGAATTCAAGGAGAATTAACAGTCCCACCAGAATTGAATTCCTTGTTTTCCACGACCAAATTAATGAAATCAGAAAGAAATTGTCATTCCTTCCCGTTTCCCGTTTGTGTCAAAATTAGGCCCCATACTGAACCGATCTCACACGAAAAACATGGGATTACTGATTCCTCCACATTCTAGACTCCCAAATCATGTGCAAAAACTTACCTCTACCAAAATTGCAGTGACCGTTCCGAACAAACCAAGAGTTGAGTGACCAAAAGTGAGAGGAAACTATCCAAAGGGATCATACCTGAATTGTGCAGGCAAGGTATGAAATGGAAAAGGCTTTCTAAGATGTTTGGGAAGAGTGGTTACATAGAACATGTCTCCCCAATCAAGCTTCTGTTCCTTGGACACCACGAAAGCTTGTCCAAACCCTTCAATCTCATCTCTTCTTTGCCAAAATTTCTTCTTCTCTTCCATTGGTAGATTCAGCCATTGCTTCACTTCTATACTCACTTTCTCCATTAATAAATCGAGCACTCTGTGATTTACCAGCTGTAAAAAACACACCAAACCCTTTGTGTTAGGTGTTTTGGGAAAGATCGGGTCAAACTTGAATGATTTTCGTGATTATGAGTGAGATTGTATAGTGTAATGTTGAAATTGGTTGAGTTGGTGTTATGGTAGTAGAGTTGTTAAAAGTTGGCCCGTTTTTCAGCCTAGTTTTGAACCTGTCAACTCAATTCATGATTTGAACTGATTGAAAGTAAACATTTTAACACTAGTTCAATATTAAGATTTCATATAAACTTGTAAAACAAGCGAACTGTGTTCTAATTGACTCATAATCTAATGAATTAGTTGACCCAGTGAACCTCCAACTCGATGAACTCGTGACTCTTACTCGACTAACTCAGTCTATGACCCGACTAACCCAGCTCGTGACCCAACTAACCCAACCGTTTGACAACTCGTGTAATGCTTCCGTGTTGTTATTGTTGGCAATTGTCATTTCCAATCAATTTTCCATGTTATCATCGAGAAATCATAAAAAATATTATAGAATATGTCACATAATGTAAAAATTTATTGAATCAAACTCAAATCCTCCAATTTACCACTTAATTCAGTGGACAGACTTGATGTAATAAAGAAAAATTAGTTAAATCATAAAACGGTGATCGAATTAGGTTCGATTCGATTCGAGTTATGCTTTATATAATACCGAAACGTTACAATGTACAAAACAAAATACCATTTCACCCCATTCCGAAATGACGTAACTCCTATATAACCCGACCCAAAATTCCAAAACCATCCAATTATTTTACCAAACAAATTCAAATAGTAAAAAAAGTAAAAAAAAAAAAATTTGAATTTACTCTATGGATACATACCTGAAAGAATCCCCAATTCTGGCAAGTCATATGCAGCCTATGAAGCTCTGCATCCGGATTATGTATGGTGAGAAATTGAGGAAATTTCTTATATAAGAAATAGCTATAATACCACTCAGTCGTTAAATTGTACCATTCATTTATTTCATGAATGGTACAATTTAACAACGAATGGTACCACACATAATAACATTGTGATCATACCACTTAAAATATGCAAAAACTATAATTTTCAATAATCAAAATAATAACACAATCTTTATTAATGCATGGCGAACATGAATGGTAGAATTCCAATGTATACTTTAATTGTACCATTCGATGTTAGATTGTACCATTCATAAAAATACATGAATGGTACAATTTCATAATGAATGGTACCATCACATTATATACAAAAGTACAATATATAAACGAATGGTACAACTACGTGATGAATGGCACCATCACATTGAATAATTTTTAATAAAAGAAAAGGTAAAATGTGAAAAATATAAAATAAATAAATGTAGAAAGTGGAGAGGTGAGTGGTTATTTTTTATTATTATACATTTACCAATATATCCTTTGGTACATTTAGTACCATTTGATTAAAGATACAAATCCAACGGTCCAAATTCAATTTCTTAAATAAGAAATATCTAGGATTTCTCACCTTAAAATCTCCCATCGAGTTGAGTCGAGTCTCTAAATTCAAGCTACCTTTACGACTCTACCCACGTCATCACTATAAATATCCGTAATTTTTTTCGTATTTATCACATTTTCCAAACCATTTGTCTTCAAACTAAAAATCAAAGTTCAAACAAATACCACCTCTTCACCAATAAATGTACATAGCATATGAGGTCACACCACATTATCCAATTTATTTAATAATTATCAAATTAAGAAAATATTACAAAATTTCTTCAAATGCTTACGTGTCAACTGTCTATTTCTTCATAATTATATTTATAAATTTTCTTAACTAATAAATTAATAAATAAATAGAGACATTTTCATTTTGCTGGGCCGCTCAAGCTAACAACGGGCCTCCGTTTAATATATCAATCGGCCCAAATTTCAAATAAATGGGCTTTTCTATTCGGGTCTGCAAAACATGAATCCGACTCGGTACGGATTCCTGTCTCCCTCTCCATTCTTACTTCTTAAGCTCTCTTCGAAGAACTGTTACTGATTTCTGACCAATCCCAATTCGCAAGAGCTCCGGCCAAAACCCTTAAGCATATACCAAACAGCTCACAAACAACGCCGACGAAGCTCCGGTAACGATATGGCGGTGGAGGAATCGCAGAAGCAGGTGACAGCCGAAGAGGCAGCTAATGCAAACCCTAACCCCCAATCCGACGACGAAGTTCTTGAGGAAGGAGAGATCGTGGGAGGAGACGAAGAGTCTACTAAGAAATCGGCCGCCGTACCTTACGAGCCGCACCTGCTCGAGAATCAGTGGACTTTCTGGTTCGATAATCCGTCAGCCAAGTCAAAGCAGTCAACGTGGGGGAGCTCGATGCGGTCCATCTTCACTTTCTCTAGTGTGGAGGAATTCTGGAGGTGATGATTCATATTCATTTTCGATTGTTTTGTGGGCTGGGAAGCTGGCTTGATCTTGATGACGAATGTGTGATTTTGTTCAGCTTTTGTTTGGATAAGTGCGATAGGATTTTGAACTTAGGGATTTGACGTGTTTGTTCATATGTGATTACTGTATGATGGGAAACATTGAGCTTAATCTATGATTCTGTTTAGGTTGTAAGGATTTGATAAGCTGAACTGAATGCAAGTCCTTTCCAGGTTTTGGTTACGACGATTACCTGAAAATATGCTCTTTAGAGTGTAAATCGTGAGCTGTGAATCAAATTCAGGCGATAAGTTAAAGAGGGCTTGATTTTAAAATGCTATGATGTGGTTATAGCTATACTTCCATGTGTTCAACTGATTGCTTTTCTGTGTCTTTGCAATCTCGTGACATTCTTTTGCGATTTTTTATCTATGAACCTGATTGCATATCGTTTCAACATAAAGTTGTCTGCTTGAAGTGTTATCTGTTCCAGTTTTACTGTTTTGAGGCCTGTAGAACCCTTCCTGTTCTTGTACTGCTAGTACTAGCTAAATTGCTCTGTTATTGATCATCATGTACTGTTCAAGTGCTTCACTTCTTACTGTTTGATTGTTCTGTGGGCTGGATAAAAGATCACAGAACTTATTGTTTGTGATCATGAAAATGCTAGTTAAGTGTTAGTGGCCATTAGATGTCCCAGGCTATTGTTCTTCCTGTTCTGTTTCATGGGAGAGTTGGTTTATATTAAAAGACTGGAATCAAGGTAGTGAATTGGTATTCTGGTATATGTACATGAGTCCTGGAGTTCAGGAATCTGTTATTTAGTGAGAGAGCTGTAGAAGCCATTGTTAGATACGAGTTTTTGCGTGTAAAGCACACAGCTTTTTGATCATATACATCTTACGCTTCTAACTTTATCCTGTATTGCAGTGTGTACAATAACATTCATCATCCAAGCAAGCTTGCAGTAGGAGCAGACTTCCATTGCTTCAAGCACAAGATCGAGCCCAAGTGGGAGGACCCAATTTGCGCAAATGGAGGAAAGTGGACTGTAACCTTTTTGAAAGGCAAATCCGATACGCCCTGGCTGTATACGGTAATTCCTCCTAAAATTTATGCCTTTATCTCTATTCATTCCTGCAGATTTTATCTCTTCATTTACTCTCGTTTGTCTCCAGCTGCTAGCAATGATAGGCGAGCAATTTGACCACGGAGATGAAATCTGCGGCGCAGTCATCAATGTCAGAGGTCGGCAGGAGAAGATTTCGATCTGGACCAAGAACGCTTCTAATGAAGCTGCCCAGGTATGCCTTACTTAGCCTCCCCAAGTAACGTTATCAATGATTATCAATCACTCAGCCTTCGAGCACTCTTTACTACCCTGAATTTGACTGTTGAAATCGTGTGATGTGCAGCTGAGTATCGGGAGACAATGGAAGGAGTTTCTTGACTACAACGAGAGCATTGGTTTCATATTCCATGTAAGTACCCATCTTTCTCAAAATTTTCGTAACCTGTAAGTGGCTTAAACGCTTAAAATCTTCGTTGTTACCTATCTCAGGAGGATGCAAAGAAGCACGACAGAAATGCAAAGAATCGTTACAATACCTAATCAGCTAGAAAGCTCGTCGAAGATCGTGATCTTATGGAGTCCTGGCTGGGGACGATTGGAGGCCTTTTGAGAGATTCTCTTCTTCTCGATTGTGTTTACGAGATCCTCGTATTGTAGCTTTCGAATTCGGATCGTTTACTTGAAGTTTATGGTTTGTAGGAAGTAGGAGACATTTGAGCCTTTGAAACGATTTTTAAAGAAATTATATGTCCTATGTCTCAAACAAATTTGTTGTACTTAATCGATCAATTAACCAATTCCTTTTGATCTAATTGAAATCATTCTAAATGTTGCATGGGGTATGTACTAAGATGCTAAGAGGAATATATGACTTGTCTCATAATAGTGATTTTTCGATTTTTCGACTTTTCGTTGGGGAGTTAGTCTCTAAGCATCAACAGTTGAGTCATCGAAGTTGGGAACGAATTGTAGGTGCACCCTTTCTCTCAAACCATCTGTAACCCTGTCACAACTCTTTTCAATCAGCCTGAGTGGTCAAACCGTTCGGATGAATCCCACGTTAATAATGCACAATCCAATTACTATTAGGGGAGGATAAGATCACATACCAACACTAATCTAACCAGTTTTTGGTGGATTAAAATTTACACAATCAAGGTCGAGCACGTTTATTAAGAAGAAAATCAGCTCAACTGACTACTTAGTTGGTCTTTCGACATGATATGTCTTTAATTGTTCATTTTATTAAACTTTTTCGATTTACCGTGATCGTGTGTACCTTGTTTGACATTTCTAAGTCTTGTTTGATTGTGATTAAGAAAACACAAAACACCTCTTTACTATATAAATAAACAATCATAGCCTCTCCATAGAAACCAAGATACATCATGAATAATTCCAAAGCTCATCTCTTCATAGTTCTTCTTATGAGCCTTGTGCTTGTTTCTTCTCTTGTGCATACTACGACTGCTCTCTCTAAAGGTACTCACTTAGTCACTTATACCCTCTTGTGATCAAATTCATTCATATCTATCGGTATTCGACTCGTTATAATTTGGTCAATGCGGAGAATAACTGCATTAACCGGGTTACATTACTGTTATTGGGTTCTTCTCACCTTAAAAGTTAGTTCATGGAGTAATCCTTCACATATTGGTATCTGATTAGTGGGCATTACCCATCAATGGCAGAACTAGGAGTTGGGGATCCTCGATAGCTAATGTGACATCATACGTAAAAAAAAAAAAAATATTCTCTCGAGTTTGGCGTCGGGGCTTTTGAATGAAAATGCCTCATGAAAAGAGCCATTGCATCCAATGACTCGAATTGTTGAGAGATGATTCAGATTAGTTATTAACACGCCCCTCAAACTAAAACTCATGAAAACGGGATTGAAGTTTGTAAAGATCTACCAAGCCCTATCCCAAGATAAATATTGTTATATTGAGGCTATCGGGATTTGATGCCAACAATTTTCTACCATTTGTTACCATGTCAAGAAACCATTGCATCTCAATAACTCGAGTTGTTATTAGAGAAGGTTTTGAATGAACATTATATTATATTGTTTACTAACATGATCTAAAACCATGAGCCACCCACAAAAATGGTACAATACAAACCCTGATAAAACTACAATCCAATCACGATTCAACTAGTAAAAGTGATTAAACTACTTTACCGTTAAAACTCACTGATTCAACGCCAGGTACGACTAATACCGATGATGAAGGTCGGGCAATATTAGTCGAGCCAGCTCGCAAGGGTGTCAAAGTAAAGGTTCATCCGAGGAATGATAAGTGTTCTCAGGCAGACGTAACGTGCATTAACAGTTGCTGCAGTGAGTGCAAGGGAGATAATGATCTAACCACTTGCGAAATATGTTGCTCTGATGACTAGCCCCATGCATGCATGCACGTAAGTACATATGAAGCTAACTCGAAAAAGATTTCGGGTTTTCGAACATGCCATGTGTGACGTCTGAGTCTTTTGTGATAAGATATTGTCTGGTTTGAGTATGAGATTGTTTGGATTTGTTTTTTTTTTCTTTTTTTGTGCATGATGATGGTGATGACTTCTCGTATTCGTTACATATATGAAGCCAACTTGTAAGTTTTCTGGGTTTTGAACATTAGTCATGTAACGTTTTGTCTTTTGGTCAGCGAGATATTGTCTGATTTGGGTCTTGCTAGTTTCAAATTTGTTTATAAGGGTGTATGATGGTGATCTAAGTATGTAACATGTTCATCTATGTGTAAAATTTAGGGTTCTATAGTCATTCATGTGAAGCTAACTCGTAAAATTTCTGGGTTTTGAACATCAGTCAATCACACGTAACATTCCCAACTTTTTTATCGACATGTTATTATTATATACCCATTGAGTCTTGACCTCTTCTAATTATATGCAAATTTCTCATGAAATCGCGTATCTTTATACCACTCCATTCCAAACACATTTTAACCTCAGAATGGATATTTATATGAACTCCTCGATCACACCCCAAATTACACCTCTACTAACTTGTCTTTAATATTTTTTTACTTAATTTTTTTTTTAATGCAGATGAGCATGAATGAAAGCCTGGTCAAAGATGAATCATTCACCCAAAACGACGTCGTATTACAAAAAATAATATCACTACTAATTAAGTTGCTTAATTTTCCCTTTCAATAATGAGGAAAATGTCCTCCAATAATCACTACTAAGAATATTGTCTTTCTTATTATTTCCTGTTGTTTTTCTTACATTTATGTAATGTGTATAAGAATTGCACTAATTTATATAAACTATAGTATAAGAATAATGTTATCTAGGTGGGTAATACGGTTATGATTATAGGTTAAAATTAGATTAATCGATCAAAATCAGTTAATCATATGTAAACTGATTTGGTGTTGGTCAGTTGATGGTTAATGGGTTGGTGGGAAGTTGGTCTTCAGTTAAACCGTGGTTAACTGATAATACTTGACAAGTCGAGTAGCCAGAAATTTTGCAAAGTGGAGTTCATATTAAAAAAAAAAACAGCAAAAATTATCAAATAATAAGAGTCTCGATCAAGTCCAATTGGGGTCCAATTTTCAGTTATAAGCATTTAAAATACATTTTTTTTTCTTCCAAAAAATCATTTGTCATGTAGCTCCGCCCCTATTTGGAGCATTGGTTGGTTGATGGTTAATGAGTTGGAAGGGAGTCGGCCATCAGTTAACCGCGACCAGTGGTGGATCTGGGGGGTGAGGTTCCCCAGGCCGCGGTCCACCCCACTTTTTTTGTCTAGTTCGACTAAATTATACGTGGATTGGCCTGGTGATTTTTCAAATTTAGCCCAACATATATTATAATTTGACGAAATGGATCAGTATCATGATCCATTCTGTATCCTCCAATGACCGTGACGAACCTTGACCGAGCTAACCAATAGAGTAAGGGTGAATAACAAACTCATAACAAGCAATTAAGAGGCACATATATATATATATACACACATAAGAATGTAACTCATGAATGGTTCCCAAAAATGAAGCTCTCTCATTTTCATGCATAGACTTCTAGCAAAGGTTCTCTTGAGCTCTCATCAAATTGGCTGCTGTAGTAGTAGTACAATCCCAATTGTACTAGTCCCAAAATTGTTCCAATTCCATTTGGTGCCTGTTAAAAAAAATGTTATATAAACCGGTTAAGAATGTTATCCAATAATTCGAGTTACTGAGATTCGAGTTATAAATGTTATATGAATCAACTATGAATCCATTCAAAGATTCGAGTTGTTGAGACGCAGCATGCATGCGTTCTTCACATGGCATTAGTGTCACTGACCGTGAGATTGAGACATTGAAATCATAGTAGATCACAATATATAGCCATTTCACTTGCGCACAATCTACCGGACCTTTGTCCTCGTTTGGTATACTACATACGCAAAACCAGTTATGTATTAAGGAATGTTATATAAGCAAGTTATGAAACCCCTTCCAACAACTCGAGTTATTGGGATGCAACTGTTTCTCACGTGGCATCAGATCCTTTGACTAAAAGATCCCAACATCGAATTACGTTGAGATCTAGTAGACCTATGGAAACTTCACTGTCGTTTCACGTGTTTAAGAGGTGTGTTATGACAAGAAATATTCTATTAAACCAATTACGAACATCTCCCAACAACTCAAATACCTATTAAGGAACGTTATATAAACCAATTACGAACTCGAGTTATGAGCTTACTCACATAGATGAAAACATCACCCTTGAGCAACCCATAAGCAGAGAATGAGAGGCTCATCAAGAAGGTTGCAAAGGAAAGGAAGAATGGCATGTATTCCACACTCCTACTCTTGATCACCAGATTCTGTTATAGCCAAACCGAAATGGTTAGGAATCGAGAATCAAACCGAAACAAAAGAAAGGGTTTTAGAGATGAAGCCTTACAATGATGAAGAGTGGAGAAGCAAACATGGAGATCAAAGAGAACACACTAAGATAACCAATGAACAACTGTCTGATTTGTGAGTCCATGAATGTCAAGCTTATATAAGCTATGGCTGCAAATGATGCTAGTACTACTCCAAGCAATGAACACATCTTCATCTGCAAGACACATTGTTCGAACATCATCGGCTAGACATCGGTACGAGATGGTAAGTAAACAGGGTCTTAAGTCGTAGAGTGCTAAAGAAATCGTTAGGAAGATCGATTCCGAAACACTCCCAACAACTCGAGCTATTGGGGTGCATTTTTTATATGGTACTAGAGCCTTTAATCAGAATGTCATCAGATTGATTCCTGTGGCTATTAGCTTCAATTTGGTGGACTTGTGCAAATTTCAATCTTGTTGTACGAATTCCCCCATTTCGGTCAGAAACCTGTTGTCTCTCAGTTGATCATACATGGTCGGTTTCAACACCAATCCATTGAATTCAATTCGACCATAGTCACATTCGCAAATTTACCCCAATTTCCAACCACAAACACCATCCAAATTCAGTCCGACTTGACCATGACCCGACCAGATTCCCACCCCTAATTTCTCATTTCGGCCAAAACCAAATTCGGTTCGACCACAACACAACACAACACAAATTTATCCATTTTGCTCACAATTTCAAGTCAAATTCCAACCACAAACCCAACCAAACCGATTCAACCAAATCCAAACCCGAAAAACAAACAACCCAAAATTTACAATTCCCCCATTTCGGCTAGAAACCTATTGCATCTCGGTCGACCACACATAACCGGTTTTCAACATTGATTCACTAAATTCAATTCGACCACAGTCACAATTACAATTTTACCCCAATTTCAACCACAAAACACCATCCAAATCCAATCCGATTTAACCACGACCCGACCCGATTCCCACCCCTAAATTTTCACAGAGTGAGGCAAAAACAGAGCATTTTGTTTACCTTGCTGGTTTGATCAGCATAGACAATGAAGATGGCCAAATAGACGAACTGGAAAATCGCCCCAAAGGAGTTCGTAGTAGCAACCAAAACGACGTCGGGTGAGACGAACGGCAATCCATACCAGCAGCAGATTAAGCAGTTCAGAAGAGAATACACGTAAGGCAACCCAGAGAATTGCTCTGTTGATTTGTTCTTAATGATTCTCCTAAACGTCGGTCTGCAAAAAGCAGAACAAACCCAGAAACAGAGCTAAGAAAAAAAACCCAGAAACAGAGCTAAGAAAAAAAACCCAGAAACAGAGCTAAGAAAAAAACCCGAACGAGCTGAAAACCAGAACAGAGCTGAAAACAAACCCAGAAACAGAGCTAAGAAAAACAAACCAGAAACAGAGTTGAAAACAAACCCAGAAACAGAGCTAAAGAAACCCAGAAACAGAGCTAAGAAACAACCCAGAAACAGAGCTAAAGAAACCCAGAAACAGAGCTGAAAACAAACCCAGAAACAGAGCATCGAGAACCCAGAAAAATGGGGGAGATTGGAAGATTGGAGCTTACATGGGTGAGACGAAGAGGACGAAAGCACAGAGATTTCCTGCAATTCCAGCTGCTTCGCTGAATACAGAGTAAATAGAAGGGGAGAATTCATGAAAAGACGCCATTTTTAATTTCTCTGCTTTTGGGTGGGTTTCGAGTGTTGTTCATCAAGTATAAATGTATAATAATGATGAATTTTTATTTTTATTTTTCTTTCGTTTGCTTGTACATTACAGCCTTTAATTCGTTCATGGTTTTGTTTTTGTTTGATAAGATATATGGGGTCATAATCGAATATTCTGAGAGGCCAAAGAAGTGAAAATCGGTTCGAAACTCGGTTAAAACGTTAAAATCGTGAATTATCTGTTGGTTTGATTTGGTTTGTTGGGAAAAAAAAAAACTTGCTAAAAGATTTAACAGGGTTGATGTCATAGAGCCGTTAAAAACTCGTAATATCTTTCATGTTGGTTTATTGCGGTTTTATCGACCTCAGTGCAAAATTGGTTTGATTGTTCGATTCAGTTCTGCATATTCTATTATCTCTCACCACTACACCTTAAATCCACAACCCACCAAAAAATGCATAATTAGTTAGATCATGATCAATGTGTCTTCCGGACTCGCAACTCGCGCCCAAGGGGATTCTCGGAGAGGAAGTAGACAACACATTAGTTTAGTGTGACTATCGAAGTTTGCGAACATTGTTTCCCACTTTTAATGTTATTTTCATTAGGAGAGATAGAAACGAGATAGCCCATGTTTAGTTAGGCATTCTCGATACTTTGCGTCACCTACTACGGATCACACTTCTCTTAATCTCTCTATAAATCTTGATAATCCTCCTCTACTCTACCCATTGGATTGGTTCCAATCCATGGAGAAACTTGAAGAATGAGAGCCTCACGAATTTCATTTGTCAATTTAGCAAAAAAAGTGCACAAGCTTGATTTGGTCATATAGTGTATGATTAAGTAAACGACAATGTGAGATATTTTTGTGTTGGCTGTCATGGAACGAAGCTGACAGCCAGTGTACAGAAGCAAACAAGTGGGATATTTTTGTCTATATCTTGTTTCATTAGAACAACTATATTGTCCAGTGTTTTCAATGCCGTATCCTGCCCCACGGACAAGATAGTTCCACTATCAAGAGTTCATCGATCAAGTGTACATAGAGTAGAGTGTTCATCGCTAATAACAATATTCATTCCCTTCATCGCAAACCATAAATGATTGTGCCACAATATGTACTTCATTTCTAAGCACAAGAATCAAACTCATGTCCTCATAGTTAAAGTTAAGGTACGAAGCAACGTTAACTCTGGGTTAGATTAGTCTTTCTTTTTAATATTTATTGCCATATACTTGACAATTTAGTCAACATTTAGCCCTTGATCACTTGCAATTAGCCATTTCCTACCAACACTCCAAAACGTGCCTCAATTCACATCTACCAAAACCCGAACCGAACCCGAACCGAGGATAAACGAATGCAAGGAACCAATCAAATCGATCTAACCAGACTACCACTAAACCAAAACTATATTTATATATATCTAAACCCAAAATCCTTATCAAGCGGATCAAACGACACCGTATCAGAAAGCTCCCTGAGCAGCCGAACGACGTCGTTCGGCGACCGGAGAAGGTACCTGGCGTTAGACCTCTTCTTGGAGACTGCACAAGAGAAGTAGTTGTCACCTTTCAGGTCCAAAACGGAGGACCCTTCATGCCGAGAAGACGAAGCCGTCGGCGACGTGGAGGAGGATCCTCCGCCGGCGATTCTGCCGTCGTCTCTTCTCCAGCTGGAGATGCCGAAATTGTTGCGCTCGAGAGTGGAGAGGGATCGTTGCTTCTTGAGATGGGCCTGCGATTTGGGGGCTCTGGGTCCTGGGAGCTTGGGCTTGGATCCGGGTCTGCAGGTGCCGTATGGGTCGGGTGATGTGGCCCGTGAGGTTATTTGGGGTACGACTGGGAGGACTGGCTCGAAGAATGTGTATATGTCTTCGTCCTGTCACAGAGAAAAAGTTATGACTATTCATATTAATTTATGGAATCAAGGATTAATGCTGAAGTATGAAAGGTACCTTGGTGAGGAAATGGCCGATGCAGAGGACGTAATCAATTGGTGCCTTCATGTCCTTGTTATGAACTATCTCACCCAGAATCCGATCAATGGCTGCTCCCTGTAGGGAAGTTTTGATCAAGTGATGAACATGCTGACAAGAGAGGAAGAAGATCATCAAAATTTCACCTTTGTAACGCCGACAGCTCGAACCTCCACAGAGCGGCCGCCATGGACGACATCAAGTGAAGCATTCGAGATCGGTCCGGTCCATAGATGCTGCAGCAGGTCCCTTGCTTGTAACCTTCCAAACTCAACATCTGAAATGTGTGCCAAATTGTAAGATGGACAGTCATACAGAAACTAAGAAAAAAATGGTGGCACAATGGGATCGAGGAGTCTATTTTACCTGCGTACTTGTAGTTCCATACTAGCGAAGTTTCTCGGAGCTCGAAATGGGATCGGGGAGTTCGTTCGGTGAAATACTCGAAGACATGCTGAAACAACCATGGACGTTAATGGTATATCAGAGACTTTGAAGAGAGTTGAAAAGTTTTACTTTTTACTTTACCTTCACGCTGTCAACCCAGTCCATGTTCAGAGTTTCGGGCATGGTCGTCATCCATTCTCCTCCATTGGCAAGGCGTAAGAACATCCCGTTCTCTGCTGCTAGCCACATCTTGTACTCGTCGAAATTCTGTTTCGAAAAAGATTACACTACTATGATCATCAATCACTACTTGAAATGGAGAGGAAGAGAAAGGTGTTCATACATCATCCAGCACTGATCGATCACTTCC
Organism: Linum lewisii; assembly: GCA_034768395.1. Classification (NCBI taxonomy): domain Eukaryota; kingdom Viridiplantae; phylum Streptophyta; class Magnoliopsida; order Malpighiales; family Linaceae; genus Linum; species Linum lewisii. The sequence continues at coordinate 430,090 of CM068298.1, read as the reverse complement.
GCTGAGGACATGACAGTGGTCTTCTCATCATCGCAGAGCTTCTTGAGGATTTCTTTCAGCTCAATGTTCAGTCTAGGTTCTAGCTCTCTGATTTGGCCACCACTTCTTCCTGAACTGTCTACCGGTTCAGTAAGGCTTCCGTTAAATCCCTGAAATGGATTTGCTGTTACTTAGCTGAACTTTGAGGGTTGAACAAAGAGAAGACGATGATTATGGTACCAGTATAAGCAGGCGATTGCTAGAACGAGAGTAGCGGGAGATTGCATCTTCGACTGGAAGGACGGGGAGGACTTGTCTTGTTCTTAGTTGGGCTTCGACCACAGTGTCGTTGAGTTCACTACATTGAATCAGGTTTCAGGTTAGGAAAGAAAATGCACAGAACCTTTATGGAAATGCACAGAATGTTCATAATGAATGCTAAACCTGACGAATGTTGCAGCCCACTCTTGTGAGGTATGAGTCGTGACATGCATGTAGTTGTGATGGAATCTCTTCTCTCTTTCATCTTCTGACATGTTCAGAGCGTATCGGATTGAATTGGCAACGTCTGAGATGTTCCAGGGGTTGACCAGAAGGGCACCGGCGCCGAGTGACTGTGCTGCTCCTGCGAACTGAGATGCCAATAGCATTGTTTAATTAACTTGGAAGTGAAGGATCCGGGATCTCAATTCAGTTGAGATAGAAACGAATACCTCACTTAAGATAAGAACCCCTTTCTTGGCAGCTTGGCAGGCGACGAACTCATAGCTGACAAGATTCATACCATCTCGCAATGATGTAACAAGTGCCACATCTGGAAATAAAATAGAGTGAATTGTCAGAGTTGTTTGAGAGGGTAAGTGCAAAATGGTCTAATGCAAGGCTTGCGCATGATATGAAATTAGAGTCGCGTGTAAATGAGTACCAGTGACAGCGTAGAGTGCAACAAGTGCCGTGAAGTCAAGTGATCGATCCTGTAAACATGTTATATAAATCATTAGGGACTTTGGGTGTAGGTTATGACAGTAACAGAAGACAAAATCACTGCAAATAACCATGGATAAGAAGTCTAGTGGTGTTTCATGTTTGCCTAGTTGAAACAGAGGAAGCTCAGTATTATCTAATGGGACCAACACAAAAATGAAGTTATCAACAGAAGAGAAAAGACGAACCAGATGATGAATTGGAACACTAGTAAGGGTCCCAAATTTTCCATTGATGCGTCCAACAATCTCATGAACTTGGCTTGTAAGCTTTTGATCTATCAAAAGAGATGTCTTAGATATTAGATATTAGTATTACTATGGTTTAGAATTTGTATGGGGGATAGGTAGAAGTTGAGAGAACTTACACTCAGGAACATCAGTCCGTGTGGGTACAGCAATTTGCAGAAGAACTACTTTTTCACGCCATTGTGGATTTTCCTCCAGAAACGCTTCAAATGCCAAAATCTTTTGTGGTATCCCTTTTATCATATCAAGACGATCGACACCTAACATTAACTGTCCATTTGTTTAATAGTACTGTCTCCAATCAGAGAATGGAAACCAGTAACATAAGGTTCAACAGAAGTATCTTCACTTATGCAAAAAATTAACTTATATATTACGGGAACTTAAGATTGGATGTTCAAAAGAAATCAGATGGGACAAGAAACACCAACCTTTCTACCAGCAAATCTCTGTTTCAGATCTCTCATACTTTCCTTGACTTTGGGGAGTTCAAGGGCCCGGATGAATCTATCTGAATCTATCCCAATAGGGAACTGTTGTTTCAATCTCCCACAAAGAAAAATGTTGGAAACATGAGGAAGACTGGAGAGTATTGAGTATTGGCTGAATAACTAAGCATATCTTTTCAACTTATAACCAAAAGGAGAAAAGACGAGTAGCCAAGCTATACCGCTGCAACCCGAGTGAGTCTACCCTGATCTTCTACTCCTTCAGGTGTCCCTTCAAGCCCTAAGATACGAGTACAGGCACTCACAAAATGCCTGGCATAATCATATGTATGGAACCTGCAAGAGAAACACGCAATCCATGGATCACAAAAAAACTGGTGGTCTTAAGAATGCATGACACAGTGACAACTTACCCAACCAAATCAGCTGCTAGAACAGATCGCAACAGCTCAGATCGAGACGGTAGCATCCTATGTATTTCCGAGGAAGGGAAAGGCGTGTGGAGGAACCAACCAACCTTCATTTTGCTATTGTGTTGTTTCAGACACTTGGGGAGAAACATTAGATGGTAATCATGGCACCAGACAACATCACCCTCTTCGTAATGTTCGTTCACAACATCAGCAAACATGTGATTCGCCCTCTTGTAAGCATCAAACTGAGACTGAAAACTACGTGTTGTCGAAAGCCGGTCCTCTTGGGGAAGACCCAGGTAATGGAAAAGAGGCCACAGAACATTGTTGCAGTAGCCATTGTAGTACTGGTGGACGGTATCCTCATCAAGAAAAACAGGGATGCACCTCTGTATATTCATCAAAGCTAAAAACGAGTTACCAAGACTAATGACAAAAACCTTATAAATTTTCCATTTCTGATCAAGGAACAAACATTCTTTTCACTCTGTACCTTTTTAGCCAATGCTTCAGTTAATGCCTTCTGCCCAATTTCATCAGGTACGTGTACACCAGCCCAACCAATCCATCTTGCATCAAACTCTTTCACACCTTCAAAAGAACAAATTGGGATTGATCAGTGAAACTGAGGCCAACAATAACAAATTGAGTTTGGAAAGTGACAAATGTATGCCTCTTTGCTCAAATTTTCTATCAGTCATTATTCAAAGAATAAAATCTCTATGTTCAATGAAAATTAAATCTTACTATGCATAGTTTCTCATCATAGGAAATACTCAGTACTCACCCAAAAGTGCACTAACCAGGCCGCCAACACTGATCTCAAGGTTCCATGAATCCTCAGCCTTCCGAGTAGCAGAAACCGGTAATCTGTTGGCAACCACAAGCAATCTTTGCTTACGAGAGCGCACATCTTGCCCTGAACCTCCATCAGACCCTTCAGCCTCGTCTTGGCAAGTCAGAATGGAATCCGCGAAGAATTCCGCTTCCGAGAAACTATCACCATTCTCCTGATCAGTAGAAACTGGAACTCTGCTCGACTTCCTTAGCTCCCTCTCCCTTAGTAGCCTCTCTAATCTAGTTCTAGGCGTCGGAGGACTCGGAGTGAAATTATTCCCTGGCATATACGCTCGTGTTCACTGCACAAATCGAAAAACACAGCCATAAACAAAACAAACAAGCAAATAACCTCAGGATTCCAATCCGCATTTTCAATTCAACATTGTCAAACTGCAAGCTACAATGAACTTACAATAGTATTCAAACGACAATCCAGACGGCCATCGATGAACAGCACATATCTTCACTCAATTGAAGCAGCGGAAAAAACCTAACACCGCCATTAACGCAATCTAACAAACACCTTGCCTGCCTCCCGTATAACCGAAGCAGATTCCAATCAGGAAGAAAACACGTTCGCGAAACGGTTTTATGATCGTTCAACAACAAATAGGCCAGAGAACAGCACAGCGCCGGAGAATACACCGTCTCAACAAATGCAATCTCGTTCAATAGCATCGGAAACACATCGTACGATATAGTCGGAATCGGAAACGGTTACCACAGCGCGGGAGAATGTAGATAAATAGAAACGGTTACCGGCGATATCGTCGGCGAGGATTGTGGATTGTTGCGGCTGCTGAATCCTTCTTTCTCGGCGATTGAGAGAAACAGAGAAATGGTGAACTGTGGACACAGCACGGAAGCAGAAGAAGAAGAAGAACCAAATGAGCGGGGATTCGGGGGAAGGTTGAAATAAGAACTGCAGAGCCATGCAGGCAGGGGGAAGGCCCAATAGGAATTTAAAAGAAATATTTTAAAGCAAAAATAACACTTTGCCTCCCTCTACTTTGCCAACTTAACAAATAGCCCCCTATACTATAAATCGCTCATTTTACCCCTCCTACTTTGGCCATTTTGCATTTTGGGTCCTTCCTTTTCAACTATCATCTTCTTAACATTAAATTTGGACATGTCCGCACATCGACGAAGAGAAATATCAGAGGTAGGAGACTAAGAGTTGGTCATGGAGGTAAATTGGGTAGGTATCGCGAAGAGTATGGTGAAATACGGAGGGTTTTAAAATCACACTGTTTTATTCATCGTTTTCATTCTATTTAATTATATATACTTATATTCTCGAATAAAAAATGCTTAGTAAGCTAATGCATGGCTATTGGAGCTAACATGGTGTACTGAATGCGCACCAATTAATGTCCTGGAGATGGTAGTTGAAAAGGAAGGACCCAAAATGCAAAGTGACCAAAGTTGGAGGGGGTAAAATGAGTGATTTATAGTATAGGGGGCTATTTGTTAAGTTGACAAAGTAGAGGGGGCAAAGTGCTATTTTCCCAATTTAAAAAGAAATATTTTAAATTTTAAAACTCGGGTCCCTATAAAAAATAACTATTATGGTATAGAGGCTTACAGCTCATTTTTAACTGTGAACGGTAAAATTTGATTTGGTTTATTTTTACTAGATATGGTATATCTAATATCCTTAAAGTGAAATTTATTTATGGGGTCGTTTGGTATGTGATATCTTGAATATCATGATATTGAGATATCATGATATTGGTGGCTATTGATATTGAGGAGAAAATATTAATTTTTTTTGTTTGGTATGTGATATTGAGTGAAGGACAATATATTAGTTGTGATTACATATTTACCCTCACCTTAATTTATTATACATATAACCCATTCTGTTTCCAGCAACTATATAGCTGCTACTGCAATTGTGTGTCTATTTTAGTTCCCTAATTCTGATATTGCTGCTACTACAAAGGAAACAGATTTGTATTAAAATTTTCAGCTTATTGGATTACATAATCTGGAACTTTATTGATCTAGGAACACCAATCTTAGCAGCTGTCTAGAACATTGTTAATGCCAGAGATGCAAAAAAAGGATGCAATATAGAACCAGAGTTACATTCTAGCATCATCATCCAATTGAAAAACCCAATATTCTAATTTGCAAACCACACAATCAGACTCTCACAATATATAAACTTCAGCTTATCTCTTCTCCCCGTTTGTCCAAAATTCCAGTTCTTCAAGTATATAAAACTAATCTTTCCCGCTTATAAATTCGTAGTCTTAACCCTAGATCAATTAATTAACCAAAAGTTAAACAAACCAACTGCAGAGCAAAACTCTCCGTTGTTCACCCAAAACACCAATACAGCCTGAAAAATGACCGACAGGGGAACCAAATCCTCAAGCTCAAAGGCGAAAAAAACACTTTCTCCCTATACCCAATAACTAACCCTAGATCAATTAAACCCAATTGTAAGACATCGACACTCCTTTTAGTTGCAGACGAGATGCTTCAGCTAGGATCTGTTCTACAAGAGCAGAAATTTCCGTCGACGACGTGTTTCCTTGCTCGACTGGCTTCCCTTCGACGACGTGCTCTGAACCCTAAACCCACCGACGGCTGGCTTCCCTCCGACGGACAGCTACCCTCGACGGACGGCTAACTACGGTAGATAATTACGCGTTAACGATGCAAAACCTTCTGCAAATGATGGAGAGGAAACTGCAAATCGAAGGCTGGCGAGTGGTGACTGATGAGAGAGAAGCAGATGAGGACAAAATGAGTTGTCCTCATAATGATTAATGGCATGTAATTTGGACCAAAGGGCAGGGGTAAACTTGTCCCAGAAATTCATATCCCCCCTTCCTCTAGAAATACACCTCTAGAGGTGAATATTAAAACACCCCCAAATTAGCATCCATTATCATGTTATTGAGGTTCTAAAAAACAAGGCTATTGTCAATAGCAAGGTATTGGGTGCTATTGAATTCAATAGCATCCATACCAAACAACCCCTATGGCATATTGAATATTGAATTCGTCCATAAAGGGTGCACTAATAATGGTTTGATAAGGACAATTGAATGGGTTGAGTTGAGTCACTGGTTGATTCGTTTTGCTTCGTGTTTATCTGGATGGTTGATACGTATACGTATAAGGAAAATAAAGGTAGAAAGACAGAGAGGTGAGAAGTAGTCTGTAGAGATGAGTTAAGCCCGTGTAAGGGAAGATAGCTGAGAAAACAGAGAAGTACTGGGGAGGGGACTACTTAGGCGTGATATGTGAGATGTGTAAGCTAGGTATGTAGTGTGGTATTCGATGTCACTATTGATGGGTCACCTTTCTTTATAGATCATCGAGAGTAGTGTCGAGGTGGCATGTGTTCTCTCATGATTGATGATGAGATTGTGGTCGTTCAAATGATTCGATGGCTAATATATATCTTCTCATGCAATCATATATGAGCCATGAGTAGTGGGCTCGAGAGCTTGACCCTTGCAGTTGGGCCTGGTTGGGTTGCCATGGTGAGCTATGGTCAATCAATGTCTCAAAGTTCGACTTAAGAGAGTGTTGGGACATTTCTATTCAAGTGGGAAACAAAGAAGTATTGTGGAGGGTGACACTAGGCGTGATGCGTTAGATGTGTAAGCTATGTATGTAGCATGATATCCGATGACCCTATTGATTCGATAACTTTTCCTTATAGATCATCGAGATTGGCATCTGGGTGTCATATGTCATACTATGATTGATGATGTCTTGAGAGATGAGATCGTGACCGTTCGAATGATATGATTGTTAACATATATCTTCTACATGCAAACCATATACAAAGCCATGAGTTGTGGGCTTGCGTGCTTGAACCCTGTAGTTGGGCCTGGTTGGGGTTGCCCTATTGGGCTATAATCAATCAATTCCTCAGAGTTTCTCTTAAGAGAGTGTTGAGACGTTTCTTTTAATGAGAAAGGAATCTAATGCTTCTTTTAATGACATACATTCCATCAAGAATGTGCCTTTGCTTATAGTTACTTTGGTCCAAGGGCTCATGGACATATGATGACTTATAGTATAACACTTTGTTTTAAAGGTATTTGAATTTCGAAAAGTACTATTTTAGTACAAATGTTTACCACATTTACCAAATATTACCATATGCACAAAATGAGATATGGTTATATCATCTTAGATACGAAAAATGTAACCAAATACCACCCACTTCATCTACTATAAATACAAATCTAGTGTCATACGCACATTCGATGCTGAGAGAGCTGACTCATAGATACTTTCTCTGTGGAATCACCAATCTTGATACTCACTCAACCTCTTTCGCCTCTCATATAAAAGAGGAACGAAAACCAGCATCATTATCCGTTCTTAGACGACAACGCGTTTTAGGCGACACTTATTGTACCCCATCATTGAAACCGTGTTAAGGTATATTGCATAAACAAATTATGTACATACCTCTCTCTACAACTCGAATTACTAGGATGCAACTGTTCTCCACATTGTATCATCAGAGCGTTCATAACCGCAATATTTTGGCATCAAATTTTCTTAGTCGACCCCCAATATAACTGTTTCACTTGCATAGTTGCATATAAGACTTGTTTGATGGTAACAGACTCCCACTTTCACAAATTACTTTCGTTCAAGTGACCCCGTTCTTTCCTAAAAAAACTAACCCGTTATAAGAAACATTATATAACCCAATTACAGACCTCCAGAGAACTCAAGTTATCGAGATGCAACAGTTCTGTTGAGATAATAATTCAAGCCCCACCAACTACACTAGTGTAAGGCCTTTTAAGAAGGAAAACTCACAAACCAAATTCATACAGGCTTGACCCAAAACGAACAATATCGTACTAGTGACGAGACATTAGTCACGATGTGATCCTAACGAATTCGGTTAGATCAATTTGAGTAGCATTTTTTTTGTGTGATCATGGACTGCCGACAGTTAATTAAGGTTGGAGCATACCATTTCAACAACATGGCCGGTGGGATTTCAGATCCCTCTCAAAGAACACATCAAAAGTCAATACTCTAAGCCTTATCAATCAAACATTTCTGATTTCACCCTTCATTTTTTTCTTCACTAATAGCCGCGTGCCATTAATGCCAAGGCATCAACCAATACCCACCCAACCAACTCCGTGATCGCCCAATTAAAGCAAATCTTGTCATATCATGGTGGAAAATTTCGGTTCGGTTTTTCGACCAAACTGGATTCAGTTGGTCATGACTGTCCAATTTCAAATTCATCCCGATTTGAAATCGGTCACGATTCATGTGTTTGGTGTGGATTAATGACCAAATTTGACGGGAAACCGCTCGTGAGTCCAAAACTGTGAATTGAATGTCAAAAGCGTATAAGAATACATGTTTTTATGTCCAGAATTAGATAATTATGTAATATTATTCAAAATCAAACAAATGTGCATACTCGTGTCTTAAGTGTCCAAAAAATCATGTAATATTATGCAAAATTGTCCAACATAAGTCAAGACCGGCCACTACGGTCGACTGAATTTGATTCGGTCGAATTCAGTCATGTCAATTCGTTTACAGTCACAGTTGACCTAATTCAAGACCGGCCAAGTTCACAGTCATGATTTTTCGACCAAAATAAAATTCGGTCAGACGGTCACCAACCAAACTCGGCTCGGTTTGACCGAACCAACCGAATTCCCACCCCCTATATAAACCACAACCCATTCTTCACACTTCAAAAACATCACAAACCCATCTCCCCAAAACCTCCATAACCAACCTCTCTACACTCTCAATTCTCATCCATGGCGGCATCAAAGCTAATGAGCTTGTGGGTCGTGACAATGGTGGCCATAAGTTGCCTCAATTGGGCAGCCATAGCTCAGCAAGTTCCGGGCTACTTCATATTCGGAGACTCGCTAGTCGACAATGGCAACAACAACAGGCTTCAGTCCTTGGCTAGAGCGGATTACATGCCTTATGGGATTGACTTCCCCGGCGGCCCCACTGGCCGGTTCTCCAACGGCAAGACCACCGTCGACGTCATTGGTACGTACCATTTTGTTCTAGTACTAGTGGTTTCTGATACAATGTATTGTAGCCTTAGGTTGGGTTTAATTTAATGGTTTGGGTCCATGTGTATTAATGCTTGAAACTTAAAAGTCAACTATATGAACTCGTGACTTGATAAACTTATACATCATGATTAATTTCATGATTATAGTCTGATTAACACAATTTGTAACTTGTTTAGTTCGTGTGACTTATGGTTCTAGGTCGTGTCTGAAATATTAACATGGATTGTGTATTTTTGTGGAAAAAGGTCCTTTTTCAAATTTTTAGGCTAAAGTAATACTACCCAAAATAGTATTTTAGATATTTTTACCCATATATTAAAACTTAGGGTTAATAATTATAAAAAAACATAAACTATAGTGTATTATAATTAGAATGTATAAACTACGTATTATAATGACTAAATTGTAACTTTTGATAACACGTACACTGACATGTAGAACTAAATCACAACTTTTGATGACACGTACATTGACACGTGGAAGCCACATGACAATATTTTAATTAATGTGTTTAATATATTAAATAGCCAATGTGCATCACGTTTCAAATGCGTGATTAAGTTATTAACTTTCAAAATTTTACAAACAAGGACAAATAGCGTTAACGCTTTCGAAAAACTGGGCTAAATTTAGGGTTTTGAAAAGTTTATACATTCCAATTATAATTCGTTATAGTTTGTGTTTTTAAAATTATTAACCCAAAAAATTACATAGTATAAATATCAACTGTTTAAACCCAAACCAAACCGTACCGTTACACCTAACATTTCCTATGTCATGTTCCTCAGCTGAGCAACTCGGCTTCACCAACATCCCGCCCTACGTTACCGCCACCGGTCAAGCCGTCCTAAGAGGAGTCAACTACGCGTCGGCGGCGGCCGGAATCCGCGAGGAGACAGGACAGCAGCTGGGAGGCAGGATAAGCTTCAGCGGCCAAGTGAGGAACTACCAGAACACGGCGGCGCAGATTGTACGGCTGCTCGGAAGCCAAGCGGCGGCGGCTACTCACCTGAGCCGGTGCATATTCTCGATCGGATTGGGGAGTAATGATTACTTGAACAACTACTTCATGCCGGCGTTTTATAACACCGCCCGGCAGTTTACTCCCGATCAGTATGCTGATGATCTTATAAGGAGGTACTCTCAGCAGCTTCAGGTTAGTCACTTGGGTTTTTTGTTATGACAGATTAGTCCTTGAAGTTTTGTTTTTTAATTAAGGGAAAATAACATTTTGGACCCTTCTACTTTGCCAACTTAACAGATAGCACCCTATACTATGAATCACTCTTTTTAGTTTTTACCCCATCCTACTTCGACTACTTTGCTATTTGGGTCATTCCAGTCCATTTTTCGTGTTCTTAACATTAAATTTGGACACGTTCGCACACCAACGAAGAGAGATCAGAGGTAGGAGAGAAAGAGTTGGTCAGGAAGGTATCACGAAAAATATGGTGAAATACGAAGGGTTTTAAGACCATGCAATTTATTCGCCAATTTCATCCGATCTAATTATATATATTTATATTCTCAATTAAAAAAAACGCTTAGTAAACCATGGCTACTGGAGATTTGGAGCTAACGTGGTGTACTGAATGCACATCAATTAACAATAACATCACGAAGAAGAAAGTTGCAACTGTGTTAATGGGCTATCTGTGAAGTTGGCAAAATAAAAGGGCTAAAGTGTTATTTTTCCTATATTTAATACATATTTTATTTAATTAATGAGGTTATGCTTACGTGGATTTTCCAGATATTGTACAACAACGGAGCAAGGAAGTTTGTCCTGATCGGAGTAGGACAGATCGGATGTGCGCCAGCTCAGCTGGCGATGAATAGTCCAGACGGCACGACATGCGTCCGACGTGTCAACGATGCCAACGCCATCTTCGACAACAAGCTACGTGGCCTCGTTGACCGGTTCAACGGCAACACTCCCGATGCTAAGTTCATATACATCAATGCTTATGGAATCTTCCAGGACTTGATCACTAACCCGGCTGCTTTCGGTAAGTATTTCGAAATAACCACGAAATTACTCGAAACTGTTACTTGGTTTTGATTGATTTTCTAGGAGATCGTTGTCAACCAGACTTTGATACAACTAACTGTGGCTCCTATTATTGGACCTTCTCATCCTAGAATGTGGCTCATGGGACGAGAGTTTCCTCTCGTCCTTATGCACATATTGCTATGTGGGATAATTAATATGATAATCCAAAAGTTTAATTTCGACTTGTGATAGCAGTGAGCAGTTTTCGGTGAATTAAAAAGTGGTTGAGACTATGAGTTTGGACACATGTATAGTTTTGATCGATAGTCAATTTCAAATCAATTACGATCATGAGGTTATACCCATGTACGTACGGGTTTCGAATTTTTGTACCAGAAACCGTACAATGTTCAAACCCACAATTTGGATTGAAGTAAATCAACTAATTAATGTCCAACCACATGTAATATTGTCCAATCTTTTTCCAAGATCGTTTATGACCAGATTTTTTTTCCGATTATCAAACTAAAACATACAAAACTATTCAAATCGATCCCATTTCAGTTGGGTGTATCTAACGGGGACCGAGTAGAACTCGGCCTCCATTAGCCCAACGAGATATATATCGATTTTAACCGAGTCAAGTGATTTCGCTGACCCAACCGATTATTTTTCTCGGTTTCGGTTTTGTTTTTTTCAGGGTTGAGAGTGACAAACAGAGGATGCTGTGGAGTGGGACGTAACAACGGTCAAATTACATGTCTACCCTTCAAAATCCTTGCCGGAATAGGAATGAGTACTTGTTTTGGGACGCTTTCCACCCGACGGAGGCGGCGAACATAGTCGTCGGAAGGAGGTCTTACGCCGCTCAGAATCCCTCCGACGCTTACCCTTACGACATCCGCCGCCTTGCCCAAGTCTGATCAAGATCTCCGATCAATATATATGGTCATTTTGTATTATTATTTATTGAAAGTTTCAATTTCCTCCTAATTGAGAAGAAATTAAATTAAATTATCCATGCATATATAAAAAAGAAAATATGCAATGGTTTGGTTTGAATTTTGATTATTGTTTTTCATGAAAATTGTAAGAAATTGTGTGTTTCTTTGTATCCCATTAAATGTTGGGTATGTTTATTAGTGAAAATTATATTTTTGTCTTATAGGCAGTGACGAAGTCAAGATTATTCTACTAGATCACGGACTCATATATAATACAATGAGTCGAATATATTTTTATATAAAAATATATATATATTAATCATTTAGGTTTAAAGGACCCTAGGCCAGCCCGGGCCCAGGATAGACCCCCTCTTGCATTCGTCGCTGCTTATAGAGTAGACTAAGGGTCAAATACTTATAATGTCTAAGAACTGTAGGTCGAGTTACTTTAAAATGTTAATTCGTTACAGAGTAATCTTATTACTATAAAACGAATTATAAAGTAGTCCTACTAACGTTAACGATATACTTTTCCGATCAATTTGCCACTTAACCATTAGCCATTAATTATTATCATTCCAACATTAGTAGTGACCCAACCCACACAAAGACCCTAAGCCCAACACCAATGAGCCTAAAGGAATCCATTGGTCCAAAAGATTTTTATTTTAATAATATGTCCAATTCATACTCAAATCGAGTCGATAAATCTAGGAAACTGAGTTCGATTTCCAAGCTAGCTTAGGACACTTTTTGTCCCGACTTTTGTGTGGTACTAGACCATGTATGGTTTTCATGTTATCTCCTAATCTCAAATGATTATAAATGAAAGCTAGGTGTGACAGTGTGTGAGTCTACACCAAAAGAATCACATTTTCATATATCTGGTTAACCAAATCGAGCACGAGTTCAACCATTGAACCAAAACCGGCTTCCCATTTCTACTAATCTCATCAAAATTCACAAATTAATAGAACCCAATTTGATTAACCTAAAATAGAACAATATAATTACTTGAAAAACACAAAAGCGCCATTCAAGGTCATCCACACTAAGATCAAATTCTAGTGCCAAGTCTATAGGCTCCTTTTAACTTGGCTTTAATATTTTTATCAACTTAGTAAAAAAAAACTCTTCCCCTCCAAAGAGGCTGCCTGTGCTTAGCCCCGGCAGCAAACCCTAGCCACCCCGGTCACCGGAGAACAATACGCAAAAAATGATGTTACTAAGATGTTACTCATTGCTTAGGTTCATAACAATTTTGTTCGTGGTAGTTTCCTCGTCGTTCTTGGATGTTGTTGTGGCCTCCCCACAAGTCCCGTGTTTGTTCGTTTTCGGAGATTCCCTTAACGATTGTGGCAACAATAACAACCTCGACACGAAAGCCAAGGCCAATTACAAACCTTATGGGATTGATGACCCTAAGGGAGCCACTGGGCGGTTCACCAATGGTCGCACTGTTATTGATTTCCTTGGTTCGTTTTTGTGCCTTCATCTCTAATATTGTTTTTTGGGAAATCCAGGTAGTTCATTAACAAAATTTCTGAAAAATATGTAAGAGCCAGTCGCTCAACAAAATGAACAAACACGGGATCCTAATTGTTCAATTTCGATTTTTTTAAAACGTATTTTCTATATATACATTAAAAACCTTATGTCATCATAATTAATGTGTATAATACCATATTAACCAATTTTGTTTTCTATCTATGATCATCAGCTGAAGAACTGGGATTTGATCATCCAATTCCACCATTCACAACGGCGCAAGGTCAAGATATACTCTTAGGCGTAAATTACGCGTCGGGCTCTGCCGGAATCCTTGACGACACCGGCAGCCATTTGGTCAGCATTTAGATTTGATCAGGACTCTTATCTTTCAGTTACTTAGTCGATTTTTTATACTGAATCTTATTTGGCTGAATTTCTAACTATGTCGTTAGATGTCTGGGGAAAAAAACTCGAGATATTTGATGGTTTTTTCATGTTAGTACAATTCAATTTGATCTTTCAAAAATTTAAATAGGTACCCATGTTTTTTTTTTATGTTTTTGCCAAATAAAAATGTGTTTTTTTATGTTTTTGTTGTCTATTTCTCGTCAATTTAATTCACTCATCATCCATAAAAAAACTCAATATCCACGCAGGGTCGCAACGTGCCACTAGGAACACAAGTTCAGAACCACCAGACCACCTTCTCAAAGATCGTGCAACTCAAAGGAAACAACAACAACTCAGCCCTAGAACACCTAACCACGTGCTTATACTACATGCAGATCGGAAGCAACGATTATCTCAACAACTACTTCGCACCGGATCATTACAAATCCAGTAAAGACTTCACGATCGAAGCCTACGCCACTCATCTCCTCTCACTCTACGAGGCCTACATCAGGGTAAGTACGTGCATATGCATGCATGATCTTACTACGTACGTGCATGCATGTAATTCGTTCTAAACGACGTCGTTTTGATTTGCAGACGTTGTACGAATTCGGGGCAAGGAAGATAGCTGTGGCTGGGATAGGTAAAATAGGGTGTATTCCTTACTCGATGAATTTGTTTGGTACAAAAGGAAGTAAGTGCATCGATAAAGTGAATGAAGGGCCTAAGTATTTCAACAAGGAAGCAAAACGACTTGTCGTTAAGCTCAACAAAGAGTTTAGTGATGCTCAGTTGACATACATCAACTCTTATGGAATGGGAGATGGGGATCCTTCACTCTTAGGTAACAATCATCTATTTTTCATTGTGATTTGAATGTTTTAGTGGTTGGTTGAGTTAGATCTTGTGTCGAGTTAATGTTCGATTGTCACGGATTCATGGAGCAGTACGATTGGTCCATTTCGTTATAAATTTTATCACATATGTCACGTTGTATAATGATTGACATGAGTTTCATGTCAATCGTTATATGACTGTATATGTGAAAGCATTGAACCTGTGCAATGTGATCATTTATGTTATATAATGATTGACATGACGTTTCACGTCACTGACTAGTTAAGAGACACAACATATTTGGTGAAAATTGTAAGGAAAACGGGGCAAGTAACCTATTTTATCAGCCGTGATCTCAAACACCCAAACATCTTCCTCATTCAGGTCGACTCCAAATCCGAATATTACAACCATGATTCAACCCACACAACTATCATATATAGTTCTAAAAAAAACACCTTACCCAACCCAGATCGGATCTAACCCGATCCAACCCCAACCATGATTCAAATTGACCAAAAGACAACAACCTGCAACTAATCCATGATCCAACTAACCTCACAAAAATGTGGATCAAACACAATCCAACCCGAGTCATGATTCAAATTGATCGTAAGCCAACAACCTGTAACTCATCCAACTGACCCCCCAATGAGCGCCAATATGTGATCTTACTCACCAGTCTCAGTTCATGACCCAATTAACCCACAACCCGTAACTCACCCAACCAGCCACGTTCAACATACAATGATTTTCTTTACAATGTTTCCTCTTTTTTTGTAGGGTTCAAGAACGTGATCAGTGGATGTTGCAAGTCGAGAGAAGATGGTCAATGTGAGGCTGACCAAACTCCATGTGACAATAGATCAGAATATGTGTTCTGGGATTCATTCCATCCAACTGAAGCTAGCAACAAGGTCACAGCAGCTAGGACTTACAAATCATTCACACCTTCTGATAGCGATCCTTTTGACATCCACACTTTGGCCAAAATCACACTAGGCAAGCACAAAGACAAGCCTAAATCATCCAAAAAAACTTGATTTTTTGCTATATTTAGTGAGCTTAAATCATGCATTAACTATTATTACAAATGGGTTCAATTAGAAATTAGTCAAATTACCATGAAAAAATGTATAGGTGTTCATCAAAGCTTACAACTTTTTTCGCATGCATTGTGAGTCTGAGTGAGAGAGATGTCATTCTGGCATCTTCTGGTCTTGTGGTTAAGTACTTGGTTAGAGGAGTGAAGCATCAGGGTAGTAAACTTAGGTGATTTTCTGGCTGTTGATGGTCATGATAGTGAAGAAAATTAATGTTCTTGTCTGGGAGGTTGTTTCTAAAGTAGGACTGGAGTTTGGTCTGATTGAACTGTTAGGAGATGGGCATGCATAAAACTGTAATATTTTATTGTTATATGTGGTTTTTTTGTATGTTTGGATATTTTGAGGTGAAACCCGGTAAAGTAATTATGATGTTAAATATCGTTGTAGGTAAAAAAAGGAAAAACACTGAGGAGTTGTAGGTAAAAAAAGGAGAAAAACTGAGGAGGTGAGTGGAAGCAGACAACTTGGGCATCCTAGTAATTTTGAGTTTCTTATGTATTTTTTTTTATTTAATTAGGGTTTTGGGAAATTGGTAAGAAAAATTAATTAATGAAAAAACAATGAAATTATTAGGAATTTGTGCATGTTTTTTTTGAACTAATTACCTTATTTTTATTACATATTAATTTTGCTAATTTTTTTGTTGTTTCAGGTAAAAGACGAAGGAAAGGGATTTTGTCTCGCTTGAATTCTTCTTTTCGTTTACACCACAGACACAGACATCACAAACACCACACAAACATTAGTTAAATTTTTTTATCTCTGTAATCTATATGTTTTAACTTTTAACCATCAATTTTTTTTACTGTTTCGACTTATTAAATTTTATGTTAATTTGACCATAGAATCAAGTTGAATATAGTAAACAGATTAGTAATCAAGTTGAATATAGTAAACAAATCATAGTTTTCTTTAGATAATTTTGTGTTGTAGTGATTGAAATAAAATAATTCATTCATGAAGGGGAATTATTCGATCTTTTTCATTTTAATTATTTTTATCGAGAACCAGTAATTTATCGATGCATAGTATTAGAGCTTTTTCATGGTACAAATCCTCTCTTTGAACTATGTTAACACCCTGTATAACAATTTCAATCGTAGTTTTTTTTTTTTAAGAATTGTACAACTCGAGTTATTAGGATACAATAAGACAATCAACTTTCTCAGATGGATCGGTTAACTCTTCAATGTCTGGATGAACTCTGTCCACGTGTAAGAGACGGTTCGATATTAGTACTCAATATATATCGTGTTTATAACTGGAATGATTTATGGTTCTATTTTCAAGGCATGAAATACACATTTATTTTAAGTGCATATCGATCGGTATGCCATGACCGATAACAAAAGCTCAAAGAGAGTCACGTGATTAGCACGAGAGTGGTCGTACGGATTGTAGTACTGTTAAAAAATGTGAATAGAACCATGTATGCGTCTATTCGTGATAGATGATCGATCGAGTCAATTTGAGCCTATTAGGATTCATGGTTGAGACTTGATCATAGTGTTTTATAACGATGCTCATTATCGGTAGCGTTAAGAGACTGTGATTTCTCTTACAGTGTAATGATTATACTCACTCAGCTTATTAGATGACTCCTTTATCACGGTATGCAAAGATGAGTTAGCTAGAACTACTTCATGCTTTGAAAGATTAGCTCGAAATTTTGGCTAGGATCCACCTCTTGTTTTCTTTCGAAAGCTTAAAAGTGTAAAGAAGAGCTATAAATTTGCCACTACTTGAATGTGTTAAGAAATTTCATAGACACTTATTATGAACCTCTTCAAACAACTCAAGTTACATTACTACGATGCAATATAATTTCCAAAATGACATTAGAGTCTTTGAATATAAAAGTATGTCCTTTAATATTGTAGTAATTAATAGTCATGTGCATGCACACGGGTTTTCATCTGAAGGGCATATAAACTAATTATGAACCTCTTCAAGTAACTCGAGTTATTAAGATGAAATGATTCTCCACATTGTTAGTATTTAGAGAAGTGACGAGATCAAGAACATAAAAAGATAAGATATATGATATGGGAGGAATTAAACTAAGATTTTGTGACATGGGCAAACATATATATAGTAAAGAGTATATAATTGATGAAATAACAAAATTTGATTGTCCCTTGGATCGATGGAGAGGGTCGGAGGGCAGAGCTTTTGGTTTTTTCATGTTGTCACATAACTGAACAATAAAAATAGATGACGAGTACCTGATCGAATTAATTGAGTCATGTAAGAACAAGGTTCAAATCTACCAATTTATTAGGATGTCTCGGCTGCATACTTCATCGCTGCACTTCCACTTTATTTTATTTTGGGGGATGAACAGTTCTTCATGGAAGCTTAACTGAAGAAGAATGAAGAGAAAAATGAAGTGAAGAAGAAGGGTTCCAAATTGTGGGAGAGAATTAAACACGTAATTTTAAAAACAGTTTAAAATGCATTTAACATTAATAATTATTACCACCATGAAAAATATAAAAAAAAGAGAAATTAAGTAGGAGGGAAACCTAGTCAAATATAATTATTCAAGTATTTTTTAATAATAAAAATGTTGAAATTAAAATGCTACAAAGAAATGAAAATGAGATGATTAATTATATTTCGTCTTTGTATGATTAGTAACTCGAGTTATTGAAAGAGATTCATAATTAGGATCCTCAGTAGCATAACAATTTCTCCATGTGGGATATCCACACTGGGAATGAAAAAATTACTTGTCTTACATTCACTACAAATGAAAAAGAGCGTATTGTCATGTTATTCACACGAATCAGTTAACTTTGTATCCATTCTTCTCACATTTTGAGTCAAATATCCAAATCAGGTTGAATGAGTACCCGTCGAAAACCCGACAAAGACAACAAAGTATCTAACGAGTATTTTTTGTATTCTTCTTACATTTTTATATACTATACAAATACACAATACTCAAGCTTTTATAAATCAAAATTGTGAATAAATATTATAATAATATGTCAACCTATGCCGAGAGATTTACCAATTTTTGATTTGGAAGACAACCAAGGATGTGTCGAGTCACATACTGAACCACACTATTTGACTGACGGGGACATGAATAAGCACAAATCCAGGTAAATCATCACAATATACGATCTTTAACTTTTTCCAAAAACAAACTGACATCTTCTTCGATATCCACTCTTGATCAGCTCCGACAAGAAGATAACACATGCATTTCTGGAAGCCAACAATACATGGCCCTAGTAAGCTTGTATGGGTTTTGGGTAAGCCACGTACAACCTTAGTGACCTATCTATTCTAAGCCTTATTCCCATTTGTCGCTATTTTAAGCCTTCATGTAGGCTTGTAGCCAAGAGGGGCCAACACCCAAAACCAGTCTAATCATACTAGCAAGTGGCAATGATTCACTCGATTTGTGTATGTTTGAAACATGGTTTATGGATATGGCGCCCTATGGGTCGATCGGGAACGGGTTTACGTGCATCATTGAATCATTATACATAATTTGGTTCAGGGTAATGATGAATAATTCTGAATTCACTGGTAGTTGGGAATGGAGATACCCGCATGTATCCAAATTTCGTTGGGGGGAAAGAGACGTGGACAGATATAAGGAAGTTGACAGACGTTGACATGGATACGATCACTACAAAAAAATTGACCTTTAGCTACTGCAAAATTACAACAGCATGAAAATGCAGTAGCAAATAGTTAGTATTTGCTACTGTAATCACTATTTCATTTAGTAATTTGCAGTAGCAAATACTATTTGCCACACCACTATTTGCTACACCCAGCATCCCCGTCGCAAATGAGACGCAAGAGGATAGACAAACTCCAGAGAAGAATTAACTTAGTTTGGATGTCCCCTAACACGACACTCACCCGATTTCAGCTCCATCAAGAATCAGAATCGTTCCAATCGATCTTGATTTCGCAATCCAGCTATTGGGTGAAGGTCATTACATGCAAGTGGATTGCAAATGCCCACGATTTTATTATGTGGCTTAGGGTTCAACTTGGAGCTAGATGAGACCCCATTGTTGTAAAATTGGTGAAGGTGTGTGCTATCAATGTAGACCCTAATATATATATATAATGTCATATTAATTGAATTAGATGGCAAGTATATGTCGCTTTTTTTCCCATATGAAGTAGGCTTGGCAAACGGGTGAGTGGGGGACGGGCCGATCCCCGCCTGTTCACTTAACGGGTTTTACTTATATCCACCCGTCCAAGCTAATTGGGTAAGAAATTGAAACTATTCCCACACTAAATATCCGGTTCTCGGGTATACCCGAGATGATACTAAAACTAAAAGCCAGATTGAACCATCAAATAGTAAATGCACGACATTTCAACATTTCTAACATTTCAAATTCTATCGTCTAGCTAAAAAGCCAAGTATTTCTCTCTGTAAAGTATATAAATGATTAAAGCTGATGAAGAAAGATGGGATGCATGATGGCCTCCCATGGCTCCACTATGTACTAGTACAAATAATACATTTTACTATTTTACTATTGAATCACTATAAAGACAATGCTCACCATACACTATACTACACAAAAGAAAATCCCCTCTCTCATCCTCCTTCCATACGTCGTCGTTTTGATAAAATAATTTGGATGGCTTCACGGTGGTCCTCCGCCGCATGGGCCGCCGTCGCCGCGTGCTAATCTTCGTCGCCGACGGGAGAAGGCGGTGCCTTGCTACTTCATATTCGGAGACTCTTTAGCGACAATGGGAACAACAATGAGCTCAACACGGTTGCTAGAGTAAACTACCCACCCTATGGGGTTGATTTCTCTGCCGGTCCGACCGGTCGGTTCAACAACGGTCGAACCATCGTTGATTTCTTCGGTTAGTTTCTCTCTATCTCTTACGCCCCCCAAACCCGACATATATTAATTGAGGTTGACCCATGGTGTCCTTGGTACAACTAGGTATAATATTTACCATGTAAATAAATTTTACGAATCGATTTGGGGACCGTTTAATCGGTATTATGGTTATATGTTTGAACACGAATCAGTTAAATAGGGTAATTAAACATATACGTGAAACGGGTAGGTATGGATACTAGAAGGCAATTTTTTCGGTGACAAAACCCAAGTTTTGTCACCTAGACAAAATTGAATCCAAACCATCCATCTAATCTTTATTTATTACTGAAATATTGTTTTAATTATTATTTTGATTATCCTTCCATATTTTGTGCTTTCATTACCTTATCTAAATTAAATTTTTTTTTATTCATAAAAAAAAATTAATTTTTTATTTTACAATTAATGTAGATAATAACTTCCATATAAGTCACCTTAAAAATTCTATTTATATATTTTATACTAAGGATTACATAGCATCGTACGTCTTATTCACAGAACATAAATACTAGTATTACAGTAACCAGCAAATTCTAGTATTAATCCTAGTGTATCCCCTTAAATCCTAGTATTACAGTTAGTAATCAAGTAACCTAAATACTAGTAATACAGTTAAGCTGGAAATTGAACAAATCACATGTTTAAAAAACCACAAACTCATGAAATTGAACAAATCTAAATTAAAATTAAAACACACAATCCTAATTCCATAATAATATTATAATTAGTTATCAAGTAACCAAAATACTAGTATTAAAGTTAGTAGAATCAACTAACCTAAAATTACCCCAATTGAAACAGGAAATTGAACAAATCCCAATTACAAAAATCCAAATTTCATGAAATTGAACAAATCCAAATTACAATTAAAACACAAAAATCCTAATTCCATACTAGTATTACAGTTAGTATGGAACTATTTCATGGAGACAATAACATAATAACCCAGTATACTAGGATCTCAGCCATTGGATGGTAATTAAATGAGCCATTGAAAAAATGGTAATTAAATGTGGTAAAAATATTATTTCATATTTACTAGTTATGAGCCATTGGAGTAGAACACCCCGGTCCCGATATTAGAGTATTAATCTTGAAAGTGTAATTAAGATGTACCTATCAATCAAACACATTGAAATAAAATGAAGTGCTATCGAAGTGTTGTAGGGTTTTCCTTGGAATTTTTGTTGAATCACTAGTTCATTTGTTTTCTCTTGAATACTAATTAAAAGGTTTTTTTTATCATTCGACTATACGATTCTTTTAGTCATGATTATAATTGAAAATCATCTGAAAATCGATCTATTGGGCCTAAAAGTTATTGGGCTTAAAATCTATTGGGCCTCTAATTTTGATTTTCCAATTGCAGCCGAGTACTTGGGCTTCCCCCAATACATCCCACCGTTCGCAACCGCCGTCGGCGAAAACATCGTAACGCCGCCGGACTTCCTCTTCGGCGTCAATTACGCGTCCGGCGTAGCCGGCATCCTCGACGAAACCGGCCGAGCAGGGGTAAAAAGGGAAATTCACAAAAATAAACACATAAGTCCAAATTTTGTTGTACTAATTAACTAACTTTTGGTACTATTACAGGGGAACGAATACCGATGTGGAAACAGTTGGACAACCACGAGGCCACGTTGGCCAAGATATTGGAGCGGATGGGTGACGTGGCGGGCGCAGCCAACCACGTCAGCAAGTGCTTGTACACGTTAGGGTTCGGAAATAATGACTTCTTGAACAATTACTTCCGACCGGAGTATTACCCGTCCAGCCGCCTTTACACCGTGGAACAGTTTTCGAGGATGCTTGTTAATGATTACACCTTGGGGATTCTGGTACGTGCCGTATTGTAGTATATACCATAATGGCGGGTAAATTGCATGGAAAAAGATACGTTATTTGATGTCACGTGAAAGAAATGGAATATACTACGAGAAAATGTAGTATTAGGGACGGTAATTCGGGACCGTACAAATAAACGGTCACTATAATAATGGTGGCTAAAGTTCTTTAGTGACCGTTTAAGTAAATTTAGTGACCATTTTCACGTTTTATTGACCATATTTATAGTTTTGAAGACCGTTTTACGGTCGCTAATACTGATTTTCTTCTAGTATATATATTTTGGCAACGTGAGTTTTAAAATCTGATTTATAATTGGAATTGAATTTAAGGAGAATTGATAATTTTATTAAAATTTTTCTTTTTTTCGCGATGGATTTGGTGAAATCTAGAAACAATATTGTCAATTCCTTCCCATTTGTGCGGGAATTGAATTCTAAATTGATGACAAAATCGGGCCCCAATCGATATTGAAGTCAGTACTAATTTGATCTTACACTATTAGATAACAAAAATATGTAACTAATGGTTTCGTCAATTAATCTCATTCATCATCTTAGTTGTAGTAGTTGTCATCATTGATATGTTATCGAATCATTGTATAATTTAAATATGTGACGTATTAAGAAACCCTGTATAAACTAATTTTCATTCCTTTTGTCCAGAAACTGCACGGATTTCTAGGTACTACAAACTGCGTATTAACAAAAACTATAGAAACAAGTCATAAACCTCTTCCAAATACTCGAATTATCCGAATGATGTAGCAATCATCTAAATTTTTCTCGAGTTTTTTGTTTGAAGGTAACGTATAATATAATCGTATATTAATTAAGAACTAATTAATTTTTTTCCCCGTCCTTTTATCCAGAAACTGTACGGATTAGGAGCAAGGAAAATCGCCGTGTTTCCGGTGGGCCAGATCGGATGCATCCCGTTCTCGATCCAGACGTTCGGAACCGACGGATCGCCGACCGGTTGCGCCGAGAAGATAAACGACGCCGCTGACATCTTCAACGGCCATCTCAAATCCGTTCTCGATAACCTGAACCGGGTCCTGATCGGTGCCGAGTTGGTGTACATCGGACCCGGATCCGACGCCCTTAAAACGACCCGACTTAACCGCACCAGCAATTCTTGTACGCATCCCTAACCTTACTTAAATAGCTAAATGGTTACGTAACTTTGAATCGGGTTACATATTGGTCACTTGACTTTAAAAATTGGACGGAATTTTGTTTATTTTAACGTTACGGTTTTTATTGGTTAATTTAGGATGTAGATCGTAGACTTGTTGTAACTCGAGAAATCAAGTTGAAGGATAAAATGGATTTTGTGACACTTTTAATTAGTTCATATCTAATTTATATCGGCCTATCGGGTAATTTTGAGGCGGATTACGTATTATAAGCTTGAAAGTTTCAGATGTTGTGTATTAGTACCGTAACTTACAAATGAGTGGATTAGATTTGTCAACATTTATAAATTACGGAACTAGTTATTACGCAACATTTGGAATTTTTGAAGTTGGTATGTATGTAACCGGACTTTTCACCATTATAAAAAAAAAATGAAATTATTTACGAAAGTAAATACCATTTGAAATTATGGAAGAAACTAGCAATTTTCGCCCAAAACCTAGGCGAATTCGCCCAGGGTACAGAGCCAAATATATGATGGATCATACGTGTCTAACAGTCATGTCGAAATTCGTCTGTACCAGATTTAGGTAACGTGGACAAGCCGTGCTGCCTTGTGAACCCTAAGCTCGGACAATGCGTGAAGAACGAAGCGCCGTGTCTCGACAGAACAGAGTATGTCTTCTGGGACTGGTTCCATCCTACGGAGGCTTTCAACTCGAACACCGCGAAAGAAGCGTTCGAATCAGTCCGACCACTCGTTGGCGGCGATTCTGATGGTTCATACGCCGCTGCCATGTAGGCTGCCGCCGGCGGCCGGCGATGCGAAGAACAATGGATATCATTGTTATGAATAAAAGCTTATTTGTATGCTCTCTGCATTGCCAGAGTTTTTTAATTTATTTTTCAAATTTTTGGGTGTATTTTTATTAAGGGTATGTAATAAGTTAATAAGTGGCCCTTTTATATTGTGAAATTTTTCCTATTTGATCCTTTGTGGTCAAACCGAATCGAATTTGGTTTGGTAGACGAGTTCGATTTCGGCCAAAGATCATGATCGTGATTGTGGCCAATTTCAAATTCGTCCAATCGTTACTAATAATCAAATTGAATTTGATTGACTGAATTGAGCAAATTCAAGCTATTTTGAACAATCTTGGATAATATTACATGATTTTGGACATTTAAATCACGAGTTTGAACATTGAATCATGAGTTTGACAAGTAAACCATTTATTCCTCTCTGAGTCGGACATATAATTCACAATTTTGAACCCATAAACAATTTTGGGCCAATTTCCGCACCAAATTCATGGTTGCGACCGATTTTAAATTGGATGAATTTGAAACATGCTGAATTCAGTCAAATTTTTTGGTTGGACCGAAAACCTGAGACCGAAATGCATGTAGTCAAGATATAAACCCTAAATCCGGCCCATCAATATCCAAATCTTCAAACCACTCTTGGGCCCAGCCCGGCCCACATTAGAGAAATACCATAATTATTCACCAAAACAAAGCACCACTTGAGTCAACGGTAGACATAAAAAGTCAAAGCACAAATGTTCTACTTTCACAACAGAAGTTGTTGATACTGAACTGGGATATGCCCTTCTTCTTCTTCTTCATGATCATCATCTTGTTCATGAGACTGTAAAGCATTCGGTTCGAAGTAATTTCGAGACCCGAATTCGTGATGCTGATGCTGATGCTGATGCCGATGCACTATCTCGTAAGAGTTGTTGCTCTCCATCTCTTGCTTCCTTTCTGTCTCAGCAATCTGTAGTGTTCACCATAGCAATGTTCATGTAGATTGATAGATAGGAAGAGCAAATTTTGGATCAAATTTAGGGTTATGAAGATGAACCTTGGCTCGAAGGAGTTGGTTGTTGTTGTGTATGTCGATTTCCTGCAAGATTTCGATAGGAAGAGCAAATGTTGGACCAAAATCGGTTAATCATTGATTGACTGATTGGTCAATCGGCCGAGAGATATGATTAAGCATTTTTCAGCAAATCGGTTAACTATCCAATTATAGTTAACTGAACTTGACCGAAACAACATTTAAATAACGAGTTCTAATGCTAATGCTTATCTGCATAATGTATAATTTGCAATATTCTTCCATTTACATGGAATTTTTACATTTTATTTCAATTAAAAGTAGGTTAAATCAGTCACGGTAAACTAAATCAGTATAAGATTCGGTCAAAACAGTCTTCTTTTGCCCGATTTTTTGGCCGAATTCACTCGAAAAGAAATTAAGAGTAATGTACCCGCTTTTGCATGTACTCTATCTCGGCGAACATCAGCTCGCTCTGCAGAAAATTTCGAAGAGTTAGAAACTAAACAAATTGCAACCCTTAGATCATAACACAATATTGAAGAAGATTAAGAAGTAAAGTTTGAACCTTTTTGGATCTAATTTTGCTAATCCCTTTCTCTAATTTGCTCTCCAAGTTCTTGAGCTCCTTAGCATTAAGCCCTCCCAAAGATTCTCCAACAATGTGTCTAGATGAGGAATATTCACAGTTGTCGTTGTTGTTGTTGTTTGCCAACGTGGCAAGATTCCTGTTAATTGCCTTAAAAAACCCATCTTTTTTTCCTACTATCCAAACACACCCTAAGAAAAATGTTTGTAATTAATTAATTAATTACCTGTTTGTGTTTAGTAAGTTGCCAATTTGTTGCCTCAGCTTTGCAGATTCTCTTTGATAGTACTGTTTTTGAAACATAGTGGGTTATAGTTAGTGAAGAGTCAATTGATGGGAATCGGTTCGGTTTGATTGGATTTGGTTTTCGGCCTTTCGGGTTACTAATGATTTGTTTATGTATATAAAATGCACGGTCAATGTAGAATCTTTGTACCGTTTAAAACTCGAGTTTTCTTGCACTTGACGCTAGTTGTTAACATAGACATTGCCGAGCAAAACAACAACAAGACGATTGATATCATTCGTTTTGGGAGAGGAGAGTATCTGATCAAGGTTTTCAAAACCGTATTGTATTAGTTGTTTGTGGGGTTCAACAACTAAATAAGTTAGCTATCAAAACGAGCTATGTAGGCCAACAACCAAATTTCAGAACGAGTATTCCATTAGTATTTACCATTTTACCAAAAAATTTAATGAACAAGAAGTTACTAAGCCGGGTTTCTTTCTCGTGTATACCAACAACCGAAGAAACTTATTCGGGTTTCAATTCAACCACAAATCGAAACCCGTTTCCATCCATAACTAGAATTACTCAAAACCCTAATTTGGGTATGATCCAAACCCTTAGAACAAACCAAAGTTTGGTTCTTGACCCAAAATAGGCATAAGTCCAATCAATGCTCTTGCCCACTAGTACAACTATTGGGGCAAATCAATCAAAGGCTATCAAAATGTGTCAAAATCAAAAGTGACATATTATGAGAGGGACCATTTTCCAATGAGTTTTTAAGGTAAAAGACTGATTTTTTTTTTTTGTAAAATATAAATTAAAATTATGGGATTTTGAGATTTGGGTTGCTTCGATAATGTATGTACCTGAACATTTGTCTCAGTGACAGAATCGGTGGTAGAAGGGTCTGAAGTGGCCTTCTTGTACCTCTCTATTGTGCCTTTAACGCTGTTTTGAAATTTACAGCATGAAAAATGAAATAAATTAACGATGAGATATACAAACTTTTCATAATCAAGGAAAAAAATACGGACTCACAATAGTGACAAGCGTTTTACTATGATAGGAGAGTTACGATCGAACATTAATACTAGAAAAATCATATCACCAAACAACAAAGGATGTTTACTAATAACTTCTCATCATCAAGGTACAGTTCGACTAATATCTAAGATGCATATTAGAAGTTTGTTATCGTTTGGATGAGAAAAAATTCTATCTTTGATATATCAGATGCATCTAAGAAGATTGATTTATGGTTTCTTTGCAACCGTTTGATCTAAAAGTGACTTGAGATACAATTATAACAATCAAATTCACGTATCGAATGCATCTGAGATGAAATGCTATCACGAGGATAGCTATTTCGGTCCTAGGTTATAAGTGATGTAATGTAACATAGTCAAATCAAACAAACTCAAACAATACTAAGATAATCCATAATACGAAACCTCTTATTTGAAGGGTTTGATTTCAAAACCTTAACTTCGTCGAGGCAACTGATTGGCTGTCAACGGTCATTGTTAGTGCCACGTGTCAAAAACCCATTACTTGATAGACAACAACTATTATAATATTAGTTTATTAGCCACCTCGATTGGAGTGTCATTAACTATCAATTCCTAAGTAGCAAAATGAGTTGGGATTCGTATAAAGCCCTTTCGGCTGTCGAGTTGGCAACAGAGGCTATTATAGTGTAAGTTCTCAAGTTGCATGGAAAGAAGAAAGAAGCTATCAAGATTGGAGCTTTGAAGGTAAAATCCTAGGGTTTGTGAGTTTCCAATGGTATTGTTTCGAACCCTAAACCAACTCGGTTTGGGTCGTCTTTCCAAAGTTTACTCAGTTATTTCTACAGTTGTCAAGAGCTAACCGGCTCGGTCTAGTCCCAACAATAGTCAATAATCCATAACTCGCCCAGTTGAAAATTTGCAATAGCTTGAGAGAACTGTGATCGGATTCACATTACTTGATAAATTCACAAATTTGATTAATTTGTGACCTTATAATCCAGTCAAGATATAGTTGGATGGATATATCCACAACATATGATTAACTTGTAAACCTTAACACGATTCAATCACATAACCCGACTAACTCATAACCATCAATATGTGACTCGAAGAGTCTGCAAGTTTATTAACTTATTACCAACATGTAATCCAAATCAACACGTGACTTGATAAATTCATCACACATCAAACCGAAACCCAATTAGCGATAAAAAAAATTAGTTAGACTAAACCCTAAACTGGATTTTAGGGTTATTTCTTCCGAAACCCTAATTAAAATCCCTTCTGCTTCAAACCCATCACAGATCTAGTTCACAAATCATCAAAATTAAAATCAAAGAAGAAAAATTTCACTAATTTGTAAGCTAAAGATCCCATTTTTTTACTCATTAACCAATGAAGTGGGTTAGTCATTAAACTCAATGAAGTGGGTTAGTCATTAAACTCATGACCTGTAACCCGATCGACTCATGACTCGATTAACCACAATCTAATTTACTAAGATTTTAATCTTATGCTTCAAACCCATCATAGATCTAGTTCACAAATCATCAAACCAAAATCAAAATGAAAATTTTCACTAATTTGCAAGCTAAAGATCCAAACTTTTCACTCATAGCCTCCTAATTAACTAAGAAAGCAAATGAAAAAAGAATCAAGATTTCAATCTTCTGCTTCAAACCCATCATAGATCTGGCTCACAAATCATCAAACCAAAGATAAAAACTTCCACTTTGCAAGCTAAAGATCCAAACTTTGCCCTAGAAATTAAGATTTTTAATTTACTTAATTAACTTACTTAGCACTAATTACCTGTTGTTAGCATACTCATAGAGGCGTCCACGGCTCGAGAAGACAACAAGAGCAACCTCAGCATCACAAAGCACAGACAACTCATAAGCCTTCTTCAAGAGCCACTCCTCCTCTTGCAGAAGGTGACTTGTCGATTCGTCGTGTTCTCGATTCGCTTGATCTTGATCTTGCCTCTCCCACTTGATGAAGATGATGACGACTTCATCGTCGTCTGATCTGGGGATGAATCTTCCATCATCATCATCATCATTGGTTGGCAGCCATGGATGGTGATTGTGGAGCTTAGTGTTGGAGCTCTCTATTTGGGTAAAGAAAGATGGGAGGTGAAGAGAGGAGATTGGTGTGGTGTTTATAAATGAAATGATTATCCTTTCTTGTTTTTTTTTTTCATGGTTTTCGAGCCAAGATGGTTGAATCGGTGGCTCACGTGGTTCAACCAATGGCGTAACGAGGATTGAAATATAGACGTAGTACTAACTATAAATACAGAAAAGAGACTGTGATTGAATGTTGTTTAGTTGAAAAAAAATGTGAATTCAGATAATTTTAGATAGTATATTATGATTATTACTTATTATATGTAGTTATTAAGTTGAATTTGACCGAGCATTTAACCAAAACCAAGAAGTGAGGGAGGCGAATTTCAAATACCCTAGAGTCGAACCTTTGAAACTATCAATTTTTAAATGGATTTTTTAGCTTGATACCGCGAAAAGGGAGCTTGGACTCCTCAGCTCCCTCAGTTCTGTCACTGAGTTCGACCCATGAACTGTAAACTATAGTTGAACTATCATTATATTAGCGACGTGTTTTCTCGTGCCTTCCAAATTTAACCATGAACCACTACTAATAAAAAAAAACAAATTAAGTTTGTGCTGAAATATTTTCGACATATGGTGTGAAAATTGTACTAGTACATACAAATTTCAATATTATTACAGTTCATCACGATTCAACTACAATTTATTACGATTTTAATCAATTGATTCGAGTTCGGTATAATTCAAATACCAACGACGTACACAACCCAACCAAACCAATCACCAACCCTATCTAATGCCTAATGCCTACAATCTATTATCTATACATGTAACCTTTCATTGTGGACACACTTTGACATGACATTTCTCCCTTCCTCGTCATGTCAAAAAGTTCATTAAAAAGGTGAGTTGTTCATATGCTAATGTATCTAGTGTTAATTAACTTAGTATATTTAATTAGTGTTAAACTAACGCAAAATAACACTTTGACCCCTTTACTTTGTCAATTCAACGAATAGCCTCTATATTATAAATTGCTCTATTTATCTTTTTACTTTTGACTACTTTGTCATTTGTGTACTTCTGTTTCAACTTTCGTCTTAGTACATTAAATTTAGACACAACTGTACTCGACGAAGCGAGATATCAGAAGTAGGAGACAACGAGTTGTCCAAGAAGGTAAATTTGAGAGATAACATGAAGAGTATAGTCAATATGAAAAGTTTTAAAAGTTTTAAAATGATTTTTATTCATCAATTTTATCCTATTTAATTACTTGGTAAGCTAATATATGGTAAAATGCACATTAATTAACGCCACGAAAGTTAAAATAAAAAAGCCCAAACGACAAAGTAGTCGAAGTAGGAGGAGTAAAGCAATTTATAGTATAATGGCCTAATATAGTATCAATTAACATTACGAAAGTTGGAACGAAATGATTCAAACAGCAAAGTAGTCGAAGTGAGAGGAATTAAAGAGCAATTTATAATAGTATAGGTGGATATAGGTTAAGTTTGCAAAGTAGAGGGCCAAAATGTTATTTTCCCAAGTTTTAATTAGTCCAATTAATCATCCTTCAATTGTTCCTTGATCACGTGATTAATTCTGACCAAAACACTTCATACCCAAAGATACATAAATATACACAGAAACGGTGTCGTATAGTCCCAAAACGACGTCACACCAAGCATTATTCATCCACCCAAAATAAACACTTTGCTCACTTAGCTATATTCCTTCAAGGGAAAGGAGCTCTGAGCTTCATTTCGACCGGCTCGACCTCGATCTTGAACCCTTTACCGTGCTGCTTCCAGTAATCGGCCATCGGGTTAATCCACTCGGGCTCCGCAATCTCCAACCTCGACTCTCGCATCGCCTCGGTTAGGATGTTGTACTTGAGGTCCCTAGTTCGGACTAGCTCGGGGGAAGGGACTCCCATGTTCACCCCTTGGGGCGAAACCATCAATGACGGTGTCCCCATCGGAAGCCTGTCGCCTCGGTCGAGCTGCCACGTGCACCAGAACTTGCCGTAGCTCTTGGCTAAGTTCTCGAGCTCTGGCTTCATTACCAGTTCTGGGACCCTGGGGTTCACCCAGATGCCTGATTTTATCTGTGTCATGAACCGTTGCATCTCAAACTATATGTTATTCATGACATGATTTAGCTATGGTGTGATTTTCGGTACCTCGTAAGCGTGTGAGTGCCATAGCTTTTGCTCTTCTGGCGGTAGCGCTTCGAATATCTTGTCTGATACTATGTACTCCACTCCTGCATCGTGAAATTAAATCGTGAAATCGTAAGATTCTGATGTCCTAGCCATGAATTCGTGCCTATTCAACCTAACCCTGAACCCAATGATCAACCTAAGCTCGACACGACCATGAATTGACCAAAGCCCTAGCTAACCCCGAACCGATCGACCTATACTTCGAGCCACCCCAGTTAAGAACCGAACCGGTCAACCCACCCAATGGTAGATGTTGTCAATCCATGACTTCAAGCCACCCCATCTAAGCTCGAACCGGTCAATTCGGTCCAATTCACAACAACCACGACAACAATTCAAAATTCGAGCCAGACCAACCAGCCCGAAACCAAAATATTTCCAATTAACCAAACCAAACCCGATCCAACCCTGTTTCCTGTTCCAGCTGGACCGGTTGAACCACTCAAGCATCAACCAACCCGGACCGAATTCTGCCCCCTAAGTAACCACTAAATTAGAAATCTGACGTAAAAAAACACACAGCCGTGTATCATAGAAACACAATTCCGGCCAGACAAACCAAACCAGATCAAATCACAAACCAAACCAAAAATCGAACCTATGAGGCGGCCGTGGGACCCATCGGAGTCGTAAACGGCGCACTGTAGAAAATCCTGGTTGATCCGCGTACAATAGTGGTGAGTCTCGATCTGACGTGTCATGTCGTGGCTATAAATAGCGATGCTACATCCGTGCTGGCTGATCTGCTTCATCGGCTTCAAGCTCTGCAACATCATAGCACCTTTGTCCAACATGTGCTGCTCCATCGTCATCGGCTTCCCCGGCGGAATCGGCTCGCCGGCGCCCTCGACTTCCTTCGAACCCACCCCCGCCTGTTGATCGTCGCCGGGATCCATTTGTGTTGAGAGATTTTGGATGAGATCGTTGGAATTGTGCACAAATTTGGGGGGTTTTGTAGAGAAGGGTGGGTGATGACGTGGAGGTTGTGGGTTGTTGACACGTAAGATGTGAGGTGGCGGAGTGGTGTGTTTTGGGGTTGACAAGTGGATGAGTGTGAGGATTTTGTGATATTTGGAGAGTGTGATTTTCAGAACCGGATCGGGTCGAGTCGGTAAAGGATTCAAAGGTTTATTAGGGTTAAAACAGGATCGAACCAGAATTTATCTGTGTCGTAGGGGTGGTCGGCTCGCGGTCAGACCGACCTACCAGATCTGACATTGATAATATTGGTTTAGAGTATGATGTGTGTTTTAGGGATGGAGAACGGGGCAGGTTTGGGTATGATATGTTGTGGTTGATGAGTTTGGGAGGAAATGTGATTTGTGATACAATTTGAGTTTGGTCTCGATTCTTGATTTTTTTTTATTTTATTCTGTGGCTGATATTAGTTTTGGCATTTTTTCTCATTAATTATAGGAAGAAATTAATCATTTGACAGATGATTTAAGTTACGAAATTTGATGGTTAATGAGGTTATATAGCTCACCTTTCATAATATTAGATTATTGACTCTCTCAGGTAATCAATATCATCGTTACACTTGTCAGTCTATTGGCGTGTCATTACCAGTAAATACATATCACCTGTATTTTTTCTCTCAGTTTGATAAGATACAAATGTAGAGTGGAGGTTCCGAGACGTAATTTATTTATAGTATATCGTGATTTTTCAAATATTCTGATAGAAAATTACTCGAATATGATTGATTCTATGCAACACCAAGAAGAATTCCGTTTATAAATTTATAAATTTCAAATATCAAATACTAAATATAAATCAATTAAGCCTTAAGCCCAATTTATTTCAGCCCAATTCAATCATTACACGTGATCCTTCGCCGTCGACTTCTCACCGGAATCCACAGCTAGAGCATCAGTAACGACCGCCGCCGTCGCCGGAGTCGACTGAGGC
This sequence comes from Linum lewisii, assembly GCA_034768395.1. Classification (NCBI taxonomy): domain Eukaryota; kingdom Viridiplantae; phylum Streptophyta; class Magnoliopsida; order Malpighiales; family Linaceae; genus Linum; species Linum lewisii. Next base: position 396,600 of record CM068298.1, on the reverse strand, counting down.
CGATAAACATACCTCCTAGCGACGACGACGTAAACACAGAAATTCACCAAACTCAACACCGCTAGCAACAGATAGAACAAATTCAAATGATTCCGATTAATATTATTCCCGCCAAGCCACCCGCCGCCCTCGTCTTCCCCTCCGTCGCCCTGTTCACGATCTTCACCATAATCGTGCTGAGAAAGTAACCTAGCGCCATGGAGCTCCACAGGAAGCAAGTCGACATCGATTTCAACGCCCTGGGAGCCTCAGAGTAGAAGAACTCCAGCAATCCGATGTAAGTGAACATATCAGCGACTCCGAAGATGAAGAACTGGATCGAGAGCCAGAACGTGCTGATCGGGAGCGGCTCCAGCACCGGAAGAGCGTCGAGCATGCCGTGATCTCTCGCCACGGCTTTTCGCTTCACTTCCATGATCGATGCGGCGGCCATTGAGACACAGGAGAGGATTAATCCGACTCCGATTCGTTGCAGGTGAGTGATTCCGTTTGGATGGCCGGTGAATCGACGAATTAGGGGTACGAATAGGTGGTCGTAGATCGGGACTAGGATGATTAGGAATGCGATTGGGATTATAGGTAAGGAAGCTGGAGGGATTTTGAATGATTTGGTGATTGAGGAGTTCATGGTTAGACCTTGTTCGATTGAGAATGTTTGGAGCTGTGCTAGGCATAGTGTCATGATGATTGTGCAGAAGAAGATTGGTAGCATTCCTAGTAAGATCTTAGCGTTTTCGACTTGTGTTACTCTGCTTAGCTTCCATGGATTATGCTTCTGTTGATCTTCTTCTGTTCGGATTGCTGCTCTGTCTAAGAACTTGAAGATGTCTCTATGAGCTACGAATTCTACTTCCAGTAATCCTTCCTTCTCTTTGCTTATCTCATAGAGCTGGGAATGATCTTCTGGAAGTTGAAGCTTTCTGTTCCTGTAAGCTGCAACATAGACCTGCAGAAGATGAATTACTGGTTTGTTAATGATGAACAAAGAAAGGGAAATTGGGGGTTTGAATTGTGATGATTGATGAATGATGATCACACCTGCATAATCTCAGTGAGGGCTGTTGATCCTTCAACTTGTTGAATCCTGTACAGAGGCAATCCTCCGATGAACACGAGTATACCGACACCAATAGCTACACAACCAATCCCGAACCCCCAGTCCCATCCTTTGCGGTCTTGGATCCAAACGACGAACGTGATGCTGATTGCACCTCCCGTGCAAACCGCTAGCAACAGATAGTTGAAGAATCCGGATCGTTGTCTGGCCTCTACAGGGTCTTTCTCATCAAATTGATCAGCTCCATGTGCTGGTAATGATGCTTTTAGGCCAGCTGATCCAGCTGCTAGCAAGTAGAGAGCTATGTAGAGATATGCAGCATCTCCTCCTTTAAGCTTCTTGCAGGTTACGGTTGGGTCAAATACATTGCAAACGGGTGGCTTCATGCTCGGGTGGTGCGCTTGGATCGCTAGCAATGCTAGTCCCTGTACACAAGAGATAGCAGATTCATAGACGAGTTAAGCAAAGACAAAGGGAGCTCGAGATTAAGATCGAGATCGAGCTCATTACCAGCATCTCGAGGCAAGCAGAGAAGATGACAGCTTTGAACCTCCCGATGTAAGCATCAGCAAGGATAGCCACTAGTATGGCGAGGATGTTGCTAACCCCCATGAAGTTCGTCAGCTGGTTCGCTGCCTCGGCCACTTCCAAGTGCATAATGCTGTTGAAGTACGTCACCAAGTTCACCGCCAGTGCTAGAGTGGCTATGTTCTCGCACCCGATCCCAACTGCAAACACACACACAGTCAGAAAGTTCAAAGCTTTACAAGGTAAACTCCTTCATTTCTTTCTTGCAACTGAAGAGATTTAGAAAAACACATGCCTAGTATGCAGAAAGCAGTCTTGATTCCTCCATGCTTGTGCTTCTGAGCTGGTCGTCCCTTCCAATCCACCTTCCCTTCAATAACCCCATGTTTCTCCTGCAAAAACGGATCATATATGAAAATGTAAGCCAAGTTAACATCTTAATCTATATAGAGCTATGAAGAAACTGAAAACTCTACCATGGCTCTGCCTTTCAGATGATTATGAATAATCTGGGTTGATTTTGTGGCTTCATTTATAATCTTTTACAGGGGTTATTCCTCTTCTCTGGCAGGTTATGCAAGGCAGCCATTGATGCCTCCAATAACCTTGGGTTGTCCGGAACTCAGCATCCTTTATTAGTAATGCCGAATAAACAGTTTGCAGATGCCGACATGATCAAGGTTAGTTAATTGCAAGGTTGAAAGTTGAGTTCTGATTTTGCCGTCTTGGACTTTATAATATTTTAGTTGGTAATCGGTTGGCGCTATTAACTTTGGAGTGCAGTGCACTGGTATTGTCGAAACTCACTATTCTTTGATGCTGACATTGTTAAGGTTTTGCCTGGTTATTACCTCCTACTCTTATTGGAGTGCGACTTGAGCTTTGTCAAAGTGTGAATCTTGAACATACATGTTTGTCTGATGTATAACAAATCTAAAGGGTATAGAGATCTAATTTCCTTCAATATTACTCCAGATTGAGCTGTTAGGGGGGCGGTTTTATTTCGCTGCTAACACCTTTTTTTGTATTCGTCGTGCTGGACATGTTACTCGAGTAACACCGATGTAACTTGTTATTCGAGCAACACCCCAGATAACATGTCCGCCACGGCAAGGTGTCAGCACAGAATAACAATTGGTTAAGGGGGCACGTTATAATCACTCAGCTTACCTTTTTCTGATTGTCTTCTTATGCTAAACGTCTCACCTTCTTGCTTGTCAGCATCGAAACATACGTTACTAATGCTGCATTTATGTTGTTTTACCTCTGAGGGTCACGAAACTTGATTACTTCCGATTGGCTTAAGATAATTCTGGGCAGAGATGATTGATTGAATGTTGGTTTATGTTTTGCAGAAACTGAATTACTCTCCCAGTGAGCTTGATACATGGAAGGTATTTGTACTGAACTAAGTTGTTTCTGCATTTTTTGGATCAATCGACTTGAACTTTGCATTGGTTCATGATGCTTTCAGTTTATAGCTGGAAATAGCTATGTTTGATGATGGATTGATGTCTTTCTTATGCAGCTCGAGCTTCGACCGGTGATGCGACTCTTTCTTCATCACCGAACTAAATGAGTAGTCTTTTTATATTATAAACAAGTGTTTTTCATACATTCGGGCCAACCAGACCAAGCTGGGTTTTACCCGAAAAGCCTGAAACTCTAAATTTGACAAACTAAACCTGACCTGACCCCTTTATTCGGATTACCCGAAGCCCGATTTTACCGGTCTGGGACGGGTTGAGTTCCCACCCTTAACAAAGAGGCTAATAGACTTAGTTTTAAGGGTTTTTACATTGAAATGAGGTTTCCTAAATTGGCAAATTCATGTAAGAAGGACCACTAGTTTCCTATTGGTTCATTCTAAACCAGACTTGCAGAATCATGGTATGCTGGCCTGTGAATTCTTTCATACTGTTTTTGGCTATTACTTAGGCCAAATGGGTGATTATCATTTCGTACCCTAATAATCAACTGAATCGTAACATGATTCAAAAGTTGAGAATCACTTTGTAATCCGATCCAAAATTTCAGAAATATAAAGTATTTGAATGAACCAAAAGATTCTCGATATAATTCCATATAAATTACTCCAATCACACACTCTATCCATATAATCGCAAATCTCATCCTAATTAAGTCCTTACCGAAGATTTCACAAAGCATATAAGCACACAAAAATTCCACCCCCAATTCCCCAACTCAACCCCCCACAAATTTTATCATTCAATCAAAGATATGAACCTCGCAACGAAGATCCTAGTCATCGTCGTAACTAGCTCGCACCTATTTTTATCCTCGGTCGGGGACCTGAAAGATGACGTCTGTGCCATGACCCCGGTCGAGGATGCGTGCTACTTGTGCTTTGGGTTCAAGAAGGATGTCACGGACAATCAGGACACGCGAGGGCTAGGAGGCACGGCCATAAACTGTGCACTGGGCTCGTTGATTCGTGTTCGTAGATATTTCGCGTCCCCCAATCATCCGAGCGACACGTGTAGTAAGTGCGTGGATTTCATGGACTCGGCCACCGAATCACAGCCATTCAAAACTGGCTTGATGAGGACTACAGGAAATCGCAGGATCAGTTGAATTCGGCACGTGAGGATGGGAAACAGCTTTGGAACATAAACACTTGAAATATCAATAATTCAAGAAGGAATGGATCAGAAATAACTAGATATGATGTTTCGTAAACATAAAACACTACACCTTATTTATCTCGTAGAACTCATGCTGCCAAGACCCTTATTATCTTTATGTTTGCGAAACCAAACACTTGTTTTGGGTCGTGGATCAATACGGGCTTGTAGTTGTTCAAGGCCCACGGTAGAATTGGGCCAAAGGCTTCTAAGTCCAATGGAGTCGCTATAAAACTCACTTTTTTTTTATGTTGCCTTTTTTTATAAATGATAACTGAATTAATCATCATAAATATCCATGTGTTAGGCAGAGCGTCATAGGGGTGGAAATTGGTCGGTTAGTGGTTAACCGTAACCATTTTTTGGCCAAAACATGAATCAGAACCGTACCCTAACTAGAGAACCGGGTAATCGTAATCGTAACCACTTTTGCTATGACATGCACAGTTATTGTAGCCAATTGTTATTTGAATCCATGCGGCTATCCCAAAATCTGCAACTAGTCAAGATTTAATGGTACAACTTCAAAATTGTAGTCCAGATTTATTATAGCCAAATGTTATTTGCACTTAGTCCAGATTTAATGTTCAAATTATTTGTTTAGGGTATTGCATTTTTAGGGGGTTTTGTCCTTTGTCATTAAAAAATAACAATACAATAATGTTCTCAACGTAACCATAATAATTTTAACAAAAAGTCATAAATTCTAGAATTTACGTATACCCGGTTAAAATCGGCTTGTGTCGGTTAACCAAATAATTAACCGTAATAACCGTTTACTCGGTTATAGGAAAAAACCATACACCGAAACCGATACAGCTACCGGTTTTCAGTTAACCGATAATCGTCTTTACTATTAATTGCACCAAACAAGTCCCTCTACTTAGAACATATAACAAACAAGTTCTTCCGTTACATATGTGACAAATGGCGTTGCTGAATTGTTGACACAAGTGACACGTCACTGACCTGTAGGTTGTTAGAGTTTACACGTCAGCCGATTGGAACGTCACCAACCCTAAACGACGTTGTTTTTTTTACTATTTGCATTATCTGTTGCTAATAACCCTGAGGGACTCATAACACAAAGTTGTAAAGTTGTAACCAATTTTATTAGATGTATTATCCCATGAACACATTCACATATATCAATAACATGTGATCGATGGATACTCTCTTCATATTATTACGGGTGGCTTGTTCGGATCATAATCAGGCAGCAACTGTTTGAGCGTACCAGTAGACGCATAAATATACACTACAACATAACATAGCTACGGAGGCAGATTCATGGAGGCACATAGAATATTTGCCTCTAAATATACTTTTAAAGAACAGATACTATATGTGCCTCTATAGATGAATATATCTGCCTCTAATTGTATTTTATTTATTATTTTAATATTAATAAATAATTTTTATAGTTTTAGAGGCAGATAATTTATAATTGCCTCTATAAGTCAATACTATTACATCTTTTAGAGCATATAATTTATAACTGCCTCTATAAGTTATATGAAAGCTCTTTTAGAGGCAGATAATTTGTAACTGCCTCTATAAGTTTTTTGTCTTACACAAAAAAAACTCTTTTTGAGGCAGATAATTTATAATTGCCTCTATAGGTTGTATAATTAAAATTTTTAGAAGCAGATAATTTATAATTACCTCTATAGGTTGTATGATTAGCTTTTTGACAAATAATTCATCTATCTCTATATGATGAATGATTAAAATTTGTGAAGGTAGATAACTTGTAAACTTTGTATTATTTTGTATCGATAAATGTTAGATAATATATAATTAATTATATATATAATAAACGTTAACAATTTTCTTTTCTAATAATGAGTAAGAAAAAATTTTCATTTTTTCAATTTTGATTTCTTTTTCTTGGCATAGTTTCTCCATATCATTGAGTTTTATAATTTATATTTAAAAACTGCGTAAGAAGTATCAGTAAGTACTCCTGAGCCAAGTGGTAAGAACTAAGAACTTAGCGTATTTCCTTGGTTCAAATCCCATAGATAGCAAAATAATAGAGAGTAATATATGTAAATAGTGGAAGAGTCCAATAAAGGAAAATGCACTGGTAGGAGTAAATTCTTTTTAAAAGCATATATATATATATGCCTCTAAAAAAATATACCAGCAACAAAAATAAGTGTCTCTAAAAGGTGGCTAAGATGACATATATGTGTTGTTTAAAGAGCGCAATTGCCAACAATTATATCTGCCACTAATTCTTCCATTTAGTGGTAGATAATATGTGACACCGTAGTTGCCTCTAAAGACTTTTAGCCGCAGCAGCGTTAGTGGCACTTAACTATCTGCCTCTAAAACTCTATAGAGGCAAAAAAAATGCTTTTTAGAGGCAAATAGTGTGTGCCTCCGTAGCCAGGTTTTGTTGTAGTGATAGCCACTAGAATCACCCACATGAGCCAAGAATTTGAGCTCCTCGGTCGGAGGGGACAAACCCATCCATTCATTGGAGCAGTCAAACACTTGCTTAAATGCTGACTCGAACCGTGCCATGGAATCTACATAGTTCGACTTCCTCCACATCCTCACACCTTCAATCAGTAGGTCGATTGCTGAGTCGTACCGGTCTATGCATCTCAAACACCTCGATGTCAAGCCACCATCCTTGGAATTGGAGGAAAAGTCGATCAACTTTCCACGCATGGACATCACCTGGTGGAATGCACACATTACGGTCGAGCCACTTAGCCCTCGTAGGTCCTCGTGGCTAGTGATGGCCTTCCTCGAGTCGAAGCAGGCCTTGCAGTACTCGGTGTGTCTTGATCGGTCACAAGTTCGTACGATTAGAATCGGGTCTGCGTTTAGGCTAGGTGGGAATAGTAGTAACAAGATCACCATGGATAAATGCATGATCATCTTGGCTGAAGATCAATTTAAGATTTGGTGTGAAATTTCGAATCGTGGCTGAATTAGGGTTTATATAGTGAGTAGTAATGATATGTTATCCTTTATAGACGTGTGGTTTGGATTTGTAATTAATAGAAAGGATTTCACTAATTGATATTGTGATTAAAATTATGCAAGATTATATGAATAGAAATTACTGTTCTTGGTGGTAATTAATTAATTTTGTATCTTTTTGAAATTTTGTTCTTAACAAGTACAATAAGTGTATAATTCATTTCTCATTTAGCCAACCCAATTTATTGAGATTAACTTAATTAAGGATCAAATTGGTCATTAGTTTTAGGTAACACAAGAATATTAATGCTACTCGAATCGATCTATGGAGCCATTGATTCGAAGCATACAACTCGATCATGGGTAGTCACCGAAGCCACGTTCAAATCTCAGCTTTTGTTGCTTGCAAAGGCCCGCAACTTGTAAAATAAATCAATGATTGGAATATGTTGCTGCCGGGAATTGCAGGATTGGATAGTAACATGATTCATCTGTCTTGTTTAATGTTTGTGAAATCATACTAATGATGGAGACTTGCCATTTGCTATAGTTTATAGTACAAAGTGAAGATGAACATCGTACTTAACTTACTGTTGTTGGAAGCCACCTACGAAACGACAGTGTACTGCTTATGTGGAACGAGGTGTTTAGATCCTTAAAATGCAATGTACAAAATACTTGCTAATTACGACATACTATTATAAGCTTACTATCATCGGATATGGAATATTCGCACATGCATTATTTTTGTATATACGTAACTTCCTCTTTTGACCATTATTATTGATATGAACGTGTAACAATAATGGCGATCGGGCACCACAACTACTGCGATCGAATAACTACAACTATTGACGATCGACAACAAAACTTGACGATCGACATACCACAACTGTAACGCTGCGACGGCCTCCTACGCCACGACTCTCGGGTGGCGTCGCGAGACGCCTCTGCTACGGTGCTTCGCTTGCGGTCGCCGTCCGCGGATGCGAAGAGAGGAGCACGTTCCAATGTGCCCTGCGCTCCCTTCTACTCTTTGGCGATCGTGTGCATGCGGTGCCGATTGCAAGGAAGTGCCCTTCGCGATGCGGTGAATTGTGGCACATCACCGACACGACATGAACCCCTCGTTACTTTTATGTATTTTTTTTTATTTTTTAGTTGTAATAGTAATTAATTACCTTTGTATTAATGATTACTAATATTAATGTTACTATGGTTGGTAATTGACTTCTTCCGTCCTGTCTTGCTTGACACTTTATTTCCCTCTGTAATTATTAATAATATAATAGATGCAGTACAGTGCTGCCAAACAAGTTCGGATTATCTGAGACCCTTTCTCTCAATTCATCTGAGGACAGCCAACGTCCGATTGACAATGGTTTGATCCTACGGTCAAAATGAAGAGAAAGTGGGATAAGGACAATATAGACAATTCATAAAATGAATGAGCGGAAAAATTGGTTTTCCTTAGTTCAACTTTTTGGTCTGACAACTTTTTCTTCTCCTTCTAACTTTTGCATACAAATTTCTAAATAAATCATTTTCTTTCTCACTTACTTTATTACTTTAAAATTTTCCCTATTATTAGTATAATGTCCATAACTAATTTTACAATCGTCAAAACAATTTTATTCTTTCACAAATGTTATTTGTTTATTTTTTCAAATCTAATGACATCAATTTTGATATGTTTTATTTGATTTTTGAAGAAAAAATCTAATTGATTCGTTGGTATTATATTCGTCTTATGACGTATCAAAGATTTATAACATGAGATAAAGTTGATGCAATAACGAACAATAGTATGTTATAGATTAGTTATCAGATAATCAATTCTTTCAACAAGTTAACTGTATCATGGTTTTGTTACGTCATCATTATGTTATTTATGTCATTTTTAGGTCCTCATTATGCCATTGTTATGTTCATATTATGTTCTTGTTATGTTTATTTTATGACAACATTACAATCATATAACACTAGCATAACATTTAGAAGCTTATGATTTTTGTGTATAACTTAGAGTTTTGTGTAAATTAGGCTTTTGGTTTTAGTATAATGCGTCAAAATGTGAACCTCAACAGTCATTGTTATGTCATGTTTATATCATTGTTATGTCAATTGTTAGAGCTTATGTTTTAGTACAACACATCAACACGTGAAACTTGAATAAACGTAGTTATGTCATGTTGTTATTATATCATGGTTATGTTATTGTTATGTTTCTAATACATCATCGTCATGTTGTTATTATATTGTTATGCCATTGTTGTATTCTCAGTATATCACTGTAATTATGTTGTTATATTACTGTTATATCATTGTTATGTTCCTAATATGTCAATGTCATGCTCTTTTTATATCATTGTTATGCTCTTGTTATATTAAACATTCATATAATAGTTGTTCATTAAAAAACAGTCATATAATAGTTTGGAGGAAAACATAGAGATATATACAAACACATGTATTATATAAACAATGATATATTCGAGTTATAATCAATCATCAACAAAAATACATATCAATAAAAAATAAAACATCTTCAAGTGTCTCTTTGATGACTTCTTAGTTGACTTTGTCGTCTTTGTCTGAATCTTCCTAACTCGTCAAAGAAAATTTTCTTTTCATTCCTCCTTTTTTTGCACATATCAAGACATATATAACATACATATATTAGTCATATATTATACATATAGTAGTTCTGGGTTAATGAATTGTGTTTAATGTGTATGGATATTTTTGGTAGAAAAACGGGTGCAAAGCACCTTTACTTATTCATCGGAACAGTTCTGGGAAAATAGGTCTCTACATGGTCACTCCAGATAGCTCTATCAATCTCGTGGGGAAGGTACAATTAGCATGGAAACCAAAATCAAGGATGTGTCCGTAGTGGGCAAGCAGATCAGCGACTTTGTTGCCTTCACGAAAGATGTGGGAAATGGTGACTTCCCAGTTTCTACTGCGGAGCTCACAAATAATCTCGAGCGTCCGACCATGTCTAGAGTCCTCCTCCAGGTTCCCTAGGATAGCGTTTAATGTGTATGGATGAGTGGTGTTGGAATTTAATTGCTTGTTTGTAATCTTACAATGTGATTTGGTAGATGGTATTTGAATGGTTGGGGTTGTGTGGACTATGGAGTCTGATGGACTGAACACTGATGGGTGACCCGATCGAGTTGAGCTCGTGCGTTTTTGGTGATCCTAGTGAGTTGGGTGGTAGGCATCATTAGGTTGGAATTTTTGGCCGGCTTGCTGATAGGTTTGGTAGGTGGATCGATTTTATCAACTTTTTTTTTCATTTTCGTAAAGGATTAGAGCTGATTTGTGGGTCGCTCGTCATGTGTTATTTGTATTATCATAACAATATACAAGTTGAACACTTGTTGGAAGTTGAGATTGAGATGCACTTGAAACTTGTTACGTAGTTGAAACTTGTTTGACGTATTGAAATTTGTTTGACGTATAGTTGAATTGAACTTGTTCTCATGGGGGAGAATAGATAAGTTTGTTCTTATGGTGAAATTATAGTAAGAATATTTTTTCAATGTTACCAACTTACCATATTAATGAGAAAATCAAATTTTACGTTATATAATGATAATATTAATGATTATTGTGAATTCAATCTTTTGAAAAATGTTCCTACTTGTTATCGAAGTATAATAATACTCTACATTAAGAGTCTAATTAGATCATTCAAGAGATAGAGTTTGATCTTATCGGGCTAGGACTAGGTTGTTGAGTGAGAATTGACTAGAATCTCATGTTTTTTCTCCACGTTTTCAAAACAGAATAACGGATTCTAGACCCGGCCATCTTCGAAACCGATAACAAGGTAGTACGTAGCATTGGCAGTTAATGGAGAATCGATGGATGTGACGGAGTTTGGCAGACTTATCATGGCTCCTACATGGTTGTTTGGGTTAGGAGAGATAGAAATGTGGCCCCCCACGATCTAGCTCGTATTTCTGGTGTCACCGGTTACTGGAGTGAAACCTCCTGACTGTTATATTCAGTATGTAAGGTCGATTTGTTCTAATTTGAGTCATTAATAGTATCAGCCACTTTTGAAAAAAAAATATATATATTCTAGAGATTCCATGAATTTAGAATAACAAAAAATTGTGAAAGCAACCGAGTAGAGCACCAGGAGTAATGTTGATGTCGCCCTTTTAGAGTACGAGAATCTCGTCCAGAATCTACCTGCTTACAACTGAAACATCACCTTCAATATCAACATCTCCGCACCTTTCCCCTAATATTGTTGTCATAATTTTTGTATTTTTATAAATGTTGTCAAATAAATTTTGTTATAATCATGAATCATGATCATACCTATGTGTAATTTCGTGAAGTGTTAGGAAACAAAGAAGAAAATTTGGATACTACTACTAACTTTAGGAGAGTCGTGACAATATCATGCCACATTTGGTAGGCAGTTTCCAACTCTTCCTTATCTACCGACCCGATTGACTCGACCCGAATTTACCCGACCCGAGTATTAAATGACTACTGATTGGTTTGATTAGTCGGACTCTTTCAAGAATCGAGACTGTCAACTCTCATGAGACATTTTAAATACAGGCGGGATGGACAAAGTTAATCATTTTTATTAATGTTAGATCGAGATTAGATGATCAAGGTTGAACATGTTTATCAAATGTCAATCACAGTTGACTGCTTAACTTGCGTATGACTCCTATGTTACGTTATCCTAAGTTGTATGATTTACTCGACATTTCTAGGTCATATTTGATTGTGAACGAAAGATCGGTGTCCAAACAAGAAATCTCGAGCTAGAATATATGAAAAAAGGATACCATTAATCCATATACACACCCAACCAAGTTCTAAACCCCAAGCATATCATAATGCTATACAAATAAAAAACAGAGCATGAACCAATATTCCTAAGCCTTCCATCGAGATGGGTAAGAGTTGTCCCTCCTGTTGTTCCTGAAAGCACAGCAACCAACCGAGTAAACGACGATCAGCACGATGAGGAAGATGATGTTCACGATCGCGACTCGCTTCCAATCTCGCTTGAGGTTGTCGAGGAGGCCAGCCTTGCACGAGTTGCAGTTGAAGCACAGAACATCCGGCTGGTTCTCCCATGATGAACAGTCCGGGTTGGTCGAGTTTGTAGCAGTCTTGGTCCATGTCGTTGGGTTCACGAAGGTGTATCCACATTCATCTGATGGCTTGCAGCATCCGGACTGAAACCAAATACACAAAACCAATGCACAGATTGCAATTAGTTAGACATTTCGTCGAACACTTCGTGTTTTCAGCAATTTGATCACTACCCAGTTCACGAAATCAGTCAAAAAGTATCTGTAAAGTGCAGAATTCATCATATCTGACATTTCATCGAACACAAAATGACTTAAGCAAGAACAAAAACTTAAAAGAGGAATCCCAAAACACTTAGATGGGTAAGATATCATGTTTTCAGCCAGATTTTTTGAACTTTGATCACTACCCAGTTCATAAAACCAGTGAAAAGTAGCTGAATTGCACAAATATTAGGCATTTCATCGAACATTTCTGCACATCATGATTAAAGCAAACAACTTTTAACTACAAAGATGAAATCTTAACACTCTTGATGAGTGGGATATCATGTTTTGATCAAAGTTTTGACACTTAAAACTCTCTGAAATGTACTGTCTTTGACGCATTTCATCAAACAGCTTGTGCACATAATCATTTAAGCATAAACAGGACGGATTTCTACCAAGAAGAGCTAATTTCTGAGCAAAGAGATCAATACCCAATTCACCAATCACTTAGATTTCGAAAATCAAGACAGCCAATGATAGAACAAACAGAGTTATCCGAATTCAAACCCCACAATCCACCATGGAAAGTAAAGAAAAAGGTACCAAAAAGGTTCACAGATTGAAAAGGGAATAGCCTTTTTACCTGAAGAGCAGACAATCGCTCTGTATACAGCTGCTCAACCGTATCATCCAAATAACTCTGATTAAACTTGGAGCAGACTTTCCCCTCAATCAAGCAGCTCCTAATCTTCCCCCAATTCTTCTCACTGGTCACTCTCTTCTGAAGCCAATTCGAGTAATCCCCAAGCTCGTACTGCTTATACCCGCGATTCGACAATGCCTTCCCGGCTCCCCTGTTCGTGACGATGAACGCGAAGATCGTGAAGCAGAAGAGCAGGACGATCAGCAGGAACACGACGACGAGGTAGATCCAGAGTAGGCATGAGTTCCTGCAGCAAGCTCCGACGAGGCCGGCGATTGAGACGAGCAGTAGGAAGACTCCGAGCACGATGATCGGAGTGTCGAGGAAGCGCTCGCATTCGGAGCTGCCGTGGTGGCGGAGCCAGACGCCGGCCCAGATGATCGGAACTGAGAGGAGGAAGGTTATGAAGTTGAGGATTCCGATCAGGTTGTTGCTTAGCCGGAACATTGTGGGTTGAATTTTTCAGGGGGAAGAATTCTTAGAGTCTGTTTGGATTGAAGGTTTTTGAGCGAATTTAAAGGGAGGAGAAGGAAGTTGCGGCGAAAATTGGGAAGCGGTTACAGAGTCACGCGCTTGATGGCGCGTGGTTTTTGTAAGGTTTTTTCATGTGAGCATTTTAGTACTTGAATTTTTTTTTTTAATGTTGGGTGAAGATTATGGTAGATTTGGGTTGACCAGTAATTGATCTCGTTTAGATTTTAGTAGTTTCAAATTCAAACGGATATATATTTATTCATTTTGGATAGATGGGTATGTGTGGAGGATATGAATTTAGCATGGTTTTCACTAAATTCGCCCTTCTGATCTTCCTTTCTCGTCCACGATTCTCCAAGTCTTTAACTCTTCAGTCTTCGGTCAAAATGGCTATAATTATAAACAAAATCTAAAATAATCGGTTAAAATCTATTAAAATATTTCATCGACTAATCGACCGACTTATTTTTAGGGTAACCATTGACCGACTATAGTAAGTTGATCAACTAATTCTAACATTTCACGGTAACAGCATTGTCTACCCCAACTCTGACTCTTCAAATGACCTTAAATTTGTAAAAAAAAATCGTCGATTTCTAACGGTGTGTGCATATAAACATACAAGTTGCGACATTCAAGGATCGGAATGCAACAAAAGTATTGATTTGGTAGTGTATTGGTTGCTCGATGAATAGTAGTGTACTTAATGTGTAATTTTCATTTTTTTAATAATAAACCATTTATGTTTCGTTTGGTAGCGTAAAGACGTAAACGGCTAGTTATTTAAAGACCTTAAGAGTCGTCACCGAGAGCTACGCGTTACGTGGTCAACCGAATCACGACTCGCCAATCTTAGCTGCGAATTCTTTCTATTTTTGTATTGCATCCATTTCATAGGCCAACACACCGGATTAGGAGTGGTGACAAAGTTGGATTATGTCTTGTCTATAAGACATAATCCATAAGAGCCATTAGATCTTCATATATTAGATCCAATGGTGGAGAGATTATATTAATAAAATAATGGGATCCCACTATTTATTGCGCCATATTAAATATTTTTATTACCCCAAATTGCATTATATTACTTACATTTTCCATTTTCATTCTTCTTTTAACCGTTGCCACAAAAAAAATCGCACCCCATTCTCTCCCAAATCTTCTCTGCATTCAGTCGCCGAACCCGCCGATTCAATCTCTACATTCAGCGAACCACTACCGGACGTCATTCCACTGCCGATTCCTCAGTGCTCGTTTTGTGTTTCCGATTCGGTTTCTGGTGCGTGGTGTAGCCGCCGTCGTTTCCTTGAATCTCGTTCGACCTATAATCAGGTTTTGATTTCTTACTCTGCATGTTCGATCAGACCTAGTTTTATTTGTCGATTGTGTTGGGTTAGGTTTGTGAACCAGCATTCATCTCAGATATATGTTTTCTGCTCTGATTTTGGAATGACAAATACTATTATTAGGTTAATACTATTATCAAACAAGATTAGTGTTCGAAGAGTCTGATTTGTGGTTTAAGAGTTTTGAATCTCGTGCGGACCTGTTTTGAATCTGTATTGTAAATGGTGACTGCAACTGTGATTTGTGTGTGTGATTTGTTCCTGCTAATAATAGTATGTTATGATTACTATTTGTTCCAGATAATTGTCGTTATTATGATTGATTTTGAACATTTACTTGTCTCCGAACACAATAGTATGCATAGAATAGTATTGTAGTTTTACTATTATTGATTGAGTTATACTGTGTTGTTTGGGGTGTAGTTTGGTTGTTCCAATAATTGTATATTAGGAATACTATTATTCTTTGATCAGGATGCCTTTGCCTCATGTAGATGCAATTAATCTTGGATCAGGATGACTAAAACTCCTATTCAGAAAAGTGGAAAAAGGATTAAGTTGGTTGTATCCAAAAAGCCGAAGCCGAGGAAACCTGTTGTACCAAAACGTCCGGTAGACAGGAATGAACCGGTGAATAGGCCGGATCAACCTACTGTTGGTGAATCTCAAATGAATACACACCAAAGCAAAGCTCGGTACTAAAACTCCTATGAGCATAGTCTCTGTAAAATGATTCGGCATCCTTGACAGTTTTGAACTCCAACGCCTCCCAATCAAAAGCTACCTCAGGCACATCTAAGAAATTGAACAGAAACTAATGGTAAATAATAGTATTATATGTAAAACACGTATAAACACACACTAAAATAGATAAATATCAGTACTGTGCGAATAACGAAACATCAGAATTCATATAATACTATTACTAGCTAGATAATAGTGTCGGTTATTTGGAAACTAAAAAAAATTGAAAAATGAACGAAATATACACTGAAGATCCGACTGAAGACGATTATAAAAAAAACATAAAAAATAAATCATTTATTATCTTATTGAAAATCGAGTTCATAATGAGTAAGTAAAAATGAAGGTTTAGAAATAATAGTATTGGCTGGATAATAGTATTCTCTCCATACTGTGGCCTTGCAAAAATTCAAGATTGGCAGAGATGGTGCAGTATTCTCAGTCGTCTCTGAATGATTTACTTCGATTGAAAAAAAGGAAGTAAGATATTTTCGGATTTGAGTAAGAATAATATTAGTAATAATATGGTAACTAATATAAATGATTGATTGCAAAGAATAAGAATAATATCATAATATAAATGCATCCCCAAATTGACTCAAATATAATCAATGCAATTAATTCACTCATTCCATAATTAATCAGTTGGTTTGATTATGGAATCTCATCTTATGGCTGTGAATGAATATTGTTGAGGTGACATAATTTAAATTATGTCACCATCCTTTGGCCGGCCAACACACAATTAATTTCACGATTGAATTTAATTGGGTTACCATTAATGTTATGAATTGATGTGTGTATTTGATTCATATTCGAGATTTGAGTAGAGCAATAAGTGATTCGGTTTAAGAGGCTTCGGACCCTTGGGTATATATATATTACTAGGGTTTGACCCATTAGTATTATTTCGTTAATAATGTACTAATTCATCGATTTTGAATAGGGATCAAGTTCATTATCTAAAACATAAATAGATACACAGATATTTTCGAGTTCAAATATCGTTTGAGAGAGAATTTGAATGTAAGTAAGATGAAGTACGAGGTATTGCACATTGGTCTCCTCAAAAAGACTAACACTATGGTAATGTGAATCTCGATCCCTTATTTTATCTAACGAAAATATTGTCACGTATCTTCGACGGATAGAGTTCCGAGTTGAACTAGTCTCTAGATCCTTTTTACATAAGGATTTTTCCATGTGGGCCCACCTAGCATGATCCTTGCCTTTAACGAAGGGCTTTTAACAAAAATAAATAAAAAAAATTAACTATAACCTAAATAAATACGTTTCAAAACTAATTTATTTCTGTAATATAATTCGCCCATGGTGTAGGCGATATCGCCCCAGGCCTAGGCGATATCGCCCCAGCACCGTGGATTGTCACCCGTGACTCGTGATTAGATTCGATTGAGTCACGGGTGTGAAAATAGCCAGAGATTAGGCGATATCGCCTAGGGCATGGGCGATATCGCCTAATGCATAGGCGATATCGCCTATATCTTGGATCACTAAGCACCCTATAAATCCTTGTTAGTTTCGGGGGTTAGTCACCAAATCGAAAGAACTAACATTCTAAAATGGCCGACTACACTTTGTCACGAGAATTCCGAATCCAAGTTTTCTGGGTGGCCGTATCGTCCAGGATTGGACCGGCTTATCCTACGAAGGGGGAAATTTAATGTCCGTCTGAAGATGACCAAGCGAGCGACCTATGATAGTGTGGTTACCGTGTTTCGGCGGAAAATGGGTCTTGGAAGCGGATCAGATAATCCAGTCATTTGTCTGGAGAATGCCGATATACAGTTCTGAGGGAAATCTGTCGCATTTCGTTTCTAGGCCGATATCGGACGACAACGGCATACAAGTCATATACGACTTAGTTCGCGTCAACCCATTTTTCGAAGTTGCCGAGTTGTACGCCTTGATGGAAGAGGAGCCGTCTCAGTTCTCCGATTTCTCGGGGGTCATTCCAAATCAGATGGCAGAGCAGAGCCAAACGTATGATGGGGAATACATGGCGACCAATCATATCGGTCCGGAGTTCCAGGAGGTTGACCAAGAGGGGTTGGCGCGAGATGAATATGTCAGCACTGACGATTCTGGAGATGAAAGGAGCCATTGCTCGGCGGACGAAGGGAATCCAAACGTCGACGATGACATTGGCCAATCCGACGAGGAAGACGACGATGAAGAAGGGGGAGCCACAACAAATAGCGTGGAAGTTTATGTGCCACTGGAACATGCCACGAGCGAGGGTGACGACTGTGACGACATTATGACAATCTCCAACACCTACTCCATGGACAGGCGCTTCCAGATCCCAGCGAAGGCGTACTGGTCGGTGGAGATGGAATTCTTCTTGGGTCAGACATTCTCTACCAAAGGTCAACTGATGTCCCTAACGAAGAGCCAAGCAGTCATCGCAAACTATAAAATAAAGGTAATCACTTCCAACCGAAGGAATGGGCCATCAAGTGCATCGACCCGACGTGTCCTTGGAGGATGCGTTCTACACTTAGCAACAGATATGGATTCTGGATAATACGACAACTCAACAACGGCCACAGTTGTGACCGGTCAACGATACTAGGGCCCCACCCACAGCTCGATGTCACGCTGATCTCAGATGCAATCATGCACATTGTGCGCAGAGAGCCGGGGTTGAAGGTTGAGACAGTTATTGATTGCATTCTGGAGAAGTACCACCGCAAGATATCGTACCGGAAGGCGTGGTTTGGCAAGCAACGTGCTGTCGAGAAGCTGTACGGTGACTGGGGTGGCATCATACAACAACATTGAGACAATCCTGAATGCTATTCGGCTCACAAACCCCGGGACACGGTACGAGATCATAACCCACCCGGCGGGTAACTGTAGGATGTTCAGAGGGTGTTTTGGGCGTTTGGGCCATGCATAGAAGCCTTCAAGCACTGCGCTGGGGTCATGATCATTGACGGCACATTCCTCACGGGCAAGTACAAGCAAGTGTTGTTGATGGCTAGTACCCTTCGATGGGCAACATCGGATTGTTCAATTGGCGTACGCCATAGTTGACCAAGAGGATCACGATAATTGGAAGTGGTTCATGGAGAATCTACAGAGACATGTGACCAATCGGGCCAACATCACAATCATCAGTGATCGACACAAGGGGATAGCAGCGGCAATGCGCAACATTGATCGAGGGTGGGTATGGAGGTGGTGTCTACGCCATTACGTAAGCAACTTCAACAAGAAACACCGCAACCAAACTTTAAAATCTCGCCTTTGGAACTTAGGTATTTGTCAACTTGTTTACGGTGTATATTTGAACCTAACTAATACAATTTTCTCATACAAACTAGATATTCATAGAAGTCTTCATCGCTACCGCCAGGAATAGAAGGGAATGTGCGGAAGTTTGAGGCCAAGAAGGCAGAATGGTTGGCGATCCATGATGAACAAAACGTACGGGAGCCAAAATGGGTGAATGAGGAACTACCCTTATGGAGCTTGGCCTATGACAACACTGAGGGAGGCGGTGCTCGGTGGGGAACCATGACGACCAACGCGCAAGAATGCGTGAACGGAGTACTTAAGGGCGTGCGACGTTTGCCCATGTCTTTGTGATCGAGCACACATTCCATCGTATGGTCAAGTATTGGCATAGGCGCCGTGGGGAATACCAGGGAATGTTGGCAGAAGGGAACGCGTATACGAAGTACTGTCAGAAATTAACCGAACAATCTACGTCAAGTTCCGTCAGACACTACGTGCTGCCGTACGATGCGGCTAACGGGGTTTACGAGGTTAAGTCTGGTCCAAACAATCAGAACCGTAGCGGTAATAATAGCTACGTTGTTCGGTTCGATAGGCAGTCGAATCGTAAGGGGACTTGCACATGCGGGAAGTTCCAGGGGTACAAGGTACCGTGCTCCCATGCTGTAGCTTGTTGCACATTTGTTGGTGCTAACTGGCACAACTACGTCAGCCCCTTCTATCTGGTATCCAAGACCCAGCTAGTGTATGCTCAGTCATTCCAACCAATACTGGGGCCTAATGACTGGATCCCACACACGGGCCTACCAGTGATCCCGCAACCTCATCTTCTTCGTGGACAGGGTCGTCCACGACACTCTCGAATCAGAAACGAGATGGATTGGCGTGAGGAGGGTCGCCCAAGTAAGTGCAGGACATGCGGTTGCGTGGGTCATAATGCAAGGACATGTGGAAGAGACGGGACAGTGCTGGGGCGTCTTCTAGTAATCAAGCGTGAAATAAAATAGTGTATCTGTAATGTTTTTATCTCGGTTCGTTTAATAAAATAGTAGTCACTCTAGGCATAGGCGATGTCGCCTGTGACATGGGCGAGATCGCCTGGATCACGGGCGATATCGCCTGTGCCACAACAGGGGGCAGTATGCATCATAAAACCCTCCTATCACCAGCTTCCAAACACACACCACTACTTCCAATTTTCGAATTCAGTTTCCATCCACCGCGGTCACACTATGGTGTTCACACATGGGGAAAGAAGTAGAGCTCGCGATAAAGGTAAAAAACATGCCTTGTTTCCCCCGTCTACTTCACATTTTGCACTAATTACAATTGCTATTGTCGTGTAGTTTCAGAAGTTGATCGTATACTTTACAAGATGAAGAAACCTCAGGAAGACCTGTTCGAGTATGAGCTGAGTGAGGTGAATTGCTGGTGTGAATTTGAGGGCAACAAGATCCATTCAACTGAAGGATCTCGAACCCTATTTTGGGTGTCCGCTTGAGAGGGAGGTATAAAGACTGGAATGATTTTCTTAATTTGTCACCTATCCCATTAATATTTCCTAACCCGCATGTTTCGTTGCCATTTTTTAAAGAACAAGGGTTGTGGTTATTTGAAACATTGGTGGTTCGGGAGGCTGTGGACAAGATCAGAAGGAGAAGGACAATATAATTCGGGCGAAGGACAAAGAACTTGATCGAGCTAAGAGGGAGAACCAAAGGGTCGTTAGGGAGAAGGACGAGATGATTCGACAACTGAACCAGAAAATCAAAGAACAACAAGAGCTTATGAATTTCATTATGAGAAACCCTCGGACCTGAACCGTGTTGGAACTGTTGTTTATGTAATTTTCGTAGTAAAGTTTGTTATAATAAAATGTGGCGCAGTAGTGTTCCATCCACATATAGATCGAAATGGTTGAATTTCATTGCAAAAACATTAACAGCGAAAATGACATGAAAGTGCAAATCAGTAAAATCGAAACCATAATACGACAAATGAATACTACAACACCGAAACAAGTACAATCGATCACCATAGTACGACAAATACAAACAGTAAACCATAAACATAAATCCAGAAACGAAAAACTACAAATGTGAGTGTCAATGCCTCCGACCCCTCTGGCGTCTCTGTCGCTGCTCGTCCGTGTAGCAATCCGGTGGACGCAATGTAGTCCGATCACGTAACATGTGAGTGTACGGTGGTGTCTGGGTGGACTGCGGTACGAAATCAGGTCGATGGGCCCAATCCTCAAACCCACTGTCCTCCGAGAAACCCTGGGAGCCGACCGGATGGCTCTGATCAACGTGCTGGCTGGTGGGCCCATACGGCTGGCTACTCGACGCACCTGGGTGTCCTGCATGCTGGTAATGAGGGTGCCGTCGGCTGGTACTGAGGCGCCGTAGCCTGGTACTGAGGAGGGTCATCGAAACTGTAAGTCCGCCCGTCAGCGAAATCCTCGTTCCACACATAGTAGGGTGGAGGTGCGTATCCCACATCATGGTGCGCGAGATCGCCGTAATCGACATCATCCAACCCTGTACTGTGACCTCTCTGTGGGATGGGATAGCCATCATAGGGAGTGTATGTCGGCAGGCGTGATGCTGCACGTGGGCGGTGTGGTCCTCGATCGGGAAGGCGCTCATATGCTCCGCTCATAGCCAATCCAGATCGGAGCACATGACTCATGTGAGAATCACTCGTACCACTCAAAAGGGTAGCCTGCTCCAACGAGGCGATCTGAAAGGCAAAACAAAAATAAAAGTTAGTGTACCCTAAGGGAATACTAAATTGCCTACAGTTACTCAAGTAGGTGGTCACTAACCATCCCTGAAACTGTGCACCATCGTGTGATATGGCCAGGCGTGTCCGTCTCCTGTACCACTCGTCGTACTCATCATGGAAGTGGTGGATCAATGGATCTGCTCTCACCTCGCCCTCGGCAATGTGCTGATCCCGCTCCTCCCAGAGACGTAAGTACTGTAGGTACCTAGCACCCCAATCATGTACTGGTGCTCTGAAGTCCAGTCCCAGCAACTCCTCCACGCGAGCAGCAGGCTCGGCGTCCTGTGGGATACGCTGACCATGTCCGAACTGACGCATGCAACGATCAGGATGGTGCCATGAGACACAGTCTATGCACAGCATGGGGCAAACAGCTCGCCAGAACACATCGTCCTCCAACTGATAGTCCTCCTCTCGAAAGGCGTACGGCATCCACTGGAGAATTAATAAATATATTGTAAGGAAGAATTAAGAAAATCAGAGATAGTATGTACATGAGGTTAAGATTCCTAACCACGAACTCCGTGTTCCGATCAAGTGCGTAGCGTATTTCCTCCAGCTTCATAGCCACGCGATGCTGGTGGCGCCGGATGACAGACATCCAGCGCACACCACGAGGAACGGTGTCAGCATCTGGTGGGTCACCACCTGCTACGTAGCGCTCGGCTATGCTCGGGAATCTCTCCAACGCCCAAAGCTGGACCAGCAAGGTGAAGCCTCCGATATCACCTGTACCCCTCTGACTCCCAGCCGTGAAGAAGGCCGCCCTCCCCATGGCCTTATACAGCCATGCTAGTACCGCACTACCCCAACTGAATGTGGATGCAACCGCAGAGTCCCCAACAAGCCGGAGTAGATGAACCGGTATCAAGTCTCCAGTCCGGTCAGCTAGTAGAATGGCGCCAATAAGAACCCAAGTGTAGGCTCGTGCATAGCGGAGAACAACATCTGCTGGAGCACCAGCCGGTAGACGATCAAACATGCCCTTAACCCACGAGATCTTCACTGACTGTCCCGTACAACTCCCAGCTGGGGGTCGGGCACCCAACAACTCCTCACATATGAGACCCGGGTCACGTCTGTCCACTGCTACGGTAACAGGAACTCCATCGATAGGAAGACCTGTAAGTACCTCAACATCCTCCAAGGTGATCGTCGCCTCGCCCGGTACCAGTGGAATGTGTTCGTCTCTGGCCGCCACCTCTCAATCAATGCTGTGACGAGCTCCTTACACGGTGTGAAACCGAGTAAACGAACAACAGGGAGGAGTCGACACTCTCGCAAGAATGCCTCGTACTCTGAACTCCACTCTAAGCAAGAACTACGCTGTCGCAGCTTCAGCGCCTTGCACGCATGTGGGTCACGCCACACTAAAGTAGCCCTATGCTTGTTCTCCCCCCACAGTAGAGAACAATCACCAGGTTGAGGCCTAACGCTCTCGGGAATCCGATCCCCAACGGTTCATCCCATCCATAGTTCGACATCTATTGTATACTAAATTGTTAGAAAAGCTATTTTATACTAATTCTCTTTGTCAAAAGTATACTAGTTCTCTAACCTCAAAATTATACTAATTGTCTAACCTCAAAATTATACTAATTGTCTAACCTCAATATTATACTAATTCGCTAACCTCAACATCATACTAATTCTCCCAAACTATCCATAAATAATGACATGGTTCACAATGACATAAGAACAATAAATAATGTATGTACTACGTACCTTGTGTAATGGTGCGAGAAAAGGTCCTCTCCGTTTATAAAAATCCTACAACGTCAATATGACAATGTTAATAAATCACTTTGGCAAAAAATATCTACCATAAAACCCTAAACTAATTCTCTAACCTAAAACCCTAAACTAATTCTCTAACCTAAAACCCTAAACTAATTCTCTAACCTAAAACCCTAAACTAATTCTCTAACCTAAAACCCTAAACTAAAATATGTAATTTAAAAAAAAGGAGAAATGAGACTTACCTTTGCCTTAGGGGGTTACCGAGTACTGTGGGAGAATGAGTTGAAAAATGGGGTATTTATAGGGGTTGGGGCGAGATTGTCCGGTCTCCAACCCTTGGGCGAGATCGCCCGTATCCTAGGCGATATCGCCTGGGGCTGGGGCGAGATCGCCTATGGCTGGGGCGAGATTGCCATGTGTCCAGCCAGACAGCATTTACTCGGTTGGTTGGGCAGTTTAGAATCGGTTTGGGCCAGCAATCCTCGGTGCTGGGGCGATATCGCCTAGGTCCTGGGGCGATATCACCTACACCATGGGCGATTATATTTACAGAAATAAATAGTTTTGAAACGTATTTATTTAGGTTAATAGTTAATTTTTTTTATTTATTTTTGTTAAAAGCCCCTTTAACGAATGAGAGAAATTCGTTTTTAAGTAAAATAATAATTAATAAATTAATCTTAGTCGTTGCATCGTAATCAGGAGAGTCAAACAAACGAACCCTGCAAAATTGAGAGGCCCCACGCTAGCAGTTGGGTTTGGTTACTGCTGCTTTTGACGTAGTCACGAGCCAAAAGTTAAGGGCTTGTTTGGTTTAGCGGAATTGAATTCAAATCTCTTTTGAGGTGAAATTGGAGGATTGGTGAGAATCAATCTAGGCACGCCACGTGGTGACTTAGTCCCCAATTCTAAGACACTATTGTTGCAAAATTTTCCTAAATTTACTCGAGAATTTCTTACGCTATATTCTATGTTTCACATATCTCTATTTTGATATACGCCTTACCCCGAATTCTCCTCTTACTATCTTCACTCTTGCTGACTTGCGTGGGTGCAAGCTTGATTTGTCGTGAGTCAGGCAGTCGCCAAGCCAATTCTCCAGTTTGAACCATTATTGTTCCACTTGAATTGAAGGAGTGGAACGTGAGTAATGACGAACGTAAGGACGGTGAAAGTATCAGAATGATAGTGTCATCATGTCTTAGTAAGAGTTAGACATGAAGCCACATTTGTTTGTTCTATAAGGCCATATCTCAACTACTTGTCGGCCAGACTCAACATGTTAGCCAAATCACTATAGCAAAAATGATTCAGAGTGATCAGTCATAATCCATGTTTCATGATCACACACTACCTAAAAGATGCTGTTATGAGCATATCAATAACGGTACGATCAACATCAACGACCCACATGCTAATTCTGGTCTGATCGATTCGGTTCAAACGTATGATGATGACATCATTGGTTGAACCGATTCGAGTCAATGTGACACAATGTCAAACATTGAACTATTAGGTAAACAACCAAATACAATGAAGAAATGAATAAAGGAATTCTATAGTAGAGTCTTAGCCCAAACGGCCTAAAGAAAATGAGAGTCAGGCCCATGATGGGAAGTTGGGGTCTAAGAGATCCAAAAGCTATAGGATAACATATAAACGTAATTTAGTCTCGTTTTCTGTCGCGAATTTGGGGTAAGAATTGACCAATATCGGCGATATTGACGAATTAATTGGGTTTTCGGTGACAAATAGTTCATCCAAATCCACCGGAATTCAAATCCATTAGTGGCCCAATTTCACTGAAGCCCAAGATTTGAAATCTGGCCACGTTTTCCTCCAAGGATTTCGAGGCCGGAATCAACCAATTCCGGCGGAAACAACGAATTCCTTGTTTTCCTCGCATTTCGTTGCGGCACAATTCCGACGGAATTATGGACCTAATTCCGGCTCAACATGGAATTATGATTCCAACCTAAATTGGACGGAATCTGACGATTCCGGCGGAATTGTGTGGTAGTTACCCAATTTGCCCCCTCCCCTTCTCTCTCTTCTATCTCTAATTTGTCTTCTCTGCCTCCCAGATCGGATCCGTTACCCTTCTCCGCAGCTCAACAGCAATGGCGATGGCGGCCACTTTCACTCATCCCTACCGCATCTTCTCCACATCCACCATTTCAACCCAATCCACCACCAAACCCCGCCATTCCCGATTCACAGTCCGAATGTCACTCCAAGAGAACGCTCCATCCCTCGCCGTCGTCGGAGTCACAGGAGCTGTCGGCCAGGAGTTCCTCTCCGTCCTCTCCGATCGGGACTTCCCTTACCGGTCGATCAAGATGCTCGCCTCCAAGCGCTCAGCTGGAAAGCAGATGACTTTCCAGGACAGGAGCTACACAGTGGAGGAGCTGACCGCTGACAGCTTCGACGGCGTTGACATAGCTTTGTTCAGTGCCGGTGGGTCGATTAGCAAGGCGTTTGGGCCGGCGGCGGTGGAGAAGGGCACTATTGTGGTGGATAACAGCTCGGCGTTTAGGATGGTTTGATCAGAAGGGATTAGTGGAAGAAGGGAGGCGAATGGGAAGGGATAAGACCATAGGGTTATTTTCGTCATTTTTTGTAAAGCTAAATTTCCAATTCCATGTGACCTTTTGACAGGAAAACAAGGAATTGTTGCAGGGAATTGTGCTTAATTCCATTTCCGTCGAATGTGCAATTGCGACGGAATTCGGACGTGTAGCAGGAAAACGTGGCCTCTGTTTTAACAGTGTGGAATTGTCCATTTCCATTGTAAATTTTATTGCTTTCTCAAAATTATCTTCTAAACCTAACCTGTATTTATCCTCATAATTTATGTCGTTGCATTGCTGTGATCATTGGAGGTAATTTACGGATTTTTTTTAGGGAGGAGGTTGTATCTTGTTGAATTCAATTTCATCATGCCAAAAACGATACCTTAATTATAAGTTTTATGATAAGATAGAAGTATAAGCAAATTCACTAATGTGCCAAATGATTTATCCAAATACCTATTGTCCACTAGGGCTTAGTGGGGATATGGGTCGGCCAAAATTCAACCAAGTGTCACTAGCACACAAGCCCTCCAAGCTCTAATGCCGACTCCTAACCCTTATAAGCCACAAAGTTCATCATGGCCAAAGCATCATTGCACAAAGACACGTAAATTTCAATGAATCACCACTTCCCACTAGCTTACCTAGTCCTATAAATACCCTAACTTGATCCCCCCCTAAGTACTCACCACACAACACAAAAAGACTTCATCTTTGTATCGTATACACAACTCGATCAGTGACCCAACAAAGTATACTCTTATTCGTCCAAAGTTACCGATTTTCCTTTGTCAAATGGCTGCTACTAAGTCTGTGACCGTGTCCATTGCATTGCTAGTGGCAATGTGGGCGGTCGTGTTGGAGAGTAGAGAGATCCACGAGAGGAAGGACTTGGGTGTGGACCTTGGTGGGATTGGGGTTGGTGTCGGGCTGGTGTGGGTGTGGGTTTGGGTGGTGGTGGGTCAGGGTCTGGAGCTGGTGCTGGTTCTGGCTCTGGTGGAGGAGGGTCGAGCTCGAGTTCGAGCTCGTCGTCTTCCTCTTCCAGCTCGAGTCGTGGTGGGTCTGGGAGGTCGTCTGCTGGGTCTGAAGCTGGATCGTATGCTGGATCACGAGCTGGATCTGGTGGTAGGCGTGGGGATCATTTGCTGGTTCTGAAGCTGGTTCCTCTGCCGCTTCACGGGCAGGGTCTGGTGGGGGTCGTGGTTCGGGCCGTGGAGAGGGGCATGGTCAGGGTGAGGGGTCCGGGGAAGGGGACGAGAACTAAAGTGTATGGTGGCCAAATTGCTTTCGTGGAATAGTTGAGGTACCAAAGGAGGAAAATTAAGTACTAGTTAGTAGTTGTAGTTACAAATAAATTTGGTCATGAGGGTTGGCATGGATCATCCATTGCTACTAGTATGTTTCTCTATAGATCAATTTCTAATGTAATGATATTCTTAATTAAGTAAATGTTCCTCCTTAATTATCATTATAATACATGTATCATAAATAATTTCTCAACCCTAATCTACATATCACATAATTAGACATTTTAGATTCTTAATTAATTGATTTCATATGATCTTAAATCAATTAGTTATACTTAATATGCAAGCAAATAGATTATTATTAGGGAAAACAAATCAGATTTCTTTGCAATAACTATACATGTTGACCTCTAATTGGGAGGTGAATCTCAATAAAATTATCACGAATGAGGATTGAATCGTTAAAACACATTTCCAAAACTGCTACAGAAATCGAATCTGGTCCATAATGATAGACTAATGAAACAATATGAAAAATTTATTTCGTGCAAGTTGAATATCTGTACCACGACGCTTGAAACATAATGAAATACGTTGTTTCGTTCTATGTAAGACATGTGTTGATGACCTCATTCGAATCTTACAGAATACCCGATGGGTTAGCTGATAACTAGCACGAGTCTTTAATTAACGGTTATTGTCCCGACCGGATCGATTGAGCCGGTGGGTAATGAGTTTGGCGATTCGGACAGGATTTGGTATCAAAAAATACTAATTAGTAATTACTCTCTCAAATATCCTAAAATAAATTCATGTCCCCCCAAAGTGTTAGTAATCAGGGGATTTTTTTCCCAAAGTAGGGTACTTCACAAACTTAATTTCCAAAATATGGTAGTCCACCGAATAATTCTCAATCTAGGGTGAAATATGCTGATTGGGTAACGAAATCGCCAGAATAATTGGCGATCTACTTTATTTAAAATATTTAAATCCATTATCGCCACTCTATATGGCGATTTGTATAACTTTGTTTGTAATGTTTCTTTCAAATTGTATTGCAATTTAATCACTTAACTTCATGTTTTTGCTGTTTGGTCACAAAATGCAAATTTTTAACATTTGTTTGTTTTTTGTTTAATAGTCCATTTATATGTTAATAATATATAATATTTATTTGTTTATAATATATATAATCAATTTGTGTCTTGTAGTACAGCTACTAACAATTCAGAATGTTAACGAATAGAGTCGATCGAGATTCACTTGACATTTATCTTAAAACAATTACGTTTGTGACTTAGTTTGATTCGAGATGGCTTGACTCGAAAGCTTAATGAGTCAAGTTTGGTACGCTAAATAAAGTAGATCGTCAATTATTTTAACGATTTCCTTGCCCAGTTAGCATATTTCACATTAATTGATGGACTACCCTATTTTGAGAATTAAGTTAGTGAAATACCCTAATATGGAAAAAAAATCCTCAGGGGATTTTTTCCCATAGTGGGAAAAAATCCGTAATCAAGTATTATAAAATCTAAAAGATCCCATATTAGTTAGCAATATACATTACACACATATATACACTAACACATTTCATGACGAATACATCAAAATTTTCAAAACTCAAATCCCAAAAAAAAAAATCATGGCTAGTTCTCTCTCAACCGTCCTCTCAATCACGGTTCTACTATGGTTATCGATGATGGTCAACTCTTCATCAGGGTTACGCCACGTGCCCCAAGACGGGACCCTCCTAGACAAGATCTGTCAAGACGTGAAAGTCAAACCCTTCTACGACTTCTGCGCACACCTGTTCTCGTCTGATCCCAGAGGCTCGAGTTCAGACCTCAAGGGTCTGGCCAGGATCGCCCTGGAGAAGTCAGCCCTACAAGCAGCTGACTCCTTAGTGACCATGGACGACGCGGTGAGGCTAGGGGTTGGGAAAGGAAACGACACGGTTCGAGTCAAGCTCACCCAGTGCTCCGAAAGGTATAGCCAGATCTTAGGCAATGTGGCACAAGGGTTCAAGTCGTCGAAAGATGGCGACTTTGGTACCGTGGATAATAGTGCTCAGGCTATCATCGGACAGACGAACGAGTGCCTCGAAGCGTTTGAGGGACCGATCGAGGTTTCGGACACGACTACCGACTTGCATAATTTGGCTGTTATTTTATCGGTTATTGCTCATCTGTCCGGGTCAACCCCTTTGTGATTTGGATCGGGTGGGATCAAGTGTTTGAAATAATAGTGGTTAATTATTATGTATGATTTTTAAATAATAATAATATTTACTTGGCATATTTTATAATTATTTGGTATCATTATTTTAATTAGGGAATTACCTAATTAATTTTAACAATCCTACATTCCAAACCAATTACTTTTAGCAGTCTGCCTGGATTTCTATGATGGATTTGTAACAATTTAAACATAAAAGTATATTATCGATATTGATCCTCCCAATTCGACTGGTGGATCAATAAAAGGGTTAAATTAGAGGTTGGTGAGGTGACATTCTCTTGATGTGCCTTAGGATCCGGCCGGTAAGATGGTTCCTTGCAAGACGTACGACAAGGGCATTAGTTATGTAACGGAAGTACGAGAGGGGGAGTAATTAGTGTATGGTGAGCCTTTAGTGTGCAGTGTAAGGGCGTGCGGTCCAGTGTG
The DNA here is from genome assembly GCA_034768395.1 of Linum lewisii. NCBI lineage: Eukaryota > Viridiplantae > Streptophyta > Magnoliopsida > Malpighiales > Linaceae > Linum > Linum lewisii. The sequence goes on along the minus strand of CM068298.1, from coordinate 366,597 downwards.
TGTGTTGTGTCTTTTACTGAATGAGATGATCCACTATTTATAGGGCCCTCGTGGCATGGGTTGTCCCTACATATGTCCTCTTCCTAGTGGATCCGTGACGAGGCATAATCTGGACCCTCCAATGACACCCTAGTGTAGTAGGGGATGGCTTGTTGTCAGAGCCAATCAGAAGGGATATCTTTTACTTGATGGTGACAGGTCTTCCTGTCGGTACATGAGAGTTGGTGGTTGAGTGACATGGCGGGAGGGGAGGGGGTCACCGAGGTGACATTTAGGCGTCCATGACCTTACCTGCTCCTGTCAAAGTAGCGGCCCGACGGGGCATGTGGGTGGCAATTGGGGATTGTTGGATGTTAAGGGCGGATGCCTAGAGGCCTAGGGCCATCTCTTATCATCCAAATTCAAAACATATTTTTACTTCTTAACTAAACAAAAATAATTTTAAAATTTCAATTACCAACTTCAAATCATAGTATCTTAACATACTCTTCATGTTTATATTGAGTAGCAATCTTCCATTCCAAAGTTTAGTAAGTAACCATTGAGGGAGGTAACTGGGGAGGTTTCACGAAGAATACGAATAATTTTAAAATCACATATTTTATCCTATCCAATTATATATATATTTCAATTAAAATGCTTAGTCGGCCAAAACGTGGCTATTAACATGACGAGTGACGTGGTGTGCCGAATGTGCATCAATTAACGTTAAAATGACGGAAATTGACACAAAAGGAGCTAAAAGGCAAAGTAGCTAAAGCATGAAAGTAAAAAGATGATTTATAAATATAGAGACCTATATGTTAAGTTAACAAAATAGAGGGGGCAAACTGCTATTTTCCGTCATTATTAATTCGAGCAAATATTCTATAAGTACCGGCTTTACAACTTGATGATATACGTTATACATGTACTTCTGCACGAGAAGACATGCAAAAAAATTAGTAACAAGTCTAGAATACCTGTTTTCTTAGAGATGAATGATACAATGATCCAAATTTTAACCTTTAACCATAGAGATATTGTCACATATCCTCAGTCGCTAGAGTTTCGCCCGTTCAATTTGAAAATAACGATTTGTTTCCCTTTGAATTTTTCGAGTTTCAAGTTTTAACCCTTAACCTAACTAAGTCCCGACTCCCGAGCCTATATCAAAGAAGCTCATCCAACGGTTAGGATACAAATAAGTAGTTGGTTAAACTAGACCCTCTTCTTATTTGGTTGACCATCAATGAAACGTCGTCGTCTCGAAAGGGAACACAAAAAGAACTATGCACGAAAGCTATGGATCATAATCACTTGGCTCTTTGTCATCATAATGCTAATTATATATGATTGATGATTAATGGAGATTAATTGGTGGTTAACGATATTAATCATTTGGTTGGTTGGTTGGTTGGCCTCATAATGTAAGACTTAACTTCTGCGTGTAAAACAAAACTCTCGGGGCAGATTTTCCGTCTCATCCCAATAACTCGAGTCGTTTGGAGTAAGCATAGTAAATTATTGCACTCTAATGATTCGACCTGTTGAGAGAGGGTTCAATAATGTTCACTAACACGCCCATCAAACGGAAGCTCGTGATAGAGTATAAGTTTGCACATTTTCGGTAAGTCTTGTGGAACGGATTGAGGGTTATCGGGATTGCAGAACCACGACCTCTCGGTCATTAAAGGATCTAATACCATGTCATGAACCGTTGCATCCCAATAACTCAAATTGTTAGGAGAGGCATAGATATGACCTAGTCAGAAATTCAGCCACATATAAAAAATTAGGCAAAGGGTAGACCAATCACAGAAGATTGTTAAATTGGACAAAAGGTTGCTTCAAGAATGGATCAAGATCCACTCCTTTACTGATCACTTATCACTAGAAGCAACACTTTGCACATGTGGGTATTTAAGGAATTTTATCATAGCAATTAGTCATATTGATCATGTTAGGTTTAGGGTTTTGTGGATCTAGATGAGTTTTAAGTAAAATGGAGATGTGTGAAGATTGAGTGAATAATATGTATAGAGTGTATGTGCTCGCTCGTGAATATTTTGCGTCGAACATCTCAAATAAGCGACGAATGGAGAAGAAGTCATGAAACGTAGAAAACAAAAAAAATGAGAGACTAGACAAACTAGGAAAGTTGGGAGAAGGCGTATTTTGGTGTTGCCATTGTTGCACGACATTCACTGTTCTTCAACGGAGTTAGCATTGTCATTTATAGCACCCCGATCGAGTATGTATTAATGGCTAGGGGGGATATAGAGGGTGGTTGCCCTTATCATCCGTGTTCAGAGCTTTGACAATCGTTATATTCACGTGATATTTAAGTAGTCCAATATCTCTAACTAGGGTTCACGTGACATTGTGGTCAAAGACTTATCTCCACCATTATTGAGGTGAACGATGATGATTGCACCTTTGAACCCTAAACAGGTACACACTATTTCACCAAAGTCAGACCTGAAAACGAATCTAGTAACATTTCATTTAACTTATATACTCCTTGAACTCGATGTCACTAACCATGATAATGATTATTGACTCGAACCGATCAATACTCGTATCGTATTCGATCTAAACCTAACCTAGCTTCAAAGAGAGTGATCATACTCAATCTCAATACATAAAATAAAGCACAATAGATCTATTATAGGAGTCCGAGTTCAAACGGGAGATCCAATACTATATGAATAGCACAATTTAATTAAAATAAATAATTTTGAATTATGTATATATTAAAATAAAAAAATCCTAAAAAATAAAATAATCCTCTTAAGAGTTTAGAAAAACGTAGCCGCCCACTCACAAGCACCGACCCGGAAATACATGGCAAACCCGGATTAATGGTCGGGTTTGCCATGTATTTGTTTTCTATAATTTAATAGTTAGTGTGGATTAATAAATTTTTAATCAAGATTTTCGATCATTCTGATTTTATTACTGTTTTTAGTCATACTTATATATCCGTTATTTTGATTCTGCTCTCTCAAAATATGAACCCTAAATTCGAAAATTTTTCTGGACATTTTCCTACCCCGGCTGGCCTATTTGGCATCAAGGGCTCAGAGTAACCCCAACAGGTGCTTGTCCAAATGTCACTGGCTTGGAATCATTGCTCAAAGATCACCTGCCAGAACGGAGTTATGAGTCTGTCAATTGTCTTATCATGTTTTCCCGCCCTAATTAAGATGACACGCCCTACTCAGAATGTATGACTATCTTCTTTTTTCACACGAGGTGTGTCAGATGAATATCAACTCACATTTATGACGATGATAAGATGTATTATTATTCTTTGTTAGTGTACATTCATATATAAATAGAGTCGATAGAACTTTAACAATAACCCGAATTCTCTGCATTTCTCTCTAAGATCTAAAGGGCATTTTTCACAGCTGGCCCATGTTCATCCTTTAATTATGCACTTAATTATTTGTCATCATGCTGTTTAGTAACGTTAACTAAAAAACACTCCACTAATTATATAATTAATGTTATACCTTTTATCTCCATTTGGCCTAATCACAAGTTTTCCATTGAGGAATTCCCAATTTGAACGTGATTCGAATTGACCAAGCTATATAAGGAACAAAATTTAACCACTATTCCAACTTACCATATCGATATTCCACCAGTTATCTTGAGTCTGACGTGTTTTGGTGCTAGATTCTTTTGATGCGTCTAGGGCAGGTAAAAAAAATGTTCGAGACTCGTACAATAGAACCCACCCAAAATTATCTTGTTAGCTTGTACTTATCGAAAGATATAGGGAAGATCATAGTTTTTATATGAATAATGATACATGTGATATGAGAATGAATCATGGAGAACTGAACCGTGATAGATGAGGATGTCGTTCAGGGACTAACGACAACGATGGGAGGCGAGAGGAAGGTTTCAAATGAGATGACATAGTCATATTTTGAGAATTGGGACTGATTTGGGAAACAACCGAATAGAGAAAGAAATGGAAACTAATTAGAGGACACGGGAAATTCTCGTTGGGATAAGGTCGAAAGCATGCATGCATAAATACAAATTTGACGTGCATAAAGATGAGATCGCAGATACACGACAGATGGTTGAGCGAGTACAGAAACTACTACCGAGACGAGAATATGATAAAATTCCATTTATACTCCTAAAATCTAAACAACTCTACTAAGATGTAATCAACCTAGGAGAAAATCATTTGCTCAAACTATGAACAAATATTAGTCAAAACAACTATAATGTTTTTTTTTCTTTTTCACCGCTTGAACTTTTAAAACTGTATAAATTAATCCCTGCCGTCCTTTTTAACGCGTTATTCTTTTGTCGTCTTCCGTTTCCGTTACCCGCTATATATATATTTCCCGTCCTTCTAAAAACCAGGTGCAGAAAATTTAACAGAAATTAAAAAAAAAATCCACGCCACTCAAAAAAGGATAAAAATCCCCGAAAAAAAAGAAAAGAATAATTTCCGCCTTTATTTTCTCTCTGCAACTGTTCAACTAAATCTTCGTCTTCCTCCTTCCAATCCAAATCAGATCCTCATCGGCGACGGCGAAAGAAGTGAGCCAAGAGCAAGCAATCGAGATGCCGTCGCTTGAAGAGGAGCTGTTTCCGTCGACGCCGGGGAAGTTCAAGATCGACAGATCTCACCGTCAATTCCACCGATGTTTCTCATCCACCAGCACGATGTTCCTCTGGGCGCTCTTCTTGATCGCCTTGACCGCTTCGTATTTGAGCTTCCAGAGCTTCGTCGATTCAGGTAGCCGCTACCTCTCCGCCTCCTTGGGAGGGATCCAGTGGGAGAAGCAGATCCGGAACTCTGCTCAGATCCACCGCGCAGGAGGAATCTCCGTCCTCGTCACCGGATCCGCCGGATTCGTCGGCAGCCACGTCTCCTTAGCTCTCAAGAAGCGCGGCGATGGAGTCGTAGGGATCGACAACTTCAACGCGTACTACGATCCTTCCTTGAAGCAGGCGCGGAAATCGATGCTCGAGAGCCACGGGATCTACGTCGTCGCTGGAGACGTCAACGACGGTAAGCTCCTCTCCAAGCTATTCGACATCGTGGCGTTCACTCACGTGATGCATCTCGCCGCTCAGGCGGGAGTCCGTTACGCGATGGAGAATCCGAATTCGTACATCCACTCCAACATCGCAGGTCTCGTTACGCTCCTCGAGATCTGCAAATCTGCAGATCCGCAGCCTGCGATCGTCTGGGCGTCGTCTAGCTCCGTCTACGGACTCAACGAGAAGGTCCCCTTCTCCGAATCGGATCAAACAGATCAACCGGCGAGCCTCTACGCCGCTACGAAGAAAGCCGGCGAGGAAATCACTCACACCTACAACCACATCTACGGTCTATCAATCACCGGGTTGAGATTCTTCACGGTTTACGGACCCTGGGGCCGACCCGACATGGCGTACTTCTCCTTCACAAGAAACATCCTCCAAGGGAAACCGATTACGGTTTACCGGGGCAAGGATCGGGTCGATTTGGCCCGGGATTTCACCTACATTGACGACATCGTGAAAGGTTGCTTAGGATCGCTGGACACATCAGGGAAGAGCACCGGGTCGGGAGGGAAGAAAGCGGGTCCTGCACCGTACAGGATATACAACTTGGGGAATACTTCGCCGGTGACGGTGCCGAACTTGGTGGCGATACTTGAACGGCATCTGAAGACAAAGGCGAAGAGGAAGGTTGTGGATATGCCTGGAAACGGCGACGTTCCGTACACTCATGCGAATATCAGCTTGGCGAGGAAGGAGCTCGGGTATAAGCCGACGACGGATTTGCAGACAGGGTTGAAGAAGTTTGTGAAATGGTATTTGTCGTATTATGGGTATAAGCTGTAAATTTGAGTGCGAATTTGTAATTTTTTGTACTTTTCGTTAGATGAAATTAAAAGGGGAAAGTTTGGGAAAGGTATTTTTCAGAAATTTACAAAATGGTACAAAATGGGAAAGGAAAATTCTTTTCTTGGACAGTCATCCATCTCCGTTAGTTGTGCTGCAAGGTGTTTTCTTGTTTGGATTTGACCATACCCGATTCGTTTGGTTACAAACCGATCGAGATAGGATGGTTAAAGGTTAAAAATCGATCAAGATTGGATGGTTAAAGGTTAATTGAGAATTTAGTGGTTGATGGTGCACTAGTCTAGTGAGAGGATTGCGATTTGATTCACAACATTCATTTGGGGAGACGATTGAAAACAAAATCACAGAGCCGATTTCCGAATTTAGAATATTCGACATGTAATATGGTGATCAGGTACTAGATAACCAACCAACAAAACAAAATGTGTTTTAGCTTTTAAGAGTTTCGTATGAACCTAGGTTATTGAACTAGTTAACAGGTTATCAAGCTATTAGAAGACTCCTTGGACAAGAGCCTCAATAACGGTAATAGTACCTCACAACTTGTTAAATGAGCCAATACTTGGTTATTGATTACTTTGTCCAAGAATTGACCCAACGCTGAACTAGTAATCGTTTATTTCACTGAAACGATGTGACGTTGTGGAACCAATAACCGGTTATTGCTTCCCCTCTCAGTCGCTTTCTGATTTGCCCCCTCGGTTCGACCGCTACCACAATAACCATCCAGCAATCTATAGCTACCACCTGTACTTACTCCTAATGACCTTCTTCTAGTTTAAATTCTATATTATTATAACAATAATAAAGCTTAATATTTTTCCTAAATATAATTTCTATAATATTATCCTATAATGATGTCATAACACAAACAATAATACACAGTTAGAACCAATTACACTATATTTTTCCTCAATAATGTAATTTTTTCATATCTTGTTACACAAAAGAGGTTCCTCGAGGTCGCAAATTTTACTTCTGGTTTCATCTAAACATTCCTCATCTATCAACATCGTCCTAACTTGAGTTTCATCTTTGGTCAGTTTTGGATCGATTTCTCCTTCGACTTTCTTCGCGTAATCCTTGGATTTCCCCCACAACACTGCGTATAGTCCGACTACCACCCAATTGCTCCTATGAGACTGATACCATAACAGAACGATAGTTTAATAATATATAGTAAACCATATTGTAACATTTGTGTTTTCAATGACGTGTCAACCTGGTACACTTACCTTCCAACATAGATTTTCTCGTCTAGGAGGAAACTGGCCAACACGGTGACGATAACCGTGCAAAGAGGGTTAAACAATGCAGAGAACAACGGACCCCTTTGTGAGATGCACCACGCTTGAACAAAGAAGGCAATTCCTGATCCCACTACTCCCTAGTTCACATGAAAATATTTCGTTGATCGAGGTGGTAACGTGACATGATCAAATACATAATAACAAAGACTAATGTCTCACCGTGAATAGACATGAAGCGAGTTGAAGGTTTGAAGTCAACTTCCAAGCATCCAGGTCCGGCTCCATGAAAAACGTTACACTCCCTGACTGTACTGCTCCCAGGAAGCACATCCAGGCAGACACCGACAGAGGATCAGGGTAGGTTGTAGTAACCGGAACCTGAGTAAACATGGTCACACAAGATGTTAATTATATCGTTATATGATACTAATTTGTACCATAAGACTAAATTTTTTTTTTGTACTAGTACCTGTAAAATGAGCCAAATGGACCAACAACAAGCACTAGCAAAGAGGAAACAACATCCCAATAGCCAATCTTCTTCATTCCCTCCTAAGCCATTGTTTAGGAAAAGTTTGTGGCCCTTTGATTAGAGCCATAGTTAGGGCTCCTGTGACACATAGAATTGTTCCCACTATTTTGGCCATGCTTCTTACACTCCTTAGATTAACCTTCTCCAATCTGCGGAAAACGGGTACCAGAACGATCAGTTACTTCTAATCAAGATCAAGATTCAGAAGATCACAAGATTCAGAAGTTACTGATGGTGAATTTTTTTAGTTTAGTACCCGAAAATTACTGCCATGACGAAAGTGATCCCAGAGACGAGATTTCCTGTCGCGCTACCCATCGAAGAGGAGGCCATGTAGATGCCTTGGAAGTAAAGGTTCTGGTTGATTGTCACACTTGAACATCAAACAAATTAAAGCTCATCTAACAACATGATTAAGCATAGCTAATTACTTAATTAGCACTCTAATAGTCAAATTACCCTATGAGAGCAGCCAAGAAAATCAGAGCAAAGCTTCTGATCCCAATTGAAGGGCCACCTTGTTTCCCCCTACTACACAAAATGATGAACTTGATCAGCTCGAAATTGAATCGAAATCCGTGAAGCTCGAAATCGAATGTAGGTACCTTGAGAAGTAAGCAATGGGGGAAATGGTGATGGCGGCGATTGCTTGTCGATAGACGACGAAAACTCGAGGGCTCAAGCCTTCTAGAAGGGCGGCTCTTCCTGCTATGGAGATCACTGCATATGAGAATTGTAGAGATGTCATGGCTATCTCTGGTTTGTAATTCTCCATTGTTGAAGAAGAAGAAGAAGAAGAAGAAGAAAGAAATGAACTTTTGATTTTTAAATGTAGTGATTATTTGTGATGATTAAGTTATGTTGTGAATCACTTGATCCCTTATATATAGGGCAGATGACGAATCAAACCGTTCGTGCTCAGCTCGAGAACCAGTTTGAAGGGCCCTACCTATATATATAGTTTCTTTATGTGTCGAATATTTTAAATTTGTGAACCAGTAGTTCGGTGATGAGAGTAACATGTCTTGTCTATAACATGAAACATCTGACACATTTTCGTCCATCATTGGTTGATGGTGCAGTGTTTATATCTTTCTCAGTATTTTATTGTTTCTCTAGCTATCATTCGTACACGTCTGATATTTCATTCACTTTTTATATTACTAACTTGTTCCTACACGTCCTTACTCGATACGCATCCCAAAATGATACTTCTTGAACGAACAAGGAGTAAAGCAGACAGTCAACTCGCTCATTTCCATTCTCTAGATCGAATTACTAATTAGTTTACGCGGTTATCTGAAAAGCTAATTAGTTAAGTCATGTGGTCCTAGTAGGATCTAGGATTTAGGACAAGAATAATCTTGGATTGTAGTATAATTTGCCAACCTATAATCATATGGGCTGACATAGACACAGATTAGATTAGCATGTTGCTATTTGTAATTATCCATAACTACAAAATTAAGCTTGATTTAACCCCAAATTCAATTGCTAAATAAATAGCTTAGGATCATGACTTGTCAAATTGGACCCATATGTCACTATATTAATTTTTAATGATCCACTATGTTATTATTTTAATGTTATGTTGGAAATTGTTATTCTCTCGATGTAGTATTTGGGCTTGGGCTTGGGCTTGGGCCTTAGCACCATATTGAGAAGGCTTTTGAATATCTAAGCCCCATAGGGAACATAACCCTAGACCCATCACTATTTAAATCGCAATCACTTCAAAAATTGAACTAAAAATTTGTTTTTCTCAGACATATATGCCCTATTTTTTAATTAGAGATACTGAATTTTTCGTGGCCCTAGCATTTATGAAATTGAAATCTATGATATAAACGTGTTCTTCCCAACAAACCCTAATTATTTGGGACCCCAAAATTATACCTACTAGATCAATGTGTTTATATATAAAATAGTTTAGCTTAGTTGTGGCCATAGAGCCGCCATGCATGCAAAGCTTGTTGAAGTTTCGAGAAACTTTTTTAATGTATAAATTCAAACCAACCATAGTTCGTCGGCCCGCCCAAATGATCGATGAAGGAGTCATGGTTAGTTCGGTTTTCCATTGATCCGTTAAACGAGCGGGTTAGGCAAGTTACATGTTGAACAAACTAGGTTATGTATTATGGTTCAGCATACATTAGTCGTATTACGAGTCAATTATATCACATGTCACTTGCGGGTTTTTTTCACAATTTTTTTGGACAAGTTAGTCACGAATGGAATCGAGCTGAGTCGAGTCAGATTTTGTCAGAGAACATATCTAAAATACTTTGGAGGAAGAATGTTACACGTTTTAGGTTCTATTGGACCTTTCCATAGATTTAAACATCTAGCTCAATGATTGAGAAATTTTCCCCACTAATAATAAAGCGCACACGATCTTTGTCCCCTGCCGATGTGGATAACCCAACAAACTTCTTTTATACAATAATCTCTCAGCAACCTTGACCAAATCCATGAAAGTTGTTGACTAGAGGTGAAATTCGGGACAGAAACGAGACCCCATTCCCTAACTTCAAAATCTCAAATCCCAAATCCCAGAATTTTCACCTCTATTATTGACAACATGATTGTATACAATACATCTGTTTATACACTCATTGTGTTACACTCGACTGACTCAACCCATAAACTAAAAGAATCGAATCGCCAAACAACGTAACGACCTAATTTTTATTTTTAAATCCAAATTCCCAGTCAGACAAATGCTCCACATGTGTAACGACCTAATTTTTATTTTTAAATCCAAATTTCCAGTCAGACAAATGCTCCACATGTGTGAAAGTCCATTGAATTTGAGGTAGTGATCATTAGCATCAATCATGTATAGTAGAGAGTAGGGTCCAATTACTATGGACATTATTAAATCATTGTTGTGTTAAGAGGTAGCTTGGAAAGGAAGTTTCTTAGCGAGGTAAGAGAGTTGATCAAAAGAGAATCAGAATAAAAGTGATTCTCATTTATCAAAAAAAAAAAAAAAAAAAGAGAAATCAGTGTACGATGATCACAGAATACAGCGGATAGATGTATGAGGTCTATACTGGTTAAATTGAGTAGGTATTGCGTTATTGTTGGTTGAGTCCAAAATCAAGTCAATAGCGAAACTAGAATGATCAGAACTAATGGACAGATTTTTAATGTACAAGGTTAAACACTAGGCAAAAAATTCGTCGTGGGCCATGCGAAATAAGGCCAACTTTGCATGGTTATGTTCGTCGACATGACGTGTCTTTCTCTTGCTATGCCACGTGGAAAATATAATTAAATAAAAACAAACAACATATTAGTGGCACAAATCAAAATAGAACCCTCATGAGCTAATTATAAACCTAATTATAATAAATTTCGCTTTGCCTCAACTGTTAGCAGAATAATAAATCATACAATTAATTGTATGAAAGCATAATTGTGGTTAAGGAAGCGCCACCGTCGATATGGGGTCGGCGGCCGGTGGGCGGTGGTGGTTCCGGCGTGATGGCAGCCGGTATGGGTCGCCTTCACAATTAATTAACTAAATACTGAGCAGATAATTGAGACATCACAACATATAGTCTCTTTGAGAACTATCAAGATTCATTAAGAGATCATCTTAGCTCAGACTAGGCGAACACATGGCATAGCTTCGTCACGATATAATTAAATAGCATATCTCATCCTTTTGTTGTGAACCCACTGAGCTACCAGGATTTGCGCCATGCCACGGTAAATTGGAACAACTTTCAATATCGCCACACGAACCACAGTAAACCATGAGAATCATAACTACACAGAACACATAAGACATGATCATAGACGGTCTTCGATGAACTATCAAAATTCATCATGAGATCTCAATCAAGACTAGGTAAACACGTGACATAAACTTCACGTACCATAATAAATCAGAACCACTTTCAATATCGTGACACGAACCGCCGAATTCAAGGTCAAACAAGTGGTAAAAGACCAATGTATTTGTCAGTCAACTATTGAAAGTTGAAAATACGTATGAGATTACGTATGGAAATACCATGACGTATACGGTTGAGTGTTGACCCATACATAGCATTTATACGTATATATAAATATCCACCGTCGACGTCTTCCCTCGATCCAAGGGCTCAAAAATTAATTACGATGAATGGATAACCTACACGTGGCATTTGCTAACTCATTTAATTTCCACGTGTAATTTTTATAAGGAGATTGAGTTAATTTGGTATCTATTCTATAATCTGTTAATCCACGTAATTAACGTTTTTTTTTCGGTCGGAATAATTAACGTTTTTTGAATTAGTAACTTCATTAAAATCGTCAATTTTTTTCGTACAATGATGACGAAATAGGTTCCACAATGAGTCTTTGAATCCTAATTCACACGTGAGACGATCTCAGCCGAGGAATCAAGAACTCAGGATGAAGGGTCATGATCTCTCCCCAGATGGTCACCTATCGAATTGCATCATCCATATGTAAACACACATTTTAACGGATAATGTCGCATAAATATTTTCTCTTAATCTCGATACCTTCTCTGTTCCTATCCCTATCTTACATACATGTCGTATGACCTCTTATTTTTGGTTCATTATTCTCGTATGAGGCTTCCGTAGCTAGCAGAGTTGTACCATATTTAGACAACACTATTGTGAGTTGTGACAGACTCGTAAATCACAACCTCTTTTGAGACAACTGCAAGTTGAAGGAAACTGCATAGAATCACCCATATTTTTCCGAGTGAAACAAAACCCTCTAACCGATTACACCTCTCGCTCATTTGATTCAACACCCGATTCGATTCTCATATTTAAATATTGATTATGTTGAATTAATAAAGATTAAAATGGGATCGAAATTGATGGATGAATGAAATGGAAATCATGCAATTGGCGTTTTCTCTTAGAAACTTAGTTTTCCATGGCTCACACTTTTGTCCAAATCTTCTTTCATTTTTATAGCAAAAAACATGTAATTTGCCCACAACACATCGAGCTCATCGTATTTTTAGAAACCTCTTAAATGATCACTCAAGTTTTAAACATTCACGTCTTCATCATTTCACACGTCAACATTACCCACCACATATTACCCGATCAATGATCAAATTTTAAGCAAAGCCTTAATCATCAATGTCGGTTTGAATTTAACTCTTATACTTCTCCTTTACTATGGGCTAACCATAGGGTAGGGTTAGTTTGCTACTCGATCGAGTCTCTGAGTGGTTGAACCTCGTAAGAGAAAAGAGAACATGTTATTTTGTGATCTGATGACGGGGAATTAAGGATTGTGTAAAAGTTAAAGAAGACATGGAAGAACTGGGTTGATTTCATTTTGAGTGATCGTACGACTTAGTATGTTATAAGATAAAATTTCAGGCTATCAGATCCTGCCACATGGGTTGTTATGATCTCTATGAAGATTGAAGAGTGATGAACGAGACATATCATGCCATGTGGACGACTGACTTGTGTTTATGTATTGTACTATAAGTCATATCCTCGTCTCTTTTGACAAAATTTCAGGCCTTATATAGACTACTCAAATCTGCAACACAAGATGTCATAATCCTCATGAAGAGTGACAGACGGGAAAAATCATGCCACATGAACTTTCAAGCCGTGTCTATTGCAGCATATGTCATTTTTTATCTCCCCGCGACAAAATTTCAAGCTATCGTACCCAAGAGAGACTATGACAAAACATAGTTCAAACTTTATGGCATATAATTCTTCTCATTACTTGCATCAATTTTTGCATACGCAAGTCAACATATTGTAACACATTGTTATCATGTCATCAAATTTTTCCATATTGCATTAATGTAGCCGACAACAAGGACTAGAATGCAATTAATAATCAATTTGGGGATGAAGAGATGCAAAATTACAAAAGAAAAATCAGTCGTCTAGTCCTAAACTTCCCAACCATATTTCCCTCATTTAATGGCGATAGTGGAAATTTGGCCATCAAGAACAGAGCAATTTAGGCAATGGGAAATAAGGTTGGGAATTTTGCTCCGTTTTGATTCGGGTTCGGATGGTTGATATTCGTTCTTCATTCGTTACATGGAGGTCCTTCTATGGGGGCTATGACTCAGCTCTCTTTCTCGAGTCTAGAATTTTGATTACCCCGACTCAACCATTTTACTATTTCATACTTTATAACTAAAAAAAAAAACTAGTTAGCTAATTTAAGCATAGCAATTCTCATCATAAATATATCTTTATGGCAATTCAAGTTATTAATTCGGGTTTGGCTATGATTTCGAGGTAAATACTTCAATACTTGTACTCGTACACAACAATTTTCAGAATTACTCATACGTTTAAAAATACACTACCAACATGAATTCTCCCATGTTCAACCGGTTCAACTTAAGACAGAGTAACCATAACAACAGTTGAAGCAATCACAGCTTCATTCAATGACGAAGTCAAAACATTTAAAGACCCTGAATTTCACATGGTATTTCATCACGAAAAATTCCCAACAATCCTAAATTGTCCCACCCCAATTCTTACATACAATGGTAAAAACACTAAGACCACATACATGGCCCTAAAACAACAGTAAATTTTCAATCTTTTTGGTGTCTTCTAGAGAGCTATATAAGCTAGTTTGGGTTCAAACTTGAATGAATCAAATGCCCTCTCACAAACTCAAAACTCTCTTCAAAAACTACCCTTTTCTCTTCTTCTTCTCTAGCTACTTCTTTCTGATTTGCTTTGTGGGTTCAACTTCAAACTAGATACATATAAAGATTCCCTTTCTTGGCCCCCAAATTTGGCAATCATGGGTGATCCTGCCTTGTTGTCCTCTTGGCCATGGCAGAATCTTGGGATCTTCAAGGTAATGATCATAGTGACAAAAAAGATTCAATCTTTCTAACTAGATTCTCTGTTTTCTGCCCCAATTTGGACTAATCTGATGTGGGTTTTTTGTGAAAAAAGTATTTGCTGTATGGTCCTCTGCTGGGGAAAGTTGTCTACACAAGATATGAAGAAGGTTACTTGGACAAAGATTGGTGCTTTTACATTCTAGCAATTTGGTCACTTAGGGAGCTTATCCACTTGCTTTGGAGCAGCTTTGTGAGCATGCTGTTCATCACAAGAAGCCTCAGGATCAACAAGAAAGGATATGAATTCAAGCAGGTTGATGATGAGTGGGATTGGTAAGTCTCGAAATTTTCGAGTTTTTTTCGAGTTTTTCGGATTCGAAATCTTGAGTGTGTTCTTTTTGCAGGGACAATTTCCTGATCCTGCAAGCTATGATTGCATCAGTGGCATGTTTGATTTGTCCAACGTTGCTGGAGATTCCAATCTGGAACACAAAAGGGTTGGCTTCAATTTGGATTCTTCATGTGGGAATCTCTGAGCCGGTTTACTATTGGGTTCATAGATGCTTCCATGGAAGCTCTTCATTGTTCAATGGTTATCATTCTCTGCATCACTCTTCTCCTGTGCTCCATCCATACACAGGTAATGAGTTGGGCGGGTTACGGGTTATGAATCATAGGTCAATCGGGTCGCAAATTCATTGACCCGGGATCACAGGGTTAGAACTGGGATGAGTCGGGTCAAATTTTTAACAGTTCTAGGTGAAATCAAGAGAACCCATTTGAAAAGTTGTAACCTTTTTACTGATGCAGGGTCACATTTGTCATTTTTGGAGCATATGGTGCAAGTTTTTATCATAGGGATTCCAATAGTTGGATCTTTGATGCTTGGATGTGGGTCTTTGGCTTCCATCATAGGCTACCTTCTTGTGTTTGATTTCCTGAGGTGTATGGGCCATTCCAACACTGAAATTGTCCCTCACAAGCTCTTCAAGACTCTTCCTTTCCTCAAGTACCTCATCTACACGCCTACGTGAGTGATTCTTTCCCGTTTCTCGAATCGATCATCTTGATAAACTTGTGAAAAGATTACGTGTTTTGTTAGGATTGATGGTCCTGGTAAATTCGTGACAGTCATAGATCATCTACTTGGGAAAAGCACGTAGAAGGTAGGTATAGATGGGGATTGATGATTTTTTTTCTCGAAATCGGAGTCATATATCATGTACCAAGAGAAAACAGGTATAGAAAGGAAATGATTAGAGCCAAAGTGGGTGGTTGAGTTAGGTTTAGATTAAACTACATGTTTTCTCAATCGTACAAGTACTCAAAACCTCGAAAAACGCTAATAAGATCAGGTTATAGACGATGAATACACTGAGCAGAGAGTTATGAACGAACTTGGCAACATTATACGATCTGGACCATGATTCTTGATTGCAAGAAACCCCCTCATTTATTCTTTGCCTCAGAAGATAAAACCCACAAGAGGAAGTGACTTACCCATGGTCCCAATTTGGCTAAGTTTGGCAGTCTTTACTCTACATATGTGCTTCATTTAATGAAGCTTAGTACATTTTTTTCACCCTATGTAAAAAAACTAAAAATTACCCACCTCCCATTTTCTCCTGAATTTTATAGCTTATAGTTACCACTTCCCTATCTACCCTTTTGCCCGAACCGGGTTCGAATTTTCGGGCCAACAATTTGACGGTTTTTGGTCCCGTTTTTTACCTTTTTCAGGTACCATAGCCTGCATCATACTGAAATGAACACCAATTTCTGCTTGTTTATGCCGATCTTTGATGTCATATGGAAGACCCTGAATTCCAACTCGTGGGAGCTTCACAAAAGTATACGTTCAAAAGCAGGTACTGTTCTTTTTTTTTTATTGTCGTGAAAACTCTGTTAGGGAGGACCATATATCGTGCAAAGCAAGTACTAGTTTTACAGATAAAAGATTGTGTTTAGTACTAGTACAACCAACTTTGTGTTCAAGTTATAAGTGGGCTTCAATAAATGCCCACCATTTTAGGGTTTCATTACTCTGTACTGCTATTCCTGGCCACTTCTGATTCTGCATCTTTTCCTCACTGCCTGTTATGGGGACCATTGATTAAGGGATGGGAAATCGAGTAGGTGTCCGGTTAGGTTGATTGGGTTACGAATTGCGGGTCATGGGTCAATTGGGTTGGTTTGTTGAGTCGTGAATTAATCAGGTTATGAGTTGTTTGGATCACGGATCATTTGAGTTGCGGGTTTTGACTTCTGGCCATTTCGAGTCATGGGTTTTGTTGGGTCGAGTAAGCATTTGATAGCTTTACCGGTTTCACTAATAGAGAAGGAAGGATTGATCTTGAACCGGGTTTAGTTTTAGTCGGTTTTAGTCGGATCTACCAAATTTGTTGATCTTTGGTTTAGTATCGATCATGGGTCGGGATGAAAATCGGTGTTTGATTGACCGAGGCCCTGAGTTGGGTTCGGCTCGGTTAAACCGAACTAAACAGAATCACACCCCTAAAAGGAACCATTTTTCAATAGCATGCTTCCTAAAGATCATTTCTTTACTTCATTTAGGTACTTAATGCACTAGGGCTAGTTTGATTTTCTCTATGTTGTTAGTATCGGACCGATCGAACCCTTAATATCGATCTTGATTGAACCTCTAACCCAAAATCTTTCCCGGGGTCTTTCAGGGAAGTACGGGAAAGCACCGGATTTCGTGTTCTTGGCACACGGGGTGGACATAGGTTCATCGATGCACGTCCCATTCGTGTTCCGGACAATATCATCATTGCCATACAGATTCATGCCATACTTGATCCCAGCCTATCCCATATGTTTGATGGTGGTGCTTACAATGTGGGCTAAAGCCAGAACTTTGACTGTTAGTTTCTACAATCTTAGAGGTAGACTGCATGAAACTTGGGCTGTTCCAAGGTTTGGTTTCCAGGTAATATGTTTGTTCTATGGTAATTTCAGAACCTCTTGATTGAAGATTTGAATTTGAAATTGAAAACCCTAATGATTTTGTTGCAGTATTTCTTGCCATTTGCTAAGGAAGGGATCAACAAGAGGATAGATGAGGCCATTCTTAGTGCTGATAGGCTTGGTGTCAAGGTCCTTAGCCTTGCTGCACTCAACAAGGTTAGTGAAACCATCTAATTCTTGTTTCGAGTATCGAATCGGTATACTTTTTACTAGTAGATTTCGGATCATTGATCCCCTTGGTTTGATAGAGCTGTCAAAAGTTGACCCTGACCCAGTCTAGTCATGACCCCACCCAATTCGGTCCATAATCCAACTTGATCAAACCAATGAACCCATAATCATAGGTTGATCTACGACCCAGTGTGACATGTGGTTAAATAGCAAGTCGAACACCTGAATTACATCAAAATGCACACATTTATAACTCGATTAATTACTTTGAACATTGCTGTTGGGGGTGGCACAGCCACCTCCCTCATATGCTCATGTCCACAACCTCGAGTGTTTTCTGATCTGATTGTCTTGTAACCCCATAAACAACTTGATTGACCATGACCCGATTCACCCTTTCAACCAGCCCATTTGACCATTCTAATCCTCGATATGATTGGACTAGTCATGACCATAAAACATGTTACCCGTTCAAACCACCTCCATCATACACTAATATCCACAACCTCGAGTGTTTTCTGGTCTAATTCCCCTATAACCTCAATAAACAACCTGATTGACCCATGACCCACGACCCGATTCACCCGTCCGAATCCAACCAACCCGTTTAACCAATCTAATCATCAACAAGATTGTACTAACCATAACAATAAAGCATGTTACAATAGTAGTTGAAGGAAAATTAATGGGCACTACCACATTCACAATTGAAGGAACTTACTTTACATCATATGAATTTGAGGTCCACATTAACTTTCCTGATGCTATCTGGATTCCTGTCCCAACCCTAGTAGGCCAAATTGGGCCACGTTCCTTTGTCTCAAAACCAAAACTTCTGGTTTCATAGAATTGTGCCAAATTAGCTCTCTGTGAAGTGTGAAATCTGAAAATCACTCTGTACCAAGAACAGTGGTATAGCAGTAGAGTGCATTAATGGCTGCTGAAGCCAGCTCGCCATTTTAGACAATGGAACAGGAAAAACCCATTTGTTTTATCTTCTTCTGCAGTAGAACCCATGTTACTGTAACATGTGTCATCATTCATGTGATTTCTGGGTTAGGTTTGAATGTTGAGAAAGATTCAATCTTTGAGTTGAAGGGTTTGTGGGTTTTGTGAGTTTTGAGTAGCAGACATCTTGGATTGGGTTAGTGGTAAGTGGGTTAGGACTGGTTTGACGAGAATCGAGTTCGACGAGAGATCTTGGCATCGAATCAAGTCAGCTAACTTAAGTGGCAGAGTCTGATCATTGATCTTATCTGGGAAAGGAACAGTTCATGTGATTGTTAGGCTTTGATTGTTGGTAAAGATTCAAACTTTAAGCTTAATGAGTTAAGTGGGTCAAAAGGGTTTCAATAGAATTCGAGTTCGAATTTCGGGCTAACGAGATCCGATATCAGCACCTTACTCAAATGCTGTCACACTAACAACCTACCATCTCAACAACTCGAGTTATCGGGAGGAGACAGTTCTTCACAGAGAGATCTTGGCATCGAATCCCATATGATCATTTCACTTGCACGAGACTCGATAGACCTGT
Source organism: Linum lewisii (assembly GCA_034768395.1). Taxonomy (NCBI): domain Eukaryota; kingdom Viridiplantae; phylum Streptophyta; class Magnoliopsida; order Malpighiales; family Linaceae; genus Linum; species Linum lewisii. The sequence goes on along the minus strand of CM068298.1, from coordinate 347,416 downwards.
ACAAACTTCAATTTCCTTTCACAGGTTTTCGTCGCTAATGCTCCTTTGTGTGGGGGAATGCAGAATGAGGCTCTCAATGGAGGTGGAACACTGTTTGTGAACAAGCATCCAGACTTGAGTGTAAGAGTTGTCCATGGGAACACATTGACAGCAGCAGTGATTCTGAATGAGATTGGTGACCACATTGAAGAAGTGTTCCTCACAGGAGCTACTTCCAAGCTTGGAAGAGCCATTGCTTTATACCTCTGCAGAAAGAAAATTAGGGTTCTTGTGAGTTCTCCCATACATTAGCATCAGAGCATTCATCATTTGATTCTGCAGAAAGAAGATTAGGGTTCTTGAGACATTTGTGTTTTTGTTTGACAGATGTTGACTCTGTCGACTGAGAGGTTTCAGAAGATTCAAAAGGAGGCTCCTGTTGATTGCCAGAGTTACTTGGTTCAAGTTACCAAGTACCAAGCTGCTAGAAAGTGCAAGGTAAACATACTGACCCGACTCAACTCAGTTTCAATTCGAACCCGGTTGAAAAGACAAAATTTTATGACTTGTCGAATCCAAAAACTCATAACTCGGGTGAAATGTGATCTGATCGATATGGAATCAGAGTAATTTGTGACTCAATGAACCTGCAATCTAATCGACCTTTGACCCAATTAACTCAGCTTGTTGTCCATCCAAACCGATCTGTTGACTTCTAGTCAACAACCATAACTCGTCCAACTCTAAAATTAAAAAAAAGCACAGTTCCACATGAGGTTGACTCTCAACCTAAGTAATTCATGACTCTATTAACCTGAAACTTCTATTGATATATGATTTGTAACTTGTAACAAGTGATCTGTTATCTGTAACTCATGATACGTAACTTGTAACATGTGATCCGTAACCCATGTAGCCACAACCTGTGACTTGTAACCTATGATTAGTGATCATGTTGATCCAACCTACCCGTTTCACAACTAAATTGTAACATATGAATAGTGACCCTGTTGATCCAACTTGTAACCTGTCCAACCTACATGTTTCATCGTTGAAGTTGTAACATATGCTTAGTAACCATGTTGATCCGACTCGTACCGTGTTGTGTTTACCATAGACATGGATAGTTGGGAAGTGGATTACACCAAGGGAGCAAAATTGGGCTCCAAAGGGAACCCATTTCCACCAATTTGTAGTGCCACCAATTTTGTCCTATAGGAGTGATTGCACTTATGGAGATCTTGCTGCCATGAGATTGCCTGATGATGCTGAAGGGATTGGCTCTTGTGAGGTAACCAATTCACAAAATCTCTTACGTAATTTCGAGAAATCTGAATCACAAGTTGTTTAAAATCTGATCGTTTTGTGCGTGAAATAGTACACGATGGACAGACGAGTGGTCCACGCGTGCCACGCAGGAGGAGTGGTTCACTTCCTAGAAGGATGGAGCCACCATGAAGTGGGAGCAGTAAATGTGGATAGGATCGATCTTGTGTGGAATGCTGCAATGAAGCATGGGTTGAAGCCTGTCTCTAGCATCAACAAACTTAAATAACTTTGAACCGTCAAGATTAGATTTGATGGATGGATGGGATTTGCTTAGAATCCATGCATGTCTTGGTTGTATAATTTGTACCCAAATCTTGTTGTGTCTTTGTATGGAAATTGTTAGTTAGGGCACAAGTAAAGAAGTAACTCTACAAAGTTAAAAAGAAGCAAGTACACTAGTCTCTTCTTTTGTGTAATATGTATTTCTCTCATCAAATTAATCAATATAACGAATAGAATTAGTCATGTTTACGATATCGAGTCACGGAAATTTAACGTGTATAGGATTCAAGGGCATTCATTTTTACATCCAGATTCATTGAGAATAACTAATATCCATTCTAAACTGAGAACCGATACGTTCATTACATGTCGTTTAAACTTTCATTCATGAACGTGACATTAACTGACGATAAGTATCTTTTTTTTTATAAAGTGTAGTTACTTCTTTTCTTAACAAGTTAGAAATGTATTATCATCAACATAGTTCAAAATAGAGATATAAGTATTAAAACGAGTTTCGAATCCAACCGAACCAAATCGGTTTGAATTGGTCCACTCGAGACTATCTCCTCCATGGGCCAGACATATCAAAATCCACTAGGCCCAAACATTCTCAACCAATCCAAGCCCACACATTATTTAATTTTTCACTAATGCCACGTGTCACACTGCCCGCAACCAAGAAACACGTGTACACACTCTTCATCCACCACGTGTCAACTAAAGTTCCGGCAACCGCCAAAACGATAAACGTAAGCAAAACTCTTTTCTTTTCTCTTTTCCTTCTTCCTTATCCATACTCTGCAACTCCACCGATTCCGTCAAAATCCAGCAATGGCGAAAGCTCAGCTTGGAGTTCAGAAGAAGAAGAAGAAACCCATTACGAGAATCAAGAAAGGATGGCTTCAGAAAGCTTTGAACTATCTGAAATCGGATTCCTACCTGTTTGCTCCTCTGTTTAATCCTCTGCCTCTGCCGCCGCCGCCGGAGATCAGATTCTCCGGTGAGTCTAATTCACATCGGTTTTAACCCTTTGTGCTCTGTTTTTTTTTTGGATTCTAATTTGATTGAGCTCTGTATTTCAGGATTGAGAAATGAATACACGGTGAGATCATCAGGAAGGAAGAACAGAGGATTCGGAAGAGATGTTATGGAGTATTTGAAGTCTGATTCTTACTTGTACGGTCCTTTACTTCATCAAAGATCGATTCCAGGTAATAATTCGTACTTTCGGATTCATGAATTAGGGTTTTCGCAGCTCGAATTGGTGATTCTAATAAGAAATTGAAGCGGAATTATATCAGTGTTGTATCGGATCGTCTTAATTAGGGCTCAAGAACATTAATTTGATCAAGTTGATCTTTGTTCATAGTAGAGGGGGTCGAATTACCTATGAATCGAGTAAATCGGACAAACCGGAACATGGTCAGGATCGTGATTTGGTTCGATTCATTTACAGGGTATGCTCCAAGGGCTAGAAAGATGAGAATCGAAATGCCAATGCATAAGAACGCCAAATCCTCTGTTTTGGATTCACCAAATGTGACAACGGAGAAGGAAGACTCCGAAGAAGGCCGCCACGAGGTTGTTCTCGTCCTCCCGGTCACGCCCGAAAGGAACCATACCACCAACAGTCGTGATCAGCATCGAAAGAACCTGTCATTGGGTCGTAAGGATATGGTGACCCCTGAAAGGAACCATACCACCACCAGTCGTGATCAGCGTCGAAAGAAACAGTCACCGTCATAGGTCGCAAGGAAATGGTGTCGGTTTCGACGAACATGGTTCGACGTAGCTCTCGACGATCGAGGATGCTTGTCGTGGAACGTTGAGTAGGGTTGAGTAGGTTAGCTATGACATTGTTTTCACTTGCTCTGTATGTTTTGATTTAGGTCTTAGATAGTGTGGTTATTTAGTGATGTATTTAGGGTTCTTGTGTAACTTGACAAGGAAGTAACTTTCATGTGTAGGAGACATTCGAAACATGTTTTCGGCCTACGCTTATTTTCGATTTTTGAAACTAGGGTGGATCATGATTACACAGATACGACCCCCACGTACAAACTCGGCACGATTGAACCTATACCACCCTACGATACAACTATACAAACTCGATACAACTATACAAACTCGACACGATTGAACCTGATACAACTTGTACAAACTCGATACGACCGGACCGAGCACTACCCTTTGGGCCGAATATCCATCCCAAGAACAACCAAACCAGACTTCGGACCAGAAACCACCTCCTTCAACCCAACTTCAACCTCCATTCCTCCATCATCTTCATCAACGAAGAACTCTCCAAGCTCTGCTTCAAGCCATCCATCATTCCTCTGTTTCGGAAACTCCATCTTCTCTGCATCATCCACCACATTATACATCCCAAACTGCCTCCTCCAATCCCTGTTCCAATCTCCAAACACACCGTCCGGCTCGATTCTTCCCTCCCCGCCACCGTCGCCGTGAAATCCTGCCGGTGGAACCCTTGTCGGACGGCGGTCCTCTCTGGAAAATACTTGAATACCAAGTAAGCTGCGTACTGGGTTGATCGAGACAGCAATTGGGTATCTACCTTTGATCGGACTTCGAACCAACAAAAATCCACTAGCTCCGCCACTTCCACGAATCTGCAATTTTCGCTCCTTAGAAATCTATTAACAGAGAAATCTTTGAGCTGAACCGATTCGAATTACCTCGATTCGGAGAGGGAAATCCATCTCCAGTATTCAGGAGTGTCACCCCATTCGATCCGGAGCTCTCTAGCGGATATCATGAAGCACTTCTTCCCATTCCGTTTGTCCAGTGAGAAGCTCTGTTTCAGTTTTGAACTCCATTCGTTAATAAATATTGCACACCACCTGTTCGACGAAATGCCTGAAAGAGAGTTTCTCTGTTTTTTACTTTTTTCTAGTTTTTGTGTCAAATTTTTACCTTTCTGCCGCCGTCGATGAGGATCGGGGTTCGACATAGGCTGAGGAAGAGCTGTTTCTTCGGAGAGAAGCTTGATCGGAGGAGGAGGAACGGGAGAGGATGGTGCGGCAATCCGGCGGGAGGAACTTGTCCCAGATGGCGGCGGAATTGGAAGCGGAGCTGAAGGACGGCGAGACGGCGGCTAGCTTGCAGGAATTGATGGTCCGGTGTGCGATAAGATCTCTGCTAAGCAATCTTGTGGGAGATCGTTGATGTTGTTCGCTGAGAATTTCTTGTTATGGTTCGCCATTTTTGTTTGTGAATTTTGGTGGAGAATGACGGATTTGTTTCGTCGTGTAGTTGATAGGATATGATATGCCAAGTTTAAATATGTAAAGTTTAGGGGTTGTTTGGATACGGGATTTTGAAAATGTTGGAAACTGATGGGGCCGATTCTCGCGGTCTTGACCGATCATGAACCAGAGGGATCACCTAAAAGTTGGATTTCGTTCAAGAGAATCGGGGTCGTTTTGTATCTGAAACAGTTGAGATGACGATGGGAGAGTCGTTTGTCAAAATTCTCAGGGTCTGTAGTTGGTCAGGTGGCTAGACTTAGAGGCAAGGAATCACGAGCTAACTAAGGTTCCCTACAAGGTTTTGTTAATTATCATCAATCATTCGTTTCGTATTACTTATGGTGGGTCCAGACATTCAGACTGTGACATGTGGATGCTCATCTCTAATCGAGGTTGCCCGTATCTGGAGCAGTTGAGATGACAATGGGAGAGTTGTTTCTCAAAATTACAAGGGTCCATAGCTGGTTAGTTGGCTCCTTGGTCTCACAGCTGGCCTGACTTAGGCTCAGAGGCAAGGAAGTAGGAGCCCATAAGAGTTCTCCACAAAGTGGAGATAACCATCATCAATCGTTCAACAATTAGGATCACTTGTGGCTCCAGTCATTCAGGGCGTGACACTCGGAGGCTCGTCCTTAATTTCGAGTCACTATGAAAGGTAAGATTGTACACTTATAGAGCACTAACTCACACACGCTTATCAATACTCCGTCTGAACCTGCTCATACCTCATGTACCTTCCTGTTTTTGCATGCCTACATCCTTCGACATCTTCTCCCTAATCACTTCTCTTACCATTTCCCACTCTCAGTTACAATATACGCCAAAGTCTAACTCATCATGAAGCTGAAGAACTCATGAAGGTCGTCCACGAATCCAAATTCACTCAACTCGGTTTTCCATCCGAATCACATTGTTACTTCACTCAATTCGATGTCGAGGACACATAACACCATTTATGAACATGTTATAGCTTAATAATTAGACCAATTCTATGCATCCAAACGATCCTTAATGAGTCATGAGTCCAAATGGATTGAATCATGGAGGCTATTTGAGAGCATAGTGGGTATGTTGGGTGTTTGATCACGCAACCGACATAAAACGAAGACTTTAGTTTGTATGGGTGGCTTTCTAGTTGTAGTATATGATTTCCTCACGTAATTCATTAAAAATTGTGTTAATATCGAGTCGGTTCCGTGACAATGACAATTGTTTGTTACATTTGAAATGTTTAATCCCGCTCATATATCTCTGCAAGTGAGATAGTTATCTCTGAAACCAAGGTGTCTCACTTCTTAGAAGAAAGTTGAGTCTCGTATCTTTGTAATTTTTTATAGATCTTATATCGATTTATATTAACAATGCACCATGTGTGCACTGAATGGTCATAACACACACAAGAACGTCTCTTTTCGATCTACCTCCTTGTAGCTCACCCACAATTTTCTTTTTAGCTTTAAGTGTACTTGGACTGAATGAAGCCAACATACCTGAAAGTTGATCCATTTTGGATGCAAATATGTTGAGGAATGCTACATGAAAGATGTTCAACATAGTAAGTTTGTTGGTTCAATAAGAGGTCCCACTCAGAAGATCGGTTGGTGTATAAGAGTGTGACGCTCTGTCTGTCCAAAGCGGTTAGGGGGAGTCGTCATGTGGTACCTCTCACAAGGAATATCAAAGTGACAGTAGTAAGCGTTTCGTAATGTGAGGAGTAGGCGTAGTTAGTGAGTGAGAGATAGAAAAGTATCATGGCATCTATTAGAGACTTAAAGCGTGCCTACAAGAGAATGTATGTTGTCATGCATAGGTCTTCGAGATTAGAGTCGAATTGACACGTAACGTATCATCAATGTATTGGTAACCTAACTTAGGTGCAATCTTTATCGTCTATCCATGAAGGACTATGCTCGCCCTGAGCTGCATATATGGTTCCTAGGCCGCGATTGGGCTAAGCTTGAGGTGTTGGGTCGGGTCGGAATGGTCCGACCAGTAACTAGACTACAAAAAACCGAATTCACTCAAACCAAACCGGTTATCATCTCGATTCCAAACTCAGATTCCCCCCTACTTATCATATAGAAAATGAATATACATGGATCTGAGATCTGAACAATCAATCACTTCTTCATTTATTTACAGGACATTAATGACACAAGCATCTAACTTCTGCAAATTGAACCCAACTACTCCATAAACAGAGTTCAAGCATGCATTGAATGCCATGGAAATTCATTGCTCTAGGTTAACAATCCAGATCGAAGAACACTAAACATTTTTCAGACCGGAAAATCAGAATGAACAACCTTGCTCTGTTTTCCGGCAAGCCAAAGCAGAGTCCTCCTTGCAAAAGATGGCGTCTTTGAATCATCCAATTCGGCATTCCAGTTACTACAGCTACCTAATTCACTCTTCCCGCAGTCTCCATTATCGCCGTTCATCGGAAACTTCGACGAATTGAAGCTTAGAGTTGCAGAATCCCCTGTTTCCAAGCTCCCCTGTTTTTCCTTCCTCTGTTTCTTCTTCTTCGAAATCTGAAATCTGTCGAAACGAAGCGACGAGTTCGAAATCGGGAACCTGAAGCGACGAATTCGATTCCATCACGTACTCGAACGAACCCATCGAATAGCATCTCCGAACGTCGGCATTGCCATTCATGAATTTCCCCAATTTGACCTGAACCATCTTTTCGAGATCGAATCCACCCGATTTCTCGATCTCGGGCGGATTGGGTCTCGATTCGTGTCGACAATCAACCGTTAACCGTTCCGAAACAACCGATAATCTCCTCGACCGAAAAGATCGTTCCCCTCGAGAATCGAAAACGAAAGCGTACCGTTCCATTTCGGGTCGATCGCTGTCCGGTTCGAACCGAAAAGAACCCAGCTCGGTGTCGCCCTGATAACCAACCAACGAGCAAGCCGTGAGAACCGAGTTGGACCGTCCGAAAGCAGCAAGATCGGCGCTTTCCCACTCGCTTCCCGATTCAATCGCCGTCGTTTCGCCGCCTTCGTCGGAGAAATCGAGAAGCGAAGAGCGGCAGAGTGGGCAAGTGGAGTGGGAGAGAAGCCAAGCATCGATACACGCCACGTGGAACGCGTGGCTACATTTGGGGAGCAACCGGAGCTTATCTTCCGGCTCGAATTCGCAGAGACAGACTGCGCAATCAAACGGCGTCGTTTTGGTCGGCTTGATGATGTCCTTGTAGCGGAAAACAGGGAGGGTTTCGTCGATGAGAGACTGGTCAACGCCGGCGTCGTGGAGGTGGAAGAGCTGGTGGAGGGCGGTGTCAGCGGCGGCGGCGACGGCGGCGGAGGAGGAGGATTCTGAGTCGTGAGTCGGTGTTGGCTGGAGGAGGGATCGGATGATGAGGTGGAGGAGGCCGGAGATGAAGAAGATTACTGCTAGGATTATTATGAGGAGGAGGATTGATGGGCTGACTTTGCTTTCGAGGAGGTCGCCGCCGCCGCCGGAGGCGACGGCGGCGAGTGTCGGCGGGGGGAATGTTGGGGTGATTATGGAAGTTTGTTTGATTTGGAAGGAAACCCAGGTCATGGTTTTGGGGTGTAAGGGATTCAGGAGAAGAAAGGAAGGAGGAGGAAGTTGTTAAAGGTTGTAGCTTTACTGAGAATCTCCGTCGCCGGCGGCGACGGAGAGTGTCGGCGGAGGATGGAAGTTTGTTCGATTTGGGAGAAAACCCAGATCAGATTCAGAAGAAGAAAGAAAGGAAGTCATAAAGATTGAAGCTTTTATTAGTGTTGACTGTGGAGAGTGTAGTGTGAATGTTAGGTTCTGTTTGGGGTCGTTTGGTATAGGGGAAATCAACTGTGTTTCTTGGAAATTCTGTATTCTGAGATATCCTTGTTTGTTTACTGTCTAATGGAGCTGAAGTTTTGTATTTCAGATACCCAGAGTTTCTTATTGTCTCCAGAATGTGTATTCTGACAATTTCTACTTTTATCAGAAATTCTGACTTCCCCCAAATAGAATAATGGGACCCACTGTCTTCCCCTCCTATTTTCTTTACCAAATATACATGCCAAACAATGTAATTTAACATCCTCCAACTTTTAACAAACACTTTTCCACCATTCCCCTATTTTCATATTTCCCATAATTCTCAATCCCCTATACCAAACGACATGAAAGGTAAGCTTTTCGAAATGACAATTTGTGATTAATAGTATGAGTATCTTTACAATAGTATGTTTTATGATGAAGTTATCGTCTAATATTGAATGAGTTCTGTTGTGCCACGAACGAACGCGGATCGATTGTACACCAACACACCCACACAAGCTAAAGGAGAGGGACACACAGATTTAACGTGGTTCGGATAAAATGTTCCTCCTACTCCACGGGCGGCAGCCAACACATAAATTCACTATCTCGAGTGATTACAAAGAGTAGGAAGTGGACACACACTCTCCTATCTCTACAAGAGTTTCTCACAACTCACAAATATCTAAAAGACTCACACTCACCCTCACATGGATGATTACAAAGAGTAGGAGTGACACACACTCTCCTATCTCTACAAGAGTTTCTCAACTCACAAATGTCTAAGAAGACTATATACTCACCCTCACATGGATGATTACAAAGAGTAGGGAGTGGACACACACTCTCCTATCTCTACAAGAGTTTCTCAACTCACAAATGTCTAAGAAGACTATATACTCACTCTCAAATAGATGATGAGAATGATGATCTCTACACCATTCTACCAAAGCCTTTTATAGGCTCACACTCCACACATTAGATGAGCAGATTCAAATCATCTAATCAATTCAGTCATTCATACATGGAACCACACCAATGCACTTCCCAAGTTCACTCTTGGAGAATGTGTTCCATGTACCAAATGAATGCTTGGTGCATTCACAACCTCCAATACATGAACTAAACAATAGTTCATGTCTCCAATACATGAACCAATCTTTGATTCATGTTTCCAATTAATCCAATGACTTTGCCAATTCCAACAAGTTCATGATATGAATCTTGCACAAACATACACATTTTCATACGTTCTTAATGACTAGAGTTCTGACTAGATTGTTTCACCTTTGCCTCTAATCTTTAGGTCTCAGAAAACATGAACCATGTTGGTCTCGAATTTTCCTTTACATGCCTCCTATCCTAAATTTGATCTGTTTGTCCTTTGAACTCTTTGAATATTCCTGATATTTCACCTACTTTATCTCACAAATTCTTCAAGCCTTTATATTTATCTTATGGGAATCGTTCAAGCTTTGGGTCATTAGCATGATCTAGTATAAACAAACAAGCTCAACCACCTAATGATGGCCTTCTCCATCTCTTGCTGATTGTGATACTATCAATGTTAGATTCATACCTTTTTTCGACCTCCTATCTGTTATAGAAGTGTGTTTTACAATGAAGTTCTCGTCTAACATTGAATGAGGTCATGATACGAGTCTTGCACAATCATACTTACTTTACTTCCATATGTCCTCAACGATTCGGGTTCTGCTATGAGACAATGCATCTACCTCTAGTCTTTAGGTCATTTAAAGAAGTATGAACCTCAACGATCTCAATTCTTTTTTACAAATCTCCAATCCTAAGTCTGATCTGTTTGTCCCTTGAACTCTTCAAACAATGAATCTTTGTGAATCATTCAAGCCTACGACATTAGCATAATCTTAGTATAAACAAACACGCCTGATTAACCTTTGATTAGTGATGATTAACTAAGCCAAGTTTAATTCATGTCCAATAGAAGGAAGACATGTGGCACTTAATGCTTAGTAATGTCTTAATCCTAAGTCAAAATTTTAATATTTGGAAGATGGGCCTAAACATTTGGGCCTTATGAACAATGGGCCATAGCCCATGTATCAATTTCCACAACCCAACTTCACACATCTCGGCCCATCTCTAATTGTCTCAGTTTGTATGTGATAAACAAGAAGAATACACAGAACAAGATGTAAAACAGAACCAATTCGGTTTCTCATTGATCATTTTTCGAAACTTTATACAAAGTACATCGAGAGCCCAACAAAGAGGCTACAAAGAAGCTCAGAAGGAATATCAAAACCCGCAAAACACGGTAAACTTTATGACCACTATATGTCATTATAGTCAAATACTAAAAATCTAAGCCTATTTACCAACATGAACTACCAACTAACAAGCCTTGCAAGGTCAAGAAAATAGAAACGAAAAAAAAAAAAAGATAGGAAGAGAACAGAAACACAAGCTCAGTCAGGATAGCGCCGTCAAGGTGGTGAAGTTGACTTCAATCTCCGATACTTGTAGTTAGACCGAGTGCGGCGACCACGATATCGAATGTTCTTCGGGGATGAAGGGTTGGAAGCCATTGATGAAGGTGTGGTTTGGAGATGGGACAGGATTTTGGAGAGAATGTGAAGGAAATGAAAGAAGTGATGTAAGAAGGGAAGATGGGTTTTTTTTGTGAAGAGATGGTAGGGTTTATATAGCGGGTAAAAGGAAGAGGATTTGTTACTTTTTTACAGTGTGGTAGGAAGTAAATTAGCTGACATTCCTCAAAATATGTTTAAGGCATAGGGTTGGGTGGGACCCGATGTTCGTATTCGAGTTAGTGCTCGTGAAATCGGGTCGATTGTATGTGTAAAAGGTCGAGTTAAAGTAGTTGTATTAGTGTGTGAATCATGTTGAGGTCTCGTAAAAGTCGATTGTTAATCTGGGTAGTCGTTTGTTGATGTGGTAGGTGACTTAAACATGTCGGTTGGTACTGATCTGGCCATAGCAAAGAGTAGCACGAACTCAACTTATATAGTGTTTAGATAACTGTCAAGCCATATATGTACAATTTGGCTAAAGAATTAAATAGGAAGAGTATAATTAGTGTTCTTAAATCAGGTTACAATAGTGGGTGAATCGTGTTGGAATTCTTTTCTAACGTCAAATCTAAAACATGGGTTCTTGCAAAAAGGTCGATTCTTAATCTGGGTAGTTGTCTGTTGACGTAGTAGTAGTAGGTTGTCGGTCTATTAGACGACTTAAACAGGTCGGTTGGTTAAAGAGCAGTGTGGACTCAACTTATAATAAACCCATTTCAGTGCTTGAAAAATCGCTCGAATCATCTATATTCAATTGTATTAACGAACTAAGCAGATCAACGACATTAGTGCTCCTAAATCATGTTACTTTAGTCGGTTATTCCTGAAACATGTACTCCTAAATACGTTATAATTACATCATTCTGATTACATTCTACCGATCGAACACGACCCAAGACAAACAAAAAAGACCACAAATTTTGGACACACTGTGTGTCTGACTTCAATGAGAAGTCCAGAAACATTCAGAGAAGCTACAAAAGGGTGATTGATTGAAGAGAAGAATAAGTAAAAGTTAAAAAAAAAAATTAAAAATTCATGGGGTCAAATGTGACTTTACAAAGCATCACTATCTACTCAGTAAATCTTTTGCCTTCTTGTTTACGCAAACCTTTGGCACATTGGAAAACCCAATGCTCACAAGCATCAATGGCTTAGCTTAAAAGCATATGGGGACTCGTACTATGCTAGCAATTGGTAGTGGTTATGGTTTGGGAAATCGGGTTTACGGTTATTCGGTTTTAATGAATGTGTGATGGGCTAATTCGGTGACTAACGGATTACGGTTGTTTTGCTTGGTTCAGAAGTGGTTGTGGTTGTGGTTGTGGTTATGGGTTTGGATTCTTCGATTGATTTGGTTGATGATCAGATTTAAGTGAATGTTGCATGTGGGTTTGTACTCATGAAGTAAACGCCCAAAATTGGTTGAAATCGGATCTCATTTTGATTACCAGACTAAAAACATTATGGCTGATAGTATTCAAATCGGGTAGACTTCAATCACATTCAGAATCACGGGTTTGGCGCATTTCAGCCACAATTACATATTAGTTAAATCCGATCTCATTTCATCGTGACGGGTCAAATTCTCACCCTTAATAGTAGTACATGATTGATAGTCGAATGGCTTGAGATGAATTGCTTCCTAAGTTGCTTACATATACTTTGTTCAGACAATACTGGATCTGGGTATTTTGAGTATCTCACACTACAAAAAAATGGACCTTTAGCTACTGCAAAATTACAACGACATGAAAATGCAGTAGCAAATAATTAGTATTTGCTACGGTAATCACTATTTCATGTAGTAATTTGCAGTAGCAAATACTATTTGTCACACCACTATTTGCTACACCCATCATCCCGAGCAAATAGTGGTGTGGCAAATAGTATTTGCTACTGCAAATTACTACATGAAATAGTGATTGCCGTAGCAAATACTAACTATTTGCAACTGCATTTTCATGCCGTTGTAATTTTGCAGTAGCTAAAGGTCCATTTTTTTGTAGTGTCAGTCTCTACTATCGATCATTTGTCCATATGAGTTCAAAACACCAACCCCACATCTCGTTATAATCCTGTAGTCAGTGGTTCGATGAATACCCATGATCGAGTTGTATGCTTCGAATCGATGACTCCATGGATCGATTTGAGTAGCATCAATATTCATGTGTTACCTAAAACATGTAAAATAGAAAGAAGCCTTATTGGATGCAAACCGGCATTTTGAGCAAAGGTCAGCCATCATTGCAAACAAAGGAGTTAATGATGGACTATGATGGTCCTTTCTCACTTGACATCTTCTAGGACATCAAAAGTACTTATAAATGCTTTGGTGTTGACATTTCAAGACACCCACCCTCTTCAATGTAAGTAACCAACATATGCTACAAATGGTGATAGTGATCATTGTCATTTAACACATGTACTTTTGTAACAAGTTTGTTACACACTTGTACTTGGTTTGTGACATGTACGCTTATGTAGGTCTCGTAATCAACTGATTCGATAATGTGTGACAATCACAGACTCGTGGGGTTCTCGTAGGTTTGGGGTCAAGGACCGATGCTTGAGGCATGCTGTGAAGAACCGTTAGATCCTAGTAATTCAAGTTGTTGGGCAGGAGTTCTGAATGGATATTCTATTGTTTACTGGCTAACACACCCCTCGAATGAATGACTAATGAAAGAGTCTGAATTTGCACAATTTTGATAAGACTAGTGCTGTGAAGAACCGTTAGATCCTAGTAATTCAAGTTGTTGGGAAGGAGTTCTGAATGGATATTATATTGTTTACTGGCTAACACACCCCTCGAATGAATGGCTAATGAAAGAGTCTGAAGTTTGCACAATTTTGATAAGACTTGTGCACTAGGTTTGGGGTCAAGAACCGATGCTTGAGGCACCCATAAGGCATTCTGTCAAGAACTGTTACATCTCAATAACTCAAATTGTTGATCAGAAAGAGTTATGACTGAATATTATATTGTTTACTAACACATCCCTCAAATGAATGGCTAACGAAAGAGCCTGAAGTTTGCACAGTTTTGATAAGACTTGTGCACTAGATTGGAGACCACTTGACCTCTTGCTGATCAAAGACTCTCATACCATGTCAAGAACCGTTATGTTCTAATAACTTGAGTTGTTGATATCGAAGTAATGATTTCTAAATGTATATTAATACATTGTTTACTAATTATACATGCATGCATAGGGTTTTTGTTGCTTGCAAAGATGGCAACCTGTAAAATAAACCCTTTGGAAGGCTTTGATTCAGAAAGTACTCTTAGCTTAGCTAGCTAAGCTTTGGTCTTGTTAATAGTGTACATAATGACAAGTCTTGAGCATAAACAGCCTATTTGTTCATAGAGCTTAGGGTTTCTGAATTTGTGTAGGAATGAATGACTTGTGAGGAACAGTTTATCTTTTTGAATATAGGGTTTCAGTAAGAAATATGGATTTTTAATAATAATAATAATATAATAATAATGATAATAAAAAATCTATTTATTTTAGTATTATTTATTTATTTATAATCATCATCACAAAAAGTTGGGATGTGACTACTCATGGTCAACCTGTCAGTCCAAATTAATTAAATTTACAGTCAAATATTTATTTATTTATTAATATTTCATGGAAACCAAGCAAAAAGAACAAACTATATACTATATAGTAAATAGTACCATAGTGGTCTTTTGTTTGCAATAGTTTCTAGTACAAGTGAACAAGTATTGTACTCACTTACTTTTTGTGGATCATAGGTCGAATCGGCGGTTTATCAGATCATTTATTTATTATATTAGCGGAAAATTCTATTATAATTTGCTTAGTTTGAAGATTTTTTGGATATTAAAATTGAGCTAGATTTGATTAGTTTTTAATTACTGGTTGGATTGAGTCGGGTTAACTTTTTGACTGCTCGTACAACTTATGTTAAAGGAGGTGTTTAAACACTTAAAATGTAACGGCACTAGCTAATCACGGAAGTGTACTTCAATTTTACAGTAAATGAGGGATGAATCAAGAAGACAGGAAGATCTGAGATACGCATAGCAACATAAGATGAAAATAGCTACTAATCCTCTAGACAAGCGACTTGAGCATAATGCTTAGTTCATAGTGGATGAATCAGATCTATCTAAAGCAAGTCATCGACCAGGACAAACCACATGACACTTGATACCAATGTCGTGGTACTAAAAAGAAGAGATTGATATCTCACTACAAAGACATAACACAGGCATGTACATTAACTCAAAAATATTTTCTTTTCACTCCCGATACCTTCTTTGTCTCTTAATTTCTTTCTCTGGTCATCTCGTCTCACAATTCATTGATCTAAGACTCTTCAGTCATTCTTACCTGTCTTGTTTATACTATGCAATGTGTGATTCGAGTTATACCATGACATAACTCTTCAGCTTCTCCAACGATCCCCTCCCTCACACAACTCTTTCTCAAATTTCAAAGTAAACTATGGTAAGACATATTCGTCGTCTAAACAAAATGAATTACTACCATCGAGTCTATCTTACTTAATGATTCGTCCGCCGTCTTCGTATGGTCCATCAATAGGCCAACTTGTGTTGGCCCATATTCCATATTAATGGGCCTTAGGCCCAAATTGTCATGGTTCGAGGCTTCGAGCCTTCTTATCATTTCAGATTTTCAGTTTATGAAGAAGGATCGAAATAACAAGAGCCAGTTTCTGTGGATAGTACAGAAGAAGAGAAGCAAGCCACTGCCACGGAAGCGCGAAACAACCGCCGTGAAATCCTTAGATAGATTAATGGTGGCGGCGGCGGCGGCAGCAGCAGGCTCATCTTCAGCGTTGACTGTCAACGGTGGAAAGCTCTTTTCTCGTCCTCGAGCTTCAACAGCCTCCTTTAATCAGAAGTAAGCTCGCAGCTTTGTAATTCTGTATTGGGTGTTCATTTCTGCATCTGGGTTTTGGGGGGAATTGGCTGAATTGGCTGAATTCTCAATTCCTGATTACAGTAGTTTGTAAAGATTGGAACTTTGGCTTTTGGGGTTTGGTAGCAGCTTGAAAATGGCTTATTGAGCTGAAATTTTCCAGTTTGTTAATACTCTGATTGTATGGACAAGGTTAATGGAGCAACCGTAGATTTCAGTTTCAACCATTAGTCTTACTGATTCAACTGTGTTGAATTGGGAAAAGCAGAGCCATTGATTGACATGAACAGCTTTTCCTTTTACTGTATCCTGAATCCCCTTTGAAAGACTGATTTTGAACCTCGAGTTATTGGGAGAAGAAGACGATCCTCTACAATGGAGAGGTTCCGACGTCACTCGAAGGAGATTTGGTGTACCTTTGCGATGTTCAAATACCCTTTTTCATAGGCTTCGTTTCGAGGGGAATGCGTTAAGGAATCTCATAAAGACTAATTCTGTACATCTACCAATAACTCGGGTTATTAGGTGGAGATGGTTCGCTACCGCCTTTAACCCCGTTATCGATATGTTTACTTGTGCAATGAAAAGGATGGTCTAGATTCCCATGATATGGTGTATTGGCCTGGCACTCTGATGACCTCGAATTGAACTCGGGTTTGCATCATTTGATAGCAGATTGATTATGGAATATAGCAATTCTATAGCAACATGAATGTTCAAATTGATTGATCCTTTCTTTCAGGTGGGGTTTTGCAGTTGACCCTTATGGCAATTCTATAGCAAGCAGAACAAAGAGCCAAGTATTCCGAATCTCGGCCACTCCCAATGTAAGCCATTATCTGCTGAGAAATCGTCTAGTACTTATAGTCCGCCTTGCAATTCGTTGATCGATAATCTGAACCAGGTGTCGGGAACTGGATATACCAAGAGCGAGGTAATCATGGTCGATCCGACAGAGGCCAAGCGATTAGCTGCCAAGCAAATGGTGGAGATTCGAAGGAAGGAGAAGCTCGAGGTAAAGGAGATTCGACTACTTAACCTATAATCATCTCTATCCATGATGTTTACTCTTTAGTCTCCCTTTTTGCAACTGACTTTGTTGGATACTTTTCCCCCGATTTGATTTCTCGACAGAGACGGAGGGAAATCGAGGCGATCAATGGAGCATGGGCTATGATAGGTCTCACAGCAGGTTTGGTCATTGAAGGTTACACTGGAAAGAGCATACTAGAACAGGTAATTAGATAGTTCTTGTATGGTTAATCCTTGTACCATCTGGATTCGGGTTTCGGTACTAATTCGACTAAGTTTCGATCTTTCATCTCAGCTGGCTGGATACCTTTCTGCCATCTTCCATGTTTTTGTATCATAATGATGAACATACTACAGAGGGATTTGCAGAGAGTGTAAAAGTTTCGAATTTTTTTCGAACCAGACATTGTATGTACATTGTACAAGTACTTTTGTACCATTTCATAATACCATGTAGTGAATTGGTTGGAAATTCGGCCAGTCACGGCCAAATCAGATCGAATTTGGTGACCAAAACCGACAAAAACTCGTGAAACGGTGCTCGTAACCGTGTCTGAATTCAATCGAAAACAGAGTTGAACTCGAAATGGTTACTGACCGAAATCAAGCGAAAAACCGAAACCTTGATTGAGTAAATTGCCTAATTAAGGAGAGAGAAAAAAACGAAAATGAGTTGTGGACACGTGGCGGAATATTAGTGGCAGAAATATTCAACGAATGTTCATCGTCTTCATTTCACAAAACAGCAAAAAGAAAAAGAGTTGTCATTGTTGACTTCAAACTTCCCCATTTCTCCGGCGAAACAAAATTGGCTGCTTCAAACTGCCGCCGGACTCCGGTGAGAAGAAGATTCATTCATGGGCGTAGCTTGATTGGAGTTTCCCGCCGAAGAATGGAGTTGAAGAAGGAAAAGCTCGTGAGGTTAGTAGCAGTAAAGATCGTTCTAGGGTTTGCTTCTTATCTGCCGTTTTCTGCGATTTCTTCAGTTACTCTGTGAAGGGAATCAATATGAAACAGTGTTTCTGTAGGTTTTATCAAGAGGGTAAGCAACAAAAGCCGTTTCCATGGAGAAAGGGAGATGCAGTCTACCCTGAAGAACAAAAGGTGTCTTCTTCTTCATCAGCATCAACTTCATTGCTTAATCCCGGGAATTCGAAAGTGTTTTCGGAGGATTATCGACCTTGGAGAGCGAAAATGCTGGATCCGGGTAGTGATATTGTGTTGAGATGGAACAGGATCTTCCTTGTGTCATGCTTAATGGCTCTCTTCATTGATCCACTCTACTTTTATCTGCCAACTATTGTCACAAGGAAGGGTGATGAAACTGCTTATTGTGTTGATACTGATCACAAGTTGCGAATCGTTGTTACGTTCTTCAGAACCGTTGCGGATCTTTTCTACTTGTTACATATGGTTCTCAAGTTCAGGACTGCTTATGTTGCGCCGAGTTCTCGTGTGTTTGGTAGGGGTGAACTTGTTATGGATCCGAAGTTGATTGCTAGGAGGTACATGCGATCCGACTTCTTCGTTGATCTCATTGCCACTTTGCCGCTCCCTCAGGTAACTGATTGTTCATCCCAGGCTTATTTGATTTTGCCAATGGAAAGCTCACGGTGCAATGATATTTGTTGCAGATAGTTGTATGGTTCATCATTCCAGCAACGAGAAAGCCTCGAACTGATGATAACAACAACGCTTTAGCTCTGATCGTGTTGCTTCAGTACATCCCTAGATTGTATCTTATCTTTCCTTTGAGTTCCCAAATCATTAAAGCTACTGGGTTGGTAACAAGAACAGCTTGGGCTGGAGCTGCTTACAATCTGATACTGTACATGTTAGCAAGCCATGTATGTAGAAATGAGACTTCTTCCGTTCTTCGTGTCTTTCCATTCCTATTTTTTTCATATGGCCGATTGATTTCTTGTTCTTCAGGTTCTAGGAGCAGCATGGTATTTGCTATCCCTTGAGAGGCATACAACCTGCTGGAAATCGATCTGTAGAAATGAGACTTCTCCTGTCAAATGCGAGCTTAACTATCTCGCTTGCAATGCTTTTAGCCACGATGATCGAAGGAACTGGGCGAAGAATACATCAGTTTTTCGAAACTGTGATCCTAGCAATGAAATTAAGTTCCAACACGGGCTATTTGGGAATGCCGTCACGAAGAAGGTGGTCTCTACATGTTTCATAGACAAGTATCTGTATTGCTTGTGGTGGGGGTTACAGCAATTAAGGCAAGTCTTTCCTTGCATTATTTCTCTTAATAATGTCTTACTCTATAGTCCTTAGCTTGATAACCTAATTGTGGTGAACCATAGCACATCCCAATAACTCGAGTTTATATGATGTTCTTTAGCGACTAAAGATATAGGTTGTCCCGAAAAATTCTGAATCTTTGAGCTATCTTTTCCAGTTCATATGGCCAGAATCTGTCAACAAGTACATTCATTGGGGAGACATCATTTGCAATACTGATTTCGATCATGGGTCTAGTCCTTTTCGCCCATTTGATTGGCAATATGCAGGTTATTATTCTATTCATTTCCAACTGTTTCAAAGATCACGAATCTGGTTGTTTTGTTCCGCCATTAATGGAGTAATAATTTGGTAGTAGACATACCTGCAATCACTCACTGTAAGGCTCGAGGAATGGAGGCTCAAGCAAAGAGATACCGAGGAATGGATGAGACATCGCCAGCTCCCCGAAGACTTGAAGCAACGTGTTCGACGTTTCGTTCAGTACAAGTGGCTCGCAACTCGAGGTGTCCTCGAGGACGACATCCTGCGTGGCTTACCTACTGATCTTCGTCGCGACATTCAGCGTCACCTCTGCCTCGACCTTGTTCGACGAGTATGTGTCGATATGACTAAAAGCTTCAATCTTTGGTTTGCAGAGCCTTACACTAGACAGTACAAGATAATGAAAAGCTTCGATCTTTGGTTTGCAGGTCCCGTTCTTCTCGCAGATGGACGACCAGCTCCTCGACGCAATATGCGAGCGCCTGGTCTCCTCCCTGAGCACGCAAGGAACCTACATTGACAGGGAAGGCGACCCAGTAACCGAGATGCTGTTCATCATCAGGGGGAGCCTCGAAAGCTCGACCACAAACGGTGGCAGAACCGGGTTCTTCAACTCGATCATGCTGAAACCGGGTGACTTCTGTGGAGAGGAGCTTCTAGCATGGGCCTTGCACCCCAAGCCATCTCTCAACCTACCTTCCTCGACAAGAACCGTCAGGGCTGTGAACGAGGTCGAGGCATTCGCTCTTCGAGCCGAGGATCTCAGGTTCGTGGCGAACCAGTTCAGGAGGCTGCACAGCAAGAAGCTGCAGCACACGTTCCGATACCATTCACATCACTGGAGGAGCTGGGCGGCCTGCTTCATCCAGGCAGCTTGGAGAAGGCATAAGAGAAGATTGGTTGAACATAGTCTTACAATGTCTGAATCTTTTCATATGAATGCACCGAGGGAAGAAGGACGAGGTTCCTCGAATGTGAAGGTGAACCTTGGAGCGACGATACTGGCATCGAGATTCGCTGCTAACACGAGGAGAGGAGTGCAGAGATCGAAAGAGGTGGATATGCTGAAACTGCAGAAGCCTGAGGAGCCTGACTTCTCTGAAGATGCTGATTAACTTACTCATATCAGGTTGTGAATGATTAGCTATAATACAGAAGGACTTCTGCATATTTGCAGGATCTTTACAGGATAGAACAGTTTACCAGAAGCTGCTATACTCCATTGGAGGGTTTCTGGTTTCTTCAACATAGTAGTGGAAAAGGTTCTGAATTTGGTTTGATTAAGTTGTAATTGTGAGTTGTATAATGAAATGAAGTCGGTCTGGTTTCAAACCGATCAAATACTAAACACATCTTGAAACTTTGGGTCGGGTTACAAAGTGGTCTTGAAACTTCAAAAACGTCGCGGACTGGTTCTGAAATTTTGAATCTTGTTCGAATGTATCAAGTATTCGACCTGGTTTGAAAAAGGTATCCTGATCAACCCGATTAGCTGCAAACCAACAAGATTCGACCCATGATGAAACGGCGTCGCTTTACGCAACCAGTGGCTTAGGCAAAACCAGAAGCTACAAACTCGGAAGTGAAATTAACAGTTCTGCTCAAGAAAGGAGATAATGGTGATAACAGTAGGAGGACAATCCACGCCTGCTGTGTATTTCAAATTCTCCCGTTTCAATTCGACGCCATTTCCCGCAAATTTCTCCCGCCGGCGACCCAGTTTCTCATTCCGGCGAACACCCATTACAGTCACCGCCGCTGCTACTTCGAAACCATGGAGCACTACTCTCAACTCCAGAAGGTAAAAGATGCTTACTTTTTTTAGGGTTTTCTGTTTTGAATTTGACATGAATTTCGTCTTTTTTTAGATGTGAAGTTCCAGTTTTTGATCCATTGGGTATTGATTCGAGTGACGAAGAATCTGGTTTAGCTGCAGCTTGGGGGAGCTTTCTGTCTTTGTTATCTCCTGGTTTTGAGTCGAGTAATACCAGAAAGGATAGGCCTTTAACTCGAGGAGTTGCAGGTATGTTGTTTGATCGAATCCGAATCCGAAATGTGTTAATATATTGTCGTTAGGGTAGATTAAGCATTGAATTTGTGTTGGTTTCAGTAGTAATCACTGTGTTAAGTGATGGTATAAAGTTCTTTGAGCTAACATGATTCGATGCCATGATATTGAAATTTGGTCAATAACTCGAAATTCGATGCTGAAGAGATGGTTGTTCACAACATCAATGTCGAAATTTGATGCTGAAAGTAAAGCATCGTTCTTTTTGCTCCCCATTTGCAGCTGCAATCGAGGACAGTTCAATAGATTTTGGGGATTTCTTCAAGGGGCCATTGCCAGGGAAGTTCCTCAAGCTTCTAGGGTTCTTAGCGCTTTCTCGACTGGGGATCTATATACCACTCGGTGGAGTTAACAGAGAGGCGTTCGTCGGAAACTTGGATCAAAACAGCTTATTGAGCACTTTGGATTCGTTCTCTGGTGGAGGCATTGGTAGGCTTGGGATATGCTCACTCGGTATAGTTCCTTTCATCAATGCCCAGATTGTGTTTCAGCTTCTTGCTCAGATCAATCCCAAGTTGCAAGATCTTCAGAAGCGAGAAGGCGAAGCTGGCCGAAAGAAGATTCTTCAGTATACTCGATATGCTTCTGTTGGCTTTGCGATTGTTCAGGTTAAGTAACTATGATCATTAATCTTACAGTTTTCCGAGTTTAGGCTGAATGCAATACCTCCATTTGCAGGCAATTGGGCAAGTCTTTTACCTTCGTCCCTACGTGAAAGACTTCAGTTCGGAGTGGGTTATATCGACTGTGACACTACTGACACTTGGTTCAGTGTTCTTAACGTATCTCGGTGAACGAATCTCGGATCTGAAGCTTGGCAATGGAACCTCTCTTTTGATATTTACAAGCATCATCTCCTACTTGCCAGCTTCATTTGGTAGGACTGCAGCTCAGGCACTGCAGGATGGGAACTACAGTGGTCTCGTCACTAGTCTCGTCTCGTTCATAGTACTAGTCTTCGGCATTGTGTATGTTCAGGTAAAAACTATCCCGTTACCCGATTTCGCAGCTGTGTTAGCGTACTAAACACATATCGGGTTTACCAGGAAGCAGAGAGAAAGATACCACTGAACTATGCTTCAAGATACAACAGCAGCAGTGGGAGTGGGCTTCAGAAGTCTGCTTATCTTCCTTTCAAGGTTCTGTCTTTCCGAGTTTTCGAGTTAACGAGTCTTGGTTCATATTCATTCTGACTGGTTTGACAAACTCAGGTGAATAGTTCTGGAGTGATGCCGATCATATTCTCGACATCGTCACTGGCTCTCCCCGGTACACTAGCACGGTTTACTGGAATCTCCGCGCTGAAGAACGCTGCATTAGCTTTGAATCCTGGAGGTAAAGACTAAAGAGATCTTTATTTGTACCACTTGTACATGTTTTTGTACCACTTCTTGATTGTACAGTACTGGTATCTTGTTCTAGGTTCATTCTATCTCCCTACGAACATCCTACTGATAGCCTTCTTCAACTACTACTACACCTTCCTGCAACTCGACCCTGATGATGTCAGTGAACAATTGAAGCGCCAAGGTGCATCGATCCCTCTGGTTCGACCCGGTAAAAGCACAGCTGCTTACCTCAAGACGGTAAGTCTTAGTAAACAATATAAGATCTGCTGAGAACCCTCTCCCAATAGAGTGCACCAGTTTGACTTGAGATTTTTTACTATCATTGGCAGGTTCTGAGCCGGATATCGGTTCTAGGTTCAGCCTTTTTGGCAATCCTGGCAGCCGGTCCAGCCGTGGTTGAACAAGTGACACACTTGACAGCATTCAGAGGATTTGCAGGTACATCTGTGCTTATCCTTGTGGGTTGTGCAACTGATACAGCTAGAAAAGTTGAAGCTGAGATCATTTCCCAGAAGTACAAGAACATTGAGTTCTATGACATTGACAAGTATTAGAATTGATTTTAGTTTGTACAAAATCCATTGTCTATACTATATGTAAGATCAAACGGGTCGCAGATTCATCGAGTTCTGGGTTCATCGTCTCGTAATTAGCGTGGCTTGAGGACAACATGCTGCACACATATAAAGTCAAAGAAAACAGAAAGCTTTTAAACATTACTTGAATCTTCATTCTGTTTCGCAAAAACAACACCAAAGAACCATGCTTTATACCTTAATCTGTGTCCTCTTGTATGTGTAAGTGATGTGGACCAACCCGTCGCTATCCTCAATTACTGCAGGGTACGAAAACTCCATCCCTTCTTCATCTTCGAGTGTCGCAACATCGCACCACGAGTCTCCTTCGTCTTCCGACACAGCAAGTTTCAGCACGGCCCTTGAGACCGTGTTGTATGCTAGCAAGACCCTGCCATCCCTGAGCTTCACTCCATCTATTCCTGCAACGATGCTTGACATCTCAATACCGATTCGAAGTAACGAAACTTATAGCATAAGCATAACTTGAGTTGTTGAATTGTTGGGAAAATGTTCGAAATTGGTTATTACAAACCTGAGTTTGGGTTAGGAAGTTCAGTGGGACTAGCATACCCCCAGTTCAGGCCGCCATCTAAGGATTCTGAGATGCATACTCTGTCAATTCCTTCGAATGATCGCATCAAAAGACGCAATGTACCCTTCGTAGTTTGGTACGGTACAGGTTGAATCACGCTGAGGGACTGGTTCTCGATGTAGATCGGGCCATACTTTCTCCATGTCTTGCCTGCATCTGCTGTAACCTCAACCCATGATCCCCAGGAGTTCCAGCTTTCAACCGATGATCCACAGAGCAGCAGCCCGTTTTCGAGCAAGATAGGCTGCAGAAGAACGCAATCAGCATCGAGAAAGGAACTGTGCTTTTCGTTCTGCAGTATTTTTGACAGATGGGAAAAACATGTGTTACCTTGTTCTTTGACGGACCTAATATACCTGGAGGAAGTTGTTCTCTTGGTGTCCAATTCGCGCCTTTATCGTACGATCTCTTCATACATCCACTCCACCTGAAAGATCCAGTTCAACAACCAACAGATTCGAACACGAAAACGCAAATGCACAAGTTCTGAAGATTGATTTTACTTTTGCACCTCCTGGCCAATCTTGTAGAACAGCAGAACTTCATCTGATGGTAGCTTGAACAGAACCGGGTTCCACAATGGCACACCAGGCTGTTCATCAGCAATGGTGGGAGGCTGCCAAACTCCATTCTGCAGCATCAAAGCTCATCACTTTACGTTACTTTCATCGATTCAGATTCGACCACCGAGCTGTCAAATTCGTGCCTTACCTTGTATGTCTGTACCCAGATTTTCACATCAGGAGCTCCTTCTGATGTTCCTCCAAAATAGGCAGCCAAGAAGTGTCCTTTCTCAACCTACATTTTGACACTAACTCTGCTTAGAACTCGATAAAGTGTTCGTCATTTGAATCGACTGACCTCGACAATGGTGGAAGCATGACAGCTGTTGAACGGCGCAGAATTCGCTACGAATGTGAGCTCAGCTGTCAATGGCGACCAAGCAGAACAATCCTTGCTCATACTGCAGCTCTCAGCTAACTTCCTGCAGTTTTTCTCAAGGCCATTAGAAGCAGACAATAAACCTAGAACAAAGCTTTACAGTAAAGCAGTAAGGACTGACCTTGAGCTATCTGAATGAAGAAGAAGAGCTGAGCTTAGCCAAAATCTATGAACAAATGGGTGTTTCAGATAACTCTGAAGCTTGAACACTGAGATCAAGAGGCAGATCGAGGAGATCATCAGCAACAACAATCGCTTCCTCATTGCTTAGCCCTAAATTTCTCAATTTCTATAGTAACCCAGATAAAAGGATGACATTCCTAATCAGATAGAGATAAGATTATACCTAATAAAGCGACGCCATGGATGGAAACCAAGGTCGCCAAAGAGAGAGAAGGCAAATCGGAAGAGAGAGAAAGAGAGCAAATATTTATACTTAAATTGAAATTGGAGAAATTTTTATACTTAAAAAAAGATCCAAACTTTATCACTGACTTCTACTCTGTTTCTCGCATAAACCCTAAGTTCATGTCCTCAGCCGCAAAAGAATCCAATGGGTTCTGACGAGCTCTCGAAATGGTTGATAACCCATCATCACAGTAGCGCTTGCAGCTTTCTCTATCTCCACACCATGTCCCGTAAGCTCTGCTGTATTGTCGTTTTGCTCTGTGTAGCCATTGTTGATGGTTTGAAGCTCTGTTGAAGTTTATAATCTTTCGTTTTGTACAGTTTATTGCTGCAGGAAGAAATCGAAAGAACTGGAAACGAAAGTGGAAGAGCTTGAGAGCTCTCTCAAATCGTCTGTAGAGAAATCTGCAGCTGAGAGGCAAGGTCGAATTCGAGCTCAACAGGTAATTTTCGGTTCAATTGTTCGGTTGAATCTCGCACTGTATTGATTAGTTGACATGATTAAACATTGTACTAGTTGCTAGAATTAGTACATGTAACACTAATCTTAGTACTGAGAATCACTGTTCGAACCCATTTCGATCTGATTTACGAGGTTCTGCTATATCTGCAGACATTGAGGAAAGCTTTAGCACAGGAGAAGACTGAGAATCTGCAGCAAAGTTCATATCCAATGATCCCAATTGGTACTGTCCAGTCTTGCTTCTCAACCAGGTACAAACCTTTGTACTTAGTTTAGTTGTAGCCTTTTGTTTTTCTGCAGTTTCAAAGGTTGACTTAAAAGTCAATGCAGAAATGGTACTCCAAGGCAACCTTTGGTTGTACCATTGGCCAGGGCATGCTTGATGTTTGAACCAGCTAGGGTTCCTCCAGCATCACTTGAAGGTTTGACTGAGTACTCTCATTGCTGGATAATATATGTTTTCCACTTGAATACTGATCTGGAGAAGCTATGGAAGGAACCATCTAGATCGAAGTTCAAGGCCAAGGTAAGCAAAACGAATCGAGAAAGATCGAATCTTGATCAGACTGGTATCTTTTGGCATCTTGTCTGATGATAGTTTATGGTTAGGTTAGGGTTCCTAGGCTGAAGGGTGGAAGAATGGGAGTGTTTGCTACCAGGACTCCTCACCGACCTTGCCCTATCGGTCTCACTGTCGCAAAGGTAAACTCGATATTAGAACGGAATGAGCTCGAATCTCTGAGTGATGAACTGACATGATATTGTTGTTGTGTAGGTGGAAGCCGTACAAGGGAACATGGTTCTTCTTTCTGGTGTTGATCTTGTTGATGGGACTGTAAGTTTTGGAACATTGTTCTTCAACAGTATGAATGGTTGACCTTTTGTTTGACTGAGCTTTTCGTTGGAGCAGCCAGTTCTTGACATCAAACCTTATCTGCCGTACTGTGACAGCATCACTGGAGCATCAGTGCCCAGATGGGTTATGGTAAAGCTTCAAACTTCTCTTCAAATTCGTCGTAAATATACTCTTCGTTGAGGATTCGGGTAATCCTGTGGTCTCTGCTACACTTTCTACCTTACTGTAACTGATTTTGGGCCTCAACTCATGTACTAGGAGGATAACTTGCTAGCAGTTTCCTCTGTTAGCTTCTCTAGTGGCTTCTCTTCCTCCCTCGAAGATTGCTGGCGAAAAATGGTGAGTTCTGTTCTCATACATGAAGCTACAGCATTGGATCAAACTGTTGATTCTAAGTAGAAATCAAACTCTATTTCATCGTTGATACAGGGAAAGAAGTCGCTCTACGGATCTGCAGAAGAGCTGCAATGCTTAATCAAGCAGGTTCTTTCATGGGACATTCGATCTGTATCGCAACGAAACCAACCTCACAATGCTGAAGGCCACAACCCAGATGAAGATCCTCGTGACCATGATGATGATCACGAGGATGGAGACAGTCGAACCGATTCTCAAGGCGTAATCTATCATCTCGTCTTGGAAGGGGTCGATTTCGAGTACAGAATCGACGAATCTGGCAATGTGGTTGTGGATAAAGCTGCTGCTGCTGCAATCTCCTCAAATGGTAAGCAACAAAGCCATAGCAGTTACTTAATGTGGAGAGACAAGTTACTTGGACAAGAAGGCACCTTGTGTATAGAATCGGACCAAACCACTTTGGTCGGACCGTAAAGATCTTGACTTTTGACCTAACCAACCCAAAAGCTGGGGGAAAAAGTGGGGAAGTGGGGCCCCACTGAAAATAACAGAAACCAACTACCATTTAAGAGCTAGTGGGTTGACCGGGCCCAACCCAGCTCAGCAGCCATTACTTACCATGAAACCGGTTTGGCTAGACTGGTCAATTCTTCAATTTTTTAGATTCAAATTGGTAAATTTACTTCAACACCCTCTAGTCCCCATTGATATTACATGGAAAGCTTTTTTTGTTCTTAATTGTGGTAAACTAATTAGTTCTATTTAATGTTGGCCTAATGAAAATAGTTAAATGAACTCATTATGTAATATGTTTTGTTCACATCATGTAACCTACTTGTTTCCTATAGTGTATATATGTCCTACCCGGGAGGTCCAAGGAATCAGGTAGTAAGTACGGGGTTAGGGGTGAGTTGGTAACACAATATTCAATGTCTTTGTCAATGGGGTCACTCTTTTATCTACAGTGTCTCAGGAGGATTAGGTTTGTGGTGTCACATGTCATATACGAATCAATGACACATATGTGCTCAGATATTGGCTCATTTTAAGGCTTCAACGCCTGTGATTTGACTATGAAATTTCAGATATCAAGTCGTTGAACCTGAACCATAATGATGTGCCAAAAGATGAGACTGTGTGTTTATTCAATTTGTGATGATACCGTATCCACTCACTCATTTTCCAACCCAATATGAATCATATGGTTGAGGAAGCAACACACCCACATATTCATTATGAGAGTAGGTGAGCTCCAAACCAATTTCAACACACATTGATGACACAAGATGGGTGAGTAGTGGATCTAACATCTACCCACATAAAATAAGGCCCCATCCCATTCTCCCAATAAATGCATATTCTTTTATGATGAAAAATTTGTACATTCTAAGAGCTAATATGGTTAAATTAAGTTCAAAGATTCACCCACTAATCACTTAGAATCACGAAAACATGCATGGTTATTAGTACTTTCAAATCCAAAGTCATGATATATCTCCTGGATTTTCGCCAAATATAGAATGTAACAAATCACTCAGTCACGTTTCATTCACTGTAACGATATGAGACATTCGTTAAGGAAGACGATGGCTGCTTTATCAGAGGTTTCACAATGAGAGTAGATGATGGTATCATACAACGCACGCTGAACTAGTTGAGATGTTTCTCGAGGAGGGCTTGAGATGGCCTGGGATGTGAGACTGAGAAGGTGTGTCTACAGTCTACAGAGAGACTCAGTGATAGTGGTGTACCTAGTATAGATGGTTAACAACTTCGACATTACACACTCATATTGCAGGATCTTATCGTATATTTAACATTACTGGTTCCATTAACTTGCATTTTATCGACGATCCCATCTACCCTCTTAAAAACCGAAAGCTAATGGTGGTTCGAGTTCCATATGAACAAGATTCAAGGGCATAATGGTCATTTCCTTATAAATCCATGACTCCTATAAAGTCGGTCCATTGTTTTACCAGCCACCGCGACGCGTGGCCACCGGCCCTTCGCTAATGAATGTTGTAATATTTATATACTTTTTTTAATTATTTGGTTTGACTTTTTTTTTTCCAATAAAATGGAATTTTTTTATAGTTAAAAAAAATATCTAAATATTTTCATTATTAAAATTACATGCCGAATGTAAATTACACGTGTAAATAATAATAAATTCTTTACGCGTGTCAATAAGAATATTCATTAACGTCAATTCAATCGACTAATATGTGAATCGTTAAATTCGTAAAAATCGAAACTTAACTAGTTGAACGAGTAAATTATCGATATTATTTGATTTATTTCCCTTATTCATTTATTTTTTTCTTTAAAAACTACAAATTGAATATCAAATTGTCATGCGCTTCGTAGCCTCCCAAGTCGGGGTGTGGTTAACCTTACGGCTTGGGTGTGCCCTTAATTTTCTGAATGCATGGCTATCTCCAGCGCTCCTGCGGGAGTTATCTAAGGCAAAAAAAAAAAAAAAAAAAATCAAATTGTCAAACAAAATGATTTGAAAGTTATTTTAGTTTCTTATATTTTTATAATTCCAAAATAAAATATAAAAGAAAGAAATTAGAACTTTCCCAATGTTGTATAAATTCAAAAACCGGGAAATGATCTTTCAGAGAATCTTCTCGTCGGCAGTTACGAGACGGCATTGTAACTTGCAACACTAAACCGAGAAAAGAAAACCGAGACTCGCCGCCGGCCACGACGTAAAGATGGGTTCACCGACCACGACGACAACGTCGGCGACGGTGGCGGATTCCTCGACGAAGACGACGAGGATCGTGGCGTCGAGGTCGTCGGTGATTGAGTCGTTACGAGGATGCGGCCTATCGGGCGTCACAATCGACAAGGAAGTCCTGAGGAAGAAGCTCGTGATGCCGGCGTACCTCCGGCGAGCAATAACCGACGCGATCAAGTCGAAGGACGCGGCGGAGGCTTGCGAGCGCCACCACAGTACATCTGAACTCAGAGTCCCCGAGGACGCTCCTCAGTGCGCCATGGTTGTGTTTGTCAACTCGAAGAGCGGCGGCCGTCATGGGCCTGAACTCAAGCTGAGGCTCCAGCAGTTGATTAGTGAGGAGCAGGTGTGAAGAGATTTCTCCAATTTTTGCTCAGTTCAGTATATTGCTTTCAATTGAATGAATTAGGCTGTAATTGCTAATTTCAGTAGCTAAGCTAGTAATGGATTGGGTAGTGATTTGGATCAAATCAATGTGCAGGTGTTTGATCTATCAGATGTGAAGCCACAAGAATTTGTGAGGCATGGATTGATGTGCATTGAGAAGATGGCTATCCTTGGTGATCTTTGTGCTAAAGAGTGTCGTGAGAAGATGAGGATTATGGTATACGATTAGGAACCCCCGAAACCCCCGAATTCGGTTTCGTTTTGTGTTAGTTGTTTGTTTGACTGTTTGCTGTTTGGTAGGTTGCAGGAGGAGATGGTACAGTGGGATGGGTATTAGGAAGTCTAGCAGAGCTTAACAAAGAAGGAAGACAACCAATTCCTCCTGTAGGGGTCATTCCTCTTGGTACAGGGAATGACTTGTCAAGGAGTTTCGGTTGGGTAAGCCCTTCGATTTTCTCCTTTTAGTAGCTCATTCGTGTTTCATTCCAGTCTCGTTTGCGACTAACAAATCGATCCTTTCATGTTGCATCTGGTCAGGGAGGCTCTTTCCCTTTTGCCTGGAAATCAGCTGTCAAACGATCTCTTGATCGGGCTACTGCTGGGCCGGTTTGCCGTCTGGATAGGTAAGCTATCTTCCATTATCATTGATGGCATTCATAATCTGCATTATTGTAGCTTTGTAGGGCTTCTATTTGGGGAAGAACACATTCTTAATATACTCATCTGGAGTAACTTTGAGTGGTATAATCAATAATGTTTGTCGATGGATCGATGCACTTGGTGGCTAATCAGCTTTGTGTGATGCAGTTGGCAGGTTATAGTGTCGATGGCAGACGGGGAAGTTGTGGATGCTCCACATTCCTTGAAGGCTACGCAAGAGAGTCTTCTTGATCAGGTCTGTACTTCTGCAGATCCAAGTGTTTCATCTGCTATAGTGAATTGGAGAATCTCTGGCAAAGCTTATATGATTTCTTATGGTATGCTGTCTTTTGTTGATGGTTCTTGATATCTGAATCTTTGTTTCTCTCTTCTACCAGGGTTTGGAAGTCGAGGGTGAATTGCCTGAGAAAATGGCCAGCTATGAAGGAGTGTTTTATAATTACTTCAGCATAGGTATGCCGGTCTGAGCCTATTTCGAATGAAATTAACTGAAAAAGGCCTCTTCTTGTTCTTGATAAGTTAATAAGACAGATAATTCAATTCTGGGTAAGACTTTGCTCATTTCTACTGCAGTAATCATGGTTCCATGATCGTGAGAACAGGGCAGATCATAATTGAAACTGAACCTGATCGATAGTGATTGATTTGGTATCCTGGACCATTTAGAATGTTTGAGTAGAGGGAATAATCGTAAAGCTTAAGTCTTGATCGTAGAGGAAATGAAGAGTTGGTTTCTTCCATTAACTCTGAATTTTCTCGCTCTGTACCTACAGGAATGGATGCTCAAGTTGCTTATGGCTTCCATCATCTACGCAATGAAAAGCCTTACCTTGCACAAGGTCCCATTGCTAATAAGGTCTGCCAATCTTTACTGTAGATGATCAAATGCTGATAGATTCTGGGATTACTTCGTCGGTAATCTTATTAGTTTCTCCTGGTATGTGCAGTTGATATACTCTGGTTACAGTTGCACTCAGGGCTGGTTTCTGACTCCTTGCATCAGTGATCCCAGTCTGAGGTTAGCAATCATTGTTATATGGTTTTGGATCTTTCGTTCTTTTGCGCAACTTAACTCGATGTTTTGATTGTTGTAGGGGACTAAAGAATGTCCTGAGGATGCACATTAAGAAGGTTAACTGCTCAGAGTGGGAGCAGATCCCTGTTCCTAAAAGGTAAAGTTCATACTTGCTCTGCAAAATTGTGTTCAAGGGTTCGAAATTCGTTATTATCCAGGACATACCGATATAGACTGGCCGTTTTTGTCTAGATCGTTGCTGAAACGTATATGATAATCGGTTCATATACACGATACATCATCATATGGCTTGTTAGTTCATCTACTTGTTCTTGTGTTCATCTGTTTTGCAGTGTAAGAGCAATAGTTTGTTTGAACCTTCACAACTATGGGAGTGGGAGGAATCCATGGGGGAAACCAACTGCTGGCTACATGGAGAAGGTATATACTCAAACATATTCGACTTGTAAATTCGTAATACTTGCCATGTCGTTTCGTGTTAACTTGTGCAAAATGTCCCGTCTTTTGTTTAAACAGAAAGGCTTCGTCGAGGCTCATGTGGACGACGGTCTCATAGAGATATTCGGCCTGAAGCAAGGGTGGCATGCCTCGTTCGTCATGGTCGAACTCATATCCGCAAAGCACATAGCTCAGGTAACATCTCTCGGTTTCAATCTTCTCTCATAACTCTGATGACTCGAAGCAAACTAGAGCGATTTGAGAGCAATGTGAACGTGGTTTTCCACCTTATTTCAGGCTGCAGCTATTCGGCTCGAGATCAGGGGCGGGGAATGGAGAGACGCGTACCTTCAAATGGACGGCGAGCCATGGAAGCAGCCGATGAGTAAGGAGTACTCGTCGTTCGTCGAGATAAGGCGGGTGCCACATCAGTCAGTCATGATCAATGGTGACTAGAAGCTTAGCTTCCTATGGTGTTCATTGTATCAATATTGGTTAGGTAGTCAGTGTTTTGTTCAGTGGTTCGATTTGAGTTGTTAGAATGTGATTAATTAAACTCTTGTTCTTTCGTTACATGCCACAAAATGGGCAACTCGATTATATAAGTGGGAATATAACAAAATTAAAAAGAACCAAGGTTCGTTTCTACTATCTCAAAGTAGGGATGGGAATATGGCGGGTTTGCCTGCATTTCTAAAACTCATTCTGTTCCAGACTGGTCACCTGGCCCATCACATTCTCATCCACACTATGAGATTCTAGAGATGGGATGAATGCACCTAAACCCATCCTCGATCCATATCTGTAAGCTTCTTTGCGGGTATTCTCCGTACCCGTCACATAACTCGGTCAATGCTGATATTTCTCACATTGATCAAATCGGTGTCGGATACTAGGAATATGAGCCTTCATTTGAACTTAGAGTGATATGCATTTGAGGTGTCATAGATAATTCATTATGTACTTTAGGGTAACAAGAACACATTGGTCTGGGTGGTGTAGTTGGTTATCACGTTAGTCTCACACACTAAAGGTCCCCAGTTCGAACCTGGGCTCAGACACAATTTTTTTCTTCCTCTAATTGTATCTAAAAGTCGATTCGCTTGGAGAAATTTCGTAAAAACGCCTATGATTGTTTTTTTAGCTTATCAAAATCTAGTCACCACTATTTTTTGTCATAAAACTCTAATCATCACCGAGTTAACTCCTCTAAGATCATATCTTTGGTAGCCGACTACGACCCATATGCATACATAAAACCAAAAAATCTTATAAGATCATCTGACGACTGTCAGAATTGTGCAAATTTCAGACTCTTTCAAACGACGAGTGTCGAAACTCGAACACGAAAGTGCATCACACCACACAAGAAGGAGACAAGAAATTTGGTGATTGAATGGATGCTTTTCACCAAGTGATCATCCAAATGAATCGTGGAATGGGCCACCATGCACCATTCCATGTCGATGTTAGTGTGAGTTAACCTTATTGGCCAAGGACACAAGATATTCCCCCATTGTCCTTGCTTGGATTTCAGGTCATTTCATGTCATCCACTCATAACTTCACAAGGTAAATATTGGTCAAAGGCTCTGATACCATGTCAAGAACTATTAGGTCCCAGTAACTCGAGTTGTTGGGAGAAGGTTGCGGACCGATCTTATATTTTTTCCTAATTAACGATAACAACCACATTTTTTATGACATGGTATGTTGATCTGATATATCTTGTCAAGAGAACCATTACATCCCAATGACTCGAGTTGTTAGCAGATATCTGTAATTATAATATATTTAACATTATAAGTAGTATAAACTCTACAAATTACAATTTTACCCCGATTTTCGACCCGAGAAGTTCCACTTTAGTGAAAATTTGGTCCCAATTTCTGATCAAAGGGTCGGTTTTGGGGAATTGGGTAGATGTCATTTGGTAACATTGGGAAGAAAAAGGAAACCAAAAGTTGTGTTGGGTTATTAAAAGGCAAAACCACATGGTTAATGTATGATGGACTTTAAATGGACCACATCATAGAACTATGTGATTTGATGTACCAAAGTTGTGTACTATGAACTAAATAAAACTTTAGGCTTATCAAATGTCCACAAAATTTGAACTTTATGGGTTCATGGAACTTCTCAATTTGTGATCTAGATTTAGATTTGGAATTTTTATGATTTTATTTTTATTTTTATTTTTATCTAGAATTAGTGAGTTGATAATGTTAGCGGGTTCGTGAAGATTATACGAAAATAGTGTGAGGTTAATGTGCTTGGGATTCTCAAGGGGTGGTTCTAAAGGCATAATAGAATGTGAGTGAGTAGGAGGGGTAAAAAGAGCAATAGTATAAGGGGCTATCTGTTAACTTGGAATTTAAATGGATCACATCATAGAACTGTGTGATTTAAAATGCGCTAGATTTTTCCCAAAGTGCGCTAGATTTGGCCAAAAGAATGCGCTAGATTTGGCCCAATAAATACGCTAGATTTATCCCAAAGTGCGCTAGATTTGTCCCAAAGTGCGCTAGATTTGCCCCAAAATATGCGCTAGATTTGGCCCAAAGTGCGCTAAATTTGTATAAAAATGCACTAAATTTGTCCAAAAATGCGCTAGATTTGGCCCAAAATGCGCTAGATTTGGTTTAAAGTGCGCTAGATTTGGCCCAAAAAATACGCTAGATTTGGCCAAATCGCTAGATTTGGCCCAAAAAATGCGCTACATTTGGACCAAAGTGCGCTACATTTGTCCCAAAAATGCGCTAGATTTGTCCCAAAGTGCGTAGATTTGGCCAAAAAATTGTGCTAGATATGTCCAAAAAATGCGCTAGATTTGTCCCAAAATGCGCTAGATTTGGCCCAAAAATGCGCTAGATTTGGCCCAAAGTACGCTAGATTTGTCCCAAAATGTGCTAGATTTAGCCCAAAAAATGACCTAGATTTGGTCCAAAGTGCGCTAGATTTGTCCCAAAATGCGCTAGATTTGTCCCAAAATGCGTTAGATTTGGGCCAAAAAAGCGCTAGATTTGGCCCAAAAAATGCGCTAGATTTGGCCTAAAGTGCGCTAGATAGATTTGTCCCAAAGTGCGCTAGATTTGGCCCAAAAATGCGCTAGATTTGTCCCAAAGTGCGCTAGATTTGTCACAAAATGCGCTAGATTTGTCCCAAAGTATGCTAGATTTGTCCCAAAATCCGCTAGAATTGACCCAAAAAATGTGATAGATTTGTTCAAAAATGCGCTAGATTTGGCTCAAAAATGCGCTAGATTTGGTCCCAAGTGCGCTAGATTTGTCCAAAAATGCGCTAGATTTGGCCCAAAAATGCGCTAGATTTCGCCCAAAGTGCGCTAGATTTGTCCCAAAATGCGCTAGATTTGGCCCAAAAAATGCGCTAGATTTGGCCCATAAGTGCGCTAGACTTGTCCCAAAATGCGCTAGATTTGGCCAAAAAAAATGTGATAGATTTGGTCCCAAGTGCGCTAGATTTGGCCCAAAAATGCGCTAGATTTGGCCCAAAAATGCGCTAGATTTGGCCCAAAAAAGCGCTAGATTTGGCCCAAAAAATGCGCTAGATTTGGCCCAAAAATGCGCTAGATTTGGCCATAAGTGCAGTAGATTTGTCCCAAAATGCGGTAGATTTGTCCAAAAATGCTCTATAGTTGTCCAAAAGTGCGCTAGATTTGGCCCAAAAAATGTGCTAGATTTGGTCCAAAGTGCGCTAGATTTGTCCCAAACTGCGCTAGATTTGACCCAAAAAAATTCCGCTAGATTTGATCCAAAGAGCGCTAGATTTGTCCCAAAATGCATTAGATTTGTCCCAAATTGCGCTAGATTTGTCCCAAAATCCGATAGAATTGACCAAAAAATGCGATAGATTGTTCAAAAATGCGCTAAATTTGGCCCAAAAAATGCGCTAGATTTGGTCCCAAGTGCGCTAATTTGGCCCAAAATGCGCTAGATTTGGCCCAAAAATGCGCTAGATTTGGCTCAAAAATGCGTTAGATTTGGCCCAAAGTGCGCTAGATTTGTCCCAAAATGAGCTAGATTTGGTCCCAATTGTGCTAGATTTGGTCCCAAGTGCGCTAGATTTGACCCAAAAATGTGATAGATTTGGCCCAAAAAATGCGCTAGATTTGGCCCAAAGTGCGCTAGATTTGTCCAAAATGCAGTAGATTTGGCCCAAAAAATGACCTAGATTTGGACCAAAGTGCGCTAGATTTGTCCCAAAATGTGCTAGATTTGGCCCAAAAATGCGCTAATTAGCCCAAAATGCGCTAGATTTGTCCCAAAGTGCGCTAGATTTGTCCCAAAGTGCGCTAGAATTGTAACAAAATGGGCTAGATTTATCCCAAAGTACGCTAGATTTGTCCCAAAATGCGCTAGAATTGACCGAAAAAATGATAGATTGTTCAAAAATGCGCTAGATTTGGTCCCAAAGTGCGCTAGATTTGTACAAAAATGCGCTAGATTTCGCCCAAAAATGCGCTAGATTTGCCCAAAGTGCGCTAGATTTGTCCTAAAATGCGCTAGATTTGGCCCAAAAAATGCGCTAGATTTGGCCCAAAGTGCGCTAGATTTTGTCCCAAAATGCGCTAGATTTGGCCCAAAAAATGAGCTAGATTTGGTCCCAATGCGCTAGATTTGGTCCCAAGTGCGCTAGATTTGTCCCAAGTGCGCTTGATTTGGCCCAAAAAATGCGCTAGATTTGGCCCAAGTGCGCTAGAATTGACCGAAAAATGTGTAGATTTGTTCAAAAATGCGCTAGATTTGGTCCAAGTGCGCTAGATTTGTTCAAAAATGCGCTAGATTTGGTCCAAAAATGCGCTAGAATTGGCCCAAAAATGCGCTAGATTTGCCCAAAGTGCGCTAGAATTGGTCACAAAAATGCGCTAGATTTGTCCCAAAGTGCGCTAGATTTGTCACAAAATGCGCTAGATTTGTCCCAAAGATGCTAGATTTGTCCCAAAATGCGCTAATTGCCAAAATGTGATTTAGCATCTAGATTGCCAAAAATGCGCTAGATTTGGTCCCAAGTGCGCTAGATTTGCCCAAAAATGTGCTAGATTTGGCCCAAAGTGCGCTAGATTTGTCCCAAAAAATGCGCTAGATTTGGCCCAAAGTGCGCTAGATTTGTCCCAAAATGCGCTAGATTTGGCCCAAAAAATGCGCTAGATTGGTCCCAAGTGCGCTAGATTTGCCCAAAATGCGCTAGATTTGCCCAAAAGGTAATTTGCCAAGGCGCTAGATTTGTCCCAAAATGCGTAGATTTGGCCCAAAATGCGCTAGATTTGGTCACAAAGTGCGCTAGATTTGTCCCAAAAGTGCTAGATTTGTCCCAAAATGCGCTAGATTTGGCCCAAAAAATGCGCTAGATTTGTCCCAAAGTGCGCTAGATTTGTCCCAAAGTGCGCTAGATTTGGCCCAAAAATGCGCTAGATTTGGTCCCAAATGCGCTAGATTTGGCCCAAAGTGCGCTAGATTTGTCCCAAAAATGCGCTAGATTTGGCCCAAAAATGCGCTAGATTTGGCCCAAAGTGCGTAGATTTGTCCCAAAAATGCGCTAGATTTGTCCAAGTGCCTAATTGCAAAATGCGCTAGATTTGGTCCAAGTGCGCTAATTGCCCAAAATGCGCTAGATTTGCCCAAATGCGCTAGATTTGCCCAAATGCGTAGAATGCCAAAAATGCGCTAGATTTGTCCAAAAGTGCGCTAGATTTGTCCAAAATGCGCTAGATTTGGCCCAAAAATGCGCTAGATTTGCCCAAAATGCGCTAGATTTGTCCCAAATGCGCTAGATTTGTCCCAAAATGCGCTAGATTTGGTCCCAAAGTGCGCTAGATTTGTCCCAAATGCGCTAGATTTGTCCCAAAATGCGCTAGATTTGTCCCAAAATGCGCTAGATTTGTCCCAAAATGCGCTAGATTTGTCCCAAAATGCGCTAGATTGTCAAAATGCCTAGATTTCCCAAAATGCGCTAGATTTGTCCCAAATGCGCTAGATTTGTCCCAAAATGCGCTAGATTTGCCCAAAATGCGCTAGATTTGTCCAAAATGCGCTAGATTTGTCCCAAAATGCGCTAGATTTGGCCCAAAATGCGCTAGATTTGCCCAAAATGCGCTAGATTTGGCCCAAATGTCGTAGATTTGTCCCAAAATGCGCTAGATTTGGCCAAATATTCAGCGCTAGATTTGCCAAATGCGCTAGATTTGTCCAAAGTGCGCTAGATTTGTCCCAAAATGCGCTAGATTTGCCCAAAAATGCGCTAGATTTGTCCAAAGTGCGCTAGATTTGCCAAAATGTGCTAGATTTGTCCAAAATGCGCTAATTTGTCCAAAAAATGCGCTAGATTTGTCCCAAAATGCGCTAGATTTGGCCCAAAATGCGCTAGATTTGTCCCAAAGTAGATTTGTGCCAAAGTACGCTAGATTTGGCCAAAAATGCGCTAGATTTGTCCCAAAATGTGCTAGATTTGTCCAAAAAATGCCCTAGATTTGTAAAAAAATACGCTAGATTTGTCCCAAATTGTGCATTTGTAGACAAATCTAGAGCATTTTGGGACAAATCTAGCGCATTTTTTGTAACAAATCTAGCACATATTTTTTGACAAAACTAGCACATTTTGGGCAAATCTAGTCTAGTTTTTGACAAATCTAGTCCAAAATTTGACAAATCTAGTACAAGATTTTGACAAATCTAGTCCAGATTTGAAAATTCTATCCAGAATTTTGACAAATCTAGTCCAAAATTTTGACAAATCTAGTCTAAAATTCTGAAAAATCTAGTCCGGAATTATCACAAATCTAGTCTAGTTTTTGAAAAATCTAGTCCAAAATTCTGACAAATCTAGTCTAGAATTTTGAAAAATCTAATCCAAGATTTTGAAAATTTTAGTTCAAATTTTAACAAATCTAATCCCAAAATTTTGAAAAATCTAGTATAGTTTTTTACAAATCTAGTCCAAAATTTTGACAAATCTAGTCCAAAATTTTGACAAATCTAGTACAGGTTTTGACAAATATAGTCCACTTTTTGACAAATCTAGTCGAATTTTTGACAAATCTAGTCCAAAATTTTGACAAATCAAGTACAAAATTTTGACAAATCTAGTCCAAAATTTTGAAAAATCTAGTCCAAAATTTTGACAAATCTAGTCCAAAATTTGACAAATCTAGTACAGTTTTTGTAAAATCTAGTCTACTTTTTGACAAATCTAGTCCAAAATTTTGACAAATCTAGTCCAATTTTTTACAAATCTAGTCCAAAATTTTGACAAATCAAGTACACAATTTTTACAAATCTAGTCCAAATTTTTTGCAAATCTAGTCCACTTTTTGACATATCTAGTCCAAAATTTTGTTAAAACTAGTCCAATTTTTTACAAATCTAGTCCAAAATTTTGACAAATCTAGTCCAGTTTTGACAAATCTAATCCATAATTTTAACAAATCTAGTCCAAATTTTGACAAATCTAGTACAGTTTTTGACAAATCTAGTCCAAAATTTTAACAAATCTAGTCCAATTTTTTACAAATATAGTCCAAAATTTTGACAAATCTAGTATAAAATTTTGACAAATCTAGTCTAAAATTTTGAAAAATCTAGTCCAGTTTTGACAAATCTAGTCCATAAATTTAAGAAATCTAGTCCAAATTTTGACAAATCTAGTACAGTTTTTGACAAATCTAGTCCACTTTTTGACAAATCAAGTCCAAAATTTTGACAAATCTAGTCCAATTTTTGACAAATCTAGTCCAAAATTTTGACAAATCTTGCCCAAAATTTTTACAAATCTAGTCCAAAAATTTTACAAATCTTGACAAATCTAGTCCACTTGTTGACAAATCTAGTCCAATTTTTGATAAATCTTGTCCAAAATTTTGACAAATCTAGTCCAGTTTTGACAAATCTAGTCCTAATTTTGACAAATCTAGTACATTTTTGATGAATCTAGTCCATTTTTGACAAATCTAGTCCAAAATTTTGACAAATCTAGTACAAAATTTTTGACAAATCTAGTCCAAATTTTGACAAATCTAGTCCAGTTTTATGGACAAATCTAGCACATTTTTTGGACAAATCTAGCGCATTTTGGGACAAATCTAGTGCATTTTGGGACAAATCTAGCTCATTTTGGGACAAATCTAGCGCATTTTGGGACAAATCTATTACAGGGCGTTTGGTATAGGGTGATTCTTCCCCATGATTGTAAAAATCTAGGGATTGTTAAAATCAGCCGTTTTTAGTATAACATTTTGGTGGGAGAAATGCATGGATTCAACCCCATGTGTATTTCTCAAATACAAGCTGGGAAGGATTTCACAATCTTAAGGGTAGGGGTAAGATTGTTAGAATCATGGGGTGAGGGATTCATTATACACACTATTTTTTTTAAATACACTGAGATTCATTTTAACAAATCACTGCTTACCAAACAATGGATTTCATATGGGGTTTTTAAAAACATGGTTTTAGAAATCACTAACAAATCCACGGTACATTGAAATACATGCTTTTATGAATCTCGGATACCAAACGGGGTGTTACATTTTTTGGACAAATCTAGCATCTTTTTGGACAAAGTAATCAATGTAGAAAGAGAAAAAATAGCAGTTTATAGTATAGGGGACTATCTGTTAACTTGGCAAAGTAGAGGGGTCAAAATGCTATTTTCCCTATTTTTAATAGCAACAAATTAAGCAAGCATGCATCCACAATACATGATATGGACAAGACAACATTTGATTTATTTTTGTAGAGTACTAAATAAATAAATAATAGAAACACATGCATATTCCATGAGTTAAAGCTTGTTTCATAATAAACATTGATGTATCATGCTAACTCCTTTTCACTAGAAACATTGTACCTATGATTTTCTTGTCATGGAATATAACTTTTTTTTTGGTCTAAACTAATGAAAAGTTGACACAAGAACAAGAATCCTCTTCAATCCAATTCAAGGTAATCTTTCGGTCTAGAATTGAGTCATCCATTTTGCAGTACGTGTAGTTATATCGTATAAAACAAGTTGATGATCTTGTTTTCCTGAATTGATATCGGTCTTTTATTCTTGTTTCCGTTATCTTATATTTGTTATATGGGTGTCTCTTTTCATAACTATCTGAACCAAAATTATAATTACATGCACTTTGTGGACTATTATAATGTTGATGATGTGATTGTGTCTATAAACTCCAACATTATCCCACTCCCTTCCATTTCAATTGAGTGCTCACTTCTCTCTCCATTTGTTTATATGCATAAAACTATATATATTAAGCCCTATAATTAATGACTTTATGATAGTGGATATGAGACATTTTAAATTGAATAATTATAAATGTTATAGTCTATATAATATTTTGGAAGTTCAATTCGAGCAATAAGTGATTTGGTTTGGAGAATTAAGTTAAGTGCGGTTGCAACATACGTGCTTAGATGACTCGCCTGAAAGGAGTGATCATACGCAGGCACATGCCTTCTGGTGTACCTACCAAAACGCACAAGACAAAATAGTAGTGAATAGGTGTAAGGGTAAGGCGTACATATAAGTGAGACCGAAAAAGATGGAAGTACGTGGGGTTAGCACTAATTAAGATGTATTTTTGGCGAGGTGTATGAGTAGGCTGCATAGAATTCAATGCTCTACAAACGATGTCATCTTTCCTTTCATAGCTCATCAAGATTAGGGTTGGGGCCGGTACCACGTGTAGTGCTTTAGTTGATGATTATTTATCAAACTAATTGCACCGTTGAGGAATCAACACTGTAAATAACATCTGCAAACCCTAGATGCGTCTTGAACCTTATACCCAGCTCGACTGTTGAGCCTGAATGCCTTAGCTCGTGACAAGCTCTACTGGACTATGACCCATCAATTTCGTCATCGATCTTCCGGTGCTAGAAGCAACTAATCATGGCCTTGATTAGTAGTTAAGTTAAATTAGGCAAGCTTAAAACCAATCATGGTTTCTTATGTGGAACCACCAATTAGATGAAATAATTGAGAGTAGAAAGGGAACTTATTCATTAAAAATCATAGGTTAAATTTAAATTCAATTAAATTAAAAGTTAGTGGAAATCCCACTTGGGCAAAGTCGATCCCTTTGAATCTATAATGATGTGTACAAATTAATTATTAATTAAGTGGGTGGAGATTATAATTACTTGTTTTTGGACTATCATTATCACACTTCACATATTAACGTCTATTTTCTAAACATTTAATCAATTTCTTTATCACGATA
Organism: Linum lewisii; assembly: GCA_034768395.1. Classification (NCBI taxonomy): domain Eukaryota; kingdom Viridiplantae; phylum Streptophyta; class Magnoliopsida; order Malpighiales; family Linaceae; genus Linum; species Linum lewisii. The sequence goes on along the minus strand of CM068298.1, from coordinate 304,665 downwards.
CAACCAATTGGGACAAGATCAGGTCTGAGACAGAACCCACAAAGAGCACATTTCTGGTTCGAAAGCTCTAATCTTTTACCACCACGTAACTTATGCTCAAACCATACTTCGAGGAACTAGATAAGATGAATATGCATCACTCAACTAAACAACAATCTCATGTATACTTTGTTCATCACATTCTATCCAAACTCTCTTAAACAACACTCCTCAAACTCTATCCATTGATAGTTTTCTCGTTGCAGACTGATAAGAGATCACATCCACATGGTGTTAGTCTCTCGGGTGATCACGCTCTTCATATTCGTCAACTTTCACATCCTCAGACCCTGATCGAAACACTTACCAACCCATTAACCGACTAACTACAATAACCAAACCCAACAATCTTTGAGACTTTGACATGTCTCACCAACAATTAATATGCCCTTGATCATCAAGCATGTCTAGTCACACCCCCAAACCATACATGAGACTAATTAGTGGTTGATGTGGATGCAATTTAGCTAATCAATAGTATAATTGTGACAATTAACCCTAATTTAAAATGACTAGAGTTAATTACAACAAAATATACTATGGTTGATGTCAACCTAAGATGCCAAAATATTGGCCAATAGAAATTGGACACATAGATAGGCCTAGCTATTGTTGTGTAGATCATATAAAGAGGGAGATACATTTTGGGTTAATTAATAATCATTAAAAAAAATTCTTGAGTGGGATTTGGTTTGGAAATTTGTTTATGTCTCTTACTTTATTTATTTATTTATTTATATAAGTGTCTTTATCATTGATTAATTAGTTGATTAATATCCACCTAATGCATTCATGTTTACAATACTAAAATAACATAGATTATTCTTAATTCTAATGGTTGAGTTGGGTTAGTTCGTCGTGACAAGCAACATTAAGTGTAGTGGCGAATTTAGAGAGAACATTCGTTGGGACACAACTCAATTGGCCTCAGAGTTTTGAGTTTTGATAATATTTCTATATATATTTGAAGTTGAATAAGTATATTTTTGTGTATGTGTGGATCAATGCATTAAAATTTTATACAATCTGATCCAACGTATTAAATCATTTTAGATGTGTCGTTGTTTAAGTGGCAACCTATGTCACCCCAGATGAGTTAAGAAGTGATGTTGTGGAATGTTCGATGGCAATGGAAGAATAATATACCAAAGATCATGTTTGTAGCTCGACTCTCACTCTTCTGTCATAGGAGGACATGCCCCCCCCCCCCCCCCCCCCCCCCACACCATCAAAGAAAAACTGCTTCTATCGATGACTAGTTTCATTGAAACGAGATTAGGAATATCATATGAACAATTGTGTCTACGGTTGTTGGGTTTTTTACGTAGTTAGTAGCTAGTTAAGTTTTATGTAACAGAAGGTGTTACGAATCATTAAATCTCACCAACTCGAGTCATTAGGTGACTTCCAACATTAGTTTTTTATACAAAATTCCTTAGCAAATGCTAGTACAACTAAAGAAGAGAAGCCATAACCAATGCCAAAGCCAAAGCATTATCCATTTTGTCCTTGGCGTGTACGTTTTGAGAGGTGGGCAATATGACTCATTATCCTCTATAAAGTTTCTTGCTTTTTTGTAGTTGGGGAAGGACCCATTAATGGTGAGTGGTTTATAAAGCTTTGTTGACTCCTTTGAGCTTATTAGCAAGCTAGCTAGGGTTACAAATGAAAGGATAAGTATGGTTTTTTTTTCATCTAATGTCATGAAAGTATGTACTAATCATTCTAGCTTGATGTTAATCATTCACTTCAATATGATTAATTTGATCTCAAAGATTCAAACTTTGTTTAAGGGATTGTTTGTTTTGTTGAGAAATCATGCATTTGAAGAAAATGTGTGGGGTTTGTTTGGATGTGTTTGGGTTTAGGAATCATTTGTTTTGGTAAAGATAAATATCGAGATAGAAAATTTGACTAATCAGTCTAGAGGGAAATTATAAGTTTTTCCTAGCTGATTTTGTGATCCAGTCTCACGAAGCGATTAAAACGTTGTTGAGTAAGCGTCATAGTGATATGTGTGTTTAGTGAGTAACACATTTTATGATGATATGAGCCTACTATAACATTGTCAAGGGCCACAAACATGTGACTGGTTCACGATTGTGATGAAAAGGGAGACAATTAGTGCATACTTGAGTAGCTTTGCTCGACTCTCTCCCCATAAGAAAAATCACCAAGATAGTTTTATCCTCAACCAAGTGAGACAATTAGTGAATACTGCAGTAGTTTTGCTCATCTCTCTTGCCATAAGACAGACCACCAAGATGACTTTATTTTCAGTCAAGGAAAACAATCAGTAGATACTTGAGTAATTTTACTCGTCTCTCTCACCATAAGACAGACCACTGCAAAAATTTTACCCTCAACCACAATAAGTGATGAAGAACAAAACCAACCGTGCCCGTTTCCCATCACGAACTTGTCCCTACTTTGTTACATATTTCTTGGGTGCTATTACAACTTTCATTAGATCAATAAATACCAATTTTTTGGTGTTTCTATTTGCAATGACTTCTCCTCTTTTGCATGATAGCTAACATGAAATTTTGCTACAATTAGAAGGAGCAAAAATACCATTTGCAAGTGTGGCAGGCAAGACCCAAAAGCCAAATTTGGTAGTGGGAAATAGCTAGGGCCATGCATTCATTACTCAACTTTCATTACATTTGATGACTTGTGAGGTCATCCTAGCTAAATCAAAAGTCATTTCAATTTAATTATGAAGACTTGATCTAAGTCTAATTTCTTTAATTGAGAGATTTAATTAGGACCAATTAGGTAGATAATAGAGATGAAATGCACATGAAAAGGTTGGAAGATGAGAGGCTATGTATTTCCTTATTTAGTGAACTATATGAACATTAGTTTGTAGCATTAAGGGAATTGTGCATGCATGTTGATTGTGCTTAAAATTGATGTTTTAATTTGTTGGATTTTCGTGCTTAGCCTCGGAAAATGTATTGCGAGGATTGAAGTTGTTGATAGCGATGAAATTAGAATATTTTTCGGGGCTGAAAATATGGTTCGTGTGAGTTTTATTTTTTAACTAGGAAGAGGTGGGTATGATGTTAGGCTAACGACTAAAACCGTCACAGGGTCTAAAGTAAGATAAAGATTCTAAATTTAGGTATGTTGATGGATAAATACAAGGACAGTCCAGAAATAATCCAAGTCTGTATCACACCCCTGAAACATGATGGAGGTTAAGGAGTTGGTCCACATGAAGCTCAATGAAAACCAATGTCTAGCTAACCTCGCTTGAGCCCTTAGAACTGATCAAAACCAAGACAAAGATCCTAGGAAGAACCCGTCCATGCTAGTCTAGCTCGCCAGTTACTATTCATGACAACTTCATGTTAACCACCCACATGACACAATCTAGTAAGTCTAGAGAGCTTATATAACGAATGACATTTCACCATAAAGAGGCAAGAGATCAACAAAACACAATACACAACTCAAATCACTTTGACAACAATATTACTCAAAAGACTCTTCTCCCACAAGTAGTCCACACTCACGATCACTCAAAATGAACCTCTCCAACACTTCACGTCACATATTACCCCCTCACACGTTACTAACCCCCCACCATATCTTGCAAGATGAAACCGCGAAACATACCACCCTAATTCTCAGAGCTGTGTCATTTCGAACATAACGAAGATTCAACTATTTAAAACCAAAAAAAAAAATCTGATTTATTTTGTCATTTTATAAAAAAAGAAGGGTAGGGAATTAAAGGCACCCATCCAACAAAAGAGAAGGAAAGCTGCTTGACCTAACACAGTCCTCTGTCTCTTCTTCCTTCTCCCCATTTTCAACAAACAATATCGATACAAAAATTCAATTATTTAAAAATTATTAAAAAATTATTAAAAAAAATTGGACAAAATAATTGAAGAAATTTCAATTTGGTTGCTTTACAGCAAATTTCTGTCTGCAAAGGAACAAAAGGCTGCGGTTTTCCTGTTTTGTATTTACATATGTTGGTGGATGAACTTCTGTCAGCAAAGAACCATAACAAGTTCATCTAAAACCTCATCCCTTTTTTTCGCCCATTCTTTGCGGGTATTTCTCGTACTTATCTCGTAATCTTGTGATTAAGAGGATTGAAGATTTGTGTGTAATGGGTCATTGGATTAGTACACGGAAACTCGATTGGTGATATGATATAAGAGTGTGTATCTAGGTGGAAATTTGGATTTTTGAACTTGTATCACTGAGGTCAGGTTTGGAATATGTGATTCGGGTTTGTGTAATGCTTTCTTGGTTTTTTGGTTAACGGGGTCCGTGCAACTATGTGATATGGAGTGGGTTTTTTGGTCTCCAGATCACCCTATGAGATGGGTTTCAAAAGTTTCACGAAAAAAATTTAACTAAATCATCCTTGTTACTTTTTCGTTATTGAAGAGGAAATGGGTGAACCGGTCATTACTCCATATGTTGATCTCCCCCAACTCAAGACTCGAAACTAAAAGCACCAACTTCAAACCAACCCATATCCTCAAATTCTCATCTTTATAAACAAATGTAATCTAAGCCCGTAAATTTACACCAAGTTGACAACTTTTCATCATCACCATCTCGCTATCAATAGATTTCAAAACCATCTTAAAATGGCAGAGAGGAAGATGCTCGATGAAAAATGTAAAAGGTGGTCACTTTGGGGTCTGTACTCCCATCATTCGAGTCCACATAGATAAAAATAATCACGATGAACCACGTATTACTTTTGATTCTAAACCGAGTTTGCCCTACATAACATAGAGTGGAACCTAGCTAAGCTAAAAAATGAGACAAATTGCTCAAAAGGTGGTTCCCCCCTCTCTTTAAGGCAAGCAATCGATTGCTTCTTCCCATAGGTTTTGATTTTAAGACTTCTAAATGAAACCAATAGCAATGCACCGCAAGTAATTCTTTGATGAAATATGGATGATGACTCATCCATATTTAAAAAAGGGCTTTAAAATGAATGGGAAAAGGAAGATTGATGTAATATTGGGGTCCAAGTAATCAAGTTATTCCCTTACCAATTGGCTTTCTTTTGTAGATTTTGAGACTCAAAATCATTAAAGGAGCTTGGCTCTAGAAGTTCAAGTGAGGATAGAGTTCATGGTTGATAGTTTTTCGAATTAGGAAGAGAACTGTGGTTCGATTTCTAATAGATGAACTGAAAATGTAAAAACATATCTTCATTTTTCTATTCTGAAAGTGATAATTTGATATGGATGAAACAGCGACAAAAGAAAGTCTGGTGAGAAAGTATCTGACTTATAAGGAGATGTGGAACTTGGTTTCAAAACCCTTAATAGATTCAAGGAATATCTGACAATCGAGGTCTGTTTACGAGGCATATGTCTTCTGTTACTTTTCAATCACCTTCGAATTGTGAAACATGGCATATGTGATTTAAAATCGTAGTAATTCGTCAGATTAAAAAAAAATCGCAGTTGTTCGTTAATCTATCCAGTTTTTCATAAATTTCTTCCAGAATTATCATGCATATGTTTTCATCTCATGTCGAATCCTTCATCCGTCTCTTGTTACACTACAAAAAAATTGACCTTTAGCTACTGCAAAATTACAACGGCATGAAAATGCAGTAGCAAATAGTTAGTATTTGTTATGGCAATCACTATTTCATGTAGTAATTTGCAGTAGCAAATACTATTTGCCACACCACTATTTGCTACACCCAGCATCCCGTAGCAAATAGTGGTGTGGCAAATAGTATTTGCTACTGCAAATTACTACATGAAATAGTGATTGCCGTAGCAAATACTAACTATTTGCTACTGCATTTTCATGTCGTTGTAATTTTGCAATAGCTAAAGGTCCATTTTTTGTAGTGTTATAATTTCTTTTCCTAAATAGAAGAGTTTGTTATCTCGATGCTCCTAATCTTTTCATGTCATTTCCAATGATAAAATACTAATATTTTTTTATGAAATATCATGTAGTCTTGATTAATTTTAGATGTGACCATTAAGATAAGAGGAAGAAAATTAATTAAAAGGAAAGGAAAGCGACTAATTAATAGCTCCATGCATCCATATGAGCATAGTTAGATCTAATCCTTTACTAAACACTTTCACATCTAAACCCCTTTCTTTCTCACATTGCCAAACTAAAGAGAATGAAAGGCAACACTTATTACCACAAACCTAAACTCTAACCAAATTCTATGGCTCCTCTCCAAATTCGAGAGTAGCTCCTCACGAATTCGAGAGTAGCTCAATATGTCCTTGTGTTAGAAGTGTGCGAGGTGAATAGATGAGGATGTATCAGCGTGATTGTGATAGATTTTATCGATAAAACTCAGATAAACATAGTACTGTCATGTCATGATCGATCAAACATTGTTTATGATTATGGACAACATGATGCATAGATAACCGACCCTAGGACAGTTCGAGCGTTGGCCATCAGATGGGATGAAAAGAAGAAAGTTAACAGTCCTTGTGTCAATCATCTGTTCATAGTTGTTGATGACGACAACACTATAAGCAACCACATGGAAATCATCCAACAAATGATTCGTGTCTATAAGTTATGCAGCTCTGAAAAACTCGCACATACTTAATGATCTTTAACGTATGTAACACGATATAACAGTCGATACGACCCGATTTCACAAACACACCCAAATGCCTCCAAAAACAACCCTGAAATAGGAACATGGTCCCTCCACCTCCTATCCAAAAGCAAGAAGAAAACATGACGAAATATTTCACTAAATAAATTTTAAAAAAAAAATAATTTAAAAAATTTGATGAAAAAACCCAAAGAAATTCCCAAGAAAAATAAATTAAAAAACAGAACCCACCACCTCTATAAATACTCTGTTTCTTCTTCCTCTTCATCATCCACCATTAATCAAATTCAAATCCAAATTCATCCAATTCACCCAATTTTCCTCCATTAATCTGAACCCATTTAGCTTCCAACTCTTCCGATTCCAAAACCCACAAATTTAAACCCAAAATGGCCACCGCTAGAGAGCCCTTCACTGTTTCGTCGCCGCCGGCGACGGCGACAGAGCGGTCGCCGTGGCATTCCCCTGTTCCGTACCTGTTCGGCGGATTAGCAGCGATGTTGGGACTAATCGCCTTCGCTCTCCTAATCCTCGCTTGCTCCTACTGGAAGCTCTCCGGCCACCTCGAAAACAACGAAAACGAGAGGGATCTGGAAGCAGGGGAAGAAACAGAGGATGGTGATCAGAAGAAAGGGAAGAAAGTGTATGAAGAGAAGGTTCTGGTTATAATGGCCGGACAAGTGAAGCCGACTTTTCTTGCAACTCCGATCTCGAGCAGCAGGACGTCGTCGTTTGGGGATGAGAGGACTTGCTGCTGTGGGGAGAAATTGGAAGACGGAAAACAGGGGAATGGTGAGGAAGAAGAAGAAGAAGAAGAACAGAGTAATGGAAACAGAGGAAGTCTGGGAAATGAGGAGTTGCCGCCGCCGCCGACGACGGCGGCGGGAAGTGCGCGGTGGTTGAAACGACGTCGCATCACTGATTTGTAGATTAGAATTTTGATTTTGATTTTGGGGGGTGTTTCTAATGGCTTGTATATGAGCTCAGTTGTTAACAATTTTGAAGCTTTTACACCTTTCTTGTTCTTCATCGTGCTTATTCCTTCAAAGGGGAAGCAATTTTCGTCACGAATCGGTAAATTTCGATCCTTTTCGATACATTAAGTACACAAATTTGAGTATGATCAGATTCACGACGAAAATTTTCGATACGAATCAGTAAATTTTGATCCTTTCGACATATTACATGCACAATTTTGAGTATGATCAGATTCATGATGAAAGTAGTTGATTCTATCGAATCACATTCTTCTCGTAAGAAGAGAAGAACTTCACTAGAGAAGTTTAGGAGAGACCTTCTCAGATAGTGAATCATCGAGATTTCTGAAGATCATGACAAAAAAAAGATGTTATGGTATGGCACCCTTACTTTACAAGATGCAGAATTTCGTATAAAATTATCTCAACATTATGACATGGGGTGTCACGATTATAGACATGGAATGACAAGGACTCTAGCTCAGGTCAGCCAACCCAATATTTGTCCATGTGTCAGAACCATGACTCCATCACGTCAATATAAAAAAAAAACAATATTTACGCATAAAAGAAACTTCAGGTGGACAGATAAATCAAAACACTTCTAATTTTACAAATGATGTGACTTTCTCTCGTGACATGTTATAGAACATCCTTCCATGAAACACGAACCAAAAGAATCAACACCCATCTCTGATACTATGTTCTAGAATCATAATCTCAACGAAGAAGGTAAAGTTAACCCACATCCCGATCGCAACCGAAATGACCTCTCGGCTCGAACCATAGGGTAAAAGGAAGGTAAAAACGTGCTGTGCATGGCACGTGACGGTCACGTGTTAGTGCCGTTCTTAGGGTTTTATGTGGGAAAAAATGTGATCTTTTTTCAACTTGATGTTTCATGCGGCGACGTGAAACAGCCTGAAAAAACAAACACCTGGCCGCCCACAGTTTGAACTTTGCCTTTTCCGTTTTTGACGAGGTTGACGGTTAACCATGTTCTTTAGCTTGCCTATCTAATCATTACCTTCTGTTTTGCTGTCATTATGACTGTTGGGTTTGGGTGGAGTGATCAGGTTCGGTTTGGAGAATCGGGTTGGAGTTGGTTCGGTGGTTGGCTCATGGGTTGTCTCGTGAGACGTGGAGGGTAGTAAGAGAGCGTGATTGAGTGAGGATAAGCGTGTAAGGAAAGAAGGACTAAGAAAACAGAAGTATTGGGAGTGAGTTCTTTAGGCGTGTTGCTAGTTGTCACGGTAGTCAATGATTCTTTAGATGGGGTTACCTTTTTTCTTTCGTAGAGTCTCGGGATCAGTGTCATGTATATGGCTTCACTTGTCGTTCACTGATTGGTGATGTTTCCATGGTTAGTTTCTAGCTAGTTGTTGAGGAATTGAATGATCATGGTACTCGATCTTGAAACTTTAGATACACATTTGGGTAAGTAATCGTGGTCATAGGCCTTTATGGAAGGTTCTGTCTAAATGGAGTACTAGGCCTAGCTGGGGGTTGTCTTAATGGAGTCGTGGCCTCAGTTTTTAGGTCGAAGGATCGTGAAAACTGATGAGAAGTATTTGAGTTTGATCTCTTATATATGCGTGTTTGCATGAGGCGTGCATGTAATTGTCAGTGCTTCTATAGATGAGATCACATTTTCTATAGAGCATCAAGATTAGTGTCATAGCTCTACATGTCATTCTAAGAGTGATGATACCCCCTGATAAGACCGTAACTGTTGAGAGTTCAACAACCATGATCTACCCTTGAAAGACCTTTTTGTGGTTGGGCATGGCTGCTAGGCCTAGTTAGAGCAGCCCTAGTATGACTTTGGTGACCCATCAATAACATAATATGTCGAAAACACTGCATTATAAAGATGTTCAAACTCAGATTATCAGACTGATGTTGACGAAAGACCAAAAAATTAAGGGACCACAATGGTATTATCTAGCAAAAACAAAAATTCAAAATTGATTGACACTATGCAATTCAACAATCATTATCAAAGCAAATGCTTGATGAAGTAAGCCACAACTACTAAAAAGCTATTAGCTTAGCCCCCACACCCTCAACAATCATTCAAATTTTTCAACATGAAGTTGGTGCATCCATTAATTTTGTATAATTGATTTTGATGTCTCAATTATACCCCATATAGTTAAAATATCTTCTAAATCGTCCTTATCCACCTTTTTAAGTTGATAATCATGTTTAAGCATTATTAATTATGTTGCATTTTGCCTTAATTAAGTTAGATAGATAAAGTTTGGGAAAAAAATAATGGCGGTCATCTAAGTATGGGTCATGTAACAGCGTGGTTACCTAACTATGTTTTGTAACAGCGTGGTCACCTAAGTTTGTAAATCATAACCGACAGACATCTCCGACAATTTTTCACCAAATCTCCTGTGAATTTTCTAGCTTAGAGGGCAACATCAGCCAACAAAATAATATTGTTAACATGGAGAAGATGGAATAAAAATATTTTGTTGCTGATGTTTTTATATGTACCTGATTTTTTTTTGTGTCTATCGTCTTTCATGAGTAAAACGGGTAGTGACAGATTCGTTCAAGGCGTGACACGTGATATACATAAAATATCCAAACAAACACGTTACGTGTTAGAAACAAATTAGGTGCACATTGGATTCATTTAGTTGTTTTCAATTTTTTCATACAACTATGGTAAGACTTGTGCAAGGAATTAGGGGCCACATATCGCTTTAATAAAACCTTTATACATGAATTGGTGGGTTACCGAGATTCATAACCTTGACCTCTTAGCTTGAAGGTCAAAGACTCTGATACCCTGTCATAAACAGTTACATCCCAATAATTCAAGTTGTTGTAAAAAGATTCTGAATGAATCTTATATTGTTTACTACCGTTAAAACCTTAATCCACAAAACCTAGCTCAAAATTTTCACCTAATACTAATTAATTATATACCAAAATACAACCTCTTCCACAATTAATCAATGTACAAAACCTATTATTTTTATCACAAATTATTTTTGATTTTTAATTACTATAGCATCTTAACTCATGATAGCTCGGCACGTTATCCCAAATAGAGAGATTCCTCGTATTATAATACATGATAAAGTGGCCATAGTATTTCATTTCTTTTAATTTTTTAATTATTTGGTGGGAATCACATATATACTTTTGGGAATTTGAGATTAATTGATCAAGTGTTTGATTCTCATTGTTGGTTTAAATTCTAGTGTTCCAATTTAATTATTAACTCGGCTCGATGTATCTCAAACTGTTCTTGCTAAAGGGTACATCTAAGGTGAGAATACGTAATTGATGAGACATATCCTAATAGCGCCAATGTTTAGCTCCACATGGCCAAAAATGCAAGATTGATCTAAGGTGCATCTAGGAATCATTAAGGTCATCCACGTTGTTGACCCTAACGAGATGGAGATTAGTTCGGATGTGTGTCACTAGTAAGTACACACCAGAAAGGACGAATTTTTGGGGTGCTAACTTAATTAGTCACTACAATACTGTTACAACCTTTTAAGGGCAGACTAATTAATCATATATTTAGCGACGTGGTATCCAATGTGGACATAACATATCACCACGTTTCTGACACTTATGTCCACGTCCTAGCTCTGTCAGATTGCCAATTTTGCAGATCACTCATTTTGTAACCAGATTCTGATACCAAGAGATTATAATCTAATGCGTTAATCTCATGCTTAGTAATATAATTTTAGAATAAATTATTAATTAATTTAGCTTTTAAATTTTAATTGCAAAAATACATTCAAGATCATCTTGATTCTTCCTAGGTTGATTTGCAACCGTACACTCTTATCTTTAGCATTAATGCGGCTACTTGTAGAGAAAAAAGAAGATGACGTGTACTCTCTTTTTATTAATGCCATATAACTAACCAATTAATTGCTCCAACAAATTAAAAGGCAAAAAATAGTTTAATTACAAATTATTCCATTAAAAGGATATTATTTCTTAATTATAGCTTAATTTTTTGAAAAAAAACTATCTTAAATATCTTTGAGATTCTGGAGTTGAGTTTTAGATAATTTTGCTAACTAGTGAGCAAACCGAAATTTTGACCCTAATCGGGAGTCACATCCTGTTCTCGGGCCCAATTTACGTGGTATTTGTTTGATCAACCTTAAGTTTTTTGTTTGACTCGTGTACTTGTTTGAGTAGTGTCTCATTTCTTATTTATGTCAACTTGATTCACTGTAATTGTATGTATATAGCATGGAAAATAGTTCATATATATCATGGCTTGATAGTGTCGTCATCATGACTAACTAGATTAACCACTGAGCGAACCGAAATTCTGGCCTTCTAGGGTCATATTTTGGGCCCCAATCTACATGGAATTTGTTTAATTGAACTTGATTTTTCGATTTGAGTTGTGTACTTGTTTGAGTTTAGCTAATTAGTAGTTTTTATTTATGTCAACTTGCTATCACTATAACTGTGAAAATAGTATTTTATACACATCATGACAACTAGCTAGATTAACAAATAGGGTATTTCCAGTTCTTTTCATTACTCTCGTGACTATATATATCTCCTCCCACCACTTGATTCGTCGACAATAACTATGCTTTCTTCCATCACTCACTTCCCATATACCAGAAACCGATCGAATCACAGATCTCACAAGACAACGAAGAACCCCCGAAACGATGACACATTGAAATCAAATTATGAAAGTATGGTTGGATTGTGGGGTTTACATGCTTAGAGGAGCATCCACTAAGACTATAAGGTCAAGCTATCAACCAAAATACCATGATAGCTATGAATAACATTTTGCTTTTCCAATGTTAACATCATAACACACAAATGGCCAACTACTACTACTACTACTCAATCAATGAGCTGAGACTGATCATGATCATGATACACCATTACCAATTAATGCTCTTTGTTTCTAGACAAAAATGAGAATGTGTGGATAGTACATAAGGTGGTGGATGCCAATGCAATAATGGTATGAACAGTTGGATGATAGAGTCACGAGTGATCATCATGAATCGGGTTTCACTCGGTTGATCTGATGGGTGGTTCGATCGGTAGATGTGTTTCTGGTTGGTTTTGAGGGTTTGTTTGAGAAGAGTTGGCTGAAGTAGGAGGGGATGCTGATCAGAGAAGTTGGAGGTGTGAGGAGTTTTTGAGGGGAATATGATGTGAGACTGTTCAGATGTGGATTCAGAATAATTTAATGTATTGGGTGTTTGAGTCGTTGCTTACTGGAAATTATACTGATCAAATCTTTTTTTTTCTTTCCATTATCCGATCTAAGTACATGTTCAAACGTAATATGTGTTAGAGTTATACTTGATTCAAGGAGAATCAAATCATAGACTTCTCTTTGACATAGGTATCATTAACCACTAGGTCATCCTTATTTGGGGTACTAATCCAGCCTTTAGATATGAAGAAATAACATACCATTAGATCACTGAGAGCGACAGCGTCGTGGCCCCGAGAGGCTCCCCTAGAACCACTACTAGAGGCAACTAGCTAGAGAGTGGAGTGGGAAAGCGAAGAAGATTAGTGGGAGTTGATCTCTTCAAAGAATATCTCAAGACGAAATGACTTGAAATATGTGTTTGTCTTTTCTTTATAATGAGACATCATTACACAGTTACACGAACCTAATTACAGTACCGCAAGTTGGTGCCACGTGTATCCTCCTATTGTTTACTTTTTCTAAGAAAGAGATCTCGTCCATCCAATATGAGTCATCCACCACGATCATGCCACGTGTACCCTTTTGATCTCGACCAAGATACGTAGATGAACCAGTACTCGGTCGAACCGGTTTTCTTTGGATGAGAGAGTTGCAAAGTAACCTTTTCTTATAAGGTGTAAACAGTAGCTATATATGAAAGCGGCGTTTCGTGTAAGGACTCGTTACTTGGCTAGCATTTGTTGCAAGTAACTTGATAATGATTGATTGCTAGGGTTTTGGGGACATCTGTCCATTTCATCTATCGTCAGCTTCTTCTAGCTGTTTTGAACTCAAATTTCTTGGTTTCATATGTACTTAGAGGTCTTATAAGTTGTCTTAGATTGTAAGGTTGTGAGTTCTATCGGGATAAGTTAGAGTATTGGGTCGTGATCGGATCTCACAATGGATCGAATTTGAAGGAGGACTGGGCTGTGATTTCTTGGAGGTCTTTTTGGATCTGTCACTGCATCGATCTATCTATTGGTTACGTCTTATTATTGAGTCAAAAGATGTAATCTTGTTTGGTGATTTGATTTCTCCTGTACTTAGAGGTTGAATCAGTTGTCGGGCTAGATTCATTAGAGTGTTATGGTCATTAATACTTAATTCATCTTGTATTGATTTTGTAACATGTTGAGTATTAATCTCGTTGTGCCGAGTCATGTTAGGACCCAACATTTTATTCACGACAAGACAACATTTATTGACAGTTTTGAGACATCACCATTGACACGTGAGCTAAAATGTAATTTACAACGTTGTATGTGATATGATTTGGTCTACTTGTGCCAAATTGTGTTATGGTTTTTTCATGTGGGCTTTATTCCAAGACAGATTGGGCTCACTAGCAAATATTTTTCAACATTCTGGCCCTCTTAACTTGTTTGTTCATCAATACCATAAAGGATTAGGTTTGCATGCAAAGTTTCATTGTTTGTTTGTAATGTTAGTATTCATCATGTCAAAATTAATTTGATTTCATCAATCATTAGATCTCGATAACTTGATTTGTTGGGAGAGTGTTTGAATTGATTTTTATATTAGTCAATAGTATGCCACCTTGAACTGGAGCTCTTAGAAGAGCTGAGATTTTTACAGCTTCGATAAGTTATGTGCACGGCTTGGAGGCAATCGGGATAAGAAACAGAGACTTCTCAGTCATTAAAAGCCTACCATATCATGAACTAACTCGACTTGTTAGAAGAGGGTTTAAATTAATTTTTATATTAATCATTAACCATTTATAGAACGGCCATGACACCCGATTCCAATTGGGAAAACAAGAGAGAAATATATGAAAGTATTTTGTTCTTTTAAATGAAAATTTGTTGTGGCTTGTTTGTCATCTTATTGCAACAAGAGCAATGGTTTTTTTTAGTATTAACAAGAACAATGTGAATCTAACATTATTTAGCATTGCACATTGAATAAATTAATATGTCTTGTTATATATTGTTAATTTATTGCATTATGATATGTTCCAAAAAAAAAATAATTAAGTGAGTAAATCAAGAATCCTATCCAAAATGAACACTTATATCCCTCAACTTGGATTGATGTATAGTTTTTCCCTTTTTCTGAGTTCGACTGGGTTTTTCTTATTATTTGATTCACTAACATCGATATACTGAAAATAAGTTTTTTGTCCATGGATTAAAAAATCATATCGTACAGGTCGGCTCACCTGTCTGAACTATAATCTGGTCATTAAATTGATCTAGCACATTTATGATACAACTGTAATTCATATTGTTAGCTTCATAATACGATTAGTATGATTTTAAAATTACATAATGATATTTTTTTTGTAATTACAAAGTCATATAGGCCACTTGGTAATATAATTAATTAAGACCCAAATGGTAATATAATTAACATTTAACATAGTTTTAACTAATAAATTAACTCAAAATATCCAATCATATCATATATATGATCCACTTGGTGATATCCGTGAGAGCTTGGAGATAGCCGGCCATGGGCGGCAACCCCATTAGGTGTTAGACAATTAAAAAAAATTAAATTCATTTTTAAACTTACCCATTATTAAATAAGCAAAGATTTTTTTTTTTTGTCCTTAGATGTCACATTTAAGAACAAGAACCTTACATTTCATCTTTCCAATCTCTCAAATTCCTCTCCCAAAATTTTCATTCGATTCGATCATGGGAGCAGTCTTGAGTTGTTGTGCGGGGAGCACAGACGAAGGGTACGTATATATTTTTTCTTCTTCACATGTGCTGCTAGATCAATTTTTGTAAGATATTAGTGTGATTGTTTACTGTTGATTGTTTTGTAGAGCGATGACAGAGAGAGGGACGAATGTGACGGCCCCGAATAACACGTCGTGGAGGATCTTCACTTACAAGGAGCTTCACATAGCTACTAATGGGTTTAGTGAAGATAACAAGTTGGGAGAAGGAGGGTTTGGGAGTGTCTATTGGGGCAAAACTAGTGATGGTCTTCAAGTTAGTACAATTAGTCTAATAGGGTTTAGAGACACAATTGTGATCTTAATTATTTATGAGATTTTTTCCCCTTTTAACCACGGTAAGGAATGACAATGAGTTCAGGTAGGGGTGGGTATCTAGTAATCTCGATAATCATGTTTACTTTATGGCATAGGTTGAGCTTTTGGCGAATGGTTTAGCGTAAGTAATAGCAAAATTAGCATTGTTGAAGATCATAGGATCGTTGAGGAGTGGCCTATCAATTAATATGAAAACATTGGGCAAAATATTCAATCTCACAAATTTTAAATGGGTAAAATACTTAATACGTCACGAAACTATAGAGCGAATTATACAAACTCGTCTTATAATTGTAATCCATTACAGAGTAGTCCTATTACTATGATACAGTTACAGAGTAATCATAATGACGTCATATGTGTACTTTTCCAGTTTTTTTGCTACGTCACCATTGATATGTGATTGAATCGATGAAAATTTTATTATTTGTGGATTAGATTGCGGTGAAGAAGTTGAAAGCGATGAACTCAAAGGCAGAGATGGAGTTTGCGGTTGAAGTTGAAGTACTTGGAAGAGTACGCCATAAGAACTTGCTTGGCCTTAGAGGCTATTGCGCCGGCACTGATCAACGCCTCATAGTTTACGACTACATGCCTAATCTCAGCCTCCTCTCCCACCTCCACGGCCAGTTCGCCGGCGAGTCGCAGCTCAATTGGAAGCGGCGGATGAAAGGTCGCCATTGGCTCCGGTGAAGGCTTGATGTAAGTGTATATTATATATATGCTAACATTGTCAAATTGGGTTGGTTGGACAGGTTGCGGGTTTTTGGTTAGGTGGGTTCTGGGTTAATTGAGTTGTGGGTTTTATTTGGTCGTGAATTGATTGAGTTATGGATTGATCAATTGGGTTGCGAGTTTATCTGGTCATGAATTGACTTGGTTGTGGTTAGTTGGATTGCAGCTCATTTTGGATTGTGGGTTTTGGATAAATTTGGGTTTGGTTAGTTACCGGTTGTTGACTTTTAACCATTTTGAGTCCATTGATCGAGTTAAGTTGGGTTAGGACTGAATTGATTATTTAGAGTTAGGACAGGGCTCGATTGATCATTGACATTTAGAGCTGGGTCATGACTCAAATGGGTTGCTGGCTTTTGGATAGTTTTTGTTGGACGAGTTGTGGGTAGTTGACTTTTTAATCATTTTCAACCATGGATCAAGTTGGGTGGCGAATGAATTGAGTCGGCTTTTGACACCCTAGACGAATCAATTTATGATACATCTTTATGTTTCACTTTTTGTTAGGTAT
Source organism: Linum lewisii (assembly GCA_034768395.1). NCBI lineage: Eukaryota > Viridiplantae > Streptophyta > Magnoliopsida > Malpighiales > Linaceae > Linum > Linum lewisii. The sequence goes on along the minus strand of CM068298.1, from coordinate 287,541 downwards.
TTGCACCACGAGGCGGCACCACACATAATCCACAGAGACGTAAAGGCGAGCAACGTCCTGTTAGACTCGAATTTCGACCCATTAGTAGCCGATTTCGGGTTCGCGAAGCTAATCCCAGATGGCGTAAGTCACATGACGACACGTGTCAAGGGCACATTAGGCTACCTAGCCCCGGAATACGCCATGTGGGGTAAAGTCTCCGAGAGTTGCGATGTATACAGCTTTGGCATCCTACTACTAGAAGTCATAACGGGCCGAAAGCCCATTGAGAAGATGCCAGGTGGAGTTAAGCGGACCATAACAGAATGGGCCGAGCCGTACATAGTCCAGGGGAAATTCAAAGACTTGGTTGACCCAAAGCTCCGAGGAAACTTTGACGAGAACCAAGTCAAACAGGCCATATACATCGCTGCATTGTGCGTTCAGAACGAGCCCGAGAAGCGGCCCAATATGAAGGAGGTGGTCAACATGTTGAAGAACTACGACTCGAGGAGTAAACCGCTCCAAACCCGGTTGGAGAGTATTAAGTATAGGGAGGATTTGATGGCGATGGATCAATCAGACGATGAGGATGAAGGCAGAGATGGCGGTGGAGGTGGCGGCGTAGGAGGACATCACGGTGGTGGGTTGCCGGAGGAGAGTGGGTATGGAGTGTTTAGTGCATTGGAATTGCCTACAATGCATGACCCATATAAAAGACATGGTAACAACAAGAGATTTGTGTGACAAGATGAGTGTAAACGTTTTTTTTTTCAATGAAAAATGGAACATGTATAATATAAGGTGTAATAATTACTTGTTATTTTTGTTTAATTCTACTTTATCGAGTAAATAAATAGCTAGCTGAGTTACAAAATGTTCAATTTACCCATCGTACAGTAACAACATAATGCTAAGATCCCTGAATGTCAATGTCAAGTTGGTTGCTTGTGACAGACGAATTACATGAACTTAAAGAGGCATAGAACGTCAATTTCACTGATTTAAAGTACCGTAAAGGTAGATATGAGTTGATTGGAGATCACCTCTGCCTTTCACCCGTATTAGCTCCCTTGCCTTAGGGGTAGGGTTGAAAAAAGCTTCATTCCTCAGAATAGATTATTTTCAAAGACGACACAAACATAACGTTATCTCGAACATGTGTATCCATTCATTGAATTTCAAAGAACAAAGTAGGGAGGAGAGTAGTTATTTTCTTTCATTTCCCTAATATACAAACTTATTATAAACTAAAACAAAAGTAACATATATAATCAAATTAACCCTTTAATCTCCCTCTTCTCCCCTAAGTAAATACTTAAAAGAATGTCCCCAAACTTCTTTACACTATATATCAATGAGGTGAAGGCTATCCTTGTGTCCAATCAGAGAAACAACAGATGCTGCAATCTGCTTTGCACTAAGCCCTGCAGCTTCAATCTGATCCTTCTGTGCTCCATGGTCAATGTATCTGTCTGGAAGCACCATTGGTCTCCACTGCAAACACCAAAGAACAGAACATTAGATACCCACAATGGTACAAAGTCTCAAAGAAGCAAACTTTAAGGTTTTTGGTACTTTGGAACACCAAAAACACCAATACCCACCAAGGTAATGGTCTCAAAGAAGCAAACTTTAAGGTTTTTGATACTTGGGACAACAAAAACACCAATACCCACCAAGGTAATGGTCTCAAAGAAGCAAACTTTAAGAGTTTTGGTACTTTGGAACAACAAAACATCCAATTCGGTTTTGGTGCGGACACTCTTTTTTATTCGTCATGGCGGATAGGTTATCTGAGTGGTAGTAGAGTGTTATTGTAGTATTACATGAGGTAAAACTCGAGTAACATCCAAGTAACTTGTTACTCTAGTGTTATTTGACTGTTACTCGGGTAACTCTCGAATAACACTCCATTAAGGTTTTGGTACCTTAGAACAACAAAACATCACATACCCACAAAGGTAAAAGTCTCAAAGAAGCAAACTTTAAGGTTTTTGGTACTTTGAAACACCAAAACATCATATACCCACAATGAAAATAGTCTCAAAGAAGCAAACTTTAAGGTTTTTTATACTCTAGAACACCAAAACACCAATACCCACAAAGGTAAAAGTCACAAAGAAGCAAACTTTAAGGGCAAAGAAGCATCATGTGTTAGTTACCTTGAGGTGTCCATCAAGCAAGCCATTCAAGCTCATGTAATGTGACACATGAGAGCTGAATCCACCAATGGAGCCTTCTTCAACTGTGATGAGAATCTCATGTTCTTTACCAAGAAGCCTGATGAGCTCTCCATCTAGTGGCTTGCAGAATCTTGCATCAGCTACAGTTGGGTTTATCTCTATGGATTTGAGCCTGTCTGCTGCTTCAATGCAGTTCTGGACTATTGTTCCATATCCCAGTATTGCCACTCTGCTTCCTTCTCTTAGCACTCTTCCCTTTCCAATCTGTTCATGAAAAGATGACAATTTGATTAGTTGAATTGGACTCATAGATCGTATGGTTCGATTCGTGTTAAGTAATGTCATATAAGCTAGTTATGATTCATCTCCCAACAGCTCGAGTTATTGGGAGGAGATGGTACTCCACGTGGTTGTGACACCAGAGCCTCACATCGAATCTTGTTAGCCCGCACTCTAACCATTAGAGTAGAGGGTATGTATGATTCGTGTTAAGTAAGCCTATATAAACCAATAATGAACCACTCTCCCAACAACTCGAGTTATCAGGAGGAGACCGTTCACCACACTGCACCATCAAATCTCGTTAGCCCACAATAGAACAATTCTACTTAACACAAGAACCAAAACCTATGCAAACTTCAATTACCTCGAGAGGCCGCCCCTTATTGCCGTCCGGAAGCAGAGCACCAACACCATTCCCTCTAGGAAACCGAAAGCAACTCGGCCGATCATCGATCGCAGCAGCCGTGGCCACCATGTCCATAAGCTCAGCCTCATCACAAGGAGCCATGACAACCATGTTAGGCAAGCAAGCCATGAAAGTAACATCAAAAGCCCCACAATGCGTCGGCCCATCAGCACCCACAAGCCCTGCTCTGTCCATAGCAAACCTAACAGGCAATTTCTGCAGATCAACATCATGAACAACTTGATCATACCCTCTCTGCAAAAAACTCGAATAGATCGCGCAAAACGGCTTCAACCCTTCTGTAGCTAACCCAGCAGCAAATGTCACAGCGTGCTGCTCTGCAATTCCCACATCAAATGTTCTACTTGGGAACTTCTTCTGAAACAGATTGAGCCCTGTTCCTCCTCCCATTGCAGCATGGACGGCCACGATCTTGCCGTCCTGCTCTGCCTCGGAGATCAACGACTCTGCGAAGTATTGAGTGTAGGAATTTGTGGGCGTTTTGGGCTTGATCTGGGTTCCTGAGATCGGGTCGAATTTGACGACTCCGTGCATTTTGTCAGCTGCTGACTCGGCGGGTGCGTAGCCTTTGCCCTTCCCGGTGATGACGTGGATGATGACTGGGCCGGGAGTTGGCGTTGATTTGGATTGTTTTAATACTTGGACTAGATTGTCCACGTCGTGGCCGTCTATTGGTCCGACGTGGTTGAAGCCTAGCTCCTCGAAGAAGGTGGCGCCGCCGCCGCCGGTTAATCCTCGGATGTAGGAGTCGACTTTGGATGCTATGTCGTATGTCTTTGGTCCTGCGATCTGCTTTGTTGCTTCCTGTGGTGGTCAAAGATGAAGAAAGATGTCAGCTTTTTAGGGTTTGGATCAAGGGTTAGTCGGGTTATGAGGTACGGGTCAATTGGGTTGTGGTGGAGTAGTGAATTGATCGGGTTACTGGTTAAACGGGTCGCGGATAGGAGATGTGAGTTTCGATTGGGGAGAATTATAGGTGGTTGAGTTTTTAGTCGAGTTGAGGTAGGAGTTGGATTGTGGGTTCATCGGGATCAGGAAATTGATCGGGTTACTGGTTAAAGAGGTATTACGATTCATTTGGGTGGCGGGATTTTGAGATTTTCGGATGAAACAAATGATGATGGGTCGTTGACTTTGAGTCAATTTAAGTTATGGGTCAGGTTGAATTGGGCCAAACTGAGACTATTTGAATCTGATCAACTTTTGATGACTCCAGTTAAATTATCAACCACTGCAATATCGTAAAATCGTAAGAATTTGATGACATACCTTGGTAGATTCGCAAATCATACGAACCTTCCGGCTCGAACGCAACTTGGCCAATGCCTTACTCAATGCACCAACAGGTTTGGCAGGTCCATCAACGGTGGCCGTGGGCAAAGAGACTTGCTTGTTATCATTCAATATGATGATCATGTTTGACTTCATGTAACCAGCATTGTTCATGGCCTCATAAGCTTGGCCAGCAGTCATGGCTCCATCTCCTATTACGGCAATCACATGATTGTCCTTGCCAAGCAAGTCCCTCCCCACGGCCATTCCTAGCCCGGCCGAGATGCTGGTCGAGCTGTGGCCAACCCCAAATGCATCATACTCGCTCTCGTCCCTCTTCGGGAACCCTGCTAGCCCGAATGTCTGGCGAATAGTGCCCATCTTTGATCTTCTTCCCGTTAGGATCTTATGAGGGTATGCCTGTAGAGACAAAAGAGAGAATTTAAAGTCAGGAATGCAGTCAAGTGGGGTCCATCATTTACTATTTTCAACCATGTATCGAAAGTTATAAACTCGTACCTGGTGACCGACATCCCATATGATCTTATCCTTGGGTGTGTTGAACACATGGTGGAGGGCCACGGTGAGCTCGACCACACCAAGGCTCGAGCTCAAATGGCCACCTGTATTGGACACCGAGTACACGATCTCTTCCCTAAGCTCATCGGCCAAGCTCTCGAGCTCCTTAGTGGACAGATTCTTCATGTGGTTTGGGAAGTTGATCGTGTCAAGGATTGGTGTCGATGGCTTGTTCCCTGAGAAATCAAGCTTCCTTCTTTCCTTTGATGTTTCAAACACAGTGTGCTTGTTGTCTTCATTGTTGTCCATGTCACTATTCTCCATTGATGCTACCAAGCCTCCTCTTTGCTTCTGTGGGCATCAAAATAAACAAAGATAGTCAATAAACATGCACCAAACCCGACCCGGTTCAATCCTGTTCGATTCATTCCAACCCGTTATGTAAAATTATCAACAACTTGTAACTCGCTAAGATGACACTACCACCACAACATTTTAGTGAGTCATGAAAAGATGTACATGACCCAATTCGACTCAATATTCATTCAGGATGATCAAAAATCAACAATTTGTAACTCGCCAAACCCAGAAAAAATCAATAATCACACGATATTTCAATGATTTCATGAAAAGTTGATCTAACCCAGTTCAGCAACCAACACGAACCACTACTCAAATGATCAAAAGTATACAATTGTAACTCACTAAACCCGATAAACTCACAACCCAATTGACCCAGAACGTACCCTTCTCGGTAGCATGGTTGTGGAGGTGGACAACTTGGGAGAGAAGGCTGAGAAAGATCTCCCATCTTGTGAGTGAAAGGAAGAAGAAGAAGGGAGGAAAGCTGATCTCATAACTGAAGAAGCCATTGATGAATCTCTCTCAAGCTTAGCTAGTAGTGTTCTTGCTTGAAGAAGAAGAAGAAGAAGAAGTTATGAAGAGAGGAAAGGGCCAAAGGGGTTCTCTTTTATAGTGAACTAGAAGACAAAAGACTCTATCTTTGTCTGCCAAATTGTTTGTTTGTTTACAACAACAAATGAATCTAATGATTGTTTTGGTTTTGATTTTGATTTTCCTCGTGCAAATGATTTTTTGTTTATTTATTTCTTTATTTAATTTTGGGTGAGTACTTTAGGGAAGCTTGATAGAGTTTTCTTCTAAATTTGCTCATTTTTTGGGATTTATTAAGAGATTTAGTGATTATTAGATTTGGTAGATGTAGATTATGGGTTAGTGTTAATATAGTAAGGTGGTTTATTGGGTATCTATTTGTTTCTTTGTATGATTAGGAAATCTCATCTAAATCTCATCTATTTATACTTATAGGTCGCGGCGATCGCTAACTCGATCATCGCGGAAATTTTGGGTTTCTGTGCATTTTCTGTGTTAAAATTTGATAGGTCGTGGCGATCGTTATTAACTCGATGATTACGAATATTTTGGGTTTCTGTGCATTTTTTGTGTTAAAATTTGATAGGTCGTGGCCATCGTTAATTCGATGATTACGAAGATTTTGGGTTTCTGTGTTAAAATTTGATAGGTCTTGGCGATCGTTAACTTGATGATTACAGGAGATTTTGGGTTTTGTGATTAAAATTTAATAGTGTAGATTGGGAGTGTTAATATATAAGTGTTTTGGGTATCTATGCTTTTTATGTTGTTATAAATTCTTATATCATGGTGGGATCGCTTAACTCGATGATTTCGGAAGATTTTTGGGTTTCTTGTGCATTTTTCTGTGTTAAAATTTGATAGGTCTGGCGATCGTTAAATTAACTCGATGATTACAAAATTTTGGGTTTCTGTGATTGTTTAAAATTTGATAGGTCGTGGAGATCGTTAATTCGATGATTACGAAGATTTTTTGGTTTCTGTGTTAAAATTTGATAGGTCTTGGCGATCGTTAACTCGATGATTACGGAGATTTTGGTTGTGTTTTGTGTTAAAATTTGAATAGGTCGTGGCGATCGTTAACTCGATGATTACGAAGATTTTTTAGTTTGTGTTAATTTGTGGTCTGACGTTATTTTTCTGTTTGTTAAAATTTGATAGGTCATGGCGATCGTTAATTAACTCGATGATTACAAAGATTTTGGGTTTCTGTGAATTTCCTAAAATTTAATAGGTCGTGGAGATCGTTAACTCGATGATTACAGAGATTTTGGGTTTCTGTGCATTTTCTGTGTTAAAATTTGATAGGTCGTGGTGATCGTTAACTCGATGATTACGGAGATTTTGGGTTTCTGTGCATTTTCTGTGTTAAAATTTGATAGGTCGTGGCGATCGTTAACTCGATGATTACGAAGATTTTAAGTTTCTGTGTTAAAATTTTATGCTCTTGTTCATAGGTTTTTACGTATTAACCTATCTAGACAGGTCTAATCATAAAAAAAAAAAAAACCTATCTAGATAGGTCTGCAAATGAATTAGATTACAAACATCGCGATAGCTATCGAGAAGAAAACCTAAAATATAATATTCCAAATTTTCTACCAAACCATGCATGAATATAATTTTAATATTATTTAATGCTCCAATTTACCCCTTTTTTGTAAAAAAATTTAAATATTATTTTAGGCTCCAAATTTTCCTTATATTTATTATTACTTAATGGGAAATTTTTTTCCCCTCATTACTGTTTGATCCTGTAATTAGTCCATTTTTTATCCAAATGGGGTGAACCAAATTGACTGATTTTTTATACCAAAAAAAAAATTTGACTGATTTTAAAAATAATTAAATATAAACGAATTGAAAATTTGTCCTTAATCAAATCTAACCATTTGAAATTGTTTCTATACATGTATAATTAGTATGAATGACAATCTGAACCTGGCCTATGTTGGTTGATTTGGTTTGATTTGTTTTGGACTTGCTATTATTAGACTCGTGGTGGGTATGGGTTAGGAATGGATCTTCCTTATGGTCTTAGGGTTTCTTCAGTCCCAGACAGCGATGCGCCTCCTAGCCAGCGCATAGCTGGCTGGGATTGAGGAAACCCTAACGGAGCATTTGACGGTAACATTTTCTGAAGGCAGCCAGCGCTGCTCTAGCTGGGTGGCGCAGCGCTACCTGGCTGGCGCGTAGCTGGCTGCCAGTCAGATTGTGCTATTTCTGGACTTTTTTTTACGCATTTGGCTACTGACGGTTACATATTTTTTAAAATTGTGCTACAAAATTCCAATTATCTGAGATATCCGTCCTAACCAGTCATTTTCATTTCTAATAATAAGTGAGAGTGTTGTCGATGGAATAAAAATAAAATAGAAAATATCAACACATAAAAAGTACAATCATTTTGGAAATGATAATAATAGGAAAACAAGTAGAAGTTCATTCGTTTAGTATTGTACAAAATCATCTCATTCCTTTAAAATTAAACGATGAATTCCATATAGTCGTACAAAATCATCCCACCTCAACTTTTTCGGCTGAATCGAGAAAGGTGTTTGATACATGATCGATTGGTTAGTAGATCTGAGTTGGACCTTCCACAAGTATAATTTTCTGGTGACGTGGATGGTGACAAGGTGATTCTGAAACGTACATCATAATACTCATCGATTTATTTTTAAAGATAACGGTGATTTTATACAAACCCCAAACGAATGAGACTACTAATCTTAATACCTTAATTATATTGATGATTAAATACTGATAAAAAAATAGTACGACGTACTGAATTATTTTTCCACGTGAATTCATTTGTATGACACGTCACCCACGTTTTATTATTATTTTATTCCTTGATCACAGCTACACTAACTCGTGCATGCATTGCATGATAAACACGTCACGACAACTTTCCTGATAAACGTATTATCCTTATTCGTAATCAATGAGTTGTTAACATTTAATTATATATTAATTGAAATTTAATTGTTTTTTATTTTAAATTTAGGTCAACATAAGAATTTGTTTAAGGTCAATCCTTCATGTGTCTAATTAATTAGCATTTAAGTATAACAACCTTAATGGATTTGGTACTTGATTTTGTAATCCAAACAGATTCGATGATAGTATCTGGAATCCATGTGGGTTTCTTTGCTATAGTATCTTTTCTAGCTCTTTCGTGTTGGGTGGTCTAATGAAGTGGTTTTGACTCAGAGAATCGAATGGAAATCGAACTGTGGCTCGACTCCGAGGGTACCTTGCACAGTGTATAAAGGTTAGTATGGGGAGATGATATAGTATGTGGGGTAAGCGTCTACGACTTGAGTGTGGGAGACATAGAAGTTGTAGGAAGGCGGGCGTATAAGGTAGAGAGCGTACAACTTAGGGCGTTTAGTGATGTCTGATCTTGATGTCTTGTGTCCCCTCGAGGTTGTGGTCATGGACTATTTATAGCTCATTTGGGGGGGGGGGGGTTACATGTTAATGCGTTGAACCCCCTTCAGCAACTCGTGTTATTGAGTTCTTGACATCATAGTCCTAATAGTAGAGCTTTTGAAAGCTCGCCCCACCAAGTCCAAACCACAGCTCGGCACAACTCAACCCATAATCTGATTATATTGGTTTTCAATCTTAGTAGCCCCCAATTCATTGCACAAGACTTATCGTAATTGTGCAAAACTTCAGTTTTTATCAGAACTTTTGTTTATGAGGGAGTGTGTTAATGAATGATATATGATATGTGTTGAATCTTCTTCTAACAACTCGAGTTACTAGGATGCAACAGTTCTTGGCATAGTCCCCCGGCCAAGCCCAATCAGAACTCGACCCGACTCAACCCGTAATCTAAGTTGACCAAATGTCGATATGAATCCTTGCATGACGTAGATGAACATGTACTTTGACGGCGGCCTACCTTCCTAAGTACTACATAGCTCACGAGAATATATTCTTGGATCGTGTGTTAATCACTCAATTAATCAATTCAGATGTCAAAATCATATTATTCAGATCAAATTGTGCCTGAAATCGGGCAAATAGTATCATAGTACCATGTGAATATCAAATCACGAATCCCAAGAGATTTCAAGTTGGACGAGATACAAGTTGTTGACTTTTTGTCGATTCGGATCTCAAATCGAGTTGAAGCTCGGAACCCTTTTGGTTGATTAGCTAGTAGGACTCAAACTCGAATACTTGTACTCGAGGGTTTCTCAAAAACACGGTCAGATTCGTCCATTGCTCGCAACTAGTGTACATAAGATCTCCCATTGATCATCCATTAGTGTTCCGAGTTTCAAAGAGTCGTAAGAAAGTCGAAATGACGAGAACCAGTAATCATAGGACTCGGACACGAAACAAACTCAAAAAGGGTTGCTTGATATAAAGCTCGGTTTCGAAGTAATCTCGAAAGAGGCTACAAAGAGTAACGAGGAACACTCTTAACTTTCGAGCTTATTTCCATGGAAGTTCTACAAGAAAGGTCCTACTGAGTTTCAACTACCTGCAAATTTATCTACAAAGCTGACTGGAACAGCATCTCAGCAAGTTCCTGCAGAGCAAAACAGAACGAAACGCAGATGAATGTTTAGCGAATTACGAAATCGGGTGGACAAAAAGGAACGAACTTTTCGACCCGTTTGAGGTTCTTTACCTGTTTTGCAGAAGGAACCTTGGGTTCACCCCATTCCAGTGCTTTCTTCTCCAGAAGCTCGAAATCGGCTTCACCAGACTGCAAAGATTCGAACTTTTCAGTTTTCTGATCACAATGGTGTATGGATTGAAGTGGAGAGATTGAGTGAATTGAGTGTTACCTCGATCTTCTTCCCGATTTCGGAGTTGAAGCTCTCGTAACGCTTGCGAACAAGCTCACTCAAAGAGCCATCCTTTCATGACACAATAGGCAGAGATCAGGATCATATCATGCAGAGGGGAAAGAAAAATCAAATTGAAATGATAAGACTGATTCAACGGTCTAACCTCAATCAGCTTAGCCGCGTTTCGGAGGCCACGAGCCAATGTATCCATTCCACTAACGTGAGCAATGAAGATGTCCTCAACCTCTGTACTCTCTCTTCGCCTGTGGTGTTCATTGAGATTCGTCAGCCATTATCGATTAAGAAGCCAATTCAGGCCCAGAAAATGAAGCTACTAAAGCACGAAACTTACAGTTTAGCGTCAAAATTGAATCCTCCTGGTGCCAATCCACCCTGGAAGACGATAAAGTAAATTGATCAGTTCTGAAACATTCGAAAGAGCTAGAGGAACAGAACAAAATCGATCACTTCCACGTACATTTCTAATGACGCTAAGCATGACCAAAGTCGCCTCGGATATATCAGTCATGAACTGATCAGTATCCCACCCTGCAGTTCATAAAACGACATCCATCATGATAAAGAACTAAACTTTAGCTGTCAGAATAGAAAGATTACAAGGTTAAAGTTCCAAGAGTTCATACCAACTTGAGGGTCACCGGTGTTAGCATCGATATTACCAAGCAACCCATTGATCCGTGCAGTTTCGAGCTCGTGATGACAGCTGCAGAGTTACATAACAAAGCTTATTGTATGGAAATGTGCATAAAAAATAACACGGTACGAAATCGAGGACACTATCGCAGACCTGTGGCCGGAAAGAGTGGCATGGTTGCACTCAATGTTGAGCTTGAACTCATCTATCAAACCGAAAGAAACAGTTCAGTTTGGTGTTAGGTGACATCAGATTAATGGGAAAGAAATGAAGCAAAGAACCGCCAATATTAATCACCTAGAAGGTCATATTTCCTCAAGAAATTCGCACTTGTGGCCGCATCCCAATCATACTGATGCTTAGTCGGTTCTTGAGGCTTCGGCTCAATTAGCAAAGTCCCTGGGAATACAGAACAGACAATACAGTTAGCTACACTGAATAGATAGTGCACCAAAACTCGATAGACCGATCCACGAAGTAGGCAATAGAGCAGCATACCCTTGAATCCGATCTTCTTCTTGTAGGCAACAGCAGAGTGGAAGAAACTAGCCTGTAAACAGGAAAAAGACCCGATTGGAATCAAAGCTTTTCGATTAGTAAAATTCCTAAAAACAAAGCTAATGGTACATTAGTCCATACCAAGTGGTTAAGCTCTCGTTCCATATCCGTATTCAACAGAGTCTGGTAACCCTCTCGTCCTCCCCAAAAGACGTAGTTTTCTCCACCCAAGTAGTGTGTAACCTGTTAAACATATGTTATTGAATAGATACAAATTCGACAGTTAGAAGTAAGGAAAGTGGTAGCTACTGAGTACAAACCTCCATTGCTTTCTTAACTTGAGCAGCAGCATATGCGTACACACCAAGCTCAGAACTACATAGGAAAAAAATTAGATCCCAAGTTAGCATCTTTCTGAAGTACAACTCTGTAACCGGTACCGGTACCAACTAACCAATTACCTCGTAGCAGCACCATGCATGTAACGAGGCTGCACGAACAGCTGAGCAGTCCCCCACAAGGGTTTGATCTTGCTTCCCTGCATCGTTTTGGAGTACTAAAGTTCAGGCACTACTAAGCAAATATTAAAGAACAATACAAAATCGAAAATCGGGTTAGAGGTTTACCTGAAGCTCCTTAGCAAGAGCCACAACTTCATCCAAGTGTGCATTACTTTCCTTTAGAGAGTTTCCTCAGGAGCAATATCTCTGTCATGGAAACACCAGTAGTCCACTCCAAGCTTTTCCAACAGCTCAAAGTTGGCTCTCACTAATCACAAATTAACATCGGAATTCAGATCATAATCAAAAGGTAAACATTTGGTCAAGTAATGATTTCTAACTTACTTCTCCTTTTGGCCATAGCCACTGAATTAGTACCATCCTCCCACGGCCAAAACTTGGTAGGTCCACCGAAAGGATCAACTCCAACACCTCGGAATGTGTGCCAGAAAGCGACGCTGAATCGCATCCAGTCCTTCATCTTCTTCCCAAGAATAACTTCTTCAGCATTGTACCATTTGAATGCAAGATGGTTCTTAGATGTTGGACCCTGCATAAAGGGAGCAAAATCCTAATTCAGAATCTTCCATATATGATATAAACAGAAGAGGGGTTTTTAGGAAACTTCACCTCATACTTAATTTTGGGAATTCCAGGGAAGAATTCACCCTTCCATTCATCCGAATCACCACATCCGCCCTCGAGATTCGCGGCGCAAGTCTGTGGTGGTGCAGCAGCTATCTGCAGCAATTCGAGTTAAGGAATGTTATATCAACCAGTTATGAACAATCCAAAGCAATCATTTCAGCAAACTTCAACGCCAAATGTTATATGATCCGTTATGAACACCATTCCAAACAACTCGAGTTATTGTGATGCAATACGACACAAAACTCGTAAACAAATGCCAAAATTCCCACAACAATGCATCGATTCAAGCAATCCATAATGTCTATGAAACCCTATCTAAAATCAAACCAGTGATGGAACACAATCCAAAACGAGATTTTCTGATCTTACCACTGCATAAGCGGCTACAATCAAGCAAAGGAGAAGCAACAAAACCCTCGAGCCCTTCATCTTGATCATCAGAATCTGCAGATTTCAAACCATAAACAACGAAATAAGAAAAAGAACCAGACTTTCAGCAGCTGTTCATATCCAGCAAACCAAACAATCAATCATCGATCGGAATTACAGAAACCCTCATCAAAGATAGAATCAACACATCAAAAACAATCAAAGAATCCAGATTTTACGAAGGAAATTGAGATAAGAAAGAGAGGAAGAAAGAGCTACTTACGAGTATCACGCCCAAGAAGAAAAACGGAAACCGAAAATGAAGAGAGTGACTGATGATAACTTCCTTATATACTAAAATTAGAGTTATAAATAGATTTAAAATTTTATTTATTAAATAAGGGAAAATAGCACGTTGGCCCCCTCTACTTGTCTTAACTTATCAAATAGCTCCCTATACTATAAACCGCTCTTTTTATCCTCCTATTTCGACCACTTTGCCGTTTGGGTCCTTCTATTCTAACTTTCGTCTTCGTGACGTTAATTGATGCGCATTCAGTCGGAACCTCCTATTGTGAGGACCCTATAAGGTCCTTATTTAACGACATCATTCGTAGCCGTTGGATCAAGATCCAGATCTGGAACTGTCCATAACTTGTTCCCACCATTAGATTAGGATCTTCATCCAACGGCTTGTCGATATAGGGGTCCTCACAATAGGAGTTCCCCATTCAGTCAATAGTCATGTATTAGCTTATCAAGCATATTTTAATTGATAATATAGTATATATATATATATATATATATATATATATATATAATTAGATAAGATGAAATCGATGAATCAAATGTGTGGATTTAAAATCCTTTGTATTTTACCATACTCTTGTCCTCAATTTACCTCCATAACCAATTCGTCATCTTCTACCTCTGATATCTCTTTTTTTTTCTGTCGATGTGTCCAGATTTAATGTTAAGAAGACGAAAGTTGAAACGGAAGGACCCAAATTACAAAGTGATCGAAATAGGAGGGTAAAAATAGCAATTTATAGTATGGTAAAGTAGAGGGGCCAAAGTGCTATTGTCCCTTAAAAATAATTAATAATTCTAACGTATGACATTTGATTTTGTCACGTAGTGAGCTTCTTGTTGGAGTTATCACTGACAAGACTTTCCTACGTGTCAATTTTTAATGTTATCCACTTTGTTTTTATTTTTTATTTATTTATTTATATTATTTATGGAAAGAGATTACAAAACGGCTAAGATTACAGAAAAAAAATATTTACAGCATAATTATCCATTATTTCAGAAGATTCTTAACTGATTAACTCATTAATTAAGGGTTTTTTTTAATGGAGGTAGCTAAAAGGTGTTTCAATGGTGATAAGATTTGAATTTCAAAAATTTCGTGCCACAAAATGGATAGCTCGATTACTGGACCGGAAACTGACTTGTTCTAAGTCCTAGCCTGCGAAAAGAATGATGAGAATCGAATTGATTTGGTCTGGTTTTTGGCGTAAACGGGTTTGGAAGTTTATACATACGAGGCAAAGGAAATGAAAATCGACGAAAGGGCAAACTTGAAGTACTGCAATGTAACAAAGGACAACTTTAGAGTACCATTTCGATCGACGCTACCCGTTAGAGGTAACGGAAATCAATGAAAGGTGCAGATTTTGGTACCACAATGTTAGGAAGGAGAAATTTAGAGTACCATTTTGATCAATCTAAAAGTTAAGTGACCGCTAGTGTTTGACCTGTAAAATGAGTGACTTTCAGTTCATAAATCTGTTGATGTGTTAGTTCTGCAGAGCTTTATCAGACATTGCAGAAGCCAGAAGCAGGACAGCATGAACATTGAAGAGAGAAAAGCCAATGACTTGGGATACAAGTTATTAACACACAGCCAAAAGGGTCAACCAAATCTTCATACCAATGGTACAATCACAGAAACACACTCTTTATACAGTTATTTGTTATGAACAGGCCAATAATCTACATAACAATGAAGCAATCATCGAGTTCTCGATGATCATGGTAGAGTTCAGAATCTCAATATCTTATCAGGATATCATAGAAGAACTAGAGATGGAAGTTATCTATCATATGGAAGATCACATCGGCCCCATCTGAATTCATCCAGTAGCTCTTCACCTGCATAGACCGATTATAAACATCGATGAAGGAGAAGGAATGAACAGAAAGCAACAGCTTTTTAGGATTGATTCTATCGAACTTGCCTGAATGGTGTTGTGAGCAGTCAACCGTTGTCGGCTTTTGTGGAAACTAACGTGAACTCGCTCCCACGGTACTTGAGTAAGACCCTTGATCATCATCTCTACATATAATCGAAGCTCAGTCGAATAAGAACATAAGAACCCAGAAACAGAATCAATGCAAGGAGAGAACAAACCTTCTAGATCCGTTGTCTGATCCACGGGGCGGGAAGGCGACTTATCAAGCCTGTTTCCGGCATTTTCAGGCTCGATATAGACAATGTGCGGATATTTCTCGTCGATTATAAGAGCAGTGGACTGGAATCGAAGATAAAGAAAGGAACTTTCAGTGAGACGGTAAGATTCTACCAATCGAGTACGGGAAAGACAATCTAACCTTGGGTAATTCATCTTGACGTTTGATCGACGATGTCCCCCATCCAACCATGTCTTAATAACAGTGAAGAAGAAACCGTTCGAATAACAACATAACAATAACAGATACTATATAGAATTGACAAGTTCAAACGAACCATAGAAGAAGGATACAATCGAAATTCGCATTTGCATAAACCACTCGGCGTTTAAACGATCGCAAAGCTGATCTACACATAGTATAAGTGAGGTTATCAACCATTCATAATCTCATTTAGAAGTATAACCAAATAAAGAAAGCTCTAGGCAAAATACTAACATGAATTTTAGGTCATCGCAATCGTTAACCATTCGTAGGAGAAGAGGTGGTCTTCCCTCGTCGTCATCAGTAAGGAAAAGATGTTTCCCAGTCTTCCAGCAACTAAGTGCGCAGTCTGAGACGCTCTTCTCTCGAGAAATGGAAGGCCACAAAGAATTGGGAACTGTTTAATCCATTAAGGCTAAGTTATGCAAAGTTATCAATAAGCTCCTAGACTAAAAATTGCAGCTAAGTACGAAGAATAGCTCGCCTAACCTGCTTATGTCCTCGGGAACCAAGATGGGGCGATGCAAACGTTATAAAGTTGATCGGTTCCAGCCCTGCGATTCTAGCTTCATATTGTTGCATTCCACCTCCTGAATGAACTACTGGCTTTGGTATCTGCTCATACAGTCTTGCTACAGCATACCTTGCAATAAGTCCACCTAATGAGTGAGCAACGAACGAAATCTTCCGCACTTCAGGCCTACGCCTGACAACTGATTGTACCTACATAAGAGAATAATGAATACCGAATCTGAGGAACGAGAGACTAACAGCTGCTGAAAAACCATACCTCATCAGCCAGCCTTTCACCCATCAAATCAACGCCGTCGAATGTCAACTTCGACGAATTGCATTCACTCCCTGATGCCATAACAAAATCCACATCAAGTCCAGTACTTTACTAAGTAATCAGTAACCCTAAAGAGCACAAGGTATGCCAGGATTGTTCCTCATGTAGAGAAAACATGTTCTTCATACAATTGCATTGCGTAAACACAAGTTCGTGTAACCTATCCTTATCCGAATTGACCGTTTTTCGGGTTCGATTGCGATCAGGAGGAGGGTATGATCGTACATGTTTCAACCCATTCAGTAGTTAACTGTGTTAGGGAATGCTATATGAAGTTATGAACCCTAGATTCAACTAAGAAACCTACTAAAGTAAACAATCAAGAACCCTAAACCACTAAGAGCAAACTCAGCAACTCACTGTGAACAATCAGATTATCCGGATGCTTCTTCACAAACTGCCCTGCTGCGTATCTCCAATCCGCAGAGCTACAACCCAATAACAGATTTCAAAAAACCCAGAAATGGAAGTAAATTCGAAATCATAAAGTTACAACCTTTACCTCCCAATGAGCCCATTAACCATGATCACAAGATGCTCAGGGTAAACCCTAGATTCAGAATCGAACACATCTTCTCCGCCGCTATCGATCTCAACTTTCAATCCGCCCTTCACGTTTCCCCGACGAACACCGAAGCAACCAATCGGCGCCATACTGCAGAACCGCCGCCGCCGAGAGCCGGATCCCGCCAATCGGAGAGAAGATCGGGCGTCGGCGGTGGTGGTGGAGGAAAGGAACTTAACAAGGGGTTGCGTAGTAGCGGGTCGGAGGTGGCAGTCGGGTCGAATCATGCGGCCCGATGAATCATAGATTGAATTAGTGGTTTTTGAGTGATTAGAGATTGCTTTAAGGGGAAAGGAGTGAAAGGGTAAGGAGATTGGTGATGAAAAACGTGAGAGGGAAGAAAGAAATGGGGGGAACGGCGGCGGCGGAGGTCGGCGGTGGGTGGAAGAGTTGGCGGCGGTGGGTCGAAGACAGTGTGAAGAAGAAGAAAAAGGGAGGGAAGGAGAAGGCGGGCTTGACACGTGGACCACGTGCTGTTATTCTTTTTTATTTTTACTAGATTAGTTGCGGCTGTTGACGACTTCAACATAAGATAAATATTAAAACATTAAATATTTAGTACGTCTGGACACAGCCCCTTCGAGTGGCCACGGGGCTTCCTATCCTCTTCAAACTCAGTGGAGTGTCTTCGTACCTCCTAAATTTTAAATTCTTTACAAAGTGAACTCATTACTTTAATACGGGTTCGGAGCAGTCCTACTAACGTCAACGGTGTATTTTTTTGGCAATTTTACCACGTCATTGTTGACATGTAATAGAAAATATAATTTGAAATTTAAAAAACTAAAGATATTTAAAAAATTAAAGATATACCTGCCAAAGAATTAAAAAATAACTGTAGACAGCCCATTGGCCGATTTTTTGTGTTAATATTTTACCGAAAAATATTTATTTTTATTTTTATTTAGATTACTTAGAAGTGTGGTTGAATTTTTTCTACTTTTTAATATATAATATTTTAATTCATATGTTGGTAAAAAATTATAAATTTGTTATCAATTGTTGGAATATAATAAATAAAAGCATTATAATTATGCTTTATTGTTGTTACGTTGAAAACACTGCAACTTTTCTTTGATTAAATAGTAAACTACTCCAATCATTAGGTGTGGCATTGTTGGTTGTTCACTTTGTCTCTTAAACATGAGGTTGAGAGTTTGATCCTTGTTTGTGAGAAAAGAAACAAAAAATTTTGTTTGCCAAAATCGATTTTTATCCAAAATACCCTCATTCCTAGAATGAAGGAGAAGCTCTAAAATCCCCAAAACGCTGACGTGTCAACTGAAAAAAAGCGAAAATGCTTTAATGTATTAGAAGATTTTACTTTTTTTAAGTTTATCATTTTGTTTTAATTAGTGATCATTGATTTAAGTTAATTAATTCACAAGTTGTATTTAGCTTAGCTTATGATTGCAAAGATCACCAACAACAAGATGCTTCATGTTGTTTCTTTTATTCATGCATTCGTGTCTCGAAATCGAATCGAGTTTTCAGTCTTACTCAATAATACTGGTTATTTGAGCTTCATGAGCTTTTGTAGGAATCTACAGAAGAGCGAAATCAGGTAAGTGTCTTATT
The DNA here is from genome assembly GCA_034768395.1 of Linum lewisii. Taxonomy (NCBI): domain Eukaryota; kingdom Viridiplantae; phylum Streptophyta; class Magnoliopsida; order Malpighiales; family Linaceae; genus Linum; species Linum lewisii. The sequence continues at coordinate 268,820 of CM068298.1, read as the reverse complement.
AAAAACTTAAATAAGAGTGTGCATCTGTATCACTACCGAGTATAGGAATTATGCTATTTTTTTTTTCATCGTAAATTATACGATGAAGCACTAAATTGTTGAACTAGAGTTCAAATTGACATGAAACCTCAAGCTTATGTGGTTTTTTGACTAACCAAATACAAGTATAATCTAGGCTAAACTACATATCAAAAGTCTTAAGCTTGATATAATAGTCAAGAAAAATGGGGTCATAAGCCCATCAAGCCTAAGGCCTCTAACATTCCTAGTATTTTCCTTTTGCATCCAATGACGAAATAGAGACTAATCAAGACCTTATATTGTTTCAAAACGAGTAAAATTCTATGTAAAAATATTGTAAATTAAAATTTAACCTCTTATTTTAACATTTAGGTTTGAAAATCTATCAAGGAATCATAATTATGTTATTATTTGCGCCCATCAAGTAGCGGAGGGCGAAAGTACAAAGAAATCTCCAAAATCAGCACATCACTACCAGGGCAACCGACGTTAATGCAAACGATCTCTAAGGCAAAAAGTTCGAAAAACTCGAGCTTTGGTTATGATGTGAATAAACTATGGAGAACTAGTTTATATAATATTCAATAACAAGCATTCTAAACCGAAAGAGATCAAATTTGCGCGAAAATTATCAAATTCATACAAGTATAATGATTATATTGAAAGTTAACCAAATTCAATAGCACTCTATAATAGCAATTTTGTAAATATGAATGAATTATTTAATTTACTATATAGTCCATTATTAATTTTTGTAATTTAGCCATGTCCCTACCAACATTCTAGAATGGTCTTGGCCTAGGGGTTTGGATGGACACAAAATGTCGCCTAATACAAACAAAGGCCACCAAGCTCACGGGTGCTACATTGAACCACTCGGCTCACGAGAACACTTCATAAAGTACAAACCTACATAACTAACTATTAAACACTTCAATCAAGCCAATTAACTATGATATCTAGACTTTGATTCTTACCGATGCGAATGGAGTGTGTCTTGTGGTCAGTTGTTTAGTGTTTTGTGTGAGCAACTACGACGAAGAGAATGGTTATCGAGGGAAAATGTCACTCCTTGAGTTGGCTTTTGGGTGAAAAGATGTAATAGTGCTCAAAAGTGGTATCAGAGTCAGATAGTTAACAGCTAGTGGGGATATGATTAAGGCCAGGTACTAAGAGACTGGTGTTTGAATTGGAGGTTGTTGGGTTATCCAACAACATGAAATGAAAAGGGTCGGGAAGTCTAACAATGTTGAGTGCATAATTGTGATAAGAAAAATCTCGCCCCTTCAACCAGCTGATTCTGGATGAGAAGGCTCAATAGCACTTGACGGTAGTATTGGAGAGTGGTTGTCATCAATTTCCATGAATCCAGTAAAAACAGGTAAATGGGTAATGCTCCTACTGAGGAGGTTGTTGGATTATCCCCATAACGAATAGTTGAAGATGCTGAAAAACTTGAAAATACGTTGAAGTAGTACTAAGATAACTATGAAGTCAACAACATCCACCCAAAAACAAAAACGTGAAAGCAGTATGCCCACAAATCATCTACTATCCTTAAACCCAGACCAGACCGTAACTCGACAACCCTCATCACCTACTTCAAACCATAGCCTCCCATAACATAACCACAATTTTGAACCTTATCACACTCTCTTCCCAAGCCCCACCCCTCTTCCCAACACCATCCTTTTATACATCACTCACAAATCAAAATGTGTGCAACAAACACATCAAACCCAACATGAAAACCCATCAAATTCTCTTCATCCTATTCCTCATTCTTTGCTCCACCATTGTCCTCACGGCCGCCGGTAGCAACATCCCAACCTTGAACCCATCGGCATCAAACGGCACCGTTTACAAGGTCTCCAAGCAACTATGCTTTGGATGTGTAAGTGAGTCATTGGAGTTCCTCTTCTACCATAACTTGGTGCGTGCTTCCAAATGGGAGCTTCCTTTGACTTGGGATTACCAGCTTGAACAGTATGCTAGGTATGTTTGTAGTTATTTGTAAGTGATGTTGGTCAAATGGGTTGTTTAGTGTTTTCTGATCGGGTGGTTAATCGCTTGATTAGAGGCTGGTTGATTGAATTTGACTCACGATAGAGGTAACTTTAGAGGTTGTCTTTTGTTGAGGTTTTGGAAAACATCACTTAGTAGCGAACTTGGGTCGTTTATGGCATGTGGGTTTTTTGTATTGGACCAACCATGAGTATATGGTCTTCTCTATCTCCGAACATGGGCTATTGTCCTTAGGTTAGAACGAAAGTTTAATCTTGGATGAGAACTCCTGAAGTAGGGGTTATTGTAAGGCTTATTTGTCGTAAAAAAAATATGTTAATGAAAGGGGAGTATCGTGACATATTTTGGACTTGAGAAGTATGGACGATTAGACGTTAAAAGCTAACTTATGGGGTGAGGCTTTCCCTCGCGTTTATAAACTGCACTCAACCCCTTCCACTTTTCAATGTTGGATAACCCGATAACCTCTTTTTCACACACCAGTCTCTCAGCAAGCATTTTCCATACACTGATTTTTTACTAGATGTCTTCGATCTCTCAGTAGGAATTACACAAATTTGACCTGGTCATTGAGAGGTTTGTTGTCAGTCAGGCTCTCATACCGCTTGTTGGGTCCTATTAGGCCTTCTTAGCCCAAAAATTAACTCATGAGGTGTGGCCTTATGTCACACTTATAAGTACACTCAGTCTCACCTTCCGATGTGAAATAACCCAATAAAAATGTACATGGTACGTATAGTGACAAAGATATATAAGAGATGACTATTACGAGCTCGGGTCCAGAGTCTCCTTATGCCCCGAATCTCTGTTTTTTTTTTTCCTCTAAAAACGTTTATGTTTATTAGATTCAGTGTAATTATATATTTCGTTCAATTCCTAGTGATTACCTTGTTTTTGTACAAGGTGGTGGGCCGGCCAGAGGAAGTCAGACTGCCGGCCGGAGCACTCATTCCCGGAAGGAGACTTCAAGCTAGGTGAGAACATCTACTGGGGCAGTGGCGGCGCGTGGCGTCCAGTTGATGCAGTGCGTGCGTGGGCCGATGAGGAGAAGTACTACAACTACGCAGCGAATAGCTGCGACGATGGGCAAGTGTGTGGCCACTATACGCAGCTAGTGTGGAGGAAGACCACACGCATAGGGTGCGCGCGTGTGGTGTGTGACGATGGAGATGTGTTCATTACTTGTAATTATGACCCTGTTGGTAATTACGTTGGGGAGAGGCCGTATTAGAGTTTAAGTAGATGGGGATATCTCTTCGGGAGATGTCCTGGAAAAAAAAAAGTATTTGGGTGACTCGAGTTTGGTTTGGTTTGATTCGGCTTGGTTATGGGTTTGTGTTGTAGCTATGTGCATATTGGTGTTGGTAATTAGGCTAAAAAGACCATACTAGAGACTTGTGTGACTGATATCGAGAAAAAAGATCTATATAAACTTTACTTTTTATGTATATAGATTGGTGTTATTGGGAAGAAATTGTGTGTACGAAAAGGTTGTACAAGAGCTTGTCTTTTCGCGGTTATGAGATCTCGTTTTGAACTATCATTGTCGTCACTAGTTGAGATTTAACGGAGGATTAGCTAGAGGAGCTAATAGTGAGGATTGTGACTTGAAACACCGCAACATCCCACCGAACAAAACAACAACAACAAGGTCCAAGAGGATTGGATTATAGGTTTTTATGTATGTGTTAAATACAATTTTTAATACGATAATGAGAGTGTGTTCAGCCGTCAACACATGTCGTTTACATTCACGGCACATCAAGTTAATGATTGGATAGATGTCGTGACAATCTATCCATAGTTGGCTCATCTATAGAGAGTCGTTCATCTTGTGAGTGAAATACACCCTCAATTCTAACAACTATGTTCTCTTAAGACAGATATGTAACATCAATGATGCTTGCTTCAGAATAGTGATGGATGTCTGCCTTGTGGCGTTTGAACTAAACCGCGCAAAATTTTCTTTATCATCCTAGCTCAATCGAGGATGATGTAGAAATCTACAAGTAGTCGGGACCTTAAATTTTGCAAGGTCCACGTTTAAATGAATAGCCCTCAACTCTAACGACTCTGTTTTGGTTCTCCATACTTCCTTCTCTAATGAGCATCGTCACATGTCAATTATGAAGCAGTTTTGTCACCTCGATAAACAAGACTAAAAGATAACTTTATCTCGTATTTACGAAAAGAGGTAATTCACGTTGCGACTACCTACGAACTCAAAACCATCTTGTTTCTTTGGGCTTTTCAAGATTCATTGTTGGCCCATTGAGTTAAAGAAGTTAGCCAATGAATCCAAAGGAATATTATCTGTATTATTGGTCTGCCCACTATGGCTAGACTAGTGAGTGTGACAACTCATAGCTCAGAAATGAATGAACTTCTGCGACTTTTCTCTGTTCACCCCATGTTATTCCATCTTTGACCAACCAAGTAACCAACCCAATCCACCGATCGAACCACCTACTCATTCATTCATGAGAGTAATCTTTTGAGTACTCGTTTCGAGTTAACATTAAACATGTTCCTATCATACTCTATCAAATCAGGGGTGAAATCAGATTCAAAGTGAGAATTGTACGAAAAAAAACTACTAGGCTAACTGTTTTAAATTACACTAGAACACACAATATTTATACCAATTGTGTTCCCTCAAATATCGCCACTGAGATAACGCAGAGCAGCGACCCCACAGACAAACAACATTAGAAATTTCGGAACCACAGTGACAAAATACAAAATTGTCTCTCCCGAGCCACGACACATCTCATTCTTATATGTCCAGAACTTTGATAATATGTAAATTTGTTATAATGTGAGGTTGATTAGTATTCTTATTACATATATAACCTGAAACACTGAATCACTCTATACGATTCATTCAAGTACGTTTGACGAGATAACATAGATAGTAAACCATACATATCGAATATGCTCGGAAACCAATAACTTTCTGAACCACGGTGGCATATACAGGGGAACCACGGTCCAACTCATATTCGGTTCCAGAACTTTGATAATACGTAATTTTCCTTATATTTTGAAGTGTATTAGAATTTTGATTACATACGGCATACGGGCATAGTACGTACATTGAAATATTGAATCACTCTATACAATTCAGTCGAGTACATTGAATCATTCCGAACCGAAATTCACAACCAAATCCAAAGGAACAAAACAGATTATTAGCATCATTCTTATATTATATTACATTATCAATCAGTAATTAATCATTAATCAAAACAATTAAAACCTCTAATTAATCAATAAGGCTTCTCCCCAACGTAATTCCCAGGCGGGTCGTAATTACACGTCATGAACACACCCCTCCCTCCGTTACACACGACCCGGGCGCACCCGACCCGTTTCGTCTTCCTCCACACGATCTGCGTGTAATGCCCGCACTGCGCATTCCCGGCGCACGTGTTCGACCAATGCCTGTACGACCTCTTCTCGTCGGTCCACGCCGCCGCAGCCTGAGCCGGGGTCCACCTCGTGCCGCTGCCCCAGAATATGTTCTCCCCGTACGGTCCGCCAGAGTGGACCAAGGCGCAGTCGCGCTTCCTCCGGTTCGCGTACCGCTGCGCGAACCGGGCTAGCTTTGAGTCCCATTTCAAGGGCGGCATTTTGAGTGCCGCCCTTGCCGCGTTCTGCGGGGACATGAATCTGGCGGCTGTGATTGTGTAGGCTTTTCTTCTCGAGGATGGAGTGGCGGCGGTTGCGAGAGATGCGGCCGCCGCCGCGAGGAGGAGGAGGAGGAAGAGGGGGAGTGCATTTTTTTTGGGAGGTTTCGAATTGGGGGAGGGAGGGTGGGGAGGTTTATATATAGAAATAAAGAGTTGAGGTAGTTGTTGAAGGATAAAAATATTAATTATTTGGTATAAATTATTAACATGGTCATCTAAGTTAATAATGTAATTGGTTTTTAATTGTCATAACGTGGTCAAACATTTTTAGATTGTAAGTCATTTTGAACGACCATAATGAACCAAATGTACTACATCGTGACAACAGTTTAATTAGATGAGCGAATCAATAGATCTTTTCACTTAGATGACCATATTGAAATAGTGTTAAATTTGAGTGACCACAATAGTTATTTAACCATTTATATTGATTGGAGAGTTGTCAAAAGAGGATGATGGGGTGGCAAAACCCATGTTAGGTGATGATTGCCAAAGACAATTTGATTATGGACTTTTTTGTGTAGGGACAAAAGTTGATTGACTAAATTAAAAGGTGTTTTCCAAACTGGTTTTGCTTATATTCTAACTTCTATATTTTTTTCATTTGTACTAGTTGTCACACAAATTAAATGCCTCTTTAATTAGTAATTAATGAACACAAAACTCTTATTTTATCTTCACTTATGGTGTTTAATTTTTATGGAGTCTATTCATTAAAAAAAAAAAATCTCGAGTTTTAAGTGAATGTGGATTATTTTTACTAGTGTCATAAGTTTGAGAATTCAAGTCGTTTTGTTGTCAACGGAGAAAAAATTGGTCACTAAAGAGTAGATAATTTTGTAGTGGGACCATATATGGACTAAGAAGCGTTAAACACTTGTCAACAACAAGATTCTCGACCCCATAGCCTCCATATTTTTCTCAGTGAACCTCCTATCACGAACCAGACCCACGTTGGAGTCCTTCAAACCTTAGTCTTCAGCCAAGTCTAGTCTTAGGCATATCAATTTTTATTTTCATTGCATTGTGAAATTTATCATCAAAGGGTTTCGTCTTGAGTCTTTAGGTATCATCCTTCGTGAATCTTATATCACGAACCAGACTCACCCCATAACATCCTTCATGTTCAAAATTTTGTTCTTTTTCTCAGAGCATTCCATAGAAATTTTGTCACATACCTAACTACCTACCCTCAACCAATAGGTTTTACGTCGAGTCTTTAGGTCAACCACAATATTTTGGACCCCATATCCCCCATACTTTTCTTCGTGACCCCTATCACGAAACAGACTCATCCCTACCTCGCGAATCCTTTAAACCTTAGTCTTTAACCGAGTCATATCGACCTAGTTAGTATGACTCTATATATGTGTTTCGAGTTGTTACACGAGTTTATCATACATTTGTTCAAGAATTAAAATAAATAAAATCTTATTTTTTTTGTTAATTATATAATTAAGTTGGAGGGCTATGTAGCTAGTATGTATGTGTGTGTATATATGAGGATTATTTTAATTATTGAAATTTAAATGCGCCGCTAGAATTATCAATAATGTATATATGTGGAATTTAAATAATAAAAAATCTTGATTTATATATATCCAATGAATTAGATTGAGAAGTACATTTGTATATATGAAGTTTGAACTCTTCAATATTCCTTCGAATGTATCTTAAATATTTTAAAATCTGGCTTAAATTTTCCATCGATGCGGTTAAAATGTAGTGCGGGGTGCTTGTTTGTGGTGTTTATGTTTCAATGTTTTGCAGGTTAACATTGAAGGAGATGCTGAGTTAGCATTCTCATATCTCTCTGCGGCTCGTGTTTGGACTGCATCTTGTGGTGCCATAATTGACGAGATTATGTTGATACAACGTCAATTCCCTTCTCTGCGATTCTACCTTGTGAGACGTTTTGATAATAGAGTCGCCCATTGTGTGGCCTGATTGGCTCTCGGTTTTCTCACAGGGAACTTGTCGGTAGTCTTGTCTCCCTAGGTAGAACTCTAATCTTCTTAGTAACTTCTGCTGTCTGAGTTGTCTCCTTACGGGGACTGATTAAGGGTAAACTCGGTTGGACCGACAGATACAGTGTTGGTTTTCAATCATACAAATTATTCTCATGAAGCTTTAATTTGCAATATAAATACTCTTTAGGATATGTTGATGACTTTTTGGACAGCTTGCTTTTGTTTAGCTTAATGTTTATTTAATTAGTAAAGGGAATAATCAAATACCAACCAATTAAAAACTCCACATTAATTTTTTTTTAATTCAAATAATTTATTTGGCCAATTCTATAGTCCAATGGGTACATGAGGTGGAATCTTAATTATTGGAGAGATTGACGGCCGGCTCCCTCAATCATCGGAGCTACACCACCACCAACTTCCACCATGCCCCCGACACGAGTTACCCCACCGTTCGATCGGTTAAACTTTAACGAGACTGATCTGTCATTTATCAGTGAAATTTTTACGAGGAAATACTATATTTAGTCATTTATTGATAAGGTTCTGATCATCATGTGTCAACGAAGAAAAACAGGTCAAGAGAGTAAAATGTAGATTCAGACTAATAGAGTGAGATGTAGAGATATTTCGAGGTTTTTAGTCCTTTGAGGTAAATTTTGTAGTGGTATTAATTTCATCGATCTCTTTTGCAAGAGGTGTAGAGAAGATTTATGGTAAGATGGTAAGAAGCCTCGTACACCTCCCTAACCGACTTTTCATCGTTAACCTCTTATATCTCTCTTTGTCGGTGTGTGGATGTGTCTAGATTTAATGTTAAGAAGACAAAAGTTGAAACGGAAGGACCAAAACGGCAAAATAATCAAAGTAGGAGGGGTAAAATGAGCAATTTATAGTATAGGGTATATGAGATATTTGTTAAGTTGGCAAAGTAGAGGGGGCAAAGTGCTATTTTCCCTTTTTAAAATTACCAATTTCAGCCAACTGACAAATTTAGCCCAGAACTTCTGAAATTTGACAAAACAACCCCACTGAGAAATCCTGCCCAGAATCTCATTAAACTCCGAACCCAAGTTTCTCCTCCCGCCGTCCGCCGTCCGCCGTCCGCCGTCTCTCTCCGTTCTTAAACCCCCGCTGCTTCTCCTTCAACCCTTCTTCCACCTGCGCCATTGTAACAGGTAAATAACTTCGTCCCTATCGATTCTTTCCGCATACTCATTCACTCTCGTCTCCGCTTCTACATCCTTTATTAGGTTAATTGAATTGGTCCCCTGTTGTGGTTACCGTTATTGATTTTGAATTCTTTACCCTATACAAGTTTTGATTGAATAATTGATAACTACCCAATTTGCGTTTGTAATGTTCTGATTTGGTTTTGGCAGGAGCTGTTTAATTTCTCAAGCTCAATCGCCATGTGAGTGCTTTGATTCAAATTTCTCTAGTTGGGGGTTTATTCGATTCACTAGTTTGTAACTTCATTCTCAAATGTTCGCAGGGGACCTCTGAAATTGGAACTTCGCTGTCCAATGAAGGTTCATCAGATTGTAGCTGAGCCCCAACCGGATTGGAGCTTTGATTCTCTTCTAATGGAGCTCAACTCGCTTGATAAGAAGATTAGTTCCTCGTCCACTTTACGATGGTAACTCTTTTAAAGTTTAGTTAGGGAATAATATGATGTTCTTTCTGCAGTTCATGGATTGATTCCTTATCTTGATTGGTGTAGGGGGATTCCTAATGGGAAAACTGTGGAGAGGCGTCAGGCGGCTTTTGCAATGCGAGTGTCTGAAGAGGAGCTGGAAGTATCTGATGATGATGACGATGATGATGATGAAGAGGAGGGGAATGATGATGATCGAGGTTTGGTAGCAGCTAAAAGGTTCAACTTTGATGATTTTTGTGCGAGGTATGCTTTGTGTACTGGTTTTGATTCTGTGAATTAGGGCACTTAGTTCAATCTTTGTTGATAATGTGAGTAGTTGTGGCTAGCTTCTATCGAGATCAACATCACTCACTGCATTTCGTGCCAATAATTTATCAGCGAGACTGATGATTCGGATCAGGAGTTTGGTCATGATATCCAACCTTACTTAATGGACGAAGTTGGGTTAGTGGAAGGTGCGCTGCTCGAACGAAGTAATGAACACCAACTTGAATTGAAGGTGTGTGGATGAGAAGTCATTGATTCCCTCTTGTTTCAGTTCGTAATGATTCTACGGAAAGAAACTAACTTAGTTTGTTGGTATAGGAGGAGATCAGAAGCCAGCTATCCACATTGGAGATGGAGCTGATGGGCAAAAGTCAGAAGCATGCGTTAGCATTTGCTCGTATTGACAAGTATCCTGAAGCAAGAAGGGAAACAGACAGGAAACTCGATACACTCTACCAGCGTAAAATGTAAAACATTTATCTTACTATTTGGATCTTCCTGAATCGTTTTTGCCGAGAGCTACTGATGTCCATGGTAAATTGAGTCACTGATGTGCTTACAATGTAGTGCAGAAGCACTAGATGATCACTTGACTGCTGTCCAGCGGGATCATGAACTCAAATCTCAGATAGAAGAAAGGAGAATAAGGAGTGATGCAGCTTATGAAGAAGCAAAGAGAAAGGAAAGGGCCATTCAAGAGGAGAGAATACGTCAAGAACGAGCCAGAGAAGAAGCAGAGGTTTTTGACAATTTCATGTTCTAGTTCTTCAGTTGCTTATACTATAGCGTTTTTCTTCCTCAAGTGCTTAGACTCCTAGTTTCAGGAGGTATCTTTGGCAGTTGAAAGCACATTGTACTAGATTTGCAGAAAATAACCCGATTAAATGCATTCAGGCTAAACGTAGAGCTGATGAAGCCAGAATTGCTGCGTTGGAAGCAGAAAAGAAAGCTAAAGAGGAAGCTGTGAAAAGGGAAGCTTCAAAAACCATTACTCCTGTGCAGACTAACTCGGCTGCAGTTAATCTCGATACAAAGTCACAGACTCCCAAACCCATTGGCACTAAAACTTCACAGTCTAAAGGTGCGCCTTTCTGCGTTTTATGCATACAGCACTATCGGTCATGCTTTCTTATTCGGATCTGTTCAATATGTGATGTTTGATAGTTCCTCATATGCTTGGTTCATGAACTTTGCACTGATTTAGGTTTTGAATTTGTTCTATATGGCAGGTGATTTAGTTAGAGCTTCTGAAACAGCTCTTGCTCTGGAACAAGGAAGGTTGCAGAAACTTAGAGAGCTTAACGAGAATAACCAGTCTATCACGTCAAGATCCAATGCGGTATGCTGTTTTTCCGTTACCTCCAATTTCACCGGCTTTCATCATGTGCCAATTGCTTACATGTAAACATACATCATATAAGTTTTTTATTTACTGGTTCCTTTCTGTGTAGAACTTTGCTGCTCAGGAGAGACATATAGCGAGACTGATTAGACAGATACAAGGAATAGAACAAAACGTTAGGTACGTTAATCGTTATACAACAGTTATGGCCAATCCGTTATCTTGATTTTATGAAATGATTTCGTACCTATCAACTGACTTGCTCTATTTTCGGATCTTGGTTTAAACCCCAGAACAAAAGCAAGTGAACTAATACAGATTTTCAACAATCCTTCATGCCCCCAGTCCATCTCCATCGCAGTGTTTGCAAAGAAGGTAGCTTGCATAGAAAGGAACACCGTCAAGTTCTGGAATCTTGTGTTACATTCCGTTTACTTCTGAAAGTTGGCATTAGCCTTAATTTTTCCAGTAACAAGGCTAATATCGACGATGAATGTCTTGCAGATTGTTGCACATTGTGAAAACCCCAACACTGCTGCATTTGCATGTGCCCAAGTAATCGTCCTCGTAACATCACAGGTGCACCATGTTCCATTCTTTTGCTTCTACCATACTGAAAAACCCGACTCTGATGTTAAATCTCAATATTTTTCGGCATAGTTTCCCATGCATTAGGCTTGACGAATTCGAGTATCAACACAGTACTTGAGTCGGAATTTGATTTTAAAGTGCTATTTGTTGAGTGTGTTAATTGTTTGTGCAATAGGTCCCACATGCAATGGATTTCATTCTGGCCGAACTCCATAAAGCTTGTATATACACTGTCCCGAAGCATGTAGCATACTCGAAGGTGACTCATTCTCCGATCTCCTTAAGTCTTTTGCTAACGGATTATGGAATACCATGATTCTGCAATCACCTGCATTTGCAGCTTCTGTTAATCCCACTGATTCCAAGTTCCATTCTTCTGTATTTCAGGCAGCTTTCGATAGCCAGGAGACATATTTCAAGACCCACCTTGGGTTTAAGGAAGAAGATGGGAAAATTGAGAGTGTCAAGGATTACTCGAAACGTATGGAAGCGTATATGAGACTCTACGGTGCTCTAGTCCAGGTTTGCTTCCAATTGTTTCGCTTTCGGTTATCTCATGTCATGTGAATCACAGCTAAGATTGATCTGCTTTTGATTCTACATCAGATGGAAATACCAGGTTTCCAGAACGCTCACGGCCCGAAAGAAGGCTGGTCGTGGCTCGCCAGGTTCTTAAACTCTCTCCCCGCGAATGCATTCACCGTTGTAGCGTTGAATGCATTCCTCCAAGTAAGTTAGATTCAAGATTCCTTCTTTTGATTCCCTATCTGGACTTGTTACTTGCATCACAAGGTACGATAAAGGGTTACAACTCATCGATCACTAATGCCATATGTTTGCACAGACGGCGGGGTTTGTTCTATACCGAAAGTACAAGTCCCAGTTCGCAAAAATGCTGCACATTGTGTCGAACGACTTCATTAAGGCGCTGAAAGGTCGAAACGATCCGGAGCTGACACCTATAGTTATGGATATCGAGTCCTACATCCAGGACAAGAGGTTTCTGAAAGAGCCCGAAGGAAGGAAGTTGGAAGGGAAGCCATTGCTTTCGAGCCAGATCGTCGTGGAAGCGGAGTATGATAACTCGTATTACCGGCGGTGAAACACCTCATGAGGTTGTGAACATGTTACTAATGTACTTGCACACAAATTGTTACTAATGTACTTGGCCTTATTGACATGTGTTGTATTGATTTGTATGATTCATTCCATATGTTTAAATCTATACTCAAATATTAGTTATATGTAATTAATTCAAATATTAAATACGAGATTTTTTTTTTTTTTTTTTTTTTGCCGTAGATAACTCCCACGGGAGAAAAAAAATCAACCATACAAAAATAGATAACAACTAAAATGTGCATTTACACGATTACGTTACAAAGTTCAAGCCCGATACAACTAGAATGAGCATTTATAAGTGCAAACAATCAAATCAATCGATGAACATTACTGAAATCATTTTCAAGTATTTCATGTAATTATTTTTTATGAAAAAAGATTTCGTATTGAACGCCTCGAGGAGGATTCTTGGGCCTAAGAGTCTCATATGGGCTTTTTAAGAACATTTGGGCCATTTATATTGATTGGCCATTGGGTTCTAAAATTCAAATCAAAATTTTGATAATAGAGAGAGTTGTATGGTTTCTATGATCGTTCCGAGTCGGTTTGTTTTTGGAATTTCGAAATCGAGTTAGTTTGTGAGTGAGAAAATGACACATTGTACAAGTGTTAGCTAAAAACGATGGTTCATCAGTCGTTTTATAGCTAGAACTACTCAGCAGTAGAGATATGTAGAGAAATAATTACTCAATTTTCTTGTAGTGATAGCTACTTACAAGAAAATTTAATGTCGAGAAATAATTAATATATTCTTTATTATTATCCACACATGTGTTTACAAACCCTAGGATGCTAGGCTAGGGGCCAACATTCCTTAAACCAAAAGTTACCATCTTTCTCTCAATCCCAACCTTATGAACTCACCACAATAAGATACAATACAACAACTACCATAGCCATGAACCAACAATTTGAGTTATTGGGCGAACTGGTTCTCGAAAACCGATGCAATGTTCTCCTCGGAAGGAGGCGGAAAGACGTACTCCCAAGAGTTATTAGTCGAAGAAGAAGAGAACGATCCCGATCTGTTGTAATGATCGTTCGCATCCTCGAACTCACTCGACCACCACAACAGACTGTTCGTGTTGTTCTCCAGCTCCTCCATGAAACGACGTCATCCAATTGGCATTCATTAGCAATGACAGTACTACTCGACGGTCCCGCAATCATTGGCGATTCGATCATCAATGGAGATGGCAAGAGAGGTTGTACAATGTTGTTGTTGTTGTCATTGTCATTCATTGCTTGGAGGAGAAGTTTCTCTTGGAAAGGATGAAGCTTTGGCCATAGGAGTGAGTTGGTAGGGTTCATCATCATTTGGTTGTTGCTTTGGTGTTGGAGCTTCATGTGGAGTTGTAGCCTCTCTATCGCCGAATTGCTCAGACCCGATAAGTTCTCGTGATCGTCCTGGGTTGTGGTTACGGTGGTGGCCGGAGTAGACCCTTCTAGAGGAAGAGATTGTTGTTGTTGTTGGTGGTGGTGGTTTTGTTGCTTCCTTCTTCCTAGTAGCTTCTTCTTCAGCCTCGTGTTCCAGTAGTTCTTGATGTCGTTGTCTGTTCTTCCTGGCAGTTGTGCCGCTATGATTGACCACCTAAAGCAAAGAAACAACTACAGTTATTGAGATGAACTCATTATTTCACTCACTAGAACAATGAACTATATTGTCATATGTAATTAATTAACCATCCAAAACCCGAACAACTCGAGTTATTAACATACACTTAACATAGTGTAACTAATTATGTCTCGTAATTTATGCTAGTAGAGATGAATTAGACGAAGAAAAACTCGATATTAATTATTCGAAATCGAATTTAAATGCAGTGTAAAGTTCAGATTCATGAATCAAGATGGGATCAAGATTGATGAAAAATATAAGAACCCTAAATCTGCAAGAAGAATCAGAAACAAAGGAAACAAGACAAGCAAACCATAACATCTCAGATAAAATTAAAAAACAGTTCATTTTTTCATAGAATTTGTGTCAGTAATTTCAATTTAATTAATTAAAATTACAAAAAATTATGAATTAAAATTAATTAAAACCTGCTTCCAATACTGATGTAGAGGCTGCAAATGATGTTGTCTTCTTCCTCAGAGAAGCCACCATGCTTGATGTTTGGCCTCAAGTAGTTTAGCCACCTCAGCCTGCAGCTCTTCCCGCACCTCTTCAACCCTAAGAACACGAAAAAACACGACAAACCCATCAGCCTCGAAGCTCGATACTCGATACCCAACGTATCGATATCGAAAAAAGACGAATCTTTGTACCGATCTTTTGAGGGAGGGCGATCCAGTTGTTGCCGGTGCCATTGGTTTCGATGTAGGACTTGAGCTTTGCATCTTCCTCAGGTGACCATGGTCCTTTCTTCACGTTTGCCTTGTCACAGCATGGAGCTCTTCCCATGGCTGATCGAAAAGATTCGAGCTTGTTCTTGATGTTTAGTGATGATCGAAAAGATTCGAGCTTTGATTGGAGATATCTGGTTTTTTGGTTTCTGGGTTTGATGAGAGATATGGGAAAGGGATGACTTGTGATTTTATAGGGCTTTTTGAGGGAGTGAAAAAGTCTTCTCTTTTGAGAAAAATTCAAACCCTATTTTGAATTTTTATTTTTATTTACAATATGATTGAGGGAATTGTATGAGTACAATGGTAAAACACTCGGTTGGATGTGATTTTGATGTATCGTTATATCTCGTGATTTTAAAGGCGACTTTGTGTGAAATGAACACATCTAGGTCATGGCAGTGGCGGAACTTGGATGACCGGAGACTCGGGCGGGATTTTCAAGAATTAATATACAATATTCTTAATAAGTCTACACTTTGATTTTGAAAAATTTACGTAAGGTTTTCGTTTCTTAATTTTGGGCAGTTGTCCGGGTTGATCCACCCCAGTTCCTTAAAAGACTAGTAGCAAACGGTTGTTGAGAGATAGTGAAAGAAGCGTTCTCACTCGAAAGTTTGTTCCTAAACCAAAAAATCAAGCTTAATTAGACCGTCTTAAATGTAGATTCAGTCTGGTGTTCTTAGTGACAAAATATGTGGTTCAATTGACGCTAACATAACAAAAAATGTGTGTTCTCATGCAAAATCTTATCAGATTTAGCTTGATTGGGCGGTCTGAAAGACACGAAATGGGGTGTTCTAATTAGTGACAAAGATATGTGTTAGCTCAGGGTTTAATTGCTAGGGTTTGAAGAGGTCTCTCCTCCATGGTTCTCTCTCATACTTTTTGGATAAAGTTTGATGATCATAATAGTATTAAACAATGCTTTGTGCATGAAGCTAGACAATATAGTACATCATGAATTTTTCTTCTATCTTTGTTTTTTTAATTAATTACCATTTTAATATTGGGTAGAGTGCTTTATGGGTTTTAATTTCTCTAAACTTGTTTATTGTTTGGAATTTGGAAACATATTGACACAAATCCCACTTTTTCATTTAATTTTGCGCCATTTAAGCAAGATTATTGTGAAATGATTAACTTAAAAAAATGAAAACAGACACATGGCGACCCGTCTCGAATCTAGAGGACCTATAAATACGGATATGATCTCATTATTGATGAGACATGATCTAATACCTGACAACAAACGCCTTAAGCTACATAAGCTCTCTCGTAGGCACACTTAAAGCTCTACAATATGCCCACGGGGGTACTCCTCTGTCTCACACTAATGAAATATGCTTATCCTCTTCATATTATAGAACATTTACTACTGTCTCTTTAATACGCTTTGCGAGGTATCATACAACGATTCATGGCTCTTCAGACAATTATTAGAGCGTCCTACTCTCGCTCAACTAACTAATCTTTCAGGTCGAACCTCATACTTTAGACAGGCAGAACATCCTACCCTCACTCAACTAACTAACTAATCCTCCAGGTAGAGTCTCGTATTGAACTGATCCGACCAACTGCACCGATACAACATGTTACTCTACCATTCAAAAGACATGTCGAGACGAGACTCATTAACTTGTGATATGAAGAAAAACAAAACTACATATGAATCATTTTGTGAAAAAATTAGGTAGAAAACTAAATCAATTAATTGGATTGTAACCCACTTACCAAGACAAGTTTATGACAACAATACAAGAAACCAATAATTAAGTCAAAAAGGATAAAGATATTTTTTTTAACAAATAAAGTATAATTAATCTATTATTGATTGACCCCTAAAGCTTATACTAATTAAAAATTAAATCAATTTTTTTCAAGTTGAAGAGAAGAATGAACCCACACAGAAGTTAACAAGAAGGAAACAATCAAAATTTCATAAAGCAAACCCCAATTTTTCCAATTTTATTATATTATCACTCAATTTAAATATTTATAATAAAAAACACCCACCAAATTGAGGGAGAGGACTGAGATATATAGGGAGGATTATATTGTTAAATATGGAATATAGCACTTTGGCTCCCTCTACTTTGTAGAGTTAACAGATAGCCTCCTATACTATGTATCGTTCTTTTTACCCCTTCTACTTCAGTCACTTTGTCTTTTGGGTCAGTCCTTTCAATTACCATCTTCTTAACATTAAATCTGGACGTGCATACATGCACGCCGACGGAGAGAGATGTAAGAGGTAGGAGATGAATAGCTGGTCAGAGAGGTAAATTGGGGGGTAGGATGAAATATGAAGGGTTTTAAAACCAAACGTTTTATGGGTCGTTTTCATATTGTCTAATTATATATATTTTAATTTCTGATTAAAATGCTTAGTAAGCTAATATATACATGGCTATTGGAGCTAACATGGTGTACTGAATGCACATCAATTGACCCCATGAAGACGAAAGTTGGAAAGGAAGGACCCAAACGACAAAGTGGTCGAAGTAGGAGGGATAAAAATTCATCTCCTACCTCTGAAATCTCTCTCTGTCGGCATACATTTGTGTCCAGATTTAAATGGTAACTGGACAGAATGACTCAAAAGGCAAAGTGACTGAAGTAGGAGGAGATAAAAATATTTATTAAACTAATATGTGGTTATTGGAGCTAACGTGGTATGCCGAATGTGCAAAGGACAAAGTGGACGAAGTATGAGGGGTAAAGATAGCGATTTATAATATAGGTGGCTATATGTTAAGTTGGCAAAGTAGAGGGGCTAAAGTGCTATTTTCCCATGATTAAATAATAAATCAAAAGAAACCCTAAAACCAAGCTTCTGTTTGTCTTTTATCTCAAGGTTAGAATCTCTCTCTCTTTTTCATTTGGGTGTTTGACAATGGCATTAGTTTCGTCATCAATATGACCAAATTTTAAATTAATTTATAATTATAATTAAAATTATTTTAATTGTTTTATTAAATAATTTTTTAAATTTAATTTTGGTAGTGAGGGCTGGTAAAAGGGTGGTCCTGAGCTGGTTTAGAAGATAAGCTTGGGATCTCAATCTTAATTAATTAAATTAAATTAATTAACTAATTAATTTATAATCATATAAAACATTCCATGATTGATGCTCTTATGAGTATCCTTTTCATATATATTATAATTAATTAAAATGAGAGTAAGTCAAGTAAGAAAACAATGAAATTATGAGAAGTATAGTAGCGAGAGATCGAGACACAGAGATCCCTGATTCATGACTAATCGAGGTTACAGTGTGAATTCTCGGGGCGAGAGTTTAGCTATATGCATGTTTTGCTTTGTAACAGTACCAATATACATACCGACGCATGTAGTCTAGATTACCAGGGTCAGTCTTTAACATGTACTTAGAACTATCTGTGGGCGTTACTAGAGATGGTATTATAGCCATATTGGATAAGGGCTCGAGCTTAAATCTTCACTTAACTACTATTAGCTCTTATGAACATCTCATATATATATATAAAAAATATATATTAATGGGACAATTTGGTAATATGTGAAGCCTAAGGTTAATCCTTAAGACTTATCTACATAGGTTATACTTAATTTTATGTTTGACCTTTTGTTATGTTTCAGCGCAGTTGGTATGTTTTTATTTATTTATTGATTAATTAATCAAAATAAGTCAATATAATTGCTTACCTAAACATAATAATCTCCTGGCTTTTTAATTATTCATGGCTTACTGAAATTGTACAAACTTCATACTCTATGAAGAGGCGTTTGACGTTGAATCAATTTTCCAACAGCTTGATCAGTTACTGAGATGCAACTGTTCATGATATCGATATAAGACTCAAGGTTTGTGAATTATCATTTTTTTTAGAAGCGAGCTACGTACGAAAGTAAGTAGAGATGGTAAAAGGAGCAGACGAAGATAGTCGATTTGGAAACTGAACTCTCTCCCAACAACTCGAGTTGTTGAAAGGGGCAGCTGTACACTATATAAGTGTGAGGAAAAGCCGATAACACCCAACAGAAATTACTCGAGTTTTCAAATCTCCAAGTTGGGATAACCTGAACTCGGTGAATCATCAATTTTTCATCCTCTTTCAACCCATATATATATCTGAAGCCCTCTAGAAACATACGCATTTCTAAAAGCCAACAATTTCGAAATATATTAATCAAGTGAAGCTTGATAACAAAGTCAATTACCCTAATTGGCCACCCTATAATTCTCTGTGGGTGTTATATGAAAAAAATAATAATAATAATAAAATAAATCATTAAATAATGACCAATGTTTCGTCACAAAGGTTGACAAATTCACACACATTTAGTGGACTTGTGACTTGTGCAATGTACAATTTTAATAAGAACAATTCTTACAAGGCTACGCGTTTTCTTTTGTAAAAGATAACTTCGAAAATTTCAACCTATCAATGTTGTTGTTCATTGGGTACGGTTTAACTCGGAGTAATTAATAAGTAGTTCGATCTAGAAAATCGGTTGAGATGGATGTTGGATGAGGGGTTTTCTCGTGATACAATGAACTAACCTGGAGTGCCTTGGAAAGTGTGGGAGGCAGAGACGTATGGGGATGCTTGTAGGTAGCCATGTTGCCATGGTGTGTAGCTCTTAGGCGTTGTGAGTATTGACGGTCCTTTTAATGATGAGATTATGCTGTTATTTATAGCTCATTGGGATTCGAGCTGGACTGTTATATATATATATATATATATATATAATCAGATATGGATGTTGACCTGTGTGTAGCGAGATCATGGATGTTGAGATGGAGGGCCAGGATTTGATGGGTGTGACCCTAGGCGAGCGGCTATGAGGCCACAAGGTTAGTTGTTGGGTCGGGGCAATACTATTTGGACCGCTAATGCAGGCTACTGGGTCTCTAGGTAGAGCCATTGGGTCGAGCTGTTGGATATGAGCTATTGGATATGAGCTATTGGAACAAGTCGTTGGAGCTTGGCCCATCAAGTACATGTTATATTTTGATGATACAATGTTGTTCTAATAACGAGAACAAAGATGATAATATTCTCTCAACTTATCATTATAAAAATTGTTACACTCCAATACATAGGAGTTCATCCTAGATTCACCGCTACTAATATTATATCTTTTCGAGATCAGAAAGTTCTAAAACAAGTAACTCAAATTTGTATCTTAAATAAACTATTCATTCGACTAGTCAGATATTTCGAGAACAAGGTATCTATGATCAGCAAAGTCTTCGCGATTTAATTGTGTGGTGTAAGTAACCCTTTTTTCTTTTCCTTTCTAATGAGTCACCACTCTATGTAAAATTATCAATTGGACCACCAATTTTATATTAATATCAATTTTTCTTTTAATTCTTCATACGTAATCAAAACCCAAAGCCATGAAAGAATCCACAAGAGATTTGACTTGCTCTACCATCCCCCACTTAAAGGGAAAACAATAGATAACTTGTACTTAATTACATTCTAAGTATTATGGTCAAGATAAGTGTGAGTACTTCAATATTAATGTTTAATTTATAAAATATTTGCGCTCGAATGGATATTTTAATGTGAATCACGAGACAAAAATACTCATAAGCAAATGATTTGAAGAATTTCGATATTAAAAACTCAATCTTTATGGTCTAAAAGCTCTTATGGTGGAGACTTGAGAATAATAATGCACCTGGGTCGGCGTGAGTACTTAATATTAATGTCTAGTCTTTGAAAATGTGTGTTTAGGTATTCTAGTGTGAGGCATAAGACAGAGCGAGATGGTATATATGAAGTTAATGATTTGATGAATTTTTATATGAAAACTTAATTTTTTTTTTAACTAATAAAATGTCGTTATTTTAGTTCAAAAGACCTTGCATAAGATCATAAATGGAAAAAAAATATATGTAACGGGTAGAGAATGGGATCGAGTGTACAAAAGAACCACGCTTGTCCATACCTATCATGATGGATACTACCCGTCCAAAACAGGTCGAAGCAGATTGGAAGAAGAGTTGGCTACGTTAATTTGTTCCATTCTACCAAACAAATCAGTTTCAAATTGTCATACTTGAGTAAATTCGCAACGAATATACCTCCTACATAAGTTAGTAGAAAGTCCACTAGAACTCGAACCCGAACCCACGAAAGTCGAGTTCTTTTGGACACGGGTACCATCGAACTTGCCGTAAAAAGTTTCAATCTTGCCCTTCATACCATTAAACTAAACCTCTTATTATAAAACTATGTAGGGATCCTATGCTCATATTGGAGTGGTTCTACAACACTCTTTGGCACCTACTTACTATTATTATAGCATGATAAACAAGTCCACACAAGTCAATCCAAAACCAAACCAAACCAAACCAATGTCAACCCAACTGAAAAACAAAAGTCAAAATGATGATGTTGTTGTCACACATGTTGACCTAGGAAAAGAAACCACAAGAACACAGATAGAGAGTTGGTAACAAACACTACCCATTTCGAGCGAAACCGGTTCGAGGCAAATACCAATTGTAATAAGCAAAAAATTCAATATATGCTCAAAATTTGTGCTGATTCAGTCTGCAAGATAAGAAAATAGAAAGAGGAAGAAGAAGAAGAAGCCAATGCCATATATAGCATGTTTTCTAATACAGACTAGCTACAATGGCTACCGGGTTCCTCCGAAGCTCGCTCCTAAGCGTGGTCGTGGTCGTCGACACTAGAACTTCATATCATATATAGATATATATATACATCTCTCTCTTGATCACACCCCATCATTCAAAATAGTAGCAGAGATTGATTATGTTACTACTACTACTTTTTTCTGATCACATTCAAAACAGCAAAAAAACCTGCAGAAAAGGGAGGGGAAGCTAATGGAGATTACTATCATGAACAAGAGAAGAAATCAAAGGAGAATGAAAGTTTGCAGAACTCACATTCTGATTGTGCATCTTTATTTAACCTTCCCTCATTATATGATTTGTATCTTCTGCAACTGATACTTTAGAGAAGGCTGATTGGTTCTGAAAGGGGCAGCTGATCTAAGCCTGCAGAATAGTTTCAAGCTAGGCATAGTAATAATATCAGCCTGGATATAAGACTACTACTACTAGTTCACATTGGTCTGAGATATCTAAAAGGTAAAATCTTTTTCTTTTTTGGTTTTGATGGACTTTTTGCTAGCTTAGAAGCCAGTCAAGAAGTGAGAAGGGTGTACTTTCTGAGACGGGATTATTTCACGTTGACTGCAGCAGCCATGGTCCTGAGCTTTCGAGAAATTTCGGAGAACGATGGCCTCTCTGATGGCTCGGAAGCCCAGCAACTCTCCATCAGAGATTTCCATTCTGGGTCGCACCAAGTTGGAATCTTTGGTCGTAATGTGTTGTTTACGATCCCTCCTGCAAGTCATTAGTATGAATGGATGAACAATTTGAGCTGGATAGTATGTGTAGTAAGGCTACCGGGACAGGACGATGCAGCAATAAGCAGCTGGGACACTTATCAACACACTAACATGAGTATATAGAAATGATGCATAAATACCGATTATTGAGGCACAATGCATATCAGCATAAGGTTCTTCTCCAGTCAGCAGTTCCCACATCACAATCCCAAAGGAGTAAACATCAATCTGCAACCCATGATATGTACGGTTGAAGTATATAAACCCGAAAATTAAAGATGAGACGGTGAACAATATCATTTAACAACGGTTATATTACCTTCTCAGTTACCATGTGGTTTTTCCCACTAAGAAGCTCAGGGGCCATCCATGGTAGAGTTCCACGAACCCCACCGGATACAAGTGTTTGCTGTTTGACTTTTGATAACCCCAAATCGCCAATCTAAGAGAATTTGACACTGGGTTAGCTTGAAAGCCGCTGGCTTCGGATAAAATTTTGATGAGAATATGAAAACACTATAATCAGAATCACATGGTACCGTACCTTGCAGATTGGCCGTTGAGGGTCTCTCATATTTACCAACAGGTTTTCACATTTCAGATCAAAATGGACAATATTCTTCCCGTGCAGATACTCCATGCCAAATGCTGCGTCCATTGCAATGATTAGTCTTTTGCGCCTGTCAATAGTCCTGTAAGGGTATTGGGATGTCAGGTACTCTTCGAATGAAGTTTGAATAAATTCTAGGACCAATGGTTGCAAGGTTACCTGTCCTTTTTTTGCAGAAACTGTTTCAAAGAACCATTAACCATGAACTCTGTTACTGTTGCTAGAGATCCATCGGGTCCATCACGAACTATACCATAGAAAGAGACTACATTGGGATGGTGAAGCGAACTCAATATCAATGCTTCCTTCCAAAAATCTGCAATCTGTGAATTGTAGCAAATCGTGTTGGAATGATTAACATAGAAAGTTCATAGATTTAGATGAAAACTGCTAACAAGTAAACTGTAAACTGAAAGAATTCCCAAGCGATGAGAAGGATTGCTTGAAGAATATATATTTACCAGTCGTGCTCTTTCGGTAGGTCTCCCAGTAAAACAGCTAGCCTTTATCCTTTTTATAGCCACATCAGAGCCCTTCCATTTCCCGTGGTAAACAGCTCCATAAGTTCCCGAACCCAGTTCACGGATCTCCTCAAGATCATCATTTCTTATGGTCTATGCACAGAATAAAACCCAACATCAAGCACAACTGAACAAACATATTAGGATAAATCAAATGAAACAGTGGCGAAATATTTCCACAAACCTGTAATCCTCTCTCAATAGCTTCAGCCTCGGCCTTGGTAGGCTCGATCTTGTTGAGGTTTGAATTATCACTTTCATGATCTACCTCTACTTCTTCATTGCCATTCTATGAAAGAACAAGGAATAAAATCTCCGTGTACGGTACAAAAACACTTAACAGTTGAAACTAAAGACAGCCGAATCTCACCACTGCTTCAGGCTCCTTCACAGCCGCTTCTTTTGGCACTGTGTTATCCTTCAAGTGGGAGGCATCTTCTTCAACTCTGGCCTTCACTTCCTCAGCCTCTTCTAATGCAGCTTTCTTTGCAGAGGCGATTAATTCGGGTAAGTAACTTAAGCGGTCAACAGATTGCCTCGAAATCCCAACAGAGGCAGAAGGGTTCTTTTCACTCACTTGCACGAGATTGCTTTCATCAGGATTCCTAACGTTATTTGCGTATGACAAATCCAGCAAAGCTGCTTCAGGATTCATGTTAACCTGAACCACATTCAATTTATCTGCATAAATTACACCCACTTCTGTGCCACCTACATTCGTCTCTTCTTGTTTTGCCAATTCAGGAACATCTGTGCTGCCGAATCCACCAGGCATGTGACCAACAGTAGCTATAGGAGCAAGTGAATTCGTCATTTCACGTGGAAGTGCCGGAGCAATTGACTGACTAGGTTCCACTCCATAATTAGCTGCATTAGTTCTCAAAGGAGGGGCATAAGCATAATCTGGAACCGCCATGGCATCAAAACCCAATCTGGTTTGTGAGGGATCGGTCCAAGGTTGCTGAGTATCAGTGCTAACTCTTGGACCTCCCTCGACCGCACCTCTGATGTATGCAGTAGGATTAACTGTACCATTAACTTGTGAGGTTCCAGTAGATGCTTCATAAGGACCTCCGACCATGGGGTTCGGTGCATTTCTCCACACACTCTGTCCATGAGCATGCCCATGAGGCATCTGATAGATAGCCTCAGTTCCATAAGCACCAGGAAAATTCCCATATCTGATCCCACGGTCGTCAACATGCTGGCGATGCGCAGGAGTCATTGACGGATCCTGAAATGCTTCATTACCCATGTCGGGACCAGCTCGGTGAGGGGCATAGCTAGAAGAAACATGATGTCCATCCACGAAAGCCCCGTGACCAAGTGAATAATTCATGCCAGGACCATCTACGATGTAGCTGGGAGGTTCATTGAACCTCCCAGCTCCCGGAAGATGCGATCTTGCATCATCAGTCCGGGGACTCTCTCGATGCTGCAAACCCCATCCTCCCCTATCGTGCACACGAGACTCGTTGTAACCACTTCGCGGATCAGCTTGATCTTTCGAAGGGTACGCCGAGTGGTGCAAGTTTGGATCTTGATGAACCATGAAACCCTCCCTGTTCGGAGTGCACTCATTACACGAATTAACACCATGGGGAAGACCATTCCCCATGTTAGTCTGATCCAAATGCACCTGGCTTCTCTGGAAAGGAGTATGACAGTGATCACAAGCAGCATTATTACCTTCCATAACACCTTGCCCATGAAGCAAATTCCCTGGAAACCCGGCTTTATCACCACCAGATACAGCTCCACCATGCATCCACACCACATTCTCCGGGTATTGAGGCTCGTACGCACCATGGTGCGTACGAGCATCAGGCATCATTCCGTTATCAGGAGCCACATCCCCAAATGGCATCCGATAACGAGCTGGAGGCGAATTCGGAAACTCCAACAACGATCTCGGATCATGATGCCTTGGAGAATAATAAGCAGCAGGGCTCCACGGCCCTTCCATCTCACTGTACCTCTGAGGAACAGCAACATGTCTCAAATTGTACTGAGACAACGCTAAATCATGACCCCTCTGACCATGAATCATACCACCATCAAGACTCAAACGACCAAAAAACTGTTCCTGCAAATGTACATCATCAACCATCCCTGCCATCAGAGGCGAATCGATCTGCTGCCTCCCGTCATTCAAATTGTTCAACGCATCCACGTACCTCCTCTCAGTCTCCCTATCATCAGCACCACCACCATCAACAAAATGCGGAGAAGACATCCCAGACAACCCATCTTGCTCCAACTGTGAAAACAGGAAAATCCTAAGCCTTGTAAACCCATCTCCAGACCCTAATTTCTCGTACTCTTCCATCATGTTAGTCACATCATCATCGTTCACCACAGACACCAATGCATCAAGATCTTCATCAGGTTGTTGATACTTCAACACAGCTGCACCTTCATAAAGCTCCTTCATCTTACTCATGAGCTCCTCATATCCAATGTCTCGAGGAAGGGACACGATCCTCGTCTCTCCACCTACATATCGCAGCTTACCGTCCTGCGGACGAGGCATTATGCTGCCGAGGAAGCTGCAGAGAAACTTGACTCGTGGAGGCTCGTCAGTGGTAGTAGAATTAGTTGCGGAAGTTGGCGTATCCATTGAATTCGGATGAGTATCGGTCATACAGTCGATTGATTGATTACACATATGGGGAGAGAGGATTAAGTGTCACTCACTCGGAAGGGGGAAAAGAAATTCGCCCTTAATTCCCAATTCCCAAATCAGAAGCATCTATCTCTCCCCTTATTAGATCCAGCCATGGCTCGATCGGGAACAAAATCGATGAAACGGAGATCAACCCTCGATGAGATTTTCGACGATGAACAAAACCCACCAAATATAATTTCGGAATTCGAAAGCGGGAGCGATTGCAGGGACCTAGAAAGGAGGGAGGAAGAATCTGGGGGAGAGGAATAATCTCACCAGGGGTTTTATTGTTTTGCTGCTAGAGGGATGAATGAATCCGGTTGATTCGAGTCAATTGGGAATCGCCATTGTTGAAGAAGAAGAAGGAATCGGAGAATGGAGATTGAGGGAGGATGGAAGAGAAGAATGGTGGAAAGGAGGAAGAGAGGGAGATGGAGAAGATGCGGGAAGGCTGTGTCTCGCCAGGTAGCGTAACACGTGGCAGTGTTTCTGTTCTTTGAATAATTTTTTTTTTAATTATTAATTAATTATTAAATCATTTCTGTTTAGTTTGTTATATATTTGCATTTATCAATGCAAATTAGAAGCATCTTCTTCACCTCTTTGATATTAGGCTTTGCCGTACACGCGCTTAATCAAATCTTATAGGGATCTAATTCTCTGATTTTTCTATCAAGAACCGTTGCATATCAATAACTCGATGATCCGCCCTGTTGGGTCGTTCAATACTGTTGGGGTTCAACCGTGGGTGGTCAAACCTGTTTCACTTGGATCAGCTTTGCCCGTGGTTAGGTGTACCTTGCAAGGCGTGGGACAGGTGTTAGGGAAAGTGAGGGCTAGTGTGAATATGGTGAATAAGGGAAGGAATGGATAACAGAGAAGTACCAGGGGCGTGCCCCTGGAATAGGGTGGATGACCACAGTCCTTAGCGTGTAGAGGGATGAGTGTGCAGTGTTAGGCGTATGGTCTGAGTGTATTGTGTGTGTTGTCCCCTTCTGAATGGGTGGACCCTATATTTATAGCTCTTATTGGACTGCGATGGGTCGCCATCACCAGTAGGTGTGGTGGTCGTCTTTATGTATTGTCTGTCAAATCACCCAGCAGGGCGGCTTCCTTAGGAGAGGGTGGTCCGCCGCTGGACCCCCGAGGGCGGTCCTGGCTCTGGGGCCTATCAATTGCCCCTAGTATGGCCTTGGGAGCGTAAGGGTCGACCCGAGGTGATACTATGAATCTGCTATCTGAGCCCCGAGGGCGGTCCTGATCTTGAGGCCCATCACTCGAGTTGTTGGGAGCGGATTCCAAATGGATCTTATAGTATTTACTAACAAAATTTAATATGTGAAAAATAGACTTTTTTAGTTTGTAATTTGAGATTAATTTTTTTCTACCTATTTTATGAGGTATAAGCTAAATTAGAAATTTGAGATATTTTAAATTTATGAAGAGAATTTATACCATGGCATGAATTTTCAAACACATGCACATTCTTGCTCCAAGGGTATATGCTTATTATTCTTAGGATCCATAATTTGACAAAGATAGTTGGAATGGCACCTCATTCTTCTTAATATACCATTCAATTAGTTGTTGGAGAATCTTCATACCAAACTTAAGCATATATGTGTTCATCAATCTCAATGTCACGACAATGTATAGCGATCAAGGTACAAGTCAGCGTCCCCATCAAGGACGAGTTGTCCGTCCAAGACCCATAAATCCAAACAAGCTCTGAAGAGCATGGATGGTGAGCTCGACGAGTTATCTCTAATAACTTAGATCTGCCTTCAAGAGATTCATTATTCAAAGGAGGACACGTTTTTTAAAAGTTGATTCTGAGGACACTATAAAAGAAAGGTGACTCCATCATTTATGATATCAGACACTATGCTACCAACTCATATCGCCTCACACATGACATGCCTAAGAGGCTCCCTCGATGCTTCTTTATTTCCCTACCTATCACTCTTTCACGCATTCACTACAAAGGTGACCACATCATTTATCACATCAGGCACTATGCTACCAATCCATATCACCTCGTGCATAACATCCCCACAAGAGGCTCACTTGATACTTCTTTGTTTCCCTACCTATCAGCCCTTCACGTCTTCCCTTATCACACTACTTATCTTACTACGTACCTTGCTCCTACACGCAACTAAATACACCCTAAACATACTCAAACCAGATAAGAAACATGACGAACAACTAAACCTTCCTTTTTTTCACCCGATTTTCTAAATCGAATCACTTATTGCTCTACCCAAATCACCAATACCGATCATACACCATCTTGATCACGAGTGGAGACCATGACCCAAATCACAAGCTTTTGATCCAAGGAAGGAAACACGTGATGTGGCATAATCCCATGAGCGCGTGGAATATTCCTTCTCCAAAGTGTTTTGCAGAATGCGACTTGCCGTATAGAATCTCGACTCTTCTGAAATCTACGCGCCAGCTCACGCGCACCTCGGAAAAAGGAAACTTTCAGGGGTCCACGGTGGCATATGGGTTGATCAATGACGTGATGACAAGTGGAGCGAGTGAGGACAAAAAGGGGTTCATGTTGAGAATGGTGATGGTGACGTGGCTGTCCTAATCATGGAGTGTGACGCAATATCATTAACAATTTAAAATAATTAAATGGAATAATTTTATGTTTATTTTAATGTTAATCATAGAAGGATGTTAGGGGATGTTTGGGTGAAGCATCCAACATTAACTCGGTCTGTCATCCTGGTAACGTTCTCTAAGAATCTTAGTAGTTGCTCGATTATCAGTGTGGTATGAGGGGTTTTGTGTCGAGAATTGAATTTGACTTGAGGCATGGGCTACCGCAAAGTGCAGCTCCAGTTTGATTCTCGTTGTGTAGTATTCTCGCTATGGTTTGTTGATTGCAAGGACCATTTTTCATGTCGTTGATGAGTTAGTTCGTCGTGGGTAGGATGTGTTGATTTTGTGTGTCTATCGTGAGAATAGTCACGTAGAGGATCGTCTAGCTAATATAGGTTAGTTTTTTTCTTTTAGTTTACTTTGGATCGAGCTTAAGGGCTCTGGTCTTTTTGTAGACTCATTTCATTATAAATGAAAGATAGAGCATTGTTACATTGGAGCTCACTCGTTCATGTAGAAAAAATGAATGGTAGGACTAGAAGTAAACCCAATTGAACCATATCAACCCCACTCGGGTTTAGGGCACCCCACACCCGTACATGTTCATGTTTGTGATTGGATAAGTTTCATCGACGCAGTAGGTTACCCCGAACCCAAACGGGTACTACCCACGAGACATGACCTACCCGTAAACCTTTGACTCATACCTAAAAATCACATTAGCTACCTTCTTACCCTCCAGCCAAACAAAAAAAAAAAATCAAAATTTCACATAATTCAAATTCAATTCCTTTCTTATAATTTTCCAACCCCGACCCCAACCCATAAATTCTCGTGAAGTCGACCTATCCTTAAATTTCCTCTTTGCGAACTTACAATACGAATACACATAAAATCCAATACATTTTTCTAGTTAAAAGGGTACATGAACCCGTACTCGACCTACCCGTTCAAATATACATAATCAAATACCCGAATACCCAAACGAGTTCGAGATTTCAGCCCTAGTGAAGGAATGGGCTACAACACTCCTAAAAAAACAATTATTCTCGAAGATAGCCCAGCCCGTTCTATTAAGTAAGCGGAAAAGCCCAGCCCATTAGACTAAGTAAGCGGAAAAGCCCAGCCCAATTAATTATCAGATTTCGTGCAAACCACGAAGCTCGCAGAATCCATTTCTCTTCTTCTTCTTCCTTCCATAGCCAGATTTCAATTCGATTGTTTTCTTCACCGGCGATCAGAATCAACCGCCGCAGCCATGGGACAAGGACCTTCGGGAATGAACCGGCCACCGGGAGACAGGAAAGGAGACGGAGACAACAAGAAGGAGAAGAAGTACGAGCCAGCCGCGCCGCCGTCACGAGTCGGTAGGAAGCAGCGGAAGCAGAAGGGCTCCGAGACGGCTGCGAGGCTTCCGACGGTGACGCCTTTGACGAAGTGCAAGCTCCGGCTGCTGAAGATGGAGCGGATCAAGGATTACCTGCTGATGGAGGAGGAGTTCGTCTCCAATCAGGAGAGGCTGAAGCCTCAAGAGGAGAAGAACGAGGAGGATCGGTCTAAGGTCGACGATCTTAGGGGATCGCCTATGAGCGTTGGGAATCTGGAGGAGCTGATTGATGAGAATCATGCTATTGTTTCTTCGTCGGTTGGTCCGGAGTATTATGTGGGGATTTTGTCGTTCGTTGACAAGGACCAGATTGAGCCTGGCTGCGCGATTTTGATGCACAATAAGGTAATTGAGCTGGGGTTTCGTTATATTCCGAATTGATAGAAGCAGAACTTGTAGTGAATTTTGTCATAGAAGTTTGAGCTGGAATTTTGGTTTCTAGGGTTTCTTGTTGCTTACTGTGGTTGGTATAAGCTCTAGTCTTATGCATAATATCGACTTCTGAACTGATAGAAGTTGAACTTGAGCTGCAACTTTGGTTTCTGGGGCTTCTTGTTGATTATTGTGCTGGTATAATTTGAAATTCGATGATTCAATCTTTTCATTGTGTCTGTATATCATACACTGTTATTAGGTGCTCTCTGTTGTTGGGCTGCTTCAAGATGATGTCGATCCCATGGTTTCGGTAATGAAAGTGGAGAAAGCTCCGCTACAATCATACGCAGACATCGGAGGGTTGGATGCCCAAATTCAGGAGATCAAGGAAGCAGTGGAGCTTCCTCTTACTCATCCTGAGCTCTATGAAGACATTGGTATTAAGCCTCCTAAGGGAGTCATCCTCTATGGGGAGCCAGGAACTGGGAAAACATTGCTTGCAAAGGTACATGGTCAAAATCCCTTCTTTGATCTGGTTTATATGCTTGAACACGGTCTTTGGCATTCTTGGGTTCGATTTGTTGGCTAATTCCATTTCGGGTTCTTACTTTAGGCTGTTGCGAACTCTACATCGGCTACTTTCTTACGTGTGGTAGGAAGTGAACTGATCCAGAAGTACCTAGGTGATGGTCCGAAACTAGTTCGGGAGTTGTTTAGAGTTGCCGATGACCTTTCACCGTCCATAGTCTTCATTGACGAAATCGATGCTGTTGGGACTAAGAGGTAAAGGTTTTGGCGAATTTCGTTAGCTGGATCCGTGTCATTTTGCAGTGAAATGATGGTGAATATCTGTGTTGTTCAGGTACGATGCACATTCCGGTGGCGAGCGAGAGATCCAGAGAACCATGCTGGAACTCCTGAACCAGCTTGACGGTTTCGACTCAAGGGGTGACGTGAAAGTGATTCTCGCAACCAACAGAATCGAGAGTCTCGATCCTGCCCTGCTTCGTCCAGGACGTATAGACAGGAAGATCGAGTTCCCTCTTCCGGACATCAAAACCAGGAGGCGCATCTTCCAGGTTAGTTAAGCTTATTGATGAACATAGGCACACAACCAAATCTTCGATAATACCGTATGACCAATTACCAATGCTCCATCCAGATACACACATCAAGAATGACACTAGCAGATGATGTAAACCTGGAAGAGTTTGTGATGACCAAGGACGAGTTCTCGGGTGCCGACATCAAGGCAATTTGCACCGAAGCTGGCTTGCTCGCCCTGAGAGAACGGCGTATGAAGGTGAACCCACGAACCAATTCTCAGTTCTATGTTTTTGAGTGTTATGTCTTATGCCCTGAAGCTCGATTCGGTTTGGTTTTCAGGTGACGCATGCCGACTTCAAGAAGGCGAAGGACAAGGTGATGTTCAAGAAGAAAGAAGGTGTGCCAGAAGGGCTATACATGTGAGAAAGAGCCTAAATAACTAAATCACTCTTGGAAGTGACTATATGTGCTTTCTTTACTTGTTGCTGAAGGTTCCTTCTGCTTTGAATTTTGAACTGTTATGGCTTGTATTGGTACTTTTTGAGACTAGCAAGTGTTTGTATGATAAGGATTTTGGTCTTGGCTGAGTTTAAACATGAAAAAGAGTCCAAATTCAAGTGCTTTAAATTTGCATTTTCCTCCCAATTCAAAAATCGGGATATGGGTTATCGCAAAGTACAACTCTAGCTTGATTCGAAGTGCATGTTGACGTGATTTAGAGGAAGAACAAGTTGATGCCGCTACCATTTGACACGATTTAGAGGAGTTAGAAAAGCTCGTTCTTTTTAGGTTGGTTTTCATTGTATTGAGCTTAGCAATCCTTGTTTGTCTTATTGGTTGTCTTACGACCAACTTGTCTGATTTATGAATGAAGATTAGGGCGCAATAGCACCCGCTTCATCTTTTATGTGAGTGTTGCGAATCACGATGATTAGTTACCGATAGACGGTTAGATATCTTGATTCAATCCGAAAACAATGACAAAAACTAGTAGTTAAAACTAGTTGAAACCAGTACCCTTAGACAGAAATCGACCTTGCCTATATAGATTTAGGGTTCTCTATTATGGGTTTAACTGTACAGAAAACGATCGTTTGTACCTAACGATTACTTCAAAGAATCAACCTTATCACTCCAATGCTTCGGCCATGGCTGAACGCTGAGATAGCTGCAGCTCGTAAAGTTCCCGGAAGATTTTGTACTTGGCATCGTGGTATTTCTTCACCTTTGAGTCTTGCGTTGGCCGAACCACCTGCAAGTGAGACCCTCATTAGCATATAGGCACTCGATCAAGTAGAAAGAATCGAGATAAGTTCGATGCCTACCTGGCCAGCTGCATTCAGAGCTTTCATGGCTTCCATAAGGGTGGAATATTTCTTTGCAGCAACTGCTCCGAGAATCGCAGCTCCCAAGAGTACCGATTCACTTTCTCGTGGCAGAACAACTGGGCAGCCTGCAGACAGTGAAAGAGGGAAACTTTCTCATGCTTCTGAATCGCTAATACATGAAGGATCTTAACTAGTAAGTTCGTTACCGATGATATCTGCATGTTCTTGGATATATAGAGGGTTCTTTGAGAGACCACCGCAAGCCAGCAATGTGTCGATCTGTGGTAACGAAAATCGAGTTGAATAACGGGCAAGGAACTATGTGCATTATGGCGGGCAAAAGAGGTGACGAAGATTGAGCTTTGGTTTTACCTTGTGGCCATGAGAGTTGCAATGCTCTATAATATGCCGTGTACCATAAGCAATTCCCTGTACAGCGGCAAGGTAGAGAAGAGCTAACTGTGTCTCACTTGTGTCGAGTGTCAAGCCGCAAATGATCCCCTTCGATTTAGGGTCTCCGATAGGAGACCTACACGAGAAACAATCATGGGATTTGTATAGTAACGCGGAAACCGAAAGAGCTAAAGTTGGTTTATCTACCTGTTTCCGTGAAAATCGGGAAGAACATGGGTGTTTTCGGTTAAAGCAGCTAGAAATGGAGATTTTCTTTCCTCCATCGTTGTTTGTAAGATACTGTTCAACAATGCAAAGATGGAAGTCTCTGGAGAGGAGAGGAAATACAGCATAAACTCGAGGTTAAGTTCGAAATGTATGAGCAGAGATCGATGTTTTACTTTGAGATGCAGCTCGATCTGCAAGGCGGGGAGAAGCCAAGTGGTTTTCGACTATGTAATCCAGTAATGCCCCAGTAGCACTCTGGCCACCTTCTGTAAGCCAGTACTCGGGCAGCATTGCTACAAAAATGGCAGTAGAGTTGGCATCACAACGGTTCAAGCTGGTATGATTCATAACGGCTTACCACGATTTCAGTACAGTTCTTGCTCAGTATCTCCGTGACTATCCCGGTACAGCTTCAGAAACATACCCGATACTAAAGCATAGAAGTGCTGTAAACAAGCTTTGGAATTTACCTGACCAGTAAGGCCCCCATACGCCCGGAATGAACAGTTTGTTTCGTGCCACAGCCATATGACACGTAGAAGTACCGCAGACCAATGCCATACGGCAACTTACAGCTTCCTTATCAGACTCTACGAAAGATATAAACTTTATTAGTTCAATGCCTGAAAGCTTGATGAACGCAATTGCTCAACTGTGATAAAGAAGAGATAGAGTGTTTTCCGATCAATGGAAATCTGTACCTTTAGACTCAGAATCCAACTCAGGGATGCTTTCCATTATCCCAACCCCACCAGCATGGGCATCAATCAACGACGTCCCAATTGGTATTCCTTCTATAAGACCCATTTCCTGAAAACGTAAGTTTAGATTACAGATATATGAATCAATAAACAATGAGTAGATCGAATCGAACATAAAACCAACAAGTAGATTGAATCGAACATAAAGCATCCTCCATTTTCCAGAATGAAAGGTAATGTTTGTGTTCATCTAACTAAACAAATGTGTTTGCTTTGTCAATGTGAATTCTTCAGTACAAAATTCTTGCCTTTGCAGCTGTAGGAGTAAGACCAGAACCCAGAGAATGGCCCGGGAGAGCAACACTGCGTCCTGTTTGCACATTTTCCCATATCAGATTCAATGTAATCCGAAACTTATTTCTATCTATACGATCATATTAAAGAAGACATTTTCTCAGATCAAGGAGAAGAAACAAGCATTACCAATCTTAGCATGATGACCCTCCAAAAGATCGCCCAAGCCAATCTCTTCCCAGAAGTCATCATCCCATCCACAAGCTTCCATGTCCCTTGAATTACTCTCGTTCATCTGTTGCATGTGCGCATGACCGAGATATGTCCATTTGCAGACCGTTGTGCACAGACTTCGAGTATCATCACCAGTAGCTCTAAACCAGAGAAAAGGAACCCTATCAGCTAATTCGACTCAAATCATCAACACTGTAAGAGAGCAAAAGATTACCTGTATGACAACCAATCACTCAAGTCCATCCACCTGAACACCATCGACCACGATTCCGGCAAATTCTCCTTCACCCATAGTAGCTGCAAGTATTCATTCACTACCCATTAAACGAAATCCATAGCTACTACATTCAACCATTGCTAAACTAAGTTCGAGTGTACATGTTTCCATCATCACCATCACCATAACTACACCAAGCATCAAGATCGAAATCTCACAACGTCACATTACCTTCGGTGGCTGCATTTCAGGAGACACAGCTCCACCACAGTATTCCAGCACCGGCGATTTGAACGAATTGATCTTCTCAGCTTGCTTAACAGCTCTATGATCCATCCACACAATGACATTCCTCCTTGAATCACCACTCCAGGATACAGTAACTGGAGCACCATCAGCATCAACCGCAACTACAAACATAACAATCAAAACCTCTAATTAAACCCTGAGTTCAGCAACTAGATTGTTCAAGCATTAAACAGAAAGTTCATAGCAACCAAACCCACCAAGGGAGCAAGTAGCAGCAAATCCAATTCCGGTCACTTCACGGCCGGCAACATTAGCAACAGAGCAAGCCGACTTAACCGACGCACACACCGCATGCCAAATGTCCGTCGACGATTGCTGGAGATGAGAATCGAAATGTACGCATAAGCAAAATTTGATCGACGGAGAGAACGAAGCTTAATCAAATTACCTCAACGGTATCGCCGTCTTTCCAAATCTGGATAGGACTACTCGCCGTGCCGAGGAGCTTCCCTTTGTCATCGAACACTCCTGCAAAAAAACGCGCGAATTCATTCAATAATCGAGAAGAATCGAATTGGAGTTCGAAAAAATGAGCGATCACGAACCGGCGCGGGCGCTGGAGGTGCCGACGTCGACGCCGAGGAAGAGGCTGCCGGGGCGGCGAGGGGAGGTGACGGCGGAGGAGGACATTTCGACGAAGAAAGGGGAGGAGGAGGAGTGGTAGGACGGCGGAGGAGGAGAAGCGCCACGGCGGAGGAGTGGAGTAGTGTCGGACCAGCCTTTCTTTTTTCCCGCTGATGACGTCATAATTACTCTATTATTTTATCTTTTTATTATTTCTCTGTGATGGATTTGATTTCTGATTTCGTTGTCAGAGATGAATGGATAAGTTTTCTTCTTTCCTTATTTTGCGGAATCATTCGGGTTACGAACCGACTCGAATTAATCTTTGATTAGTATGGTAGAGAACGTTGAGTCGTTTCATTGATTAATCGGGTTGTCATTCGAAGATTAGACGTACAAATAAAGAGAGGGAGAACTAAAGAATCGGTTACATAGAGAGTCGAGATAGACCGAAAGAGTCTACTATCGTTAGTGAGAAGTGTGACTTTCGTTCTTATAGAACACTTTACACATGACTAGAATCGACTATCGACTTTCGACTTTCAATGAGAGGGCCCGTAAAGGCGGCACAAGTCCCGAGGGGTCAAAATGTGGACCTTTTAAGACGATTTGGTGCAAGTCGTTAGTGCTCTAAGAACAACACACGCAGCCTTTTGATCATTCGTGAAACATCACATCGGTTTAATGTCTAGTACGGTTTTTAAACATCGACATAACCATAATGTTTGCCCAAGAAGAGGTGATTGCGACCACTTAGCATTGTACCCTAACGGCTCTTAGTCGAAGAACCAGACTCGCAAGAAAGCTAATTCATCGTTCCTCGCTGTTGCAGAACTTCTGCAGAATCACCAAAACACACAGAAGAAGACTATATGCACTGGACCAGCGAGTACAGACAGATGCATATCGAAGAAACCCTAATGTCAGAACTTGAACACAATGAAAGGTAAGAAACAGAGTCACGTACTCTGTCTCCTCAACCAATTGAGCAATCTGCAGATACACATTCGACAATTCTTATAGATAAAGTACACCGTTCAAGAATTTGTATTCGCTACAAACGCGATAGTCGAGCAATGTAGAAGATTCCACAAAGCCTAGAGTATAATCCTAATTCAGATCATCAGGAGAAGTGATGCAGCAGACTGGGTTAACCTAAAAATGGAGGCTAAAGCCACTAATTCACAGCAGAAGAAAGCAAGACTGAAACTTTACTGGATTAGCAGTTGATAATGGTGATCCTAAGATTAGTGCCTACCAATTACAACTAGCTTACCGCATCAAGACTCGCTATTTCGACAAAGATCAAGGGTTCTCATTCGAGCTATGAATTCGGTACTCAAGACAGTATAATTGCAGAGCTGCCAATAGGATTCAAAAGACATTTACTACAATGGTGGTAGTTCATATCTGGATTCAGTAGAAGCAATGCAGGAAAAAGGGGTTAAACACAATGAAGAACACTCATTCACAGCATAAAATTCTAATTCAGAGCTCAAAATCATCATGATGATACAGAAACAGTTTGATCATGGAAACACTAAGCTCTATTGTGATTTTAAGACTCACTAGTTTTACAGCCAAAGGGCTTATCGGTTCCGCTCTGCAGGCAACGGCCGATTGAACCCTCCACGGCGGTTCATATACTGCCTAGGCTGCCGCTTGGTCACAGCTCTGACACCGCTGACATCAGCGCCGGCAACTGGCTTCCCTTTCGTCGAGTCAAAGCCAGTCGGAATCCCTAACATCTTCATCATCTCAATCTCATCCTCGTTCATCTCTGCTCCGTTTCCATCTCCTTCGGTCACTCCTCCATTATCGTTCTCCTTCAGCTTCTGCTGCTCCTTCTTTGAGATCCCGTCCGAAGTAGAGGCAGACCTCTGCCTTTCCTTCTCTCTTTCATCATCCGTCTCGTGGCGGTGCCTCTTCCGAGGCGGCGAAGGCGACGGTGTGCGCTGGTGGCGGTGGCGGCGGTGGGAAGGCGACCGCGAGTGGTGCCTGTCCGGTGAGCGAGTCCGGGAGCGAGTGTGCCTAGCTCGAGCTCGGTCCGGCGAGCGAGTTCTCGACCTCGTGCTCCGTGTTCGTTCCGGTGAGCGGGTTCTTGACCTAGTGCTCCGTGTGCGATCCCGATCTCGATCGCGGTCCCGGGGACGATCTCGATCGTCCTTCTCCCGGCGCCGATCTCTGTCTCGGTCACGGTCACGGTCTCTGTCGCGAACACGGTCACGGTCGCCGTATCTGTCTCTGTCGGCCATGGCCGCCAGGAAAGAGGCGGCAGCGGCGGCTGAGAGGTGACGGTGGTGAGATTAGGTTAGAGATTAGGTTCAGTTGCGGTGGCCAGCTGAGGAACTTCAGTAAGCTGCCAAATTTCGTTAATATATCTCCACTTAAGTTCCTGAAGTTTTTCTAGTACCCGTTTTAGTCCATGTACTTGTTGTTCTTTGCATCTAAAGGTTAATGAGTATTGGGTTAGATTGTCAGAGGACGAATTTGTCAAGTTCGAAACATTTTGGGCTAAATTGTCATTGGATGAATTTGTCAAGTTTCAAACATTCTCAGCTAGATTTGTCATTGGATAAATTTGTTAAGCTTACAAAAATGGGGTTGCAAAAATATGGACTATATTTGTCAAAATAATCTAGGTTAGATTTGTTAAAATAATTTTGGGCTAGATTTGTAAAAAAATCGGGCTAGATTTGTCAACAACTATGTGCTAGATTTGCCAAAAATTATGGGCTAGATTTGTTAAAATTTATGGGATAGATTTGTCAAAAATTATGGACTAGATTTGTAAAAAATGTTAGGATAGATTTGTAAAATATGCTAGGCAAGATTTGTCAAAAAATTCTAGGCTAGATTTGTAAAAAATATTTGGCTATATTTGTCAAAAATTTTGGGCTAGATTTGTCAAAAAGCCTGGGCTAGAATTGTAAAAAATTGCTAGACTAGATTTGTCCCAAGAATTTGGGCTAGCTTTGTCAAAAAATTAGGGGCTAGGTATGTCAAAATTTCAGATTTGTAAAAAATGTTAGGATAGATTTGTAAAAAATGCTAACATAGATTTGTCAACAATTATGGGCTAGATTTTTCATAGGCTAACCATCACCGAAATGACCAAAAACTAAAAATTGCGGTATTATGATTAAATGCCAAGATTTTCTCCAAATTTTGAGGCCGAACATGATTAGACATATATATCAGGCAGTTTACTACCATCCACGAGAATATTAGCCATTTTAAGTTTTTTTTTTCCAATTTTTAATTGGCATAACCATCACCGAAATAGCAAAAAATTGAAAATTACGGTATTATGGCTTAAATGACTAGATTTTTTTCCAAATTTTGAGGCCAAACGTAGTTGGACAAATATTTCAGATATTTATACTACCATCCGGGAAAATATTAGCCATTTTGAGCCTTTTCCAATTTTTCATAGGATAACCATCACCAAAATGACCAAAAAATGAAAATTGTGGTATCATGCGCCAGATTTGTCCCAAAATGCGCTAGATTTGGCAGAAAAAATGCGCTAGATTTGTCTCAAATTGCGCTAGATTGTCCCAAAATGGGCTAGATTTGGCCCAAAATGAGCTAGATTTGCCCAAAGTGAGCTAGATTTGTCCAAAGTGCGCTAGATTTGGCCCAAAGTGCGCTAGATTTGGCCCAAAATGCGCTAGATTTTGCCCAAAAATGCGCTAGATTTGCCCAAAAAGTGCGCTAGATTTGGCCCAAAATGTGCTAGATTTGTCCCAAAGTGCGCTAGATTTGGCCAAAAATGCGCTAGATTTGGCCCAAAGTGCGCTAGATTTGTCCCAAAATGCGCTAGATTTGGCAAAAGTGCGCTAGATTTGGCCCAAAAATGAGCTAGATTTGGCCCAAAGTGCGCTAGATTTTGTAAAAAATGAGCTAGATTTGGCAAAAAAATGCGCTAGATTTGTCCCAAAGTGCGGTAGATTTGGCCAAAATTGCGCTAGATTTGGCCGAAAAATGCGCTACATTTGGCCCAATGTGCGCTAAATTTGGCCAAACAGATTTGGCCCAATAAATGAGCTAGATTTGCCCAAAGTGCGCTAGATTTGTCTCAAATTGCGCTAGATTTGACCCAAAATGCGCTAGATTTGGCCCAAAAAATGCGCTAGATTTGCCCAAAGTGCGCTAGATTTGGCCCAAAAATGCGCTAGATTTGGCCCAAAATGAGCTAGATTTGTCCCAAAGTGCGCTAGATTTGGTCCAAAAAATGCGCTAGATTTATCCCAAAATGCGCTAGATTTGGCCAAAAAATGAGCTAGATTTGTACCAAAGTGCGCCAGATCTGGCCCAATAAATACGCTAGATTTGTCCCAAAATGCACTAGATTTTGCCACAAAAATGCGCTAGATTTGGCCCAAAAAAGCGTCTAGATTTGATCCAAAAAATGCGCCAGATTTGTCCCAAAATGTGCTAGATTCGTCCCAAAATGCGCTAGATTTGGCAGAAAAAATGCGCTAGATTTCTCTCAAATTGCGCTAGATTTGTCCCAAAATGCGCTAGATTTGACCCAAAATGAGCTAGATTTGCCCAAAGTGCGCTAGATTTGACTCAAATTGCGCTAAATGTGGCCCAAAATGCGCTAGATTTGGCCCAAAAAATTCGCTAGATTTGCCCAAAGTGCGCTAGATTTGGCCCAAAATGCGCTAGATTTGTCCCAAATTGAGCTAGATTTGTCCCAAAGTGCGCTAGATTTGGCCCAAAAAATGCGCTAGATTTGTCCCAAAATGCCTTAGATTTGGCCCAAAGTGCTATAGATTTGGCCAAAAAAAAGCGTTAGATTTGGCCCAAAGTACGCTAGATTTGGCCCAAAAATGCGCTAGATTTGTCCCAAAGGGCGCTAGATTTGTCCCAAAGTGCGCTAGATTTGGCAAAAAATGCGCTAGATTTGTAACAAAGTGCGCCAGATTTGGCCCAATAAATGCGCCAGATTTATCCCAAAATGCGCTAGATTTGGCCTAAAGTGCTCTAGGTTTGGCCCAAAAATGTGCTAGATTTTCCCTAAAGTGCGCTAGATTTGGCCCAAAAATATGCTAGATTTGGCCAAAAATGCTCTAGATATGGCCCAAAAAATGCGCTAGATTTGGCCCAAACTGCTCTAGATTTGGCCAAAAAAATGCTCTAGATTTGGCCCAAAGTGCACTAAATTTGTCCCAAAGTGTGCTAGATTTGGCCAAAAATATGCTAGATTTGCTCCAAAAAATGCTCTAGATTTATCCCAAAGTGCGCTAGATTTGTCCCAAAATGTGCTAGATTTGTCCCAAAATGCGCTCGATTTGGCAGAAAAAATGCATTAGATTTGTCCCAAAATGCGCTAGAATTGTTCCAAAATGAGCTAGATTTTGTTCAAATGGCTAGATTTGGCACAAAAAATGCACTAATTTGTCAAAAAATGTGCTAGATTTGGCCAAAAAAATGCGCATATCAATTTGGACCAAAATGTAGCTAGATTTGGCCCAAAATGTGCTAGATTTGCCCAAAATGACTAGATTTGTCCCAAGTGCTTAGATTTGCGCCCAAAAATGCGCTAGATTTGCCCAAAAAATGGCGTTAATATTTGTCCAAAATGCGTTAGATTTGGCCCAAAGATCATCTGATTTAAGCCCAAAAAATGCAATACAATTGTCCCAAAGTGCGCTAAAATTTTGTAACAAATGAGCTAGATTTGGGCTAAAAAATGCGCTAGATTTGGCAAAAATGCCCTAGATTTGTCCCAAAATGCGCTAGATTTAGCCCAAAAATGCTCTAGATTTGGGCCAAAAATATCGCTAGATTTGGCCCAAATGCGCTAGATTTGCCCAAAAATGCGCTAGATTCGTCCCAAATGCGCTAGATTTGCCAAAAAATGCGC
This sequence comes from Linum lewisii, assembly GCA_034768395.1. NCBI lineage: Eukaryota > Viridiplantae > Streptophyta > Magnoliopsida > Malpighiales > Linaceae > Linum > Linum lewisii. Next base: position 227,028 of record CM068298.1, on the reverse strand, counting down.
TAGATTTGGCTGAAAAAATGCGCTAGATTTCAACAAAATGCGCTAGATTTGCCCAAAATGCGCTAGATTTGCCCCAAAAAGGCTAGATTTGTCCCAAAGTGCGCTAGATTTGGCCCAAAAATGTGCTAATTTAGCCCAAAAATGCTCTAGATTTGGTCCCAAAATGGCGCCAAATTTGGCCCAAAGTGCTCTAGATTTGCCCAAAATATGCTAGATTTGTCCCAAAATGCGCTAGATTTAGCCCAAAAAATGAGCTAGATTTAGCCCAAATGCGTTAGATTTTTGTCCAAAAATACGCTAGATTTGCTAAAAAATTGTGCTAGATTTGGCAAAAAAATGCGCTAGATTTGGCCCAAAATGCCTAGATTTGCCCAAAAATGCGGTAGATTTGGCCCAAAAACGCTAGATTTGCCAAAAAATGCGCAAGATTTCCTAAAGTGCGCTAAATTTGTCCCAAACTGCTCTAGATTTGGTCCAAAAAATGCGCTAGACTTGGCCCAAAATGCCTAGATTGCCCAAAGTGCGCTAGATTTGACCCAAAATGAGCTAGATTTGGCCAAATGTGCACTAGATTTGCCAAAAAATGAGCTAGATTTGTCCCAAATGCGCTAGATTTGTACAAAATGAGATAGATTTGGCCCAAAAAATGCGCTAGATTTGGACCAAAAAAATCGCTAGATTTGGCCCAGAATGCGCTAGATTTGGCCCAAAATGGGTAGATTTGGCCCAAAATGAGCTAGATTTGTCCCAAAGTGCGGTAGATTTGGCCCAAAAAACACACTAGATTTAGCCCAAAAAATGCGCTAGATTTTGCGAAAAGTGCACTAGATTTGGCCCAAAAATGTGTCTAGATTTGTCCGAAAGTGCGCTAATTTGGCCGAAAAAATGCGCTAGATTTTGCCCAGAATGTTTGCCCAAATGAGATAGTTTGTCACAAAGTGCGGCAAGATTTGCTAAAAATTGCGCTAGATTTGTCCCAAAATGCGCCAGATTTAGTCCCAAAATTGCGCTAGATTTGTCCAAAAATGCGATAGATTTGGCCCAAAGTGCGCTAGATTTGGGCCAAAAAATGCGGTAGATTTGGCCAAAAATGCCTAGATTTGGCCCAGAATGCGCTAGATTTGGCCACAATGGCTAGATTTGGTCCAAAATGCGCTAGATTTGGCCAAAATGCGTAGATTTGCCAAAAATGCGTTGATTTGCCAAAAATCTAGATTTGTCAAATTTTGCACTAGATATTAAAACTGGACAAAATTGTCAAAATTTTGAACTACATTTGTCACAAATTTTTGTGTTAGATTTGTCACAAATTTTGGGTTAGCTTTGTCATAAATTTTGGGTTAGATTTGTGATAAATTTTGGGTTAGATTTGTCACAAATTTTGGGTATATTTGTCACAAATTTGGGTTAGATTTGTCACAAATTTTGGGTTCGATTTGTCACAATTTGGGTTAGATTTGTCACAAATTTTGGGTTAGATTTGTCATAAATTTGGGTTAGATTTGTCACAAATTTTGGGTTAGATTTGTCACAAATTATTGGTTAGATTTGTCACAAATTTTGGGTTAGATTTGTCACAAATTTTGGGTTAGATTTGTCACAAATTTTGGGTTAGATTTGTCACAATTTTTGGGTTAGATTTGTCACAAATTTTTGGTTAGATTTGTCACGAATTTTGGGTTAGATTTGTCACAAATTATTGGTTAGATCTGTCACAAATTTTTGGTTAGATTTGTCACAAATTTTGGGTTAGATTTGTCACAAATTTTGGGTTAGATTTGTCATAAATTTTGGGTTAGATTTGTCACAAATTTTGGTTAGATTTGTCACAAATTTTGGGATAGATTTGTCATAAATTTTGGGTTAGATTTGTCACAAATTTTGGGTTAGATTAGTCACAAATTTGGGTTAGATTTGTCATAAATTTTGGGTTAGATGAAATTATGTCACAAATTTTGGGTTAGATTTGTCACAATTTTGGTTAGATTTGTCACAAATTTTGGTTAGATTTGTCACAAATTTGGGGTTAGATTTGTCACAAATTTTGGGTTAGATTTGTCACAAATTTTGGGTTAGATTTGTCACAAATTTTGGGTTAGATTTGTCACAAATTTGGTTAGATTTGTCACAAATTTTGGGTTAGATTTGTCAAAATTTTGGGTTAGATTTGTCACAAATTTTGGGTTAGATTTGTCACAATTTTGGGTTAGATTTGTCACAAATTGTTTTAGATTTGTCACAAATTTGGTTAGATTTGTCACAAATTTGGGTTAGATTGTCACAAATTTTTGGGTTAGATTTGTCACAAATTTGGGTTAGATTTGTCACAAATTTTGGTTAGATTTGTCACAAATTTGGGTTAGATTTGTCACAAATTTGGGTTAGATTTGTCACAAATTTGGGTTAGATTTGTCACAAATTTTGGGTTAGATTTGTCACAAATTTTGGTTAGATTTGTCACAAAATTTTGGTTAGATTTGTCACAAATTTTGGGTTAGATTTGTCCAAATTTTGGGTTAGATTTGTCACAAATTTTGGGTTAGATTTGTCACAAATTTTGGTTAATTTGTCACAATTTTGGTTAGATTTGTCACAAAATTGGTTAGATTTGTCACAAATTTTGGGTTAGATTTGTCACAATTTTGGGTTAGATTTGTCACAAATTTTGGGTTAGATTTGTCAAAATTTTGGGTTAGATTTGTCACAAATTTTGGGTTAGATTTGTCACAAATTTTGGTTAGATTTGTCAAAATTTTGGGTTAGATTTGTCACAAATTTTGGGTTAGATTTGTCACAAATTTTGGGTTAGATTTGTCAAATTTTGTTAGATTTGTCACAAATTTTGGGTTAGATTTGTCACAAATTTTTGGTTAGATTTGTCACAATTTTGGGTTAATTGTCAAATTTTGGTTAATTTGTCACAAATTTTGGGTTAGATTTGTCACAAATTTTGGGTTAGATTTGTCACAAATTTTGGGTTAGATTTGTCACAAATTTTGGTTAGATTTGTCACAAATTTTGGTTAGATTTGTCACAATTTTGGTTAGATTTGTCCAATTTAGACAAAATTTTGGTTAGATTTGTCAAATTTTGGTTAGATTTGTAAAAATTACTAGATTTGTCAAAATCTTGGCTTAGATTTGTCAAAAATTTGGATTAGATTTGTCACAAATTTGGACTAGATTTGTCAAAATTTGGACTAGATTTGTCAAAATTTGGTAGATTTGTCAAAATTTTGGTTAGATTTGTCACAAATTTTGGGATTAGATTTGTCAAAATTTGGATAGATTTGTCAAATTTTTGGTTAGATTTGTCACAATTTGGGTATGATTTGTCACAAAATTTTGGTAGATTTGTCACAAATTTTGGTACTAGATTTGTCAAACAATAATTTTAATGGATGATTTGTAAAATTTGGATAGATTTGTCACAAATTGGGCTAGATTTGTCAAAATTTTGGTTAATTTACAAAATTTGATAGATTTGTAAAATTGTCACTAAAATTGTTGAGTTATAGATTTGTCAAAATTTGGGAGATTTTGTCACAAATTTTGGGATAGATTTGTCACAAATTTGGTTAGATTTGTCAAAATTTGGTTAGATTTGTCAAAATTTTGGACAGATTTGTCAAAATTTTGGTGTAGATTTGTCAAAATTTTGGGAAATTTGACAGATTTTGAAATTATAGATTTGTCAAAAATTGGACTAGATTTGTCAAAATTTTGGATAGATTTGTCACAATTTTTGATAGTTTGTCAAACTTTTTTTGTTATATTTGTCAAAACAACTTATTTGTAAATGATAGATTTGTCACAAATTATTGGGTTAGATTTGTCACAAATTTTGGTTAGATTTGTCAAAATTTTGGACTAGATTTGTCAAAATTTTGGGTAGATTTGTCACAAATTTTGTAGATTTGTAAAACTTTTTTTGTTAGATTTGTCCAATTTTGGGCTTAGATTTGTCCCAAAATTTGGACTAGATTTCTCAAAATTCTAGGACTAGATTTGTTAAAAATAGACTAGATTTGTCAAATCTGGACTAGATTGTCAAAATTTGACTAGATTTGTAAAATTATGGACTAGATTTGTCAAAATTTGGACTAGATTTTTCAATAAATTGGACTAGATTTGTCAAAATTTGGACTTAATTTATCAAAATTTGGACTAGATTTGTCAAAATTTGGACTAGATTTGTCAAATTTTTGGACTAGATTTGTCAAAATATTGCTTGATGATTGTCAAAATTTTGAGTCAGATTGTCAAAATTTGGGCTAGATTTGTCAAATTTTGTACTAGATTTGTCAAAAACTAGACTAATTTTACAAAACCTGGACTGGATTTGTAAAAAATTGGACTAGATTTTGTCGAAATGTGGACTAGATTTGTCAAAATTTTGGATTAATTTATCAAAATTTGGGACTAGATTTGTCAAAATTTGGACTAGATTTGTCAAATTCTGACTAAGATAATGTCTATATTTGTCTACTAGATTTGTCAAATTTGGAATATATTTGTCAAAATTTCTAGACTAGATTTGTCAAATTCTGGACTATATTTGTCAAATATGGATGAGATTTGTCTAAATTTTGGACCAGATTTGTCAAAATCTAGTCTCGAATTTGGTCTAATATTTTGATAGATTTGGGAAAAAGTTTGACTAGATTTGTCAAAATTCTGAGACTAATTGTAAAATAAATAGACTAGATTTGTCAAAAGTCTGACTAGATTTGTCAAATTCTTGACTAGGTTTGTCAAAATTAGGACTAGATTTGTAAAAAACTTAGACTAGATTTTGTCAAAATTTGGACTAGATTTGTCGAAAATTATACTAGATTGTAAAAAATGACTAATTTGTAAAATCTAGACTAGATTTGTCAAAATCTTGGACTAGATTTGTCAAAACTAGACTAGATTTGTCAAATTCTTAGACTAGATTTGTCAAAATCTGGACTAGATTTGTCAAATTCTTAGACTTAATTTGTAAAAAATTGGTCACATTTGTCAAAAAGAGGACTAGATTTGTCAAAATTTGGACTAGAATTGTCGAAATGTGGACTAGATTTGTCAAAAACTAGACAAGATTTGTGAAAAACTAGACTAGATTTTCAAAATTTTGGACTAGATTGTTAAAATCTGTACTAGATTTATCAAAATTTTGGACAAGATTTGTCAAAATTTTGGACTAGATTTGTCAAACTTCGGACTAGATTTGTCAAAATTTGACTAGATTGTAAAAAAGTGGACTAGATTTGTCTAAATTTGGACTAGATTTTTCGAAATCTATACTGGATTTTTCAAAATCTTGACTAAGATTTGTCAAATTCTGGATTAGATTTGTCAAAATCTGGACTAGATTTGTCAAAATTTTAGAATAGATTTGTCGAAATGTGGACTAGATTTGTCAAAAACTGGACTAGATTTGTCGAAATCTATACTAGATTTGTCAAATTCTTGGACTAGATTTGTCAAAACCTGGACTAGATTTGTCCAAAAACCTGGACTAGATTTGTCGAAATGTGGACTAGATTTGTCAAAATTTTGAACTAGATTTGTCAATTTAGACTAGATTTGTCAAAAATTGGACTAGATTTGTCAAATTCTAGACTAGATTTGTTAAAACTGGACTAGATTTGTCAAAGTGCGTAGATTTTCTCCAAATTTCGAGGCCAACGTGTTGGGCAGATATTTCAGACATTTTACTACCAACCAGTAGAATATTAGCCATTTTGAGTTTTTTCAATTTTTCATATGCTAACCATCACTCAAATGGCCAAAAACTAAAAAATTATGTTATTATGCCTTAACTGCCTAGATTTTCTCCAAATTTCGTAGCCGAATATGGTTAGACATATATTTCAGACTGATTACTACTATCCAGAAAAATATATGCCTTGAATTTTTTCCAAATTTTCATAGGTAACTATCACCAAATAGACCTTTTCATATTAATTCATAAGCTATGCAAAGTCACCCCCTTTTGTTCATAAGCTACTAAATAAACAGCAGCAAACTGTAACTGTAATTAACTAACATAAAAAACAATATGATTGTTGATTTCCATATATAAACATTAATAATAAGCCCTAACCCTTCATTCTTATTCATTATTACTACCCACATGGTACAACATACAAAAGAATTTCATATGATTAACACTCACCAAGAACACTAGATCACCATATAGATCGTAAGAGCTGCTAACTCAACCTCTTATCTCCAGTACCCCATGGCTACAACCGGGATCCTCACTCGATGCCCGCGGCTCCCCTTCATCGTAACCTTGCCGAAACTGTACCCACCGGTCACCGATCTAACAGTTACAATCACGGTTACCTTCCTCGATGCACCGGGCTTCAGTGTCATGGCTGGTGGGTGGACCTCGATCGCGATAGCTGGCTCCATTCGGGCTGTGTTCACGTAGGTCTCTATCTCGTCTGCCACGTTGGTCACTGTTCGAGTCACGGTCATGGTTCGAACCAGGCGGGACACGGTGATGGAGGCCGTGTTGAAGTTGGTCGGGTGGCCCATTGAGTAGTTGCATGGCTTGTTGGTGAAGTTTCTTATCTCGTGGGCGTTGATCCCTGGTGTGGTGCATAGGAACCCTAAGTAATCCTCGTAGCCTGCGGATTTGATGGAAAGGGTAAGTAAAGAACCAATCTTTTTAGCCATGGTGTGTTGGATTCAAGCACAATGTGGATGATTTTGATGAAAAGGGTAAGTAAAGAACCAATCTTTTTAGCTATGGTGTGTTGGATTCAAGCACAATGTGGATGATAACCTGCATCGAAGACGAGTCCAGGATCGAGAGCAGCTGTGGGGTTGACATGGCCGGAGCCATAATCGAAAGGGGTGGCTCGAACGAGCTTCATGGCTTCTGATTCGGAGTACTGCTGTGCCTGAAGAGGGCGTCCTGCTCTGTCGATCTCGGTGGAGGTAGTCATTAGGGCCGATTTGATGGCTGCGGGGCTCCATTCGGGGTGCTTCTGCTTGATGAGAGCTGCTATTCCGGCTATGTGTGGTGCTGCCATGCTAGTTCCAGACATCATTGCAAATCCTTCTCCTGCATTTACAGAAAAAAATCGGACCTTTCAGTCTTGTTGAACCTTGGTGAAACACTCTGATACCATGTCAAGAACCGTTGCATCCCATTAACTCGAGTTTTTGGGATGTACGGATTCAAGTTTAAAACTTTAAGAGCTCTATCAACTTACCCATGAAGTTTGCTTCATCTGTTCCATTTGGTGACCAAGCAGCCCAAATGAGTGAGCCAGGAGCCAAGATGTCAGGCTTCAGAAGGTCAGCATCACCAAAGCTGAAATCTTTGATGTTGGGTCCTCTAGCAGAGAACAATGCAACCTGTGGTGCGGATTTGTGGAGTATGGGCATCAAGCCATCGCCAATGCTTCCTATTGCGTTGAAGCTCTTCACTCTGCCGGTCCAATCTCGTGGCGTTGAGATGTTATAGTAGTCAATCAGATCCTAAACAGTAATGGTATTTGTTAAGAAATGTTATATAAACCAATTATGAACGGAGAAGGAAGTTAAAGGAGGTTACCGCCGATTTGACTGAGTCTGTAATGACAATGCCAGGAGTACAGACAGGCACGGGATCATATTTAGCTCCTGGTGTGTTGCTTTCCACGGCAAGAACGAAGCCAGCTGCACCGAGTTTCTTGGCAGTCTCGGCGACCTTCTTAATCGACGATGTCCCAGCAACGAAGCTGAAGGAATAGCCACAAAGGAGGATCCTCCCTTCAACCAACTTCCTGTTGAAAAGCTCCGGTCTTTGGCAGTCCGAAGGACTGTACTTCATCACCGAGGAGTCGAGGAGAACATCATTAGCGAACACCAACGTGTATGTCTTGTTCAACCGTGTAGAGGCTGTGTGGGGAAACATGAAAGTGTAAGTTCGATTGGGGTGCTTAGATAACTAAGGAAGCATTACGAAACTTACGTGACAACCCGACTCCAGGCAGGATTTTGCCATTTCCCATGGTGAGATGATTCTTGTATCTCCTATCGTCGATTGCAGCTGCTACAGAGGTTATCCAAGGGCTGTATGAGACCAAGGTTTTCGGGAATGGGCCTCCGTTTCCGGCTGCTTGAGCAACGAATACACCTGCTTTAACAGCGGCCAAAAGGGTGGCATCGAACGGGTTTAGAAATGTCGTCTTTGTTGTTGCTGGAGGACTGTTCGGACCTAAGGAAAGGCTGAGTATATCCACTCCATCGTAAACAGCCTGTTCATGAAAATCTCCGGTCAAAAAATGTAACGAATCAGAGGATTTCGAGTGAAATGGTAAATAGTAGTACCTGATCAATTGCAGCCACTACATCAGCAATGAAGCCTCCGAAGAGCCGGTATAGAGCCTTGTACACAGCAATTCTGAGGTGCAAAATGGAACTAGTTTAGTTCAAATGAAGAAGATGATAGATTATGAAGATTGTTCTCGATGAAACTATCGTTACCTAGCACGAGGAGCCATTCCACTCGCTTTTCCGAACTCATGGCCATGCATTCTCACAGGAATGCCATTGTTTCCAGCTGCAATAGCTGCTATGTGACTGCAAACGAAGAGAAAGAACAAGGCTGAAATCAGACTGATGTTAAGGTAAAATGCACTTACACTAGAGATGAATTTACAATTTTACGATCCGAACCTTCCATGTCCATCGCCATCCAATGGTGAAGCGAAATCGATAGCAGGATTGAAGACACCGGCTGCTTTAGCAGCTGCTGCAAAATGCTGAGCTCCGATGATCTTCCCGTTGCAGAACTCCCTTCTAGTATGAGCATCAACCTCACATTTCCCCTTGTACTTTGGCAGTGGTCTATACGGATCACTGTGGTGAGTCGAGAAGCTTGGATGATGAGGGTAGATTCCTGAGTCCACGAATCCAATCACAATGTCTTCCCCAGCTCGATCGAAACCGCCTCCAGTTGGCCAGACTCCAGTAGGTAGGCCTAAGAACTGTGGTGTATGTGTTGTGAGTCTATGAACTTTCCAATCTCTTTCCACTGATATGACTCCAGGAGCACGCCTTAGGGTTTCTACCTACTAATGAATTGTGGTAGTGTAAGAAAAAAATGGGTTTATGATTTATGAAGCAATGACTGCAAGTGATAATCACCTGTTCAGGATCCATATGGACTGAGAAGCCATTGATGAGGTGTCGGTAACTGTAGAGCTTCTCGTACGATCCTTGGTCGAACAGCATGTCGAGGAGCATGTCGTGCTTCTTCTCGAGGTGAGTAGCGTACGATGTGACTGCCTCGCTGAAAATTAAGTCGAACGAAAGATCATAAAACCATCACCTTGTGCAAGAATATGAGACGAAAAAGCTACCTACTGATTGTTAGTAAACAATATAAGACCCATTCAGAACACTCCCCTAACAACTCGAGTTATTGGGACACAATGGTTCTTGACACTACTAACCACATTCATTATTTACCTAGTTGTGTCGATCTTTTCGTCGGATTCAGCAGCAGTTGGCTCGAAACCAGGAACGCCTCCTCGATAGCTTACAACCGGCTCTTCCTCCATCATAACCATGTAAACATCAGCCTCCCCATTGATAAAGAGTGACAAAGCAACAAGTAGTGTACACCAAAGGTACACCATTTTCACTGTTGCTTGAAAAGGGCCACCACAGGAATCTGCTCAATACAATCACCAAGAAAGATAATTAGCAAGCAAAATGGTTTAATTAAACTCTAAGAAGCTCTTCTACATGAGGGGAAAATGGAGATAGCAAACACAAACAAAAGACCTAATCATCTACACAAGTAAAAAAGGTCTATCGAGACCGAGCTGCTAATGCTACATAATGGACAGCTCTATTCGAAACACTTCGACCACAAATAGTCGCAACTGAGCACAATAACACAACCTGAAGAACACCTACAGTAAGCCAAACGAATTCGACAATGAACACCTTAAAAATCCACCAAAAAAAAGAACAACAAAATTTTCAGCATACATAAACACCACAGCTTCATCAGAAGAAGAGATAGATATAAAGAACTGAACTTCAATCAAGATAACAATGAACCCAAATCCAACTAAAGCAAAAGAAGGAAACAAATCTGGAGCCGTAACCACAGCTGATAAACAAAAGAAAACAACCTTTTCCCACTTCAAGTAACCTTCTTCAATCAATCAAACTAAGCAAAACCCACAGAGGTAAAAATAAAAAGCTTCTTCTCTTCTTAAATCAAGCAAACCAACCCAGAATGCGAAATTTCAAAAGATGCAAGCTTCTTCAATCAATCAAACTAAGCAGAACCCACAGAGGTAAAAAGCTTCTTCAATCAAGCAAACTCTAACCCAGAATGTGAAATTTAAAAAGACGCAAAGCTTCTTCAATCAATCAAGCAAAACCCAGCAGAACTAAAAGCTTCTTCAACCAAGCAAACCAAGCAGGAACCCAGAAAGGGGAAATGTTTACCAGATGAGAAAGCGAGCGGATCCAAGTCACTGAACTTCAGTCAGCAAATCTGCGAGGAAATCTGTGATGAGTAAAGTAAAGAAGGGGGAGCAAATCGACCCAATAATGGAAGCAAGGAATAATAATGGAAGACCAGAGAGAAAGAACATTTAATTACATTGGTTTCGGTGGAGATCCAGTGCATTCAGCCGGAAGCCATTGAAGAAAGGAGGAAAAGATTGGTGCTTTTTAGAGGGAAGAGGATAATATTGGGATGAGGAAGAAAGATCAATGAAATGAAATGGCTTAAGCCTGTACTGGTACTAGCAGTAAGTGTGTAAATAGACTGACTGTCAAGCACTGTGAAGAAGAAGAAGAGCGCGTGGGCGCGTGAGGCGCGTGAGGTTGATCTGTTTGAGATTGAGAAGTTTTTGGAATCATATGGTTGTGGGTTGGTTGGTGTAGTGGAGAGGTAAATTGATCACAAGACTAGTAGTTTTGATTGGTTAGTATCTTTTGTGATGGTTAATTACTATGGCGGTCACCGAAGTTTGAGTTATATGTCAATGTGGTCACTTTTGTTAGAGTGTAGTGTCGCGTGATTTTGATCGTACGCTGTCATGTCAGTGTGTCATGGCAATTTAACGATGGAGATCAATGTGTTAGCCTTGTGATGTAGTGCACTTATGTCGTGTTTGTCTCGATATGAGCTATTTGCCTATTTTTCTATGAAAGCACAAACCTGGTCACTAGTAGGGTCAGCTGGGGCCTTGTGAACGTTTGATGGTTAAAGTTACGAGATCTGTAAAAATATGTACAGATGACATTATTGGATACGTTTTCATTTCAAATTTGATCCTAATGTTAACCGTTGTTAGAGTGCTATGTCATTGTGTCAGTATGTTGTGATTTTGGTCATATATGGCATACCAATTTGTCACGACAATTCAAAGATGGAGACCAATATATAAATCTTGTATCCTAGGTGCTCATATGTCGTGTTTGTCTCGATATGGTCTACTTCATTAATTTTCTTTCACGAACAAATTATTACAAAAAAGTACGAAACTTTGTCACTAGTAGAGCTATCTGGGGCTATATATCTCAGGCCTCGATGGTGACAGTCTCAAGATCAGTAAAAAACATGTACATATGATACACTCAATCTACACATATTCGAATACATTTTCATTTCAGATGATCCTCGTGTTTGATCTTATGAGAGACACACATGTTCGGGACCGAGTTGAGTGAGTTAAACAACCGAGCTAACCGAGTTGAGTGAGTTAGGCAAATGAAGAGACAAGAGGGGCCGCCGATGATGATGGGAGTGAGAGAGGCTTTCATGTGATATTACTGTTTCATATTTTGTCGTCCTTATCAATTTTAATAATTTAATAATTAATTTAATAACTATATAATAATTATTTTTAATTTATGTGACATTTATAATTTGGTTTGGTTATTGTCAATTTCACATTCATATAGAGGAGACAGTATGAATGTCCCCACCTTTTCCAAACTTTCTGTTTGGACCATACTGGAATCCTGGAAACTAACCCAATAATGATGGTTAATCGGATTACGAGTCATGAATCAATCGAGTTTTGAGTTTATCGAGCTATAGGTTAATCAGATCACGCAGGTTCATCAGTCATTGGGTTTGTTGAGTTGCAGGTTGTTGAGTTTTAGTCAGTATGAATAATGGGTTGGACTGAGTCGAGCTGGAACTAACATGGGATCGAGTAGGCTTTTGACAACTCCATGAGGGTTCATCGAATTACGAATTATGGATGATTAGAATTAATGAGCTCGGGTTGGGGCGGATACGTCAATATCCAATCTCGTCTTATGACAGGTGGGGGTTGTGGCAAGTATTTTAGTGGGGCGGATATTACCCACTTTAAAACAAGTCGAACCGGATCGAGTCAAACGGTTCGGGTATTCATTCATAATCTCAATTAGCCGACCCTTAACTTATTTTTTTACCTTAATGGTAAAAAGTTAGTTAAAAAATCATAATAATTAAAGGCCAAAAGGCATTGATGAAATTATGATTGTCGGAGACTTTTTCATGTGATAATCATTATTAAAATAAATTATAATGTGATAATCATTATTAAAATAAATTATAAAAATTAAAGTGTCCAAAACGCGTCACGACGAGTTAATTAATTTACAAATTTAACTTTAAGAGGACTAATACGTAAATAATACATAGTTTTGGGCCAAAAACGAAAACAGTAGAGGAAGTTCACGAGTGAAACAATGCAAAATCATAAGATTAAAAATATTAAAAAGGTATTAATCACGGATTAAGATATTAAGATTGAGATCAACGGTTGGATGTAAGATCTCTTGAACATGTTATTATCTTACATAGTATTATTTAAATGGATAATAGCACTTTGCACCGTCAACTTTGCCAACTTAACAAATAACTCATTGTAACCTATAACTTACAAACGTTACATACCTTAAGAAGACGAAAGTTTGAATAGAAGGAATTAAAAGGCAAAATGGCTAAAGTAGGAGGGGATAAAAAGAGCAATTTATAATGCAGACGGCTATTTGTTAAGTTGGCAGAGTAGAGGGAGGCAAAAAAAACTATTTTTCCTATTTAAATGGTACGTGATCTCCACCACACATACGTAGCGTTTTAGCTGATACACGAGAATATGTATACTGTGATTCTTTTGTTAACAAATAACTGCATGTACCACACGACGGATGTGAAGAAGTAAACCATTATATCAACAAGAAATAAGTCACGTGTTACTGTTAGTAACGAATTTCTATGTTAAGTAGTCGTGCATTATGATATATGACTCTTCATTAGTTCATGTACTCACGGTAGCCTTCAAATAGTGCTCGACCGATACTGTCTGTAATGCTTTTTACTGTAAATAGTGTCTTCTCTTCTTGTACAGACAAATAATACCCAGACTCTCTCATCTCACAGCAAAATTCGCATCAAATGGTTAAACCCAGATGGGTCGATTGAGAATTTTTATGTCAGTTTTACTTGTTTACTTGTTTTTTAGGTTATAAGTTATGAGACGAGACGAGACATACAATTTAATTCGTGGTATGAATGAAAATATCTCGAGATGATTAAAATAATAAAATGAAACAGAAGAAAGGCCACAGAGTCACAGGTCCCTCATGTCATTCATTGTATTTGACTAGAAACAGACATTGTGGAAGTTGGTTGAGAATAATTGTATATGCATGATGATTGATGAACCCTAGCAATTTTCTATTTTTTCTTTGTGATTGATCAAACTATTTGGTCAATCTTGTTCTAAGAGCTAATTGACATGGAGATTGGTTTTTGGTTCATGATTGTTGATCTCAAAGTTCGAATTTTGATTTTGTTACGATAGTGAACGTGTCTGTTGGATTCAATAAGTGAGTTTATCACGTTCGAGTTAGCAAGATACTTGGTTGGATGTGGTTTAGAACATCTTATGGTACTAGACTCGATCAACACAATGAGTAAGTCTTAGTACGTGACATGTGAGTATGTGAGGAGCTTGTATATGTAAAAAGAACATTCTTTCGGTATGAGTGTGCTACCAACTTAGAGAATCAATAACAGACGTGCGACTGTTGGAGATAAAATTTCAGAGAAATGTGTATTTTTTTACTTGACAAATAAAATACGACGACACTTTGTGGAAGGTACTGAATCGAGAATGACCTTGCAGACTTGTCTAGAACTATTGAATTCTCAACATTGGTTTCACATTAGTCATTACCCTCAAATAAAAACTCCATCAAAATGAAGTTTGCAGTAGCGGAAACAAGATTCAAACAGACTCTGGACCCGATGCATAAAATACAATATGGACAGAATATTTTCGTACATATTTATGGGTCCAAAGGTCCTTGAGCTCAGTCTTTGATGGCTGAGAGGTCTTGATTTCGTATTCTCGTATCTCACAATCTGTTGCACATGACTTATCAAAGTTGTGTGCAAACTAACGACAGAGCCAGGGAAGACTATCATGGGCTTGTGATAAGTCATGTGCAACAGACTATGAGCTACGAGAATCCGAAACCAAGACCTCTCTCAACCATCAAAGACTCTAATACCACGCCGAGAATCGTTACAAACTTCCAAACATACCCAAAATCCTCTATCTCAAGGCCATTGAAAAGGATGGATGAACACACCAAGGCTGACTTATTGCAGTACCAACACTCTTGAACTTTGTCTGGAACGATCAAGTCTCAACAACACTTCACATGCAAAGCATTCAGCAACTAGTGTTTCCTTCTGCAGGGACCAACATCACCACGTTATATAATAAATTATTAGTAGATAGATAGGAAAAATAGCACTTTGACCTCTCTACTTTGCCGACTTAATAGATAGCCCGTATAGTATAAATCGCTCTTTCTATCCCGTCCTATTTCGACCATCTTGATGTTTGGATCATTCTGTTCCAACTATCGTCATCTTAACGTTAAATTTGGACACATCCGCACACACGACAAAGAGAGATATCGGAGGTAGGAGACGAAGAGTTGACCAGGGGGTAAATTGGAGAGGTATTGCTAAGAGTATGGTGAAATACGTCCATTCCATCTTATTTGGTTATATATACTTATATTCTCAATTAAAAATGCGTAGTAAGGTAATACATGGCAATTGAAGCTAACATGTTGTATTGAATGCGCACCAATTAACGTTTTTTTTTTTTTTGCCTTAGGTAACTCCCGTAGGAGACCGGTAGATAGTCATGCATTCATCCTAACCATCTACCCAAGTCGGAAGATTTACCAGTCTTCGGTTTGGGAGATATCTGAGAGCTTCATGTGTCACGCAGTGGGCAGCTCTATTTACCAATATTCTTGGGACAGTCATCAGGCGGATGGAAAGAGAAGCTTGCAGGAAGGAAAGGATGTCTGTCACAATCATTCCGCCACGGAGTGAGAACACGTCGTGACCAGAAATCATAGAGGTGACAAGTGTAGCGTCCCCTTCTATATCAACCTCAGTCCAGTCTCTAGCCGAACACAGGGCACACGCGTCTCTAAAAGCAAGAAGCTCCAAATTAACATTATGAAGATGAAAGTTGAAACGGAATGACCCAAACGAAAAAATGATCGAAGTAGGAAAGGTAAAAAGAGCGATTTATAGTATAGGGGAGCTATTTGTTAAGTTGACAAAGTAGAGGGGGGTAAAGTGTTATTTTCCCTACCATAGATATTATATTGAAGAAGACAACAATAGCTATGCTCTATGAAGATATTCTTTTGAGCTTATAGGATACTAATTAATAACTATATAGTCTTACTACATGTTGTTCAAAGGTTGAATTTCATGATCACAATATTGGATCCACCGTTCAACAATACCATGGTTTTTTTTAATATCACTTTTCTACATACTTTAATGTTATGCTTTTCTATGTGTTAGTCAAATGTTGGACCTTTAGGAATCATCATTGCTCTACAATAATAATACATTTTTCAATAATCATGTTGTTCTGCCCAGATCGTCTAGTGAGTACAATAGAGATTCAACCTGAAGGGTTGCTCGTCTGATCCTGAAGCGCCTTGGAGTTCAAGGGTGTTCCGCGTAAAGCGTACAAGAGACAGTAGTTAGCGCTCAAGCAATGTGAGCGTTTTGAGTGTGAGACAGAGAAATATCGGAACGTACATATGAAACCTTAAGCGTTCCAATAGGTGTCATGCTGAAAGCATATGATCTAGTCCTGTCATGTGATCATGTCCCATCAATACTGAGATCAAGTGCACACTTCTATAATCTTACAATTCGAGCATGATTACCACGTGTCGCCAGTAAATTAGTGACCCCAGTTTAAAGCCGAGCTTAACCATTGAACCACGTGGGATCCTAATCGCATCTCGAGTGGCAAAGGTATCAATTGAAGCAAAAGCCAGTCATAGTCTTAGAGAATTGTCAAGCTATCAAGTCTACTCAGTATGATGATACATAAAATTACAAGACCAACCAACAAAAAAAAAAGGAAAAAGAATAAATAAGAAACTTAAATCGAAAATTGCATGATAATGGTACAACAGATGAACGACGGTTGTGGGGCATTTGCTAATACTAAGCCTCTCTGCATTCTGCAAACCTTATATACTTCTTCAGCTTCAGCTTCAGCTTCAGCTTCTTTTATTTCGAACTTAATTCGTTTCGATTCGATAGGTTTAATCACCAGACGTCGCGTAGATACCGTCCGCTCGTTTGCAGGTTCTTTACGAAGCCCTCAGCCTTGGAAGTGGCGAGCGAGCCCTGCTCGATGGCGATGGTGTGGAGGGTTCGGTGGACGTCTCTGGCCATGCCTTTGGCATCACCACATACGTAGACGTAGGCTCCCTCAGAGATCAGGTTCCAGAGCTCGGAAGCCTGGATACGGAAGAACAACATACAGTGAGAGAGACGAAACTAGATTAGACGAGATGTAATTCCATTGAGGAAGAATGTGGTATACCTTCTGCATCATTTTATGCTGGACGTACTCCTTGGTGGGTCCTTCTCTTGAGAAGGCGACAATCAGCTCGGAGAGTGCACCGGTTTCGACGAAGTTGTTGAGTTCGTCCTCGTAGATGAAGTCCTGAGGGTGGAATACAGAGAGTGAGATCGGAGTGTGGAGAATCCATGGTAGATAAGAATTTTTTGTTGCTTACCGTCCTACGGTTTCTGCAACCGAAGAAGAAGAGGGAGGTTCCGAGTTCTGATCCGGACTCTTTGAGAGCTAATCTTTCCTGAAGGAAGCCGCGGAAAGGAGCCAAGCCAGTACCAGGACCGATCATTATGATGGGGACTTTAGTATCTACAGGGAGTCTGAAGTTCGATTGCCTGACGAAAATCGGAGCCCAGCTGGAGTCCGGGATCTTCTCCATAGGAGCAGCATTCTGCAATGGAACAAGTGGAAATGAACTATGAATTCATGGAAGCAGAACTAGGAAGTGTAAGCAGCTTAGTGAATAGGATCGTATGTTATGACATTAATAAGATCGATCACTACGGGATCATGATCTTCCTGCTATTCCTTGTTCTGAGTCAGGTAAGTAAGAAAGAAAGCTACAGAATACCTTCATCCATGTTGAGCAGACCCCCTTGTGAACTCGGCCTCCCGGTGTTTTCTCGAGCACTAGAGCACACGTGACGTGAATTCGAGATGGTGCCATCCTGTAGGACATAATCATTGCTTGTTAGTACATAACGATTCTTTGCCGTGCTGATGCTCAAGACACAAGGATAAAAGCCTATACTGACCTCGGTGATGAAGAGATGGAGTAGAATCTTGGCTGCAACCGAGGAGCAACTGCGGCAAAGAAAACACCGAGTGGGGGCTTTGCGGAGGGGAATGTAGTCATGACCTCGAGGAGGCTTCTCTGTTCTGCAACTACCCATTTGGCATATTCATCCTGCAACATTTGCCAAAAAGGGATGAACTTGTATAAGAAGAAAAGATTAGAAATTGCAGAATTTACTGAAGGCTTTGTGTAAGAGATCATTACCTTTCCAGCAGGAGATGCTAGATGCCTCAATCTATCAGCTTCGGTTGGATCAGTGGCATGAGCTGCTAAAGCAAGCAGAGCAGACTAAAAGGCAGAAGGAAGAGAGCTATTTCTTAGAGAGGAGCTTTAACAAGTGTGCAAGAAAGCATGAATAGAAGATTCAATAAATATGTCCGACCTTTTTGGGGGAGTTCAAAAGATCGGCATATCGAGCCAGAGCTGTTCTCAAGGTGCACGGTGGGAATGGTGCTGGCAAGGAGCTTCCGCTAAGTGGCGTGCCATCTTCTTTATCAGAATGGACAGAGAAGTAAGTGTCGGGTGATAAACCTAACAACTGCAGGGCCTCTTCTACAGTCTCTTCGAGATTCTCACAGTACACACCAACATGGTCCCCGGTTTCGTATCTGGGGAAGAAACCAGTTACAATGATCAGCATATGTATTTGTTTAATAAACATAACGACTCGAGGTGAACAAAAACAACTTACGAGAGTCCAGTGCCGGCAATGTCGAATTCCAAATGGGTGCAAGATCGGTCTGATTCAGAAGTGTGAAGCTCTTTCCTTACGGCAACATTAGCCCTTCAGTGACGAAACCATATATGTTAGACCAGAACAGTGATGAATTACACTAGCAGTGAAACGTAGACAGTTCATTCTATCAATACCTGCATGGGTGTTGAGCATCGTAAACAGTATGGCCATTGGCATTACCCCAGCTCTTGTCTTCCATCGGTGCATCAGTTGAGTCGTAAAACACAACCCTGTATTCCAGCACCGCAGCTGTATAAGGGGTAGCAGCAGATGTTTGATCATCCTCATCACGGAGCAATCCGTCAAGCTCGGGCCATACAGACTCTTTCCTGCCATCACGAACAAAGAAGAGGGGGTTAATCAGAGTTTTTCTCTGGTATAGAAGTAGTTCCTGGCACTAATGAATACTATTAAGCTTCATACCAGGCAGCAAAGTCATCTTCCATGCATTGATCATCATCTCCAAGACCCACAGGAACAATACGTTTGCCACCTGAAAGATGCAAGGAGTTATAATAGAGCCGCCACTAGGTTAAATTTGACTCGTTATACGGCATTGAATCGTGATCCCCATTATCAACCAGCTTCTAACACAGTATACACAGTGGTACAGATTCCAATTATCTAATTCAAAAAATGAAACACTGTACCTTGCTCAGCCAGAAGCTCATCAATCTCCTTACCAATCTATTGCATCAACAAAAAACATAGAAGTAAGTCATCCCCACGATTTAGACAAGAAAAACGAACTCCAAAAGCTGCAATTTTTCAGAGCTTCTTTCTGATACCTTGTTAAAATGTTCATATTGTCTGTTGCCAAGGCCGAACACTCCATACTTCATCTTAAGCCATTGTCCTCTCTCTTCTTTCCCCTATACGAACTTAAGATTAATACACTTGTACACAATTGAACAACCATTTTGTTTATCCAAGCTAAGAACTTACTTCAGTAAACCACTTGTAAAACCTTGCTGCATTATCAGTCGGCTCACCATCTCCATATCTGCCCGATCCATCACCAATTGGCGTTAGAAAACCATACCAAAGATCCTAACCAATACAAAATTGGAGGTCAACTTCGCTAATTTACTCACGTAGCAAGGAAGAAGAAAGCCAGAGACTCTTTCTTGAATTTCTCCTCGTATTCATCGTCATCCCCAGCATAATCATCCTGTTATGAAACCATTTCCCCCCAAAAATCAACATCAAAACTAAGCAATTCAGAGAATTACCAACGAAATTGCAATCGTCTGTTCCACCATACCAAGTCAACAACTCTGAATACAGCCTTCTCATACCGCACTTTCGCCTCCTCTGCCAAAGCCTGCAAAAACCCCCCCACAAATTCAAAATCAAAACAAGCTCAGGCAGCAAAATTGATTGTATAATCTGAGGCAGAAAAAAAAACCTTGGCGAATCCTTCAGCAGTACCGGTCTGAGTACCGTAAAACACAGTAACCTTCGTCCTCCCATCGTCAACCTCCTCCTCCTTCTTCTTAACAACCAGAGGCGTCGGAGGCTCCCAACTCTTCGCCTTCTGCGAGCCACCACCACCAGATCTTCTCCACACCAACACCACCACGCATCCAATCAGGACAGCGACAGAAGTCGCCAGAATCATGACGAGCTCCCTATTATCCAGAATCAACGAGCTCACCGCCTCCGACGAACCGTTCGCCAGCACCTGCCCCCTGATTATCGCCGACATGAAATCAATCGGCGACAACGAGCCTGACGGCGTTGACGACGATGAGTCCATGATTGATAGATTGATAAACCGGCTCCGATGAAGGTGGAGCAGGTGATCGGAGAGAAGAAACGGTGATGTGTTGAGGAAGAAGAGAGAAGAAGGGGGGAAGCTATAAAACATATGGCTACCAAACTTCTTGCAGGCTGGCTCACTCACCTAACAACGATGAACTAACCATGGTTAATTTTGGTTGGTTAGAATTTCCCGCAAAATATTGGGAGGAAATTTGAATTAAAAAAAAAAGGTGGAGTTAGTTTTTTTTTTTGTTGACTAATATGCCCTTGGTTGTCTGTTTGTTTTGCGGGAATAATTATATTAAATTAGTAAAATTAATAAATTATTGTAGCCTAATCTTGTCATAATTATTAATTAGTTTAATTACCTAGGTTTTCCCTCTTTCTCACTTGAATCTAATTATTCATTCTCTATTGGGTTATTTGCTATTTTTTTTCTTGTTCTCACGGTAGATAAGGAGATAGTTGTAGACAAGGAAAGCGTTAAGTGTGCACTTAAACTGAGAGGTTTAGCAAGTTCTGACTTGGGAGGCATTGAAGAGCATGACGAGCTATATAATGGATCGTCGTATTGGTCTCTATAGGAACCCCTAGCAGCTTTAGCTCTGGAGTTGAATCAATGAAGGATCCAATGTCTGCGACTATCGAGTCGTTGATCCATAAGTGATCGAGTTTTGACACCTTTTTTTGCCTGAGGTAGCTCACATGGAGATCGGGAGATAGTCGTACGTACATTCACCCTATATCCACCCAAACCGAGAGATTTATCAGTCTCCGGCTTGTAAGACATTTGAGAGCTTGACGTGCCACACAATGGGCAGCTATCTTTACTATACTAGGGAACAGTACTCAGTCAAATGTAAGGAATGACTTGCAAGAAGAAATCCGGATGTCCGACACGATGATGCCACCACGAGTAGAGATCACGTCGCCCCTTGAAACTTGTTGCGTCACCTTCAATATCCACAAGTTCACCACCATTTGCCAGTACCTCTGTTGCATCACCTTAAGCATCATGTTAACCACCATTCGATGAAGAGGATTACTGTGATAAAGGAACTCGAGTCGACACCTATTCTGCATCATCTTCAATATCGACATGAAATGACCATTTTTGCAAACACCACTCGTTCTGCACATACAGTAGTAGTTCAACAGTGAAGGGGTCAGCTAATCATCGCACACCATCAAAGATCGTTACCAACCGAATGCAAAACTTATTAATGTATTGGTCAATAAATCTCATAGTAACATGTTATTATTCGTGATGATCAACGACATGTTACGACCAGTTGTTTATCGCTTCGTACGAATGGTTCATGTACTAGTTTATGAAAAATAAGTACGTACAACTATTTGTGACCATGTAGTTTCATGGTTATGGATGTGCCACGTAAGCTTTATAAGAGAAACACAAATATAACATAAACTATATGTTATATTATCTACCACATGCATAAAGAGGAGCAAACGTGACGGTATACCATACCATATGATTTTGTTTGCCTAATTTAATAATACTATGATGAATTATTAATAAAATAAATACAAACAAATGGCATCCATGAATACTTGAATTTTGATTGATTCACATTCAAAGCCGGTACGTTGTTCATGACATGGTATCGAAATTTTCAGTGATTGAGCTGTTTTAGTTACGAATTTTGATAATATCTGATTGATGCAAACGTTATATTTTACTGGGGATTTTTGTTTGAGGGACATGTACAATATATATACTGGGACGAATTTAATATAGTTTAACATGGGATTGACAGACACAAAATGTGGAATCTAGTAGGACGAACGTAAAAGAACTATTGTAATCAACATCTAATTGTACACATGAGATTACACATCATTATGTGAAGCGGAATTGGACTGGATCGTGATTCGAGCGGAAAGCTCATCCCATAATCCAACGTATATCTACAATCGTGAATCCTTTTGTAACAAAATTCATCCTACTATACCGTTCAAACGCCATGTTAAAAGAAATTACCTTACTACACGTCATCCAGGTACGAAAATTGAACTAGTCAATAAGAAAAGTCACCTACAGAACCCTTCAGAGTGACAGAATAAAATTCTAGTTCGACACCCAGACACGATCCACACATCAAACATCTATTTCGTCCCAAAAGACTAACTATTTTTCAAACTGAACACCTCTAATTTTCGAAGTTCCAACTAATTAACAACTTTACCAGTTCGATTAAGTAACCTTGACCAATCTGACAGTCACCTAAAGTCAAACATTGGGATGACCAAAGCTTTTAGCTCCTCCAATTCAATCATGCACACGTGGCAGTCACCAATGTCACAGATTTATTATAAAAATATTAAAACAATTTCTCCTCCTCGAACTCTTCACAAATTTATTATAAATATTCCCAACCGCAAATTTTAATGAGTGATCTGGAAGTCAAACTTCTAAAGTGGATTTGATGGCAAATGTTGATTAATGAATGTGGTAAAATAGTCAAACTGGTTTCATTCTTTTGACTTTTTTCCTCATTCCGTAAATATAGGGGTATTACTCGTATCTATTCCAACGAGACTGAACGGATATAAAATCCAAATCATCTCCATCATGGAATGGTTATCGGGTAAAATCCCAAATCTCTCTTTATTTGGATTACAAAGAGATTTTTCAAGATGGAGTTATGATTATCGGGCATTAGAGTTTTGAGAAGAAACGATAGACTGCTGATCAATGAGTTGAAGTGGATAACTGAAGGAGAAATTTGGTATGGTTTATTAAACATAGATGATAAATTGTGGCTAATACAGGGTCGATTCATACTATTACTAGGTACCCATTGGGTTGAGTATGAGACGGATACTTTCAAACTCGCCCCCACTTGTTACTCGTTCTAACTGAAGCTAACAAAATTCGATAATTAAGTGACGAAAATCTTCTTATTATAGTTCTCCATAGAATAATTAGGTACACATTATTAACATGATTTAGGGTTTCTTTTATATTGAAAATGTGACAAAAAAGTAAGTAAAGAAATAGAGCATGCATTTTTCATTATCAATATACCTTTCCCAACTACCAACTTATAGCTACTAGCTTTGTGCTTGTGATGTACAAATGCCTTCCTCAAAATGACAATCTTCTTCTTCTTATTGCATGATGATGATCTCACATTCACCACCACCAAAATAGATCAATGGAGACCCACTTTCAATGCCATCCATTTCTTTACTAGGACCAACATAACCCACATAGTTTGTTGGTGAACTCGGTCTATTTGGGTCAGCCTGATTCGATTGGTTTGCAGTAAGTATATACATACTCATTGATTTGGGGTAGTATTAATACTTATTGTGCGTTGAACCGTCTGATCCATGATGAGATACGTGCTTCAGACCTGACCTTTCATGGAGCGGACTTTAGTGTTGAGGTAGGACTGGGCAATGGGGTGTGTCATTACGCCTACGATGCAGTGTCTCAAAATTTCGTGAGGCATAAAAAAGGAATTTGTGAAAAAAATTTGAGGCTCAATGCAATCGGACCTAATGACACACCATATTGGTCAGCCCTGAGTTTAATGATTGGATGATCAATAAAAACTTCGATTCTTTCATTTTTAAATATCTCTCTTTGATTAACCATGTCGATTTTTGACAGACCCACCCAAACAAGCAAAACTACGTGGGTACTTCAATATTGAGTTACCCACCTTGTAGGGCCAACCAATCTACGACGCAATGCCTCAAAATTTCAGGAGGCCTAATAAGAAATTTGTCAAAAAAAATTGAGGCCCTGCGCAGTCAGGTCTAATGACACACACCCTATTAGTCAGCCCTAAGTTTAATGATTGGTCAATCAATAAACAGCTTCGCTTCTTCCGTTTTAAAATGTCTCGCCGAGATTCACCACGTCGATTTTCGACCGACCGACCCAAACAAGCAAAACTACAAGTCCCCTTTTGCCGGATGATGGGCCAAAGCCCACGGGCTGTTACACATACAAATCCTTAAACAAAGCCACTTGTAGTTGGGTATTTGTGTGTGAGTAAGTTGCACGATTTTTAATTTGGGGATTTGATTTTGTAATTAGAATAAAGTTAGGTGGCCAAATGACGTAAGTATGAATAAAAGCCATCCCTATTGTGTTCAAATGCAGCCAATGTGTTTTTGCTTAAGTTGCAAGAAGAAAGAATGAGCTTTAAAGGAACAACAATTTGGCGTAAAATTACAAAGAGAATACCAATCTTTAATAAGTGGTAATGACCCTCTTTTTCGAGTTTAGATAGTTTCGTGAGGAGACTCGCTCGAATAGCTCTAACAGATGTTTAGAATTCACGCTACGATTATTACAATTTTGGTTATATGAAAACATATTAGACGTTGTATTTCTCATTTAGACAACTTAGTAGATAATGATATACCAACTTCAGCTTGATTTATTCGACTGTGTCGATTGTTGTTCTTTTTGGTTTGGTTTGTTGTTGGTCGAGTGATTCTTGCACAATGTTTGAATGTGCCGTTGGAGTTTTGGGTTTATAGGGGTTTGGGGGGGGGGGTGTTCGACCTAGTTTTCTTGCTTGATCAATTCTATGAACCAGTCATTTGGGTTGGGGGTCCATGGCGACAATGGGATTGCTTGAGGGTCAGGTCAGTTTGGTGTCTGATCATGGTTTTGTGGCATGCCATCTTTACTCTCAATTCATCTCCAAATGACTAACCTCCACTCCCTCGGTACATCTAAGTTTCAATTTTTTCATAATCTGCCCAGCCTCGTTGGTTTCTTACTTACCCAACTTTCTTATATCTTAAGTACAACACATGCAAATTCAGAAACTAAACTGGGTCGTGGTCAAATGTAGATATTGTTGAGAAAACGCTAGGATGAAGTACATTTACGAGCAGAAGTGATACCTTTCAAAATCAATCACTTATTGCATTACTTACAAGATTAACATCTCTTTCGAGTAACAAAGCCTCAAACACCAACGAAAACGGTCAACCGAAAACTTACACTACACACTTTTATAATCAAAATTTCACTTAAATCAACAAAAAAAAATTAATCAATAAAACCAGGATCATGTCCCCTTCATTTTGCACACCTATATATATAAACATCAAACCCCAAAGATCATCACTAACTCAAAAAAAACAAACAAACAAACAAACCCTTACCCAAATGGAGATTAACATTAAACACAATCCACAGCCCGAAACGACGCCGTCCCCTTCCTTGTTCCAAGGAGATGAGAAATTCCGCAACCGCGTCATCTCACGCGACTCCTCCGTCTCCAGCCGCGTGTTCTACTCACGCGCCGCCGCCGAAGGCGGCGTGCCTTTCAATTGGGAAACCCAGCCTGGAACACCCAAGAACGACAATCGTAAAGAGGAAAGCATTCCTCCGATTGGGCTTCCTCCCGCCGTGCTTAGCCTTTCACTTCCGAAGCCTTGCGTTGTCGGCGATGAGACAAAGGGTGACGGCGGCGGGTTTAATGTCCGGAAGTTTAAGCTGCTGTGGAGGTTCTTCGTCGGGAAAGGTAGAAGTAAGAAGAGACCTCGCCGGCGGTGTGGTTTTTATCCGCCGGAGGTGGTTGTATGACGTCGGAGTGGATTCATGAATTTTTTAACCGAATTATCATATGATTCATGTACATAATAGATTGAATGTATGAAACCAAACCCAATTAGTTAAATTTATTAAGATCTAAGAACAAAGATATGAAATTTTATGTATATTAAAACACAATCTTAAATCGTTACAGCGTGTAGAGATTAATGATAACAATAGAGGTAAACGAGATTCTGACGTTAGATTACGAGTTTTTATTAGTTGTTAATATCGATATTTAACAAATTCAAACTCAAAACACGATGTAGAAAGTAAAAGCACTCAATAGCAACACCCTACTATTTGTCAATTTTTTTGTTGATTCTCTACGACGATATGAAGTCTGTCGATGGTACCAATACTCATTTTCTCTTCTTTTGACATTCTAGCACTATAGAACAATATGTAAACTTGTAATACATTACGAACTCGATATGAATTCATTAAAGTTAAATTATTATTTGCGAATTAAGTGCGAATATAGATGGTCCTTTGTATTGTATGTGACATGGTCATCACAAAATTTATATATATACCTTATATAAATTTTTTCTATTTGATTTATTAAAAATAAATATTAATGTACCATAAAAAATCATTAACATTTCAATAATAATCTTGATTATTACAATTTCATAAGTCTTGTTACTAACTCATATAATTGATCACTAAACTTTGGTGTCCTAATAGAACAGACACCTCACTTTCAAAATTAACATATTGGTACCTAAATTTCTCGATAACCAATCAATTGATCTTCTAGAACTATTGTTAATTAGACAATAAGTTCTTTTTTTAATTTTATATCTAGTCTCAACACTAGTATTCCTATTTTTATACATAATATAAAATATCTTAAACCGTCTTTCTATCGTCAATTGACTGAACTTTATATGTGGCTATCAAAACCATTATGCGGAGATTGAAGCCTCCATAATCTAGTCAACGAGAAAATATATTCGCAGTAATCGGGTTATATATATAACCAAGTAAAAATCAATATATTCCTCACATGAATTTATTTGTCACATTTCTTTCGTTGTATGATTGCGAAAATAACAATCGGTAGAAGTAGATCTGAACTTGGTTTAATGAAAACTCACATTTCTTATTTGATTAAACATGCAAACCAAATGAAATCAAGAAGTGAGAATGAAGATGTTATTTTACAGTGACTGATTAACTAGCTACCGTAAACTTCAGTGATCGTTATGCAATTTGAAAAACTTGAGTGACCGGTCATCTACAAAGTTGACCGAGCATTCTCAGGTGTGAATTCAGATAAGAACAGTTTCACACTTATCTGCGCAGTTACAGAGCTTCCGATTCCGTCGTCACCATTTTCAGAAAGTTGTTGAGATATGAAAAAAAAAGCTTATTAATTTCATACCAAAGTTTCGCTAATCGGAATCCCAATTATAAACACTGATTCATTCCCCCAGTTCTTAAGAACAAATCAAAATTGAATTTGAGTTCCAAAAAGTTCATCAATGGCGGTCATGGCGAGGAACAAATCAAGAAGAAGAGACGAAAGACCGATCAGCTCACTCTACCAGCTGGATCCATCTTTCTACAACAAAATCATCTCTCGGAAATCCTCAGTCGGAAACCCAGATCCGAATCCGAATCCGGCGAATGTTCCGTTCCTGTGGGAGGTTCATCCTGGGACTCCGAAGCGAATCGGCGATTCGTGGCCGCCGCCGCTGACGAAGTCGCCGCCGCCGTCGTTCAGAGTTCCGAAGCTGACCGGGTTTCCGCAGTTCAGGGGACGGAAGAGGGGGATTCCTGGGAAGAAATTTGGATCTGAGATTGGTGGGAAGATGAAGGAGGTGTTCTGGAAGGGCGTCGACGGAGCTCAGAGGAAGATGAAGAGCGTCTCCGGGAGGAAGATCGTGAGGCAGCTGAAGGCC
The DNA here is from genome assembly GCA_034768395.1 of Linum lewisii. Classification (NCBI taxonomy): domain Eukaryota; kingdom Viridiplantae; phylum Streptophyta; class Magnoliopsida; order Malpighiales; family Linaceae; genus Linum; species Linum lewisii. The sequence continues at coordinate 199,293 of CM068298.1, read as the reverse complement.
AGAGTGTCGCCGGTGATGGATCGGCGAGGGGAAGGTGGTAGTGGTTCTTCTTCTTCTTCTTCAGGGATTCGGTTTCGGGATGTTTTTTCCTCCGGGGAGTTGAAGTTTCATTCCGGTGGGAAGTTTCCGCCGTTTCTGCCGGTTTTCCGGCGAGGTTCGTCGGAGGCGGCTGCGTCGCCGGCGATTAATGCTCCGGCGTCGTCTCGGTTTGGTTGGCGAACAGTGTTGGGGAAGAAGCTGATGACGAAATGGAAGTTACTGAAGGCTAAAACGACGTAGTTTGGTTTAGTGGTTTATTGGGCCTGATTACCAAGTAGTTAGGCCCAATATTGGTAAAACGACGTAGTTTCTGTAACCCATATATAAGTGTACAATGTAAGCCCATAGAATATTATGAAATAATATTTACTATTGTTGATCACTATTTCGATTCGTATCGAGCGGATAACAAAATACTCACTTACAAGAATTATATATTTATATATACGAGGATTCTTAACGAACATAATATGTTACACATTGATTAATCGTGAATTAACCTTAATTGTAGGTTTTAATTGAGATGGTAACACGTTCCCGAGTTTCTGTTTTTGTATTTTGTAAAATGTGAAGGGAGAAGACCGTAACTGTATGAAATGTGTGTGTAACCGTGTAAGTTAGGTAAGTGCAACAGGCAAGTGCTCCTTAGTCGTATTAAGATTTGAGGCGTACGAATCGACTTTATACTCGCAATTCGCCATGTTTAATCTTGATCAAGACAGCATTGAATCGTTAATTTCACCGATTTGACGGTTTATCGAATATTGTCCACATAGATATGTTACATATGAGAACACAAAAAGGCAATATATTCGAGTTTGATTGTCTTTTCCCTTCCAAACAGATTTCTAGAGATGTTGATTGTGTTCCCTCTTGCTTTAATTTATTAATCATTTCTCTCTTGTTTTTTCATGGATTTAATGCTGAAAATATAACCAAAAAATAATGTTGATAATTGAGTTCACACAAATTCTTTTTGAATTTTCAATATAAAAAATAATAATTGAGAATAAATTATAATTAGTGTAATTATTTAAATAGACAATTATTGTCCCTATATGTTATAGTGGGAAGTTAATACATGTTAATTACAATTGAGAAGACTTGATAGATTAGTAGTAAACACTAATATGAGCTTTGAACACTTCTATATAGCACATTATTATAGGGAGGAAATTTGATAGTTATTGTGCAATGGGTACTCATGAGTCTTTATATTACGTATCTACTACTTTACTCGTTTATTAAACAGGTATTATTGAGCTGTACCGACCCAGTGAGACTAAACAGGTATAAAGTTCAAACCATCTCCGCCCCAGAAAGGGCAGCGGGTTGAACCTCAAATCTCTCTACATCAAGGTTTTCAGAACCGGACCGGGGGTCGAGCCGGCAAGGTCAAGGGTTCAAAGGTTTAATGGGAAAATCGAGGTCGAACTGGAATTCAACCGGAATTAATCGGTGCTGGAGGGGGGACCGGCTCGCGGTCGGATCGGTCGAACCGACCGGCCCGGTCCGGCTTTGAAAACCCTGCTCTACATATATATGGATTGTAAAGGGATTTTTCAAGATGGAGATATGATTTTTAGAGCATTAAAGTTTTGAGAGGGAATGACGAAGTGCTTGATCGATGAGTTGAAGTAAAGAACTGAATGACTAAGGGAGAAACTGAGCGAGGTCAGTTAGACATAGATGATATATTGTGGCTAATACATCGTCGTTTCTTACTGGGTACCCATTGGGTTGGGTATGGGTCGGATACCTTCAAACCCGTCCCCACCCATCACACGCTCCCATACCCGTCAACTTTACCCGGTCAACGGGTAATCCCCTACCAAATCAACCAGATTTCAGGTGGTCACCCGATTTTTGGGTAAGGCCCATTGCCAAGCCTAATGGGGATCAAGTATCCCTATAATTAATTATTAGTGATTATAATTAGAAATCCAAATAATAAATTGGTCACTATCAAATAATGGGTCTTCATTACAATGACCATAGCAAAGAATGTTTAACTTAATTCAATCACACATAAGACTAATTAAGTGGACCCAAATAACCCATATTAATAAAAGGGTCGTTTTTTTAAGTACACTAAACAATCATTTGATTTTGCTTACATGATCATCAATTTTAGGTAACAAATTTACAATATTAGGGTTTTTTTTTTCACATTAGGACAAAACAACTATATTATTGTGTTTTCACTTTATGTTGGAGGTATTCTCTTTCAAGGGTGTTTGTGCTCGATCGGTGTTAATCTCTTGGGTGGATGATCGTAGACACTGAAAGTGACACAACTCTCTTGTCATCTCCAAAATGTTTAACCGTGAATTAAGTCTTTCATCGGTATGAATCAGCGCCATCATTTTCTGACATCTTTTCTGATGGGACCTAGGGTAATAGATAGGACCCAACCCTGGTTAATTTTTACACAGAGGATAATCCCTCGGTACGTTATTCCAGTTCACCTACCTTATTCCTTACAATCGCCCAGATCATCCCTGAACTTACTACTATTCCCCCTTCTCATATAATAGGTACACCCCTCCCGCTGAAGACCAGGTGACTGGGCTTCCACAACTATTGGGTCAGGGGATCAGTTTGGAACATGTTCTTTCTAGGATTCATCATCAACTTTCAATGATCTCTCATGTAACAAATGGAGCTGCCCATCTAATGACACGACATGTTCTTGGATGTCTCTCAAGATAAGCAGCGATTAACCTATTAATTTGAGTGGATACTTAGATTTAGCACATCATTATCTGCGGGGCTATTCATAGTAGAAAAAAAGTTAAATAATTACAAAATCCAATAAAGTTTAAAGCCATCAACATTGCCTATCAATTGGTGGTTAGAGGAGATGGGGAAAAGGTATGTTTGCAAAATTATAAAAAGGAGGGGACTAGTATAGAATATATCAATCAATTTGTGTCTTAAAAATGACACATCTTATGGATAAGATTGGAGGGGAAGAGGGTAGGGGCCAATTTGGGAAAATATTTGAAGGGACTAAAAAAGTTGGAACAAGCTAGATATTTTCATGATTTCTCTTGTCTAGTAGACAAAAAGCTAATTAGATCATAGAAGAAAGTCTTGTGTTGCAATGAGGGTTAGTATGAAAATTTGCTAAGATAATGGGTTGTGTTGTGGATTATTGGGCTTGAGTTTGGATTGTGTTTTGGATTTTGGGTGGTTGGTTATCGTCGGATTTTGGGTGGCTGGTTATTATCAGGAAACGAAGTTGGAATGATGCCAATGAACATTGAATAGTGAGGAGAATCGTTGCACTGTATAGTGGCTTTGCTTGTTGGAAGATATTCTTAACTAGTTTATAAAGTACTCCTTAACGCGATCTCCTAAACGAATGCTTACAAAAGATGACTGAAGTTTGCAAGGTCCACTAACCCCAATTTCCAAATGAAATTTCCATACTAAGGGCTAACAAGATTCATTGTCAAGACCTTTCAGTTCATGGATCTGATGCCATGTGGAGAACTGATGTATCTCAATAACTCGAACACATTCGAATCTTTTCCAACAACTCGAGTTCTAGGGAATAGAAACACCAATTCATTAGCAAGGTCTTTACCGAGTCATAAAAAAGTTGAGTGACTGATTTGTTACATCATTCATACTTTAGTCATCATACATGTTTTTACTCAAAATCAACATGGACTATAAGGAAATGGTGCAAAATGATGTTCTAAACTAAATATTAGAATAATTCTATTATTTATTTATTATTATTATTTTTAATTATTTATTATTATTGCTTTTTGATTATTGGTTTGTTTGATAGTGTAGGCAAATGAGTTGTAAAGAGCACTTGGTTTTCAATCTTAGCCATAGAGATCTTTGGCCCTTCCTACTACATCTTGACAAGTGACCATTTTGATCTCTCTATGTACCAAATAACAAAAAAATAATACTAAAGTGACCTTTTGATGTATATTTTAAACATTCATGTGTGCCTTTTTGTAAAAGGCAATGGAAATTACATGACTCCTTAATTACTTTTTCTTCTTTTTCGTATCGATGATTCACCTAGATTCATCATAAGTATTTTATTAATGCCCAATAGCATTACAATTTATGGTTGAATTTAGGTGCGAACCTCAACCGTTGCTGATGATTTCTTAGTTCTAGAGCTACAAACCACATGTTTCAATTGTTGAACTAGAAGTTTTAAACTTTGAAATTTTTTGTTTATTAGACTTGAAATCTCGCACGACATCTTCAACCATCCTGGTTTTACCAATGATTATAATGTGAAATTTTACGAGAATTTCACTGATTCAATCTTTAAATCACTTCAGTGGTAGGTGAGACCTACTAAAGTTCATTAATCAAATTTTAACCAAGTAGAAAAAAGTCTATTTTATAAAAATGCACAAGTTACATGTGATGACCACCAAGGTGCCCTTAGATAGTAAATTATTTAAGGCTAACTTTGTTTTAGTCCATTATTAAGGCTAACTTAAAACATAAAAAGAATCTCAAAATAATTTTTTTATTTATTTATGAATTGTATTAACAAAACATATGACTTTTAGTTTGAGGATCTTTGAATTGAACGAGTTTTCGAGTTACTAAAATATCTAGTGTACGCCGTCTAACACAGGACGAGTGGTAGTAACTGATAAGTTAGTAGATCTCGAATTCACTGAATATCATCAAATAGGTGATTAAGATGTCTGCCTTGCACTAGTCAGATTCTTGCGAACTTCTTTCTCTGCGTTCAACCCGAATCGGGGTCTAAGTGTGAACCCTTTTCATCAAAGATTGGATCTTTACATTCTTAATAATGTCTGCATCAATTAAAACACTTAAATAGTAAAAGTAATTAAGAAGTCTCAAATGCAATTATGAAAAAATTTAGTAGCTGTGGAGCAACACAAAAAAATCATTAAACTTTAATAATGATCATGTTCAACATTGGTAATCATAAATCATAATCATAGCACCTCTCAACACCGTCGGATTGTCACGTCCACTTTACTTAATTATTCACCAAGGATAAATAACACTGGCGGTCACCTAAGTTTGGGGTTGTAACACAGTGGTCACCTAACTTCGTTTTTGTAACAGAGCACTCATCTTTGTTTAAGCAAGGTAACCGAACAATTATTCCAGTCACTTTTGATGAAATTCCGGCCAAACTGACAACTAATCATGCAACATCATCAAAACATAGCATCGTTTAATCTCCCTCATCAACCTCAAAATAAATTCAGCCAACTCAAAAACCAAACCAATACCTAAAAAAATGGTTGACCCGAACATAAATGAGTGCTGTGTTACGAAACGAAGTTCGATGACCACAGTGTTACAACCTCAAACTTAGGTGACTTTCGTTGTTTTTTACCCTATCCACTAATCACCACCACCAGATTAATTAACTATCACTGTCTCTCAACTTAATCACTTTTTCAAATTAATTAATTAATTAATCCAAAATGCTTTTATTCTGTTTTGTCGTTTAACTCATGATGCCATCCTAAGTACAGTATAATTTACTAATTAATTAGTTTTTAATCTAAGTTGGATTAATTCTAATGAATGATTAGTGTCCCTTAAGCCAAACCAAATCACAATTTGGATATAACCCCCCTAATCCCTTTTGGATTAACTAAATTGCATAGTTAATCTAATTTATCTCATGTGATTTTTTTAGATTCGGAAGAATATAATATGTTAAATTTTACGTAATAATGTGTCCATAATTGCATATTTAGTAACATGTAAGTTCTAAAGATCCTGGATAGTCGGGTCCCACCTAACAGGAAGAAGCTCGTGATAAGGGAATTCGAGCTGTGCAAGTTAATGTAGAATGATATAGTAGCTTAAGATAAAGACATGTGATAGCATCTCAGTAGACAATATGATTTTGTACTGTAGCATCGACTAGTGCTAGTCGAACTAGTGTCGGGTAAAAATGGACCATCCTAGCTTTCATTATAGACGAGTCTATGATTACAAATTTAAATTTTTTGACATGCAAGTACCAAATGGGCAGATTGGTCGAGCCTTAGCTCACGAGAAGGGAGCTTCGAGTTGTGCAAGTTTAATGTAGAACTATATGGTAGATTAAGCCACGTGATAATAACAAACTTCCCGTTAAGATAGTATGAATTTGCACTGTAGCAGCATCGACTAGTGCTAGTCGAACAAGTATATCAAGTAAAATGGGCTACCTCAATTTCGTGCAACTTGTTAATACATCTCGACATGAATTTAAATCTCTCGTTATCATTTGTCCAAAACAAATTAATCTCGAGTGATTCGAATTTCGATACATTTAGGGGAAACTAATCAAAAAAGAACATTCCTTTCCTTCCTTAGCCAAAACTCTTTCTTCTTCTTCCCCAAAAGAATCTATCTCTTACTCTGCAACTTTTCTCCGATTCATTTCACTTTCCGATCATCTTCTTCTTCATCAACAATGCTCTGATTGCTCTGATCATAATCGCCATTCCTCTCCTCAACCAAAGCTCTCTTCTCCTGCTCTTCCTCCTCCTCCACTTCCCCCAATCTCTTCCCCCTTCCGCCGCCGCCGGCGGCCCTCTGTTTCATAACCTCCAGCAGCTCCGCCACCGCCTTCACCGTATCCCTCCGATTCTTAATCAGAACCTCGCTCACGTCCGCCGGCGTCATCTCCGCCTTCTCAATCACCTCCTCAATCTTCCTCAACACTCCTCCGTCTTCCAATTCCCGATCGTCCTCTTGCCGGAACCCTAGGTAATTCGCCAGCAGAATCTTCAACGCCGGAAACGAGCAGTAGCTCATGAAAATGTGCATATCCATCCTTCCGCTCCTCAGCAGCGCCGGATCCAGCTTCTCGACGTGGTTCGTCGTGAAAACGAAGATCCTCTCGCTCCCGCAGCACGACCACAATCCGTCGGTGAAATTCAAAAGTCCGGACAGCGTAATCGAGTTTCCTCCTCCGTCCGATTCTGTACCGATTCGAATCTCCGCCGGATCGTAGCCGCCGCCGCCGACGGCGGCGGCGGCTCTCTTCTTCCGATTCCCGAGGTTAATTGAACAGTCGATGTCTTCAATTACAATAATCGACTTGGAGCTCGTCTTCATCAGCAGCTTCCGGAGCTCGGAATTGTTATGAACTTCAGTCAATTCCAGATCGTAAATATCATACCCTAGAAAATTCGCCATGGCGGCGATCATGCTCGATTTCCCCGTTCCAGGAGGTCCGTACAAAAGATATCCTCTCTTCCAAGCTCTCCCAGTCCTCTGGTAAAACTCCTGACCTCCGGCGAAATCTTTCAAATCATTCATGATTTCAACTTTCTTCGCCGGATCCATAGCCAGAGTCTCAAAAGTGCTCGGATGCTTAAACGGAACAGACTCCCACGGATGCCCTCTAGCATCAAGAGATCCGCCTCTGGAGTTCGTATACAGCAGCCGATCCTGATTCCGGCGGCGGATCTCGCCGGCGGCGGCCATAATGTAATCGATGTACGAATCAAGCACAACAGATCTGTCGCGTTTTCGAATCCGTAAAGTGAACCCGCGCTTCTCGTCCGGTAAAGGGCGCCAGGAAAAGGAGTGGGAGTTGTTGCGCTGCGTGACGACGTGTTCCCAGAGGACGGCGGCGCCGTTGAAGGAGTCGGAGATGGAGTCGTTGTTGGAGAGGCCGAAGGTGACGGCGGAGGAGTTGAGGGCGCGGGTTAAGGAGAGGCGGGAGGTGGAGGAGGAGACGGAGACGGAGGAGGAGAGGTAGAGTTGGACGGCGTTGTAGAGTTCGTTGGTGTTGACGCCGTCGATCTCTGTGATGTCGAAGTAGAGGTAGGAGGAGGAGAAGAGGGAGGTGAAGAGGCGGGAGGTGAGGTTGAGGAAGAAGAATCGGAGCTCCGGTGGGAAGAGGAGTGAGGAGGCTTTGACAGAAGGCTAGAACGCCGAGGAGGGATGCTAGAGAGGTCCAGTATTCCTTCATTGTTGATGCTCTGTTTTTTTGTTCTGCTCTGTGAATTGGTTAATTTATAGAGAGGATGAAGAAGAAGAAGAAGAAAAGGGAGGGAAAGAGAAAGGTACAAAAAAGGGAGTGTCATTCGGTTCGGATCGGTTTGGTTTGGTTTGATTCGGGTTGTTTATGTGCACGAATAGTTTAAGATTTGAGAATTTTGTGAGGTAAGAGAGAATGATTATAGACTATTATAGTACATATCGTAATCTTGATCAATCTTGTCAAAGTTGTTGTCTTTATGGGGCATGAAATTAGCCGTGTGAGATCGAGAGGCTTAGAGTAAGAAAAGATGGGAGCATTTGATTGTATTCAATACAGATTTACGAAGATAGTTACTTGAGAAGGAGATCAAAATCGTGATTCTTTCGAAAGATAGTTACTTGATTTTGTGTAAACCGTAAAATTCTAACACAGTGAGAGTGACCACTAACTCACTCACCCACTCAGACCCAGTTGGTCAAATTTGCGGTCGTTCAAGTTGTCCAGAACCAACAACTAGTTGTGGTCGACACCAACCAACTCTAATCAACGATTAAACAACTATTCAAACTCAGTCCCGAATGAGAAATTATATCAAACCCCACATACTCTATTCCAAACGAGACAAGCGATTGTCGATCGCAAGGCTACGTACCCACACTAATGATGCTTCAAGACATTTTGGCTATGCCTCCCTAAGAGCTACACACAACCACAAACCAATGATGTTCTTCACAACATCATCAGAGGTTGTATCATATGGCAGCTGTAGGATGTTTGCAGAGGTTATTTTGGATTATGTTCTTGAGTGGTGAGAGAGAGAGAGAGAGAGAGATTCGTTTTGCTTGCTTGCTGCAGGAGGAATCCAGGCTGCTAGTTGGCCGGCCCCTTGGCCCTGACATGAAAGAACTGAAAGGAAGACAATCAAAGAGTTCAAAATACACAAAACAAAACAAAACTCTTCTGTTCTAACTTATGAAATGCATTGCTTATGATCTCCCCTTATTTTGGTTTGGTCTCAACCTAGTAGCTAGCTACATGGTTTGGATAATTGAGCTCTATGATATTCATGATTGACAATGCACCACGAGCTAACACCAGCCTGTGTGGTTGTGATTGTGGCTGGCATTTGGCCAAGAGATGGTGTACTTGTTAAAAAGGTGATCCGACTCGGCTGGTTTGGTCTGGAAAGGAGCAGTTTTGTGATGTGTATCGACTAACAGTCAGTGAAGATGTGGCGTGCTTGTGGGTTGGATCAGTGGTCTTATGAGCGAGTAATGTGGATTAAGAATTGACCAGAACTTGACTGGCTTGTGATCTGGTGTGGGTAAGGGTCTGAAAGGAGTTGTCTTGAAACTTGTATTGAGTAAAAGTTGGTGATAACATGATGTGGTGAACGGTTGGAATATTAGTGATGTGATGAACGTGCATTCGTGATTTGGACTGAGTAAAGGTTAATGACATGTGACATGCTCAATTTGTGAAGATTGGGGGTAATGAACGGTAATGCAGTATATATTAACTCACTTCTTGACCCCTTTCACCTCTAAATGATCTCGAGTCTCCCTACTGTTTCACCTAGCTACTTTGAATATTTGGCCAAAGATACTAGACATGTCGAAAAATGACCTGACTCGAGTTGTTACTCGATTTGATTACAATGACCCGATTAACCGACATCTTATTCGTTTAATTTCCCTTGCTTTTCTAACTAGCTACTTTGAATAATTGATCTCTATTCTACCTAGATTCTTAGTCCATCACTAGTCTCACACAAGATAGCTACACAACACCAACCTAATATCAATCACACACTAGAGTAATAGAGTTGTCCCAACCCACTCAACAACCCGAATCGACTCAAAGTCAATGATCCATGACCCGCCCAACCTCCAACCCAATTAACTCAGTATTGTGACATGTACAACTCACCCAACTAGACACATCTAAGTAACGTCGTCATCGTCTCGACTCCTACTTGCAACAAAACTACGGTACATGTCGATTCTGCATTACGATTATGTTTCGGGTATTGCCGAACTATGATTTCGAAACCGAGTTTGTTTGTTTGGGTTGTGTGGTAGCCAGGCAGGCAAGCAAGCAAGTGAGGTTTTCCGTATGCCAGGCGGATTACAAACTGTCATGGGCCCCACAGTCCTTTTCTCTTCTCACGGGCCTCCTTTGTAACTCACCAATTTTGTTTATAATTTCAACCCTAATCCAAAATTGTGATTATGGGTTGAAAGGGTAATTTAGTAATTACGTAATTGAATCGATTGAGTGCGAAGCCTTGGGTTTACCGGAGGCGGAGTGGTGGTGCGAGTGAGACGAGTTATTAAGCAGTCGTACTTGATCTTGAAGCTATCTTTCTTGTGTTTTTCCTTTCTGGTGTGTCAATCGTTCTGCTTGAAAAGTTTGTGAGGGGTGGAAATGTGATTGATTTTGATAGACCAGTCGATCGAGACTTCTTCCATATACACTCTGAAAGAAAGAGATGCATCGATCTTAGTCTTCCTTCATCGTGTACCATGCAAGGCGTACCAGGAAGAAGACAACATTAATGACAACGAATATATGCGAGTAAATGAGTAAGGCCTGTTCGAGGCCAGGAACAGAGAAGCACACGTGCTTGGTTACGTAGTACCTCTATAAATAGAGTTGCACCCTTCTATTCAGAGTGTCACAAGATCAAAAGATCACCAGGAGATCATACGTTATGTCACCTCCATATTATATCCTAACAACCAAAACCTCAACAGCTGATACCCAACTCCAAAATCTAGACGGCGAATACTTCTAACCCTTCTAAAATCATACCTTGCAGAAAATCTCAACGACTGAATCTGATCACTACACTAAACCGCTAAGTCCCGACACATCAATTATAAACACAACCTCTCTATATTATGAACTATAAGACAAAGAAACATGTGTCTAACACTCTATTTTTTCTTATTAAAGACCAAACATGACTCTAATTTGGAACATCCAAAGTACAAACAACATGACCATGTTGATTTCCCTTTTGGATAACTGACATCTATCTTACTATATTATTTTAAATTAAACACTTGACCAAAATAATGACACATATAATCGTGGACAGCACTAGCTAATTTGATTCCTTAGCTTAATAATACAAAGGAAAGCCACGTGTCACATCACTACTATACTATAGTCTATACTATAGTCACAATCAAATTAATACTATATAGTAAAATTAAATACCTAACTACACGTTTGGTGTAACGCTTTTGTATATATAAATTAAAGTATTTCACAAACTCGTTTATACCCAAAACCATATTGAACACCTTTCTTCTACCTCGAGTCAGACGTCATTTTGCGATTGAGAAGGTATATAGATTTACCCCGTATGTCAATTAACTACTCGACGCCCCTTCCCTCAGTCTGCCTCTGGTGTTGACAGGTTGCAGCAGACATGTGTTATTTGTGTATTACTCATTATTCATACACACAAATATAATATTAACGATAATTGACAGTGACACACAAATAACACCCATCCGCCGCCGCAACCCCACATACACCGACCCATTTAAGTGATCACATGTTATTTTATATCATTCATACACACAAATAACACACGAGGCTATATAGCTAGGCTGGTGACAGAATCCCAAATCCGTGGACAAGTGATTTTGTGGGGATATCAATGGATGTTCTGTTTCTGGGTTTGTCTGAACCGCAAAATCATCGTTGGTTGTCGTTAAGCTAAGATCCTCTCAGGCTTCACGTTCATGCATTTGTGGTAGATGCTTCTTCTGAGTTCTGATCATGCACCATTTGTGGTTGGCCTATGGGGCTATATATAGGTTTTGCCCACATTGACAAGCAAAGTTCCGGCACGGTTCTCGATGATGTTCGTATGGAACCGTGTCGGCGAATGAATCCGTGTGTGTTCACTTGTGTTGTTTGATTATACTTGATCATGTAGAGGAGGTGATTTTGTGAGTGTCGAGCGGGTTTTCTTCGTAGTTGTGATAAGAGAAGTACAATTTTATGGTATAGATAGACGATGGTCATCTAGGGCATTGACGATTGTAAGATGATCGAGAACACGAGCCTCAAAGATGATCGAGAAGGTACAAAATCGTACAATTCACTCTATAACTCGAGCAATTCTATGGTTTTAATGGTAAAATCAAAGAGGGGGAAATTACAAACAGTATGAGATATTCAGATTGGTCTACAGGATGAGGTTTAAGACGAAGCATTTGCAACTAAATCTTTGAACATAGCTAAACCGGTACGATCTGGGCTCGTAACTAGGCTTCAAACCCTCAAAATCGAAAACACCCAAGTCATTCGTTCAATACGAGTAGCATCAATCAAAAGTCAAAACACAAGTTCATTCGCAGTCGATGGAAGGTAATGGAAAATTGACATGAACATAACCATCCTAAGGAGTCGCCTATATACCGGGATTCTGAGTGATTCAATACGCTAGTCGATGGCAATGATGAGAAAGCCAACGGATACGTACATGAGAAAGACGGGATACAGAGCGAGGGCCTTCCGTCTAGGGTTCACCGCAGTGCTCATGAAAGGATAGGCAGCCCACGAACTCCACGCCAACGTGACGCAGACCACCACTATCTTCAGGATCACGTTATCCTTCAACATGCAGATTAGGGCTCCTACGTCAAGCGGGAAGAGACAGTAGCCCAGAAGGCTAAGGCTCTGGAAGAAGATTATGTGTCCACCCTGAAACAAAATCGAGACCTATTAGCTTCGATATCGTAGAATACCAAGTGCAAGAGACGGGTATTGAAAGAGAAAGATGAGATCTTACCAGGAGAAGAACATTCAGGGTCAAAATGACAGCTCCGGCTGCGAGTAGGGCAAATGCAACTGCAAACACTTCAGACTGCAAAACGAGATTCGAAAAACCGTTACATGGATACCCATCTGGGCAGAAAGAATATGCATATACAACTGCAGATCAGTCTGAGTTATATGAGAAGTTCAAGCTTTCAGCTTTAAAAGTCGCCATACAACTCCCAGACTGTTACAATAGTGTCGAAATTAAGGCCCTTTACGTGTAAGAATTCGTGCAGGGCAGACGGGTTTCTTTAGCGTTGCTGCTAACACTACACCGTAGCTTGGTTATTACAGTTTCGTGGCGTCATGACTTCTAGCCAACTCTTCGATTGATCGGAGAAAGAAAAGGAATATAACCAATGCAACTACAAGCAACTACAACTCTTCAACTCCTACTTCCATTTTGATTCCAGAACTTGATGATACACAATGCTTAATCTCGATAGTCAAACCTTCTCGCAAAATTGGAGAAAGAAAATGAATCTAATCAGTGTGAAAGGTCTTGAACTTCAGCTTCCAATTTGATTCCAGAGCTTGGGCAGACTATGTGGGCATTGTAATGGTAAAGGTTATGTAAAGCTACTTGATCTTCGAAACTACAACATACAGCTACTTACAAGCAGAGTATAGAATAGAATTCTCAGATAATTGAGGAACTGGAGCTAGCTATGACTGTAATTCATTTGTTCAAGACATGGCTAGATACTGAGATACACAATATTCAAGCTATCAGAAGTTCATAACCTAATCAATGATTCAGATCTAGCTAGGAAACTACATCAATGACAAAAATTCACTAGTTCAATCGCCATTAGAGAGATTATGAATTAAGCTGTTGGATAACCAAACAACCAACCCTAGCTAACAGATAATGAATCGGAAATTCAAGTCAACTGACCTTCTTAACCGAGGCGGACCAAGAGAGAACAAGCCCCAAGAACACGATGAAGAAGAACGGACCCCACAGATCCCAATCCCGCAACGCCTTCCCAGGATCCTCCCTAAACGGATTAGGAAACACCACCAGCTTCAAATTACTCACGATCCTTGACAGATCTCTCTTCACCGTATCCAAAACAGGCTCCGTCAACGTGTTCGGAGCAGGACCGAATCCAGTTGCGCCCGAATTGTTCGATCCGCCGGCGGCAGATGGCGGAGGACCCGCGGCAACAGTGGTGGGCTTCGATGAGGCAGTCGGAATAGGAGGAACCTTCGCTGACGACGGCGGCGGAGGGATGTTGGACTGGATGAACGGAGAGGAAGAGACGGGGATCCGAGGAGGACTCGGCGGGCGGGCGGGTTGTACTGTGGCGGGTCCTGATTGGACGCTGGCGTTGATTAGGTTCTCGATCTCGTCGATATCGGATTGGGATGAAGGATGGAGAGGGATTGTGTCGCTGTGCGACATTTTCGATGAACTGATGAATCGATTTTTCTTAGGGATTGATTTTCCCGGGAAAGTGATGATCTTTTTTTTGGTTTCAGATCTTCGGCGGGGAGATAGATCTTGGCAACTGGTGTTTATCGGGGGTTGTTGATACGGCGTCGTTTTCAAGCCAATTTGTCACGGAATTAGGAAACCTTTGGTTTGTTCTCTTATGGAAAAAATAGCACTTTGGCCCCCTCTACTTTGCCAACTTAACAAATAGCCTCCTATACTATAAATCGCTCGTTTTACCCCTCCTACTTTGACTACTTTGCCGTTTGGGTCCTTCCGTTCCAACTTCGGTATTTGTAACGTTAATTGACGAGCATTCAGTACACCACGTTAGCTCTAATAATCATGTATTAGCTTACTAAGTGTTTTTTAATCAGGAATATACGTATATATATGGTTAGATAGGATGAAATCGACAAATAAAATGTGGTTTTAAAATCATTCGTATTTCACCATACGAATCCCTCCCCAAATTACCTCCCTAACTAACTCTTGATCTCCTACCTCTGATATATCTCTCTGTTGGTGTGTGGATGTGTCCAGATTTAATGGTAAGAAGGCGAAAGTTGAAACGGAAGGACCAAAACGGCAAAGTAGTCAAAGTAGGAGGGGTAAAACGAGCGATTTATAGTATAGGGGGGCTATTTGTTAAGTTGGCAAAGTAGAGGGGCCAAAGTGATATTTTTCCTTTTCTTATTGACCCTCCTACTTTCCCTAATTAATAATTGATCCTTTTTGTAACCATGCTTCAAATTTCCCAAAGTACACGCCGGAATGTCGCCGCCGGGGACGGTGAATGTCGCCGGTGCATTTGGATCTTCCCCCCATGTGCTATGTTAATGCTTCTTGGAGAAAAGTGTTCATCGGTTTAGTACAATTGGAGCAAAGTCAACTAGCAAAGAAGCATATGAATTCATTGGCATTCGGTTTTGATCTGAATAGTTGATATTCGTTTCTTACATCTTGTAGTTTGGGGTACGGCTTACATTCTTACGAACTATACACTATGATTGGATTATTCAAATGATTCATAGAGTACGGATAAATGCTTCGACATTTGCAACATTCATAGACAAGTGTCATTGATGAAAAAGTCGATAACATTGTATGAGGCAGTTACTTGCTCATTCTACTCTCTCACTGAAGCATTTTTATTAGTTTCATCTATGGTTGTAACAGCCTGAAAACAGGCTGAATGACACGAGAATTTAGAAAAATATTAACTAGATGTACACTTCTGGTTTTGCTGAAACTTGAACTCGAAATGTCACCAAACATGCAGATCACTTTCTACCAATAAAAAGGGAACATGACAACTACATTTCATTTCAGAATTCTGATGAAATTCGATACATTAGTACTAGTACGATAACACTCATAGACACAACATATTATCATATAAATCAATGTGTATTTAAGTATTTTAAGGTATGATATAATTGCACAAAATAAAACAAAACAAAAACCTTAAAAAATGTCATGAAAAAATAATAAAAAACAAAAATTCAAGGAATATGATACAACTTAGAAGGCTTAAGATCCTTAGTAACGTTGAAATAACTCAAAGTCTCAACCCACTTCTGTTGATTCTTCAACAAATGAACCGCCACCGTCCCCGGCCAAAGCTCATGGCTACAACCGGCCGCCGGCACCGGAAAATTGTACATCCCCCACTTAGCATTGTGCCGGTTCTTCCCCCGCCGCCCCTTCTTCATCCACTCCCCGAAAACCTTGTCCTCGGGCCCTTCGAAATGGCCCCTTGGGATCTCAGAATCCTTGATCCACTCCACGATGTCCCACGACACCATGTACCCCATCCCGGACATGTAGTTCGGGAACGGGTCCATGCTCGAGCAAGGGATCACGAATCCGTAGTAGAGATCTTCACGAGGGAGCGGGGTTAGGGATGATATGAGATTTTCGAAGCGAAAGTAGGTGTCGTCGTCTGTTTTCATGACGTAGTGGTAAGGTGGTGACGACGAAGAGATCTTCTCCTTGTCGGAGAAGATTTCGGGGAGGCTGGAGAAGAACGTGTACGTCTTCCCGTTGTTCATGTTTTCTTTGCAGTTGAGGATGATGATGTCGTCGTAGCGCATGATCTCCAGCGCTACGAGGACCCTTTGGTCTTCCTTTGTGAGGTTGCAAAAGACGAATTTCACGTCGATTTTCGTGCCTGGTGGGGATTGTTGGGTCCCGTAGACCATGCGCAGGAAGTGGCGCCTCGAGTACTGGTCTGGTAGGGTCAAGATGCCTATCAGAATGCGGATCTCATCCTCATTGGTGGATGAGGACGAGTAAGAAGGGGTAATTAGCCTCTGATCCTCGTCTGTGGACGAGGAAGAAGGGGTTCGTCTAGTGGTAGTGGCGATGTAGTGGGTCGAGTCTGGCGTAGGCACATTGGCCAAAATCAAGGAGCTGACGGAACCGAAACTCGTTGATCGAGGCTAAGAGGCAAAACAAGAGGATGAAGGTTAGGGAGCTAAGAATGAAAGGATGGCGCTTCATTTTTTAGGGTTTGTGAGAGATGAAGATTGATCAAATGTGGGCTATTAGGGGGAAGAAGAAATTAGGGTTTTGAAATAAGATGGTGGATTGATTTGGAAGTAAATGTTGATTCACTTTTCTTAATAAGTACTCATGAAATTTGAAATTTTAATTGATAGTTAAGATTAGGGTTTTGACTTTTGAGTGATCTCTAAGTCAAATGGGTGAACATGGATGGCTGAATACACCAAAGTTTGGTGACCAATTTGTTACATACCAAAACTTCAGTGACTAATTATCACTTTTACCCTTTCATTTTGAGCCTATGTGCTCAAGGAAAAACCAAATAAATAAGTTACAATATACAGAGCTTATAGTGAAACTTAACTTACAAGGCATCGACTCACCACCTTCCACTGAAGTTTCAAACCTAAACTCGAAAATCTCGAATTCGGTCATGTCAGCGTGATCTCGTGATCTCTCTAACATGATCATCAAGTATCTCCACAGATTTGTCATCGAAGCCTATCTCGAATTCGGTCATGTCAGCGTGATCTCGCGGTCTCTCTAACGTGATCAGCAAGTATTTCCACAGACTTGTCATCGAAGCCTATCTCGAATTCGGTCATGTGAGCGTGATCTCGCGGTCTCTCTAACGTGATCAGCAAGTATCTCCACAGACTTATCATCGAAGCCTATCTCGAATTCGGTCATGTGAGCGTGATCTCACGATCTCTCTAACGTGATCAGCAAGTATCTCCACAGACTTGTCATCGAAGCCTTCGTCCATGCTCTTAATCCGAGACACGAACTCCATAGCTTCAGCGTACTTCCTCGCCTTGCAGTACCCACTAACAGCAATCCTGTACGTCACCTCATCCGGTCTGCAATCATGCTCAATCATGTACCTCAGAACATCTCTGATATTGTCGAACATCTCTCGAGCTGCATACCCGGTAACGAACGTGTTGTACGTGTAGATGCACGGCTGAATCCCTCTCGAGTTCATCTCGAAGAAGACTCTATTCGCTTCTTCCATAAGCCCTTGTCTGCAGAACCCTTTGATCACAGTGTTGTACGACACAAGGTCTGGTTTCAAGCCCGAATCTTTCAACTGCTTGAGGATCTTCTCGGCTTTCCAGCACTCATTACCTCGAGCGTACATGTCCATCAAGCTGTTATACGTTACGAGGTCAGGCTCTAGGCCGTTCTCGAGGATGTTGTTCAACAATGAATGAGCTCGGTCGGTCATGATGCACTTGGCATACATGGAGAGAAGAGAGTTGAACATTACCAGGTCGGGTTTGTAACCGTAGCTCTGGAACGCATTGAAGGCCCTCTCGGCCCCGGTTAGCCATCTGCACTTGTGGAAAGCGAGAAAGAGGGCTCTCGAGACCGACCAGCTCGGGAATATCTCCCCGTTACAGATGTCGTTCTCCATCCTCTCGATCCCTGCAATGTTCTTGGCTTTAGCATATGCATTTAGAATCAATTTGTAAGAGGTTTCATTAGGATTGAAACCCTTGCTTCTCATGTCTTGAATCATCGATTCCGCTCCTCTCCATTCACCCTTTCGAGCTAGACCGTTCAAGAGTGCGTTGTAAGTGATCACATTCGGCTCGAAACCAACTTGAATCATCTCGTCGTGGAACCTTGACGTGGTACTGTATGATCCACACCGTCCATATGCACTGATCAAGTTGTTGAACGTATCCCTATCAGGCTCAAAGCCGGAAACTTTCATCTCTTCGTGAACCCGGCTCACGTAACCCTGCATACCCTCCTTACCGCACATCGAAAGCATCGTGTTCCACGTAACACTGTTGGGAACGCATTGATGCGACTTCATATCAGTAAGTAAATTCAGCATCTCCTCAGTCCGTAACTTGTTCCCCAGCATCCTAAGGATGACATTATAAGTACGGGTAGTTGGGACACACCCCCTTTTCTTCATCCGCTCGAAAAACTCCATACCCTTATCAATCTCTCCAGCTTTACCATACGCATCTATCACAGTAGTATACGTAACAACATCCGGCATCACCCCATTAACGACCATCATATCGATAATACCAGCTCCTTCCTCAACGAAACCGGCCCTAACATAAGCAGCCACCATTTCATTATAAGTCACAGCATTAGGCACACAATTGTTCTTCTCCATCTCTTCCAGAACACTCAAAGCTTCCAAGTAAAGACCCGCTTTCGAATACACCTGCAGCAATGCATTGTAAGTTACAGTCCCCGGAACGTATCCACGAGACTTGACTCCATTGAAGAACTCAATCGCTTCAATGAACAATCCTTGCCTACTACAAGCTGATATAACAGTACTGCAAGTGAACTCGTCGAGTTCCAGCCCCTCAACCCTCATCTCATCTAAAAGACCAAGAATTCGGTCCCAAGATCGACCCATCTTACCATATGCATCGAGAATGATGTTGTAAGTGACCACATTTAGCTTCACTCCATAATCTTTCATCCATTCAAACAATTCAATCGCCTTCTCGTACTTGCCGACGCGGCAGTAGGCGTGGAGAATGGTGTTATACGCTCTGACATCGAGTACATATTCTCTAAGAGGCATTTTATCGAACAGTTGGTATGCAGTAGCGTAACGCGACTCTCTACCCAGAACTCTAACCATGAATTCAACTGTCTGACGATCTATCTTCTCATCCCAACTCGAGACCGCCCATTCAAACAGCAATAACGCCCTTTCCCAGCTCCCTGAACGATCCAAAGCTCTAAGCAAAGTATTCAAGTCAGCTCGAGCAAGTTCAGACTTACGGGAATTGAAGAAGGCGGGAACGCGATGGAGCGGCAAGTCGAGGATGGACTCAACCAAGAGCTTACATTCTTTAGACAGGAAATTGACGGAGTCGAGAAGGAGATGAACATCGTTATCATCGGTTGGAACGCGGATTGAGCTGAAGCGGGAGTTGTTGAGCTTGGAATTGGGGGAGAGGTGGAGGAGCTGGTGGAGGAGAGGTTCGAAGTGGCGAATTTGGGGGAATGGAGAGTTGGACGACGACGGCGGCGGCGGCGGCGGAGAGGAAACGGCGGAGGTGAATTTGGGAGGTGGGTTCGGCGGCGGCGAGTGGCGTTTGATTACTGGTGGATAGATTGGCTTGTAGAGGAAGAGAATTCCTTCCATGAAATGGGATTTGAGAGGAAGAAAATTGGGGGTTTTAGGATTTTGGATTTGGGGTTTATCAGTTTATCAGTTCTGGATTTGGATAGGTAGTTCAAGTTCATGGCGGGACGATGACTGGTCTGAACTTTCAGATTAGGAAGAGTGAACCGAGTTGGGCGAGTCACGAGTCGGGTTAATCGAGTCACAAATCATGGGTCACAGATTGATCGAACCGCTGATCAACCGAGTTTGATTTGCAGGTTTATTTTAGATTTTCGGATCGAACAACTTATGGGTTTGATTCATTTGAATTGTTGAGCGGGTTAGGTTGGATAAGGACTTGACCGAGTATGATCAATTACTCGCACTGATTGTTTGACAATGTTATGCAACGAGGTGCCTTAGATGAATCGAGCCACTTGGTATTCGGCCCGAAAGATACTCGTTTAAGGTTTAACTTGACTTGCATAATGAGCTGGCTGGAAAGTAAATAGTTCGTGCTTGAGCGAGTTAACTCAATAAGCTCCAAAGCTAGCTAGTTAGGCTAGAAGACATGGTTTGTGAGCTAACTCATATTAATCCGTGTTGCTTGTAAATAAGCTACTATGATTTATCAAAAACTAGACTATATTCGTCTGTTCCATAAAACTGAATCAGTTCAAGATGATGAGACGTGACCCTTATCAAAGAACAATCTTTCCGATATAACACGTTATTATCTTTCATTTGGGTATTATTAAACAGAAGATCACACGTAACCCTTATCAAAGAACAATCTTTTCGATATATTAGTTCTTTCTAAGTATTTTTTATGTGTACAAAAGGACCACACATAGAACAATCAATTCATACAAGTAACTCTTTCATTCGATACCCAAAGAGGGGAAATTTGATAATCATCATCATGAAAAATTAAACTCCAATTCTGGAAATACAATTAGGTTGATGATTCCGTGATTAATTTGTTGTTTTTTGAGAGAAATCAACAGAAGCCATATAGTGTCGAAGATATTATTTGCATAATCGAGTGGCAAGCAAACTCGAATTAATGTCAATGTCCCCACCTGGGCCGGCTATGGCGGACAAACCAGCGAGCTGCCAAATCCCATAAACAAGAAATTTTTGAAAACAACTGTCGTTTTCTTTGTTTTTGTGGGGATTTTCTGAGAAACTGTCAGTCACTCTTTCTACCCTTAGATTCCCATGCGTTCATTTTTCCTCTTGTTTAGCTGCACCGACCATTGATTGAAGATAGCTAAATCAAAGGATTTGATTTCATCAATGGAGTCTCTGCTGCTCCTTCCTTCTTCCCCACAACCACCATCGTTGCTGCAACCTTCTGGTAAGTGTTGCTGTACGACTTTTGCTTCACTTTTGGCTTCTTGTGCATCTCCAGCTGTAAAAGTTTGGGTCTTTTCTGTGATTCTGAATCTGGGTTTATGTAGGTGGAAGGAGCTGGAGGAACGATGCTCTTGTATCAGCCTTTCCCAAGGGTATTACTGATCTCTCTGTCTCTGGTGCATTTGATTCAATACACTTTGATTTGGGCTTAATGTTTAGGGTTTAAGAATGTTTTTGAGAGGCTTGCAGCTAGTGATTATTGGTTTAACTGTTCTGAAGAACTTTCATTCATAAGGAACTTAGCTTAGAGGGTTCTGCAGAAATAACATTAAGAGAAAGCTGCCAAACTGTTGGGTTTGGGGCAGGATTAGTAAGGGTTGCGGGTCAATCGGGTTGCAAGTCTATTAAATCACGAATCTCTCGACGTTGTGGGTTCATTGGTTTGATCAATTTAGATTATGGAACTTGGTTCTACTTGGTTCTAGGATATAGCTGAAGGACACTGTGAAATCAGTAGTTTATACTAATAAGTTGATGTTTATTTCAATAGGAGTACTTAAAGGTTCAACATTTACACCAGGGCTTAAACTCGAACGATGTAGCTTGTTAAGCCTTCAGAGAAATGGCTGTGGCAAGCATCAACCGATAAGAGCAATCAAGGAAAGCCGTAAGAAGTTCGTAGTCAATGCCACCTCGGGACAGCCACTCGAATCCGAGCCAGGAGGTTATGGCTCCAAGAACACTCTAGACTCCCTCAAGAAATCTCTGGATGCCTTCTACAGATTCTCCCGGCCTCACACTGTTATCGGGACGGTAAGTATCTTCTTCACCCTTTCAGTTCATGGCTTGTTTGGTTTGCTCAGTGTCATGTTCTTGTCGTAATACAGGCTTTGAGCATCGTTTCAGTTTCGTTGCTCTCAGTTCAGAAGCTTTCTGACATTTCTCCACTGTTCTGCACTGGGGTGCTTGAGGTAAATGCTCTTGAATTCTTCCCTTTGTTATAAGAACCAATAGCCATTGTTGTGTTAAATTACTGCATTTCAGGCTGTGGCTGCTGCTCTAATGATGAACATTTACATTGTCGGATTGAACCAGCTGACCGATATCGAGATTGACAAGGTAACGCCGTCTATAAGATGAATGTCCATACTAACGGGACCGAAAAGGCGAAAACTTTTATGTTCATTGTACTAGTACTAGATTAGATGAAAGAATGGATAGTAAAAGCAGAAGTCTTTGTACTCTCTAGCTATGTTGATCTATTGTTACCCGATTACAGGTAAACAAGCCGTACCTTCCATTGGCATCGGGGGAGTATTCGGTTGGAACGGGTGTCTTCATCGTTGCGTCTTTCTCCGTCATGGTACTATACTAGTCATGAATACACCCATTTTACGTGGCGTTATCTCATATCTGTTTTTCGAATGACTGCTAACGATATCGGTTTTTTGTTAGAGTTTCTGGCTTGGTTGGATTGTTAAGTCATGGCCACTGTTCTGGGCTCTCTTCGTCAGTTTTGTCCTTGGCACTGCTTATTCAATCAATGTAAGTTGAATCGTAATCTGTGTAAGGTTTTTCTAAGGCTGCTCTATGTTCTAAGATTCTATAACGATTTCCGGTTTCGTTCTTATCTCAGCTGCCGTTTTTGAGATGGAAGCGGTTTGCTTTCGTAGCAGCATTGTGCATTCTGGCGGTCCGGGCAGTGATTGTTCAAATTTGCTTCTATCTTCATATGCAGGTGCAGTTAGAGTTAACCACATTGGCATAGAATCATTCTGGAAATCTGACGATTCTGATCGTTTTTCTCAGATGCATGTTTTCGGGAGAGGCCTTATTCTCGAGGCCTCTGATCTTCGCAACTGCGTTCATGAGCTTCTTCTCCGTTGTTATAGCATTGTTCAAGGTAAAGTCTCGTCCTTTTTCCTCATTCTGGTTAAACCGGATATGGACCAATGCTTAAACTCGCTCGATGCATCGATGCAGGACATACCGGATATGGAGGGTGATAAGATATTCGGGATAAAATCGTTTACCGTGCAATTGGGTCAAAAAAAGGTCGGTTCTTTTCGAACCATACATAAACTATGGAAGTATCATTAACAGTGTTACTGAATGAAGTTCTTGGCCTTGATTCAGGTATTCTGGACATGCATTGCTCTGCTCGAAATCGCTTATGGGATCGCGATGATGGTCGGAGCAGCATCGCCCTTCGTATGGAGCAAATGCATCACGGTAATAGGGCATACCATTTTATCCTTCCTGCTGTGGAACCGGGCGAAATCGGTCGATCTTAGCAGCAAATCTGCAATCACTTCCTGCTACATGTTCGTCTGGAAGGTAAATTAGAACACCTGGTCTTTAGTTCTTCACTTCTTGTGCATATGATCTACACTAATGGCTTCTCGATTCGTGTTTTCCAGCTTTTTTACGCGGAATATCTGCTCATACCGCTCGTGAGATAGCTGTAAATCGCCAAGAACGGAGCGAATCGGATCGAGAAACTGCCATGGAAATAACTTGAACTGTTGAATGTTGATTGAATTGAATTTGCAGTGAATTAACATTCAGTAGAGTTTTTAGTAGGTGAATAAATATTGTTCGGTTCATAGTATGTTCAATCCCACGGCGGCGTGTTCGCCGCCGGCGATGGGTGTTAGTAGATTTCGACCGGCGACGGGAAATTTAAATGTTGTGGGTAAAATGTCGGCTGGGCCTGACCCGGCTGGGAAAACGAGGTTATTGGGCTGAAGCCCAATAATACAAAGCCTTGAAATTGGGCTAAAAGCCTTTAAAAAGGCTTGGATATTTTGCAAGAGGTCCAGCTGACTTGGCAACTTGATTAAGCAATCATAATTGTGTGTTAAACTCAACCCGATAAGTAACCAACTCGAACCGGTTTAAAACCATAGAAAATCAGAAGAACAATGAAGAGGGAGGTGTGAATCGGATCAAAGAAACCAAACTCAGTTTAGGCTACAATTTCATCTCTTTTCAAACATTGTGTTCCTACTTTACTATCCTCTTTTCAACTATACAATAAGTTACCACCGTAAAAAAAAAGCTGACCCGACTCATCCCAGCTCTATCTCGATCCTATCAAATTAGTAATTTACATCTTTGAACTCTAACAACCCATAACTCACCTACCGCAAAATTATCAAAACAAGTAAATTGGGATCCAATTGACCCATAATCAGATTAATTTGTCACCTTGTAAACCGTGCAACCCGACCTATCCAGCTCATGACCCGTCCAGTCCAATCCAGTCCACCCGGTGTAGTCATGGACATGCAGAGTAGTCCTCAGTCTGAGTCACAACTTGATCACGATGGCGAAGCTGGTAAGGACTGAGCTTGTGGTGGCAGACAGACGGTCCAGAAGGAGGGACGAAGCCACGTGGCAGCTGACTCTCGAGCCACGTGTAGCTAGTAGTAGCCTCCCTCGTCTCGACAGGAACCTTCAGTGTCCTGGAGCACTCCACGAAAGAGGACGATGAAGAAAGAAGAAGGAGAAATAGAAACAAAGCTGCTAAGATTCTTAATGAGAATCGCAACCGGCGACGCCATGAAAACGTCGCCGTTCTTGACATGGGTTTGGATTGGTCGGAGAGTTTTGGATTAATGGTGGGAGGAGATGTAGACAAATGGTGGGGAGAGAGATGTGTTATATAATGGGGATTGGTGAGTGAGTAAAGAGATTGCGGTTTTGTTGGAATGTAGGCTGTGTTTGACTATTGTTTCTAGAGTTGAATATTTACGAGATTGATTATTGTCATCGGCGATCAATGATTTGAAAACGGGCATTCCTTCGTTTTACAAAATTATAAGAGGGTCATACAGTTAGAGCTGTCAAAAGCCGATGATCTGATCGTATCGTGTTTCAATTTTGAAAGACTCAATGATTTACTAGATTGATTATTGTCGTCGGGGATCAATGATTTGAAAACGGGTATTCCTCTGTTTTGCAAAATTATTGGAGGGTCGTTCAGTTAGAGCTGTTAAAAGCTAATGATCTGATCTGATCATATTGTGTTTCAGTTTGACTCAATTTTGAATGACTCATGGGCCGGCTCGTGACCTGATAAACTTGCGACTCAATTGAGATGTGGGTTGTGATTGAATTGACTCGGGTTGTGACCGATCGAACCGGTGGTTCGATATGGACATGGTGAGTATTGAGTTTGAGGGTGAAAGTCGTGGGGCAGGAAAACTTTAAGGCAGCCAGCCTTATTGGAAGACAAAATTAGTCTTTTATGGAACTTGGAAAATAAAGCTGCCCAACTAACCTAATTTTTATTATTATTAATTTTAGGTTTAATTTTTGGTGTTTTCTGCTTTTTATTTAAAAATTCGACATTCATTCCATGCATTATGTATGTTAAGAAAAGTTTCAATATTATATGTACATGATGTATGGCATGAGATGTATCAAACAGGCGGGTTAGGCGGGTCATGAATTGAGTTAGTTAGGTGGGTTTATTGGGTTATGAATTCCTCGGTTCATATGTTCACAGGGCTGAGTTTAGTTGAGTAGGGGGTTCAGTGGATCTCGGGTTGAGTGAGTTGTGAGTTGGTAGGTATGACTGCCGGGTTACAAAATTTACAAAACATAGTTTGATAATTTATAGGATTCGTCGAGCCGCTGGTTAATCAGATCACAAACGTTAGTCAGATTGTATTTTAGTTGAGTTCTTAGTTTATTGAAACACGGGGAATGACAAAACTAGGAGGGGTTGGCTAACCAAGGCCACCACCCAAAGAACCCACAATTTGAAAGTGATAAAATCCTATGTAAAATTCTCGAAAGTAATATTTCTGCTCAGTGTATATAGCCTTTAAACGTGAAAATAAATTCCCTCAGGGTCTTTGACCTTTCTAGTTCCACCACTCACTCACAGGTTGGTCGAGTTGCATGTTATAAGTGATTTACAGGTTGTTGAATTTTTTTTTAGATAAACGCCATTGCTCGTATTATCAATGATCAATGTTCGTGCACATTTCAAAGGAGTGCACTATCAAGCCAAATCGGAGAAGTATGCCCAACAGATGGTGATGCAAAAGAAAGGAACGTTGAGCTAACTCATGCACTACCTGATTCTTATTCTTCCTGATTCCTATTCCATTAACCACGGCCTAGAGCGAAGGATCTCTCGGTAATACTTGATAACTCTACCGAATTTAGTACTATCGTCGTTGTGGCCCATCACATCAGTTGCCACATCCGACGAGTTGTTGATTTTTTGGTGAGAGTTTGATCGAGTCACATGGCATGTGGGAAGAGAATAACATGACTTTAAACTCAGCAAGGTAGGTATAAAAATGAAAGCAATAAATTCAACTCGTGTACCGACTTATACATTGCACGTAATGATTAAATTTTAGGGTTCTTGGTGTTCAAATTAAGCTAATTCAGCTTCTGATTAGGGTTTTAATTAGTCAAAATCTGAATATACATGCACCGACCCAGCTGTATTAATTCAAGAGTTTGATGATTGTATAGTGTGCCACGCGAAGAACAAGTATGGTTTGATTACAATTAATTAATTAATTAACCATAGAGAGTATTTTTGCTAATTAGTTACTTGTTAAGATTGTTGTCTGATTAGTAATTAACCATGTTTTCAAAGTCAAACACTAGTGGTTCTGTTCTAGAGAGATTTTGGTGGTTCAATTCAGAGTTTCGTGACGAATAACTCGTTTCCTAATATGATTGATAAGGTCATAGAATTGATCTGTCTAGTGACTTTTCACGTGTCGGGTGGTTCAAAGAAGCAGGAGGTAGAGATGAAACGTGACGTGTCATGGTCTCACTGAGGAAACGAGAGGAGAGTTGGGTCGACACAGAGAAGACCGTGTGAAAATTGTAATGTGTGTTATGAGGTGTTATGAGTAAGTTGCACAGTGGTCATTTGTTATGTTGTATTGTCAATTTTGCTATTTATAGCATATTAGGGGTACTGTGATCTGTCAATGAGAGACTCGTCCATGTACATAGATGGATAGTCGTTAATAAGAAGAACGATGAAGATTACGCCCAATAAACCTATGGGAAGGACGACGTTTTCAAATGTGGAATGTAAGTTTAGACTACAACCACATATAGAGCATACTTAGGTTAATTTGGATCTCATACAAAAATGTTGAATTTTGATGGACTAAATTGTACTTTTTTACAACTTTGGTGACTGATATTATAATAACTCATACTATAACAAAATAGTCACTCAACTTATTAATATTACAAATTGGTTACAAAAAATATAATATGAAAAGAAGAATAAAGAAGGAAATTGAAGCATGGTAAACTATAAGAAAAAGAAGTATATACTTTATGTATTCAAAATATATCTTAATTACAACGGGAGATAATGAAACGTAACATTTATCATCAAGTTCACGTCATGTGACAGAAGATCACGAGATAGAATTCACTACAATTTCATTGAACCAAGATATCACTGTGATGTAGTTACTCATGGGAACATGGTGTACACAGTGTAGACAATGGTTGAACACTAGTGCGACGATCATGAATCTTGTAATTAGGGCAAGGCTTGTGGTGACAAGAAGATGGCCCTGAAGGAGGCACCATAAGTTTTTTGAGCCATGAGTTGCTAGTAGTAATAGTCTTCCTCGTCTCGAAATGAACGCTTGAAGTTTTAGAGCAATCAACAGAAAGGGGAGAGGAAAGGAGGAGTAGAAAAATGGTAGCCAGAACTTTGAAGAGGGGTTGAAACCACCATAAAAACGCCATTGGTTTTGTCATGGATTGGCGAGGAGATGTACACAAATGGTGGGAGATAATTGAGAAAGATGGGTTTATAATGGGAGAGAGAGAGAGTTGAAAAAATGTCGATAGTGTTTGGTTATTTTTGTAGAGTACTAGAACACCTACCTACAAGAATGGTTATTGTTGTTGGTGATGAATGAGATGGACGAGGATATCTCTTTGTTCGAGAGCATGAAGCTAGAGTTGTTAAAAGTTGATTTGACTCAACACTGATTTAATTTGACCCAGTTCAACTCATTATTCAAACCGATTACAAGGTTAACAATTTGTAATAACTTTTGATTGATTCACAATTCAGTATGTGACATGATAAATTTGTAACTCGATTAACCTGTGAGATGGATCTTGATTAAGCCGGTTCGTGACCCGACCAAACCACTGATTGGATATGGACAGACAGCATGAAAAAGAGTTGATGTTGAAAGTGTACAGTAGCATGCTTTATTGGAAGACAAAATTAGTGTCTTGTGGAATTTTTTAAATATGTATATTTATTTATATTTATATATTTACTTGTACAGGTTTATAATCAATTTTTTTTTTCTGAATTAACTCTTTAGTTTGGGTGTGACAAATTAAAAAAAAAACATTTTTTTGGGGTCATTTGGTGCCCTTTGATTTTTTTTTTTTTAATAATTATACACGGAGGCTTATCTGGTTGAGGTTTTTATAATGGAATCTTTTTGGGAAGTGAAGTCGTATTCTCTGACACTCTCACTCAACGACAATTCTGTAAGAATTCAAGTCTTTTGTCAAAAGATAATTGATCTCTCGCGAATTCATATTGAGCGTCTAGTTGAACTTGTACTATTGCTACATATTTTTGGATCTTGATTGTATTGTCACTCACGACACTTGCACTCATTGATAAATTATTAAGAATTACTGAATTCACGATTTGAAGTTGATTCAACAACAATAGAGTCTACACAAAGCTTGAAAAAATTGATTTGAGCATAATCGAAACATTTTCATAATCGATTTAGCTCCCACAATTTGACTTATCCAAGACTTGTTGCTCGTTTCTTCATCTTCATCATCTTCTATGACGTTCAGTGTCATGATCTTCTCCTTCTATGACGAAAGAAGAGCACAATGTCGTCTTTTACCACATATGTAGCATCCATTATTCTCTCGTCGGGAGGAACGTCCGGCTCTGATACCACATGTAACGTGCCCATTGGCTGAATATGATGATGCATATGATATGATGATGGATGCTGGATGATGATGGCTAAAGATGGATGATGATGTGACGATGGATGGATGATGGCGTTGATAAGGGAGATGGGAAGAAGAGGAAACGTAGCTATAATAATAATAACATAAATAATTAAATTGGATTTTCTTTTCTGATTCTTTAATTCGTGTACATCAAATGTATTATATAGCCTATAAACTATTATACTAATTCTCTAACTAGTAACCTAAACAAACTCAACAACTAGTTAAGATAATATTCCACTAACAATAATAATTAAAAACTAATAATTAATTTCTAAAAAATAGGCACGTAACAGTTATAGAAAGCTATCAAATAAATTAAGAGTGTGTGTTATAAGGAATGAATCAATAAGAAAAAAGAACAACAAAGACGGGATCAAAAGTTGCTCAATCACGAGTTTGATGGTGACCCGAGTGATATATCACGGGCCAAATAGTACTCTCCCTCAAGCAGAAGCATGAAGATCTCGAGTTCCCAACTTGGTAAACAATAAGGGCAAAAACGCCCACCTTTCAAGACCTTTAGTGAAGATATCAGCCACTTGATCACGAGATGAGATCAAATCTATCCCCATGAGTTCATCGAGTCACGGGCACATGGAGTAATCCTCAATCTCTAGATTAGCATCAACGCGACGATCTTGAAACTGGTTAGGACCAAGCTTGTGGTGGCAAACAGACGGTCCAGAAGGAGGCACCCTGCCTCGTGGCAACCGGGTTTCAAGCCACGAGTAGCTTGATGCAGTCTTCTTCGTCGCCTCGATATCATCTCTTAGAGTTCTCGAGCACTCCATGGACGATGGAGAAGAAAGAAGAAGGAGAAACAAGGTTGCTAAAACTCTCAACAAGGGTGAAAACGTCGTCGTTCTTGTCATGGATTTTGCGAGTTTTGTTTGGTCGGATTTTGAGAAGACGAATGTAGGGAAGACATGTTGTATATAATGGGAGTGGGGTTCAAAGGAATTGCGGTTGTGTTTGATTGTTGGCTGTGTTTGACTATTTTTTCAAGTCTCTAGAAGAATTGGGTCGGGATTGATTATTGTTATCGACAATAAACAAGTTGAAAGAGTCGAAAGAGTGCACGTATCTTCTTTTACCTTTTGTCGTGAATTTTTATGTTCACACTGGTAATCATTATCTATTTACTGGGTTTAATTGATTCTTGGTATGGTTTTTGAAATTGACCAAGATCTGATAGCACTGGTGGGTGCTATCAGACATTTTCATCCAAAGAAGTTCGGTCAAAGAATGAAGGGGTCGTTTCCCTGACAGGAATTGGGAAAGGAAATTGGCCAATTCCCCCTCTAAAATCAATTCCATGTTTCCTGACCTAAAATGGTCAACCAATTCCAACGGAGTCAAATTCCTGTCTAGAGTCCAAATCACCTTAGAAGGGGAATTGAAATCCCATTAAAACAGATGGGATTTGGGAGGAATTGATAATTTTTTCCACTCCCATACATCCTTACCCTTCACCATTTTTTGTTAAACATTTAAGCATGTAACATTTTTTATTTTTCAATGCTTTATATAATTAATTAATCATTATCCGCTAAAAATAAAGTTGATTGTTGTTGTAAGAATTTGTCAATTTCATAATGTCATTTAGACAAGGAAACAAGGAATTGATTTTCAGAGAAATGATTAATTCCCACCGTAATCCAATTCCACTGAAATTATCAAATCCCCCACTTTCATAATTCCTTGCGGGAAACGACCCCGAAGCATACCCTTACACTTGCAAATATATGTGCCTCCCAGGACAACATCGTCTATAACCCACCCCCGAGTTTAGGACTCCAATAAAACGTTATTTTCTTCATATGTAGAGGTTAAATGGTATATTGTTCACGTGTAATACTGAACTATCTTGGATTCACCGTTGTTTCTGGCGTGGGCACTAGAGCTGTTAAACCATTCAATTCAATTCAATCCCTTCCCATTCGACCCAACTCAACTCTTTATCAAACTGATCAAAGTAAAAAACTTGCAACCCTGATCCTAACCACCGTGCGACATTTCACTGGTTAGTAATTCAGTTAACTCATAACCTTACAAACTATAGTGAACCGTGACATGACAAATTCGTAAATGTACGATTGACCCATGAATTGTAACTCGATTAACTCAACCAGTAACCCGACCAAACCGACTGGTTTCGACAGCTCCACAGACAACATGAATATGTGTGTTGTAGGGTGGATGTCGTGGGGGCAAGATCTAGAACACACCCTATCGGCTATAGCCATAGGCAGCCTTATTGGAAGACAAAATTAGTATTTTATGAAGCTTGGAAAAATTGCTAGCCAATCAGCTCCTATCGTTTTCCCGCTTAATCCTTCTGGGTATTCTCTGTTTGTTACAATTTACGTAGAATCCATGCAATAATATACAGTACGTTACCAAAAATGTTAATATTATTATTATATTATATTATATGGTTTGTAAGTATCTTCATGTATTATTGGATGGAAGTGTAAACAATAATTCTTTTATGTGTGGTCCAATCTAATTGGGTAGAGGGAATGTCGGTAGGACCGGATTGAACCGTTCGGTTTTGAGTTACAAAAATCTGGAACATTTCGTCAAACATTTGACGTGTGAATGGAGATGAAGTGACAGGTGGAAATGGAGGAAACGAGAGAGTTGGGTGAACTGGAATTGTTGGGAGATAGTTGTGAGGTGTAAAGGAGTTGTAACGATATATTCGGTGTTCTGCTATATTATCTCGAGATTGGTGTGGAGATGATGATATATGTGTAGCGTTTGTTTATTGGAGATTATAGATGAATCTCCATCGTTGCTGAGATGAACAGTAAAGATTGCGCCCAACAAGCCTAAGAGTTGTAGTTGTGGGGTGTAAATAAGTTGTAACGGTATTCATTGTTCTACGATATTATCTCGGGAATTGTGTAGAGATCTGCGTAATGTTCGTTCACATGGAGACTATCTAGTCTATAGATGGATCTACATCGTTGTTGAGATAAACGATAAATATTTCGACCAACGGACCTAAATAGCAAGGGAATGCTTGCGAGTTTTGATAGACTAAATTGCACTATGTCATAACTTGGGTGACTAAATACTATAATATTACATAACTCACACTATTACAAAATAGCCACTCATTATTTATTAATTATTACAAATTTGTCACTTATGACTCACCTCCTCTTCCCTCACAAACCCCACACCTTTTTCATATTATAGTTATAAATTACTCTTAAAACCATTATAATATTCCATATTTTCATGGCCCATTATACAATTATCAAACAAAATTACACACAATTATCGAATCTGACGTGGGTTAAGATCTGTGTTTAACGAAACTTTCTCGAGAATTGAAGTTGCTTCTTCAACACTCTTCTCTTCAACGAGAGTCTTTCTGTCAAAACACATTTGATCTCTCACGGATTCATACCGACAAGGAGCGTCGATTCATCTCCTTTACACATACTTATCATCTAGACGAACTATAAGACGGGTCCTCAACCCTCGAGGTGGACCTTTCTATACAAGGTGTGCTATAGGTTATAGCTCTCCATTGATATGAGCTTACTAGGACCATGAATCCGACCTTGAATTGAACAAAAACAACGACAACTATGACAACCAAAGTTTGTCCACAAACGGAAAAAAAGGGACCAAGCAATGTACCATATTACCAAATTGGACAACAAATTTGGTATATCGATGTCTTTGATTGAGATTGGTCTGATGTTATTCGAGGGACAGTCTACACATTGTTCATGAATGATTAGACATTTTCTCTAGAAGAGAGGAGATTTAAAATTTTTAGGGTATTACTTAGGGACGGGTTTCGTTTGGAAGTTGGGATTCGTTATGCGGTGAAAGAGGATGGCACGGTACGTATACGACTCTTGTTATTAGGGGGTTGGTTTTGGATAATCGAAATGACATTGTTTTCGGTTTGTTATGTGGTTTTCGGGTAGGAGAAATTGAGGGTAATGTAGGTATATAAGTCGTGCAATTACTTGGTTTTGTTGGAGTATCATGAATGAAAAACCCTAATATAAAAGGGGATTTGTAATTTTTTTAGGGTATTACGTGAACTCAGTTCGTTTGGAAGTTGAGATTCGTTAAGTGAAGAAGGGGGTGAAACGTATTCTTGAGTAATTATGAGTAACATGCATGCATGCATTCATTATCCTAAATTCAGTGTTTCTTGTAAGCCAAGCTTTTAAATGAGCTTGCTTCTCTTATAGGCTTGAATTGGGCTTTGTTTCATTCAAGAAAATGGCAAATGAGTTGAGCACATTTCGGTTGGGCCAATGGGTAAAAGGGTCATTTTAATGCAATGGGTCTAAATCGGGATAACTGGTATATACGGTATATGCATTCGAGTAATCGAGTTATTGAACAAGATGTTGATTTAAGTGCAATTCTTTTTACGGTTCAAACACTACGAGTTAAGGGTACTCGTTACCTGCATGAGTAAGGGCTCGGTCGAGTATACTTGCTACTCATATCTGGTATATGAGTTAAGGGTACGACCGTTACCTGCGAAGAAACCAAGGATTGCACATCTTGTATATATTTTATTACTTGCGATACAACTTTCTGTAGACACCTTGAACCACCACAAAATCAGACTTCGATTCCAGTTGTTAAGATTGCTGATCTGTCATACCTTTCTATAGACCTTTCGAACCGCCACATAATTACCTTCTTTGCAACCAACTTGATAGTCTCTCACACGCCCAACTTCTACAAACCTATAATCAACCAACCAGGTTTTGATACCCAATTGTTACGATCACTACTCCATCACCAACAACAAATCTAGTTTCAAATTCTTCCCCAAAAGATGGCATACTAATGTAGCTGGTGAACTTGTTCAAAGCCTTGATATTTTACCGATATGGTAGTTGAATCGAACCACACCAATGAGTGGTCTCACATAAGCAAAACTTGCCATCATGGTAAAACATCAAATCATGAGAAAACACATTGGAAGTGGAATTGGAAACATTATCTTCACATAGTCATCCCAACGGCTTCCCCAATTATGAACAATAAGTTAATCAAAAGAGCTTAGCAACAAAACCAGATTACCTTTATATTATATCATCATAGTACTAAGAGCTAGAGACTTCACATCATGCTTTAATCTCTACCTTCATGCTATGCTCTAAACTTTCATGTTTAAAGTTGCACAATCAACATGAATTAGAGATTAGGTAAAACGAGTGGCTCTGATACTTTTGTTGAAATGTTATCGTTTGTTAGCTAGGAGTTTTCTTTATTGGGTTATCTTTCACGTTGGAAAGTGGAAGGCCGGGTAAGATGCACTAATAGTAGTACCTAACTGTGATATTAGAGTTTGGTTGATAACAACCTTCGTGAAAATTTGATCATAGTTTGTAGATGGGTAGTGTGCACTGAGAGACCGATCTGTGAAGGAGAATTAGTTGTTGGGTTTTTTCACACCAGACAGTGAAAGAGATTGGGTGCACTGTGTATATGTATGTGAGGAAAAATCTTATCTCATGAGCTAACTTTTGGAGTGAAACGGGTAGCACCCAACATGGTTATCGTACATACATATGATGCAATAACATAAGAGACAAATATATTTTGCGGTTAAGTATACCTCAAAGGGTATCCTAAACGATAAGGTGATATGAAATCATCGACCACATGTAGCAGGTTCGAAATTGGGGACATCATCTATATATATAAGATTTTTTTTATTCGACATGATATGTGTGCCCATGTTCATCAATGACTAAACCATTCTTATGATTAGATTGAATGTGAATTCGAACCTGTAACCTTATTTTCGAAGATAGTAACTATCTTGCCATGCACTAACAAAAGTTCTCACACAAACAGAAGTTAAAAATCCATCCAAATAAGCTTTGCTCCTTACCAAATTAGTATAATCAAAGCCTCAATATTCATAAGAGTAAGAAGTAGAATAATCACGAAATTTGCAACAACAAAAAAAAAGGAAGAAAAAAACTTAACTAATTATAAGTTTCTTTGATCAATCAAAGTCTCAAAGACAAGTCAAGATGACTAAACTCATCTTGAACATGATCACTCTCAACATGACCATACCCCACACCCACATACCACGAGCCACGATCACCCACATCCCTCCCATACTCATTCCGATACTGCCCATGGCTCGACGACGTCGGATCTCTACTCCATCGACCAGACCCAGAGCCAGCACCACCAACCCTACCCAGAGAGCCGCTTATAATCTCACGGCTCTTCTTGGCCAGGGTTCGCTCCAACTTGTGGGCGTTCTGATGCCCACCCAGCGCCTGCGAACTGTAGAACTTACGCTCACAATAGTTACAAGAGAACACTCGTGGCTCGTTGGCTGGAGCCCTGGGAGACGAGGTGGTAGAAGAGGAAGCTGAAGACGGGGCCTCGAGGACCAAGTTGAGGTTGACCAAGTGATCATGATCCATTGGATGGTGGGGGAAGTTCAAGCTTAGGGTAGAGGAAGGGCTTGTTTGGAAGTGATGATCCATATGTGAGTTTGAAGAAGGGTTTGTTGTGTTGTAGTGTGGGTATATATTGTGCATTGAAGAACAATGTCATACGTTAGTTATAGAGAGACTAAGTACACACATGATGAAGAAGGGAAGTAGTGAGAGACAAAGTGGGAAATATATAATGGGAAATGAGTGGGGAATCAAAGGAGTTGTCTCCTTTATTAATAGCACCATTGTTATCTCCTTGTCGGTCCATGAAAAAAAAAATTAATTCTATATATTTTGTTGTGTTATAATATCGAAATTGTTCGTGAAATCTTCTATATTTCGTATATTATATGATGTGAATACGGTTGTACGCAAAAAATCATCTATCCTACTCATTATACACTTGCAATCTTCTTGTCACGGTTTTTTCTGCCGAGGAAAATGTCTAGCTGATTTGTTGGCCGGATTAGTACTCATCTTCGCTTATGTACCCGAAACGGGAAAACACGAGTTTTCTAACTAGTGTAGAAAAATGATTAAGATTTTAAGCCTTGACTGCCTCTTCAACTACAATTATGTACCCCAAACGGGCCAAAAAAACACGGGTTTTCTAACCCGTGTAAAAAAAATTAAGTTTTGAAGTCTAGATTTGCACTAAGATCTGAAGTCTAGATTATCTCTTCGACAACACTAGCTTATGGGTTCTTCCCACCAGCCATGACTTGATCTAACATTTGGCTCTGATATCACTTGTCACGAGGCTAAGTTATCGAAGTACTATGGTTTATGATAAAGATTTAAGTTATTATTAATGTACTTTCCTCACATAATGAACAAGAAAGGAAACCAAAATTTTGTGAGTTTTATATAATTATGGGAAACAAGGTGGATCGTTCAGGCTCTGACAATCATGGGCCAAAGAGAGAATGAAACTAATTCAATTATTGATTGAAATAAACATAATTAATATAATAATAATAATAATAATAATAATAATAATATAATAATAGGGTTCAGTGAACTGAAGGATGTGGCATGATTAGAAAACAAGTCCCAATTCCGATGAACTGATGTTTGGGGGCACATGTCTTAATATGTTTCCCATACCAAACCCACAACACTTGCATATGCCTACATCGTGGAACCATTCACCTTATAATTACTTACTCGATTCGGGGGCATAAAGAAGACCCGAGTCGATCTTGTACTCATCGTGAATCGGGTATTACATGTAATTAAGGACACTTGATTTTACATGTTCAATAGTGCATGTGGTAAAAAAACTGTTGAATTTCAGTAATTCGAGTTGTGAGTTGAGGGTTTCATGTCTTTTTTTTTTATAAATATTATTCATTAACATGTTCCTCAAAATGGAAGACTCTAAGAAGAGTTTGAGATTTGCACAATGTTGGTTATAAAGTCTTGTGCAACGGATCAAGGGCTATTGGTATTTGAAATCAAGGCCCCTCGGCCGGGTCATCAAAAACTCTTATATATACCGTTTTATCCCAATAACTCGACTTGTTAATTAGGAGAGATTGGTTTTAAAATTATTAATTAACACGCCTAACTGTTACTCAAATATACCCATTACCCGCCTCCTACATTTTCATCCATGATCTCCCCATCACAGGGAAACCCCCAAAGACTAAATGGAAGAGAGAAAACAGGAAATCCTACGAGTCAGATTACTCGTGTGTTCGACAAATAGCTGCATTATTAGCAACACATAAACCATGTTTGTCAACCAAGTTTGTTCAGCGATCATATCCTAAATCAAGACAAGTTGGGACCTGTCTGAGTCGAACATTCGTTTTCGAAACAAAACCTATTACATTAAAGATGTAAAGCCTAGGCAATCAAAAGTTGGAGTCTAATCTGAGACATTTGGTAAGGTAAGAAGACTAAGCATTACTACTACATGCACGCATTGTGGTTGTGAAGATGGGTACGTACCTATGTGTTTTTAGGACTTAGAAATGACTTCACTAACTAATGTCCCCTTTTATTTCTATCATAGAATTAGTACCTCAATCTAGTACCCATAGTAGTTTGTACTAGTACTAACCCCCCCTCACACACAAACTTCACTAACATGTAATGCCATCTTATTCAATCATCCACTATACTAGCCATGTCAAGTTGCACCACCCCCACTTTCTCATTGTGTTCTGCGGCGGATCCTTGATTGGTACTTGAAAATGATTGGATATGGGTACGTACCTGTTTCTTATTACATTTATCTTAGCTTCATTTTCTATGTACTCTCTGTTCTGAACAGATAAGATGAGTATTTACGAATCTAGTTTAGATGAGACATGAAATATTCATTATACTGATCAAAATACTCGCTGTTGGGAACAAACTTATTACATAGTGGCTTCATTTAGATGTTAAGCTTTGCATAATCTAGCCTATTTTGAGCTAGTTAACGCACAACCTTCAATACAATTTTTTTCTTAAACATTTATAGAAAAATATTTTCACGTTCCCGCATTTTTATAGGGGTAGAAAACAGGGAGGGATGTTGTCATAAATTATTGCATCTTATCAATAACTCAAAACTATTGAAATTCAGTATCAAATCACCAAAAGTTCTTGAGATTCTGAAAATTTTGATAGCTCCCATTATATTCGTTAACATTTAATTACGAACAACCAATCTCGTTTTCTACTCAAACCTATACTCGTACCCCTCCTCAAACAGACACAAACCAGTTAAATTACAGAACGAGAGTATGAAATTACCCAAATACCCGCCTCAAATAGAGAAGGTATAAATCTCCTAAGAATCATGACTCAAAATTTGTGGTCTCCAAAGACAAAGCACATGTGACATGGGACATTACACAACTAAAAATCAAAACTTTATAATATAATTAAATTTCAGAAATTGATAAGTTATAAGGAGACAAAGAGGGGTAACCAATCATAATAATATGATCCTTTTGGGATCAAATATCTTTACAACGTCGGCTGTGTTTCCGCCGACCGGTTTCTGTTTGCTCACACAACAACATCACAACTTGTCTTCATGAAAATTTTAATTTTGGGTTAGGAAAATAATTTAAATAAATATATGTAATTTTGCATGGTGAAGATTTTCAGGTTTCCAACATGTTGAGAACAAAGAGATTAGTGTCTTTGACTTTTGTTCTTCATCAAATTTGGATTCAAGAGTGTAATTATGGGTCTAGGGTTTTTTTTTGTATATCTATAATATTGATGGGTTAAGATTCAGCGGTTTAATTTAGGGATTGACAAGATTTTTTGCGAGCTGGATCCAAGATCATGTAAGGGTTGAAGTTTTGTTTAGGGTTTTGGAGTTAGATTATAGTCATTGGAACATTGATGGTGAGGATTTAATCACACGGGAAGTTTCAAGTTTGGAGCTGATATGTGGCACCACGACTTTGATCTTGATATACTACTATAAATATAGGGTGTGACACCATCTGTATAGGCATTGAGTATATTGTGTTATACCTAACCACACACCTCACACAAACTAATTATTATTCGGTACTTTTTCATCTCCTGATCTCCAATACATATTACTCCTTAGTCCTTACCGATCACACAAATTCACGGTTCTTAATACAATTTGTGAAGTACACGTAGGAGGACAACTAAGACACATCTCCTGAGGTGGATCACTGAAAGAAAATCGATAATCCATCAGAATCAATCCAATCTTCTAAATCGAACCAATTAATTATT
This sequence comes from Linum lewisii, assembly GCA_034768395.1. Lineage (NCBI taxonomy): Eukaryota > Viridiplantae > Streptophyta > Magnoliopsida > Malpighiales > Linaceae > Linum > Linum lewisii. The sequence continues at coordinate 159,850 of CM068298.1, read as the reverse complement.
GAGGTTGAAACAATATAATATTTAATGATGTACTTGTACTTGGACAACAAACACCAGATTTAATCATTTTTTTTTAATTACAATAAGATTAAATTATGTTATTAACATATATATATTGCCATTTCCTGGTTACTTCTGATTTTCCAAGGCCTGACTCAACAATGCATGTGTTCTTAAGCAAGTCAAATCTAAAGACAAAACTGTTGTCGTTTTAGATTAATTACTATAATTAAGGATTCACAATCCACATGGAGATTAGTGCTTAATGATTGACTAAACTCTAATTAGCTTGGAGTTATATACTACTTAAGATTTGGTTGTCTCCTAATTATCAAGTATAGGAATTCATCAAAAAAAAAATTATCAAGTATAGGAAACTTCACTTTGACTCGAAATTGGAAATAAATACTAAACAATTTTTCGATCTGCATTATCATTCATGAGATCAAATTACAAATATTTGTTTCATACTATTTAGATTATCAGTGTATGGTTGGTATATCTCGTACATGCAAATCATGGTTGATATTTTTGGATTAAAAAGATGAGAAAACTCCATTGTGAATTGAACTGAATCAGGCTGAATTTACATGAATGTTATAACAGAAAGTTCAAATTCGAAACATTTCATCACTATGCAAACATCTGCTTCTATGGATTAGAGTGAAATTACCAACAAACTAATTTGAATCGAGACAAATATTTTAGTGCTTACCTAAGTTTAAAACCTTATGTCATCACAATTAATCAAATTCAAACTTGCTCAACTCGGTAACCCAAATTTGTGCCTTGTGCCATTACTCAACATCATGCCATGCCATCAACACTATAGCTTTATATTCTAACTCCAACCAAACCCACTTAACCAAGAACTTAATAAAATTCAACCCGGTTCGGTTAACCCAAAATCAACATATGAGATGGGCTTTAATATGCTTCATTGAGTTAGTAGGCTTCAATTACTTTACACATACACAAGGCTCCAGGCCCATATTTAGGCCCAAAAATTAGTTGTTAGGCTTGATGGATAAGCCTGGCCCATTTAGGACTTGATAATTAAGTCTTGATTAATCTAAGTTTCTGATTAGTATATAGATTTTCTGATTAATCAGAATCCGTGCTGGATTAGGATTCCGTCTTCTATAAAGTAGAGCAAGGAAAGAATAGAGCAGAGTAGAGCAATTATCTGAGAAAAATAAGAACCGTGAAATCGATAATACAAACTAAAGTTGCGGTAGAGATCTCGACGATGATTGGACGGCAATCAAGGTGGAGGAGCTGGATGATGATTATTATGATGTCGATGATACTGATGATCAGAGAGATGTATCCGTACTTGGAGAAGGATTTGAGAGCTAGACTGAATGAGAAGATTCCGACGACGAAGGTGAGAGAAGGAATTAGGGATATGGAGGAATCGGATCGCCGACGATTGGAAGTGCGGTGGAGGGAAGAACAATGCACTCCGCCGTTCCCTCGGCGACTGAAGGCTTTTCCTTTGTTTTTAGTTTTCTTTTAGTAATTTGATCTATTTTTGTTTATTATTGTACTTAAATTCATGGTTATATATAGTAATTGTCGTTGCAAAAGATCAATTATTTGCTACTGCATTTTTATGTCGTTGTAATTTAGAGTAGGTAAAAACAATTTTTTTTGTAGTGAATGAAAATCATGAAGTTAAGGTTGGATTCATCAGCAGCCCGTTCTGCCTCATCAATTATGATCAGTCAATCACAGTATATCATCAATTCGGGGTAACAGTGGTCCATAAGCTTTTTGTTTGACAGAAAATAGAGGATGATTTTTCTATATGTTTTTGTATGATAGATGTTGAAGAACAAGAACAGTCTTACTATGTAGATGTTTGTAGAGTAGCAAATGTAGTTCTATTTTCCTGTCCATTTTATGTAGTGATTTGTTATAGCAAATACTTTTTGTGACACCGCTATTTATAACGGGGATGCCGAGTGTCCCAAACAGTGGTGTCGCAAATAGTATTTGCTACAACAAATCATTATATAAAATAGTGATTGTCGTTGCAAAAGATCAACTATTTGCTACTGCATTTTTATGTCGTTGTAATTTAGAGTAGGTAAAAATAAACTTTTTTGTAGTGAATGAAAATTACGAAGTTAAAGTTGGATTCATCAGCGGCCCGTTCTACCTCATCAATTATGACCACAGTGGTCCATATGAGAAGCTCTTTGTTTCATAGAAAACGGATGATGATTTTGCTAAATGTTTTTGTATGATAGATGTTGAAGAACAAGAACAGTCTTACTACTGTAGATGTCTGTAGAGTAGCAAATGTAGTTTTGTTTTCTTGTTGATGTTGCTTACAAAACTTGAATGCACATAGATAAACCAAATAAATTTGGGCTCTGTAATTTTTGTCAAATTTGGTATCAGAGTCGTGTTTTTCTTCCCGTTATTATATTACTTAATCCGAATCATGTGTGTATATCCGACTTTAGCGATTCAATTTCCGTGAACATACAAAGTCGATATGATGTTACAAAGACCATGGTTCAAAGTCGAATGATTTAGCCTATAAAATTGTAAAATATAGTGAAGAGAGTGCCAACAAACTTTCTGTGGACGTGTTCTCTTTGCAACGAGGGTTTTGGACTTCTACTGAAATACCATTGCCGGGTCATATCACTCATGAATTAGAATACAAGGACAGCTGTTATCGCAGAGTCACCGTCCCTTGCAACGGGAGGATCTACTGGCTTGTTTCACATGGACACGAGATTCTGGTATACGATGCAAACACTGAACAGTTCCTCATGGACCGGCTTCAACCTCCTCTAGATCCATTCACTAGAGACGATGGTGAGAGGGCACCATACATTGGTCTTAGTCTATGCTGAGGGTGCTTGTGTGTAGCACAAGCTTGAAGATGGAGGCTGAAAGTGCATTGACTGGGAGCTGATGATGAATGGCTTTTAATGTCCAATGTTATCTTCCCCAGCAGTGATGTGACTAAGGTAAATGAGATGTTTTTGTGTCCTTCACCATGCTTCCACATGAACCCTCCATAGGGTATTTGGCCACTGATAGCACAGTGATGCAATGCAAATTTGGAGCAGGTGGAAGCTGTACGTTAAAGTTGCTCAGGGAAAGTCCCACTATATGGGAATATGAGCTTTATCACCTGCTGTCAGTTGAGCTTCCTTTGTGGTCAACCCCTCTCCCAATGTTTGTGCTTAATATCCATAGCACTTTGGTAATTCGGAAGTAGAAATCAGTGAATGAAAAACAGAAAGAGATTCAGCGATAGGTCTCAAGATTCAACTATAAAAGAATGGAAGCTTCATTTCTAACGAGAGCTTAGTCACTTTGTTGATGCTCTGTTTCCTGCAACTTTGTTTTTGGCTTCTCTGTGTTGTATTTGAGCGTTTCCACCTGTTAGGTTGTTGGTAGATGTCTTCTCTTGCTGTACAGTTTTGACGGTTGATAATACATACATATCATATTCATAAAAAAAAGTTAGCATTTGATAGCCTAATCATTGCCCTAATGCAACACTTAATTGCAATTTTTCATTAAAATTGATATTACATTGTAGCGTACCATTTTAAAGAGTGATTCAGGATTAGTCGAATCGGTATGTTTTTTAAAACATTAAAAAAGGAAAAAGAAAAAAAAAAGACAAATGTCAAGTTGAAGCGATTCACATTATATTGTCTGTTCCCTTCGGCCCACCAACCAATACTTTATCAGTTTTTTTTTGGATATCTGCAAAGAAATATTTTAGATCGTGAAATAACATAGGAGAAAAAAAAACAAAATAAAAGACAGGGAGGGGGAGGAGGTACCTGACAAGCATCTCTAAGTAATGGATTGATGTGTGGGTAGGGCTAGTCTTCATATTAAATGTGCATTATTGATTTTGATTATCCGTATTATGATTATTATGATCCGTATTATGATTATTATACTATTCACCAGGTTGTCAATCTTCAAGATCAATTGATGAGCATCCACCGACTGGAGATGGTTCAGAGCTAAACTGGTAGCCAACGATTGGTGACAGAAGTCACTCCTTGGTCTGCTTCATTTCTCCAAACCGTAAAACATCACCACCACTGGTGACAGAAGTCACTCAACAAGTCATCTCTCATTTCCAAACCCTAAGGTACGAAATTCTGCTTCTCATTTTCAAACCCCATTAACCTAGGTTGCATCTATAAACCAATCTGATACGAAATTCTGCTTTTGCAGTTAATAATGGGTATTTCCAAATTGTGGGGTCTTAAGAATGTTTCAAATGATGATGTGTTGGCACTCCAAAATAGTGGATTTGAGAATGTATTAAGGATTATTAAAGATTGTCCACATTCACCTACCATACCCAATGAACTAGTAAAGAGTATAGTTAGCATGTATGATATTGATGATCATAGTTTTCAGTTAGGCAACCGCAGTTTATATTTTGGGCTTAGGGATGTGCTCTATATCTGGGGGTTACCAATTATTGGTGACCCCGTTATCTCCAGGGGTGCGGTAGGAAATGAAATTGTTGAACACCTCTTTCCATACCATTTTCATACGATATACCAAAAGAGATCCATTAGACCAACTCAACTTGTAAAGTTAGCAACTACAGCAGTGGATTCTCTTGTGAGAAGGCGAGCTATAATACTTTCTATAATATGGTTATTATTAGCTCCTAACAAAAAAGGAAAGTGAAAGAATGGTTAGAGCAATTTAGACCGTAAAAAAAATATCTTAGACCATAAATCAACCTAGGAGATAACAAAAACAAAAGGGAAAAGGTAGGAACTATATATTCTTTCTTTAGTCTCACAATTTTGATTTGAGGCTAACCTTGAACTCTTTTTTGCTATTGTCAAACATTGATTTGAATCTGAATGATCTTGCTCCTTCTAACCTACAAAGTTAGTACTCTAATGAGCAAATATGAATTGCGGATAAAGAATTGCAAGTCTTTAATTTTTAATCAAAATATAATATTTTGTACTTTTCTACTTTAACAACTTAACATATGCTACACAAAAGTTTATCTTTAGCGATTGCAAAATTACAACAACATGATAATACAGTAGCAAATAGTTGATATTAGCAACGACAATCACTATTTTTAATAGTAATTTGTTATAGCAAATACTATTTGCGACACACAGCATCCCTGTTGTAAATACTGATGTCGCAAATAGTATTTACTACATCAAATTACTATAGAAAATAATTATTTTCGTTGGATTTCTTGCCTTTTTTATGTTCAAATTACTATACAAAATAGTTATTTTCGCTGGATTTCTTGCCTTTTTCTATGTCTTGATTCCTGAGAACTCTAACTTACATTTTGTTATGTGAAGCATGGTTTATATGATGTTGTCCTTGGATCTTCCAATGGATTGTTATTGTTCACCAATGCCAAGATCTCCGGTGCCCGATATTGTCTTTGCAACCCTGTGACGAATGAGTGGGTCGAGCTTTCAGTATACTCTCTTTCTTCTGACAATCTCTTCAAAAAATATTTCTTTACCTACTACAAAATTACACCAACATGAAAATGCAATAGCAAAGAGTGATCTTTTGCAACGAGAATAACTATTTTATGTAGTAAATTTGTTGTAGCAAATACTTTTTTGACACCACTATTTATAACGGGGATGCCAAGTGTCCCAAATAATCCTTTTCGCAAGTAGTATTTGCTATAACAAATCATTATATAAAATAGTGATTGTCGTTGCAAAAGATCAACTATTTGCTACTGCATTTTTATGTCGTTGCAATTTAGAGTAAGTAAAAACAAATTTTTTTGTAGTGAATGAAAATCATGAAGTTAAGGTTGGATTCATCAGCGACCCGTTCTACCTCATCAATTATGATCACAATGGTTCGTATGAGAAGTTCTTTGTTTCATAGAAAACGGAGGATGATTTCGCTATATGTTTTTGTATGATAGATGTTGAAGAACAAGAACAGTCTTACTACTGTAGATGTTTGTAGAGTAGCAAATGTAGTTTTGTTTTCTTGTTGATGTTGCTTACAAAACTTGATGCACATAGATAAACCAAATAAATTTGGGCTCTGTAATTTTTGTCAAATTTGGTATCAGAGTCGTGTTTTTCTTCCCGTTATTATATTACTTAATCCGAATTATGTGTGTATATCCGACTTTAGCGATTCAATTTCCGTGAACATCAAAGTCGATATGATGTTACAAAGATCATGGTTCAAAGTCGAATGATTTAACCTATAAAATTGTAAAATATAGTGAAGAGAGTGTCAGCAAAGTTTCCGTGGGCGTGTTCTCTTCGCACCGAGGGTTTTGGACTTCTACTGAAATACCATTGCCAGGTTATATCACTCATGAATTAGAATACAAGGACAGCTGCTATCGCAGAGTCACCGTCCCCTGGTACGGGAGGATCTACTGGCTTGTTTCACATGGATGCGAGATTCTGGTATACGATGCAAACACTGAACAGTTCCTCATGGACCGGCTTCAACCTCCTCTAGATCCATTCACTAGAGACGATGGTGAGAGGGCACCATACATTAGTCTTAGTCTATGCCGAGGGTGCTTGTGTGTAGCACAAGCTTGGAGATGGAGGCTGAAAATGCATTGGCTGGGAGCTGATGATGAATGGCTTTTAATGTACAATGTTATATTCCCCAGCAGTGATGTGACTAAGGTAAAGGAGAATGTTTTTGTGTCCTTCACCATGCATCCACATGAACCCTCCATAAGGTATTTGGCCACTGATAGCACAGTGATGCAGTGCAAATTTGGAGCAGGTGGAAGCTGTACGTTAAAGTTGCTCAGGGAAAGTCTCACTATATGTGAATATGAGCTTTATCACCTGCTGTCAGTTGAGCTTCCTTTGTGGGCAACCCCTCTCCCAATGTTTGTGCTTAATAATGCTTAGTCACTTTGTTGATGCTCTGTTTCCTGCAACTTTGTTTTTGGCTTCTCTGTGTTGTGTTTGAACTTTTCCATCTACTAGGTTGTTGGCAGATGTCTTTTTTTATGTACAATTTTGACCGTTGATAATACATACATATCATATTCATCAAAAGAAGTTAGCATTTGATAGCCTAATCATTGCCCTAATGCAACACTTAATTGCAATTTTTCATTAAAATTGATATTACATTGTAGCGTACCATTTTAAAGAGTGATTCAGGATTAGTCGAATCGATATGTTTTTTAAAAGATTAAAAAAAGGAAAAAAAAAAAAAACAAAAGTAAGTTGAAGCGATTCACATTATATATTGTTTGTTCCCTCCTCCGGCCCACCAACCAATCCTTTATCAGTTCTTCACTTCTACTTTACTCTTCTTTGAGCTTCCTTTCTGCTTCAAATCCAATCCTCTGTTCTGGGTTTTGATCCTCTGTTTCTCCATCTTCTTCTTAAGCAATGCCAATCAACACCGACCCATCAACTCCGCCGCCGACAATCGGCAAAATCGGACCATACACTGTCTTCATAACACCTCCTCCAACTCCAACTCCCACCACCGCCGCCGCCGCAGCTCCGCCGTCTCCTCCCCCTCCGACACCCATCTACGACACCCCTAAGAAGGTGGTTTGCCCTCCAGCTCCCCAGATCCACTCTTCCACCCTTACCCACAACTCCGACGACTCCTCCGTTCGTGGCTTCCTCCGCGCCGCCGTGAACAAAGCTCAACACGGTGAGATGAAAACTGAAAAGTTCACTCCTTTACCAATTTTTTCCTCAGCTTAGATAGTAAAAGTAGCTTAATTTGTTCAAATTTTTTGGTGGGTTGCAGTGAATTCGAGCTTGGATGAACATTTGGCGAGATGGTTTGGATTGAATCAGTCTAAGTATCAGTGGGCAGTTGATGATTACTTCGAGACTAAGGGATTGGTAAAACCTCTCTACTGATTTAGATCTTTACTTGTGCTGTTCTCTGTACTGTTCTCTGCATGTTCTTGAGTCTGTGAATTGAACATCTGTTAGCATGATTATATTAGGAAGGAATGTCATTTTTGGTAAACTAGGCTCGGAAATTTCAAGCAAGTCATAATGTAGGATTAGAATTAGACCGAATTGGACCGAATTAGACCGTCTAGTTCAAAAGTCGGCTAAGTAGTCAGCTGCATGATTGTCTTCTTGATCGAAGTATTGAACTTTAGGAAAGGAATGTTGGTGGAGATAGATCTAATTGCTAACTGAAATTAATTATTGTGAGAAGTGGCTCAGAAGCAATCGACTCATTTGGAAAGTGACTAACTTTCTTCATCAAAGACATAGATTCAGCATCAGATTCCTTTCCCTTTTTTTCACCCTATCCCAACTTTTGTGAAGTTTTTTATCTTATACTGAACTCTGCATTGTGATCTAACCCGAATTCGAAGCAACTTCCCATCATCAATGGTGCTGAGAAGATTAGTATCATTCATTTGAACATGGCCTTGTCATTGTTCTAGCAATTGAGAGTTGTTAAATGGGCGGGTTAGGCGGGTTACAAGATGGGTTGATCGGGTTAGGGTCATGAGTCCATTTATGTATATGCAAATTGCATATCTTCGAATTGGCTTCGAGAAAAATTGAATCTTTAGAGCACATCTTTGAGACATTGCTCTAGCAATTGGGAGTTGTTAAAATGGGCGGGTTATGCGCGTCGCGAGATGGGTTAATTGGGTTACGGTCATGGGTCCATTTAGACATATGCAAATTGCACATCTTTCAAGTTAGCTTCGAGAAAAATTGAGTCTTTACAGCACATTTTTTAGACAATTGTGAATCTTTGCAGGATAAAGGTGCGAAACTGAAAGACTCGACGACGACGAAAGTGCAGAATGTGTGAGGGATTGGTGGCGGTTCGTCGATGTAACATTGTGAATTAGAACGAAGAAGACTCTGCCTGCTGGGGTATGGAGAAATGCTCGAAATTGGAGCTCTGCTGAATCTGTTGTTGTACAACATCATCTTGGTTTACTAGCTACTAGTAATTATAGTATAGTAGCTTAGGGGGAAGAAGATTAAGTACTGAGAAATCTGTTTTTTTTTCGAGTTCTTGATCGTGAGGGTCGGTTCAAATCAAATTATGCAGTTCTTCTGGTTCTCAAAGTTAGCTTCTGCTGCAAGTTAGTAATGTTCTTTGTTTGTGAACTTCTTTGTTGTATCAAAGATTTGAGCTTTCATCATCAGAGATGATGTTCTTGTATGTACTTCTCTCTGGGTATTTTGCTTGGGCCTGAATTGGGCTCAGTCTTTTGCTTATATGGGCCTGTAGATGGAATTTGAAACATCTCATTTGGGCTTTGCTTAGATTACCTTTTGGGCCTGATCCTCCCAGGCTGGCCTTTATAGTATCAGGTGTGGGCTGAGTGTGTCTATGTTCCATTTAGGGGTGAAAATCGGGCGGGCAAATAGTATCTATACTCGTTATTGCATAAAAATGTATCTTAATATACTCATAATATGTCGAACGGTTACTTGCAAATTTACTCGGTCGAATTGCAAGATAGCTAAATTTTGTTCTTTTTTACGAATCCACACGATCTATAACCATTTTGGGTTTGGTTAGCTAGGTTCATGGTGTCGTGAATCGTTAATTGAGGTTAATAAGTTATAACGGATATATCCACTGGCAGTTTATTCGACGAAAATAATTTCTACGTTGACCGAATCGAGGAGGGTTATATAGAGTTGAGTTTGTAGTTCAACGCAGTAAGCAAAACAAGGCAAGACAAGACACATACTAAGTCGAGTTTGACGAGAGACTGTAAAAACTCTGACCCGACTCAATCCAACCAATATCAATGAGGCCACCCACTCAACCCGACCTATAACTTGCTTATATGCAGCAGGTGAACTAAACTAACCAAGGGACACGTCAGCCGACACAGTTGTGAAAACAAATGAATAAAAAAATGAAGGAGGACACGTCATCCAGCACAGTTGTCAAACGACAAAGTATTATTAAAATATAAAAACCAAAGACAGCATGTGAATAAAGAAGAGGAGGGGAGTTGAACTAACATTCCAATGCCAAGGGGATGTTTGGCGCAGCTTCCATTTGGAGCTTTTAGGTTGGATGTTTTTGGATATTCTTTCAACTGCTTCAGTTTTAAGTTCATCATTGTTTAATCAACAAACCAATCGACTCCTTAGTATGTCTGACCAAACTTTGCATTTGTCTTCTCTAATCAAAGTGTTTCTTATGAGTTATGACACCTTCTAGGTTGTGTTTTGTGGGTTTGGTTTGGTTGGAATTTAATGGTAACCTCTTTTTTTGGTAGGATTTTGATTAGGAGTTTCTCGTGATGTATTCTTTTGTAAGTGTCGAAAAGATGGTGTAGGCATCTATCGTTGATGTTGATGTTGATGTCGACATTATTGATATTAACGACTGTTTGGTTTCAGGGTTTTTTAAGAACTGGTGCTGATATGGGAGTTGAGAGTCTTTTGTCATGTTGGGTGCTTTATATCATATGTGGCAGACTTTATTGTGGTATTTTTAAAGTCGAAGATGTCTTGTTGCCAGAGATTTGTCACAACTCAACTATCTTGCTCTAGCATTACTAGCTATTATACCCAAATTGTCGTTGACAACTTATATGGTCATGTTGAAACCCTGTATACAAGGCTTGTGTGCGAAACCGAGATAAGAGCTAGACAGAGTTGAACAAAGTTCACTAGTGAGGCAACATATAGGTCTTACTCTCACTATGGCTAAGACACGAGACATTATAGGTTATACTCTTGTTAAACTAGTTATAGTTAAAGGAGGGTGTCAGGTACGAAGTAGCTCGACTGAAACTGGTTTTCGATTCAAGGTTCCCACTCCTTAGGTATAAGACCTCTCTGGGAGGAAAGATCCATCCCCTGGTCAAGCGTTGATGAGACTTCTCCTTCTAATACAATGTTGGAGCCAGACATAGATCGAAGACCCCCAAGTGCTCCATTTTAGCTCTCGTAATTGACCTAACTTTCTTCCAACTGAGGCGGAAACCATCTCCCAAAATTAGTCGTATTGTATCATATATCACATTTATTTTACTTTCTTAGACACGATGAGTACAACCATGTATCATCTCATCTATCAAACTCTTAATCAAGTTCCAACTACTTAGAAAGTCAAATCATTTTTACTATAAGATCCAAATCCATTTAAATTGCCACCTTAGCCTAACTACTCAAACATAACTAGGAAAACATTATAAGCTAAATGCCAAAAGAACAACATTATAAGCTAATAATAAGACCAAAATTGAGTTGGGCTACCAGCAAGAATCTATGCTATCGACATCTTAATTGATCTTCATTAGTTCATGATTATCAAATTGATTTGCATTTTATTAAGCAACTAGTAGGCTTAGTAATTGGCATCTGAAAATAATTATGAGAGTTTCACATCTGGCTCGGTCTATAGAAATTTTATGAGATTATCTATTGTAATAAGTATCTCAACATGCATTTCAGTCGAATTTTGATATTCGACATCATTTACAAAAGAAAATTATCCACCATCCTACAACAATAACAAAAATACATTAGAATTAGGGCTTAAACTATCTTATCCAACATCACACATGTCCTATGCCACGACAATACAAATTCGATCTCATGCTCGACCATTCATAAAGGTTTACATTATCCGTTTAACTGGTTTTGATCAGAGTCTACCATACTCTACTAAATTTAGACGAGATTTCTGTCATAACCAGTAGAATTTTTTATACTTGATGAAAAAATTAGGGGTAAACAATGTTATCCAACATGACACATGCCTTTGTATAGTATCCTATGCAAATGGTCGGAAAGTAGCTATCTGTCTTAGTTTTATTCTTTCTCTTCATAAATTTGGATCCTTCTAATAAAACTCCATGAGCTGTCCTATTGAGACACATTACAAATTTAATTAATTTGTAATTAATGGGATTAAGTAAGCATGCTTGCATCCATGTATATGTGCTTATAGATTAATCTTGATGATTAGTTTAAGTATTGAGACAAACCATGCAATTAATAAACTAGTAAGAAGTGGCAAGGAAGAGGTGTCATGTGTTAGGAAGAGCATGCTCTCGGATGGGAAGAATTGTTGCATGCTAATAACTCGAGTTGTTGAGAGAGGGTTCTGAATGAATCTTTATATTATTTGCTAAGAGGATGTACAGATAGTATGGAAGTTATTGAATACATCGAGTGATTTAGAATTCTGAATTAAGATGTGGGTTGGATTCTGTTTTAAAGATTTTTATCATGGATTCATCACTGATTGAGAAATTAGACAGTGATTAAGAAATTTGTTAAGATTAATCATATGTTTGATCAAAACGGGTGAAGAGAGAGGAAAGGGAGGCTATTTAAAGTAAACCCTACCATTTTACAAGGGAGGAATGAGGAATCTCTCCTTCCTATAGTTTGGTTTGGTTGCATCTACCAAAATAAAAGAAATAAGGTACAAAGAGGAGATATGTCATTTATGTTTGAAGCAATAAAGGAGATCGAAATTGGTCACCACGTATGTACTTGCACAGCTCTAAATGTCTCGTACGTTATCATTTTACGATAAACTTGTTTTATTTTTGCTATATAAAGTCTCATTACGGTATGTTTTCAGAAATACGAGTACTATGACAGGGTCAGAGGATGAAGTCTTATCGACCGTTGAACTGCATGTATGAAAGTATTGGGTATATGTAGTATAGGTACTGAAACATATACAAAATGGGTAAGTGTTGCTTTTTTATGAATGATTAACGAAGAAAGAGATAAAGCCATAATCAATCGAACGAAGAACACTTGCCTGACCCAAACAACATCATCTACCGATTGCATTATCTACACGTATCCCAACTCGATGATAAAAAAATAAAAAAAAAATATAATGGGTTCTTCATTGAATAAATAACATAATTCATTAATATATATATGATAAATAATTAAATACAAACTACACATATAGAGAGAAGAGACAAAACTGTACACTTCCCTACACAAGAAGGTAGTACTAGTACTTCTCTAGTTTTGGGGCTTAGGGCTTGTTTGGCTAAGAAGGAATTGGGGTTGGAGTAGACATAGAGATATTGAAGGAATTTGTTGGTGAGTTATTAATAGAAGAAGAAGAAATTGGAGATGTTGTACACGTGTCACATTCAAGATCTTCAAACCCCCAAAATTCATCTTGTTCTTGCTCTTCTTCTTCTCCCATCTTCCACCTCTCTTTTCCCATCTCCCCTTCATCTACCATCACCATCAACACCTGTCAAGAGAATTCGAAAAATTAGGATTCGGAGAAAATTCAGCTGAGTTTGTTTAGAATTGACCTGTTACAGTGACAAATAGTCTTTTCAAATGTCATGATTTAGTGTGTATTCTGAAAAAAATACTAAAAAGTTATGGTTGTGAGTCACACAGTGTTTCAGTGTTGTTTATTATCAAATACAGATACTGAATAACGTAATCTTACATCTTATAAGTTCTAAGAAACATTTTTTTTTTGTTATTCATCTGTGTTATCAGACATTTTTTCGTTCTCAATCTAACGTACCAAACGAGGCCTTAACCCATTTCATTGTCACTTCATGACTTTTTTTAGCTTGGTTATTTGTTTGCATAGCACAATCAAACAAAAAGGTTTGACAAGACTTTGAGTAATCAACATTGTCTTGTAGCAATTTTGAGTTTATTGTAGAGTACAAGTTATTTGAACAAGTCCTATAGGGTATGATGAGCTCACCAAATTTGTATTAAATTACTTGGACTAAAATAGTGAAGAAGAAATGTTCAATTTTGCTTATAGCAATCAGATCAGATCTCGAATAAATCTTCAATAAAAATCAATCAGTAACTCAATGAACTTCATAACTTAATTAACTCGATTTGTGACCCATTTAACTCGTATATCTGATTAACCCAATTTGGAGTCTGTCCAGCTCGCCCATTTGATAATGTAACATTAAAAACAATAGAAAAATTGGGTAGAATTATTCTCTAATTAGTTAGCTAACATTTTTGAGTGGCTTGTTGGGTTAATTAGGTTAGGTAGACAAACCAACCGGTTCAAATGGAGTGCAAAATCAAACCAACAATATTCTTCTAAATTTAGGAGGTGAAAATGAGATAAGGCAAAGGTCATCAAACTTGCAACTTTCACCTAATCGATCACATGGTCAACTTAGGACATACAAAATTAGTTAATTAATTAATCATCAAAATTAATTAAAATTAATCAAAATTAATTAAAATTAATAAAAAATAAGTAAATGATTATATAATGATGTCGACCCGATTGCCCACTTCCCTTTCATTGCTTCTCATGATGATGAATGGAGGGTCGTTGGACAAAGTTATTATTTGCAATTACTAAGGGGCAAGTGTGTAGTGTAGGGGAAGGAATAAGGATAACTAAGGATATTGGACCACTCTTTGATAGGGCTAGAAGCCGGGGCCGGTTTTGGGTTGTACTCTTACTCGAACTGGTCAGGTACTGGTCCATGGCAATCCGTCGAAACGTACTTTGTACCAGTCTATCATAACAGCCAACACAAGTACGAGATGTAGGGTCAGGTACTGGTCCACTGTTGATGGAGGGTCTTTCGCTTGAGTGAACAACACAACGAGAGGAGGGTGAGGGGACTTGAATGGGGAGTAGGTTGATGAATGTGGAATGTCTAACTAGAGAGGCGAGATAGAGAAGATTAGGAAGAGCCGTCTACAGATACTCGGTTGCACGGGGAAGAAGATGAGTAGAGACTAGTCACATGTAGAGATGGTCATGGGAGCATAGGATATAACTAGGAACATGGTTAGGAGCTCTTATTTTGCATTGGGATCTTGGAATTTTCGTGGTTAGAGATTAGGAAAACAAGGTATTTTCGTGATTATTTCAGAGTTTAAGATACTGGTTGACTCAGAACGAGTTAGGATATGTTAGAGCATACCAAAGTTAGCCCTGATTGAGTCTCAACCCATTCGAGTAAACAGACACCCAATCAACCAACATTTGGGTTCCGATCAGAATCCGGTAACTTAAGAACTGGTTAAAGATCTTATCTTTGCATTGTGATCTTGAGATTTTCCTCGTTAGAAATCACAAAAACAAGGTATTTTCGTAATTATATCAAATTTCAAGATACCGATTAACCCAAAACGAGTTATTAGAACATGTTCAAGAGTGAAACCAAAACCATGCTCCAGACCCGACCCATTCGGGTAAACAGGTACCCAAATCTCGTTCGAAATCGGGTAAACCCAATACCAACCCACCCACCCAACTTCCATCCTTATAGTACGTGACACATGATACGATACGATTTCACAAACATTACCGATCGATCGATAATTGAACAAAGAACATTACATTACATTAGATAATACGTTACCTCGCTCATGGTTGGGCGCCAGGCTGGAGAAGGTCTGATGCATAGGGAAGCAGCGAATGCAAGTTGTCTCATCTCCCTTACGTCGTATTCTCCTCCCAACCTTGGATCCGCCAATTCCTCCACTTCCCCTCTCTTCAGCACTGGCTTCGCCTGCATCAATCAATCATTCTACATTAATAAACAACAGATGTTCTGTTCTTATCTTCTTATGCTCTGTTCTGTCCCCTGTTTTTTACTTACCCAGCTATGGAGGCTCAGATGTGATCCGTCCACCGGTTTCTTCCCGGAGATCAGCTCCAGTAACAACACTCCGAACGCGAACACGTCTGTTTTCTCGTCCACTATCCCGTGCAGGTAGTACTCCGGCGCCAAATGCCTGCCACAATTCAAATTTCTTCGATCAATCAATCGGTCGAACCCGACAAGCAAATTCGAAATTTGATTGGAATTCGCTTAGTTACCCGAATGTCCCTTCGATTGGCCCGATCGAATGGTGCGACCATTGCGACGGGAGCCATTTCGCCAGCCCGAAATCGGATATCTGATGAAACGGATCAAAACAGATTAGCCATTGTTATCGACGAATGAAACAGAGGATTTTAACATTTGAGTCATAACTAATAAGCAATTTACCAGAGGCTCATAGTCTTCAGTCAATAGAACATTCGACGACTTAATGTCGCGATGAATGATCCTCCTTTGGCATCCTTTATGAAGATAATTGATTCCTTTAGCTGTACCAATTGCTATCTTGTACCGTCTCCCCCAATCCAGTACCTTCCAATTCTCCCCTGTTTCAAAAAAAGATTGATTCTTTAGCGCTTCAAAATCTCCAGTTTCGAACCCGGAAAACGTTTCGAATTCGAAATGTAACGTTTACCGTGGAGGAGGGAAGCGAGAGAACCGACGGAGGAGTAACGGAAAATGAGGTAAAGCCCATTGTCAATACAGCATCCGACTAACGGAAGAACATTCGGATGATTGACATGGCCAATTGTGCCGATCTCCATCAGAAACTCCTTCTCCTTCCTCTCATCGGTGCAGGACTTCGTCAGCCGCTTAACGGCGACTTCTCCGATCAGCGGGAGGGTTCCTCTGTAGACCTCTGCGTACCCGCCTCTGCCAACGATGTTTTTTTTTTCGAAGGAGTTGGTCGCGAGGGAGATTTCGTCGTAGGAGAAGCATTTCCAGGTGGGTTTATGTGGGGAATCGAGATTGAGATTGAGGATTGGGGGTCCGATTGATAAGTGGTGTTGCTGTTGTTCTTCGAGGGTGCGGCGGATTAGGGAGAAGAGGCGTTTCAAGCTGTTGGTTCTGATGTACTTCATTTTGATTGAGCTCTGTTTTTTGGATTGTGCTCTGTTTTTGTTGCAGAGAGAAACAGAGGAAGAGAGAAGGATTGAAATGAAAGCTGTGTTTATAAATAATACTGTTATCTCTTTGTATATATAATACTCTTTGATGAGTTCATAAGAAAACTGAATTTAATAATTATATATGAGAGATTAATTATTTTATTTTGATTGTAATTTTTTTATATTAGTGGATCATTCTTGTCGTTCTCGATAAGATTTTATTTAATCTGCGGTAGAGATTTGAGCGGTCTCAGATAAAATTCTCAGCGTGATTTCTTACAATATAGTAAATGGTAAAAGGAGTTGACGTTAAGTACGAGGGTAAGAGAAGGGATAAGTTACTAAAACAACAAGAACTAGGAAACGTGTATATGATAAGGTAACCGGGTGTGGAATGGATATCTGCTGAAAGCATTTAAGTAGTAAATTCATCCAACAATGAGTGATCTCCTATTCTAACAACTCTCGAGATTTCTGCGTATGAGACTCTCTACGTTAGTGTAACAGAGTATGAGAGTCTCTACGTTAGTGTTATTCATGTTATTTGTGCACTTTCAAAGTTGATAAATACGATTCACTTGTCGAATTTTGACGAGTGAATCAATTTCCACGATCATCAGGACAGACGGTCAGAAATTCACCTCATCCCAGCTCACCAAGTTAGGATGCCTTGGGCCCTAATGTGGAAATGGGCTTTTATGCTTGTTAAAGATAGTGGGCCTCAAGTTCCTTGAGGTATGATCCATCACAAGCTAATGGGCTGAAATGGAATTGGTGTTAATGGCTATAGGATGCTGAAACATAATGTCAGAATCAGAACCAATGAGCCCAAGTGGGCTTGGTTTTCATGTGGGCTTTAAGCCCATGATTTGTTCAACACAGGCCCAATTTCTGTTCAAACAACGGCCCGTGTTTGTCTGGTTTGATTCACAAACCAACCTTATCGGTTTTGTCTCCTTCATTAAAGGTCCAGTAATGTATCTGTAGCTCGCTTCTCATTGTAAGATGAATCATCACAAGATAAATCTTCATTTGAAGAGAAATTGCCGTTTAACAAATTTCTGTGTCACGTTGTTCGCATTTTCTATTTGTGATTCTCTATGGTATGATCAAGCCAGAATGCCTCAACCTTACTCTAAAGGCCAAATAGACATTGATTTGACCTAAGTTGCAGGCATTGACTTAAGGACAGGGGCAATAGTCACAGGTTTCAATGATTGAGGGACACAACACTAAGCCTATGATTCAGCATCAGTGTCTGACGGCGGCCCAATCAGACAAAATCCTCAAGCCATGATTGCAGCTGAAGAAATCTGCAGAGAAAGCTTCATCATTACTCTGCTAATGGAATCACCACTATCATGTAATTGCCAACAATGGCTACTGTGATACCCACTTCTTAGAATCCTTAATAAAGGTCAGGAATTCAGACACGATCATCTGTTAATGGCCATAGAAGTTTCATTGGACCATTGTTCCAATTTACAAGGGGGATAAGATCTGCTGTTACCTTCTGTAATGGGTGCTGTCAGATGCCAATTTGCTCTGTTTTTGTGGTTTGTTTTCGTAAGCACGACTTATGGCTGAGAAGAAAGGTTTAGGCTTTCGTGAGAAAAATGGTGATTTCGATAAGGAGCTCGCGGGTCGTCCGGGGTATCAGGCTTATGGGGTCTATGAGACTAGTGAAATATAATCATTATAAGATGACGATCATGATACCACATCGTTTTTTTTTTTTTTTGAATTAAAATAGCTTTATTAAGCCATAATTATTTTGTTATTTTAGAAGGATAGAACTAAAGAATAAACTTACTATTTTGGCCCAACATGTTCTTCTTCCTAAAATACCCACAAGACTTATGGGGTAAGCGTAATGGTTGATTGTGGAGGGATGAGAAAAGACCTATTTTCGTAGTGGTTTAATTGGCACGAGAAGGGTTCAAATAATGGCATGATATATAGTCAACACGAACTAGCTCAAACAGTAGAGGACCAAATCGAGGTTGTCTGAAATGGCACCCTTCATTGCCAAGTTTGGTGAACCAGCACATGTTTGGTTTGATGGCTTATAGAATGAACTTGAACATAGGGACACCAAAGGTGAGACAATGTGAAAGTGGTGCGCACATGGACAAGGAGTACAATCAGAATTTGGAATGATTATGCGAAGTCGTCAAGTTTTACTACCTACTCAACTCCTTAGTTGTTTTTATTAAGAGGGGTCGATATGAGGTAGTCCATATTTTAGCTAGGCACGTTTTGTTGCTCCCCCCAACTACGCAAGATTCATAACAGTATGATGGATGAGAAGAAAAAATAATGTCAACCACCGTGGGGCTCGAACCCACGACCACAAGATTAAGAGCCTTGCGCTCTACCAACTGAGCTAGACGGGCTTGATGTTGCACATAAGTGCAAACATATCTCAGTACTAATTACTTTCAGGTAGTCACCAAACAAATCACACCAAAACCAGTGTCTCAAGATCTGTGCACATCCTATTGCTATGGCTGACTTGCTGCAAAGCTAGCCTCTTTAAGCAGAAAGATATGCTAAGTACAAACACTAATATCAGATGGGGAAGCGCATAACAAAATACAATAAGAAGCTGGTGTTATGCATATCTCATCTACATTTGTATCACACAACATTCAACTGGTTTTTTCATCAGTGTTGCAGAAGACCCTAGAACATGGGAAGAAGCAGTATAGTAACGAAGGACGACACAATGAGAAGCCATTGAAACCATCATGACGACCACCATGAAAGATTGGCACAAAGAGTATGCCTAGATCCAACCTGTCAACCCTAACCTATCAGCAAGATTGTACATCACTAGCTTATCCCAAACAGGGCCGAACAGCTGCTCCCCTCCAATGGCAAATGTGAATGCCCACGAACAGAGAACACTTGTGAATATCCAGAACCCAATAGCCGATTTCATAACATCTGCAAGGAAAAGGAAAGAAATTTGTGTTCATCACTACAAACGACTACACATTGTAACATATCCTACTTAACTTGCCAACTGCACATCAAAATAGAAGCAGAAACAGGTTATGCTCATGAGTGTGGTTTTAGTTCAGCTCACACTGGCAGATGGATGTAAACAAGTGTATGCCTTTCACTGATCAGAGCAATCTGTAATGAACAACATATCTAATCCAAAACAGTAGGGCAGGTGAAACAACTTCATTGATCAGGGGAAATTATCAGAGAAAGAAATCAGCTTTTGCATTACAATCTACACTAGCTAGAACCGATCTTAATCAACTGAAATGAGACAGATCAGAGCAATTACAGGGGCGAATGAGAGGGAAGGAGCGGGAATGGCAGAGTACGGGCCAGAAGTAGAAGCAATTGACAGCCCAAAGCCAGGGCAGGAGGGCGTAGCCGAAGCCGTAGAAGCGACGGGCGTAGGTCAACGATTCCTCCTCCGTCAGACCTAGTGGACCGTCGATGGTGGGCCAGACGGGCGCCGACGCAAGTATGGAGTTGCCGGTAGGGTTGGGGATTGGCATCGGATTTGTTGCGGAAGAAGAAGATGCAGAAGAATTAGGGTGTGAGGTCTCCATACGAGAAATGGAAATTGGGGAAATTGGAGATCTGGTTTTCGTTTCAGATTATATAAATAAATATATTTATTTATTTATTTAATAATTAAAACAGTGCAACCCCGGCACGCCAACGATTCAACCTCAGTTAAACCATTAAACCCTAATCCGAGACGCCCTGGAGATCCATAGGAGTCCTCTCAGGTCACCTTGAGGACCGAAGAAAGGTGGTGGGCCTGACGCCTAGACCACAGGCCCAAAGGGGTCGTCCACTCAAAATAATGGGCGATTGGAGTCCCGATCATTCAATCCTAGGTGGTTGGCTCGGATCCACGACGCATGTCGCCTCTATATTGTCATCCAATATGATGCGGCCACTACCCATTGCTTAAAGCAAACTATAAATACAGCTCGCGTCCAATCATAGAGGGCATAGCAGCAATTTTGTAAGGAAATATTCTCTCAGTAAGTACGTTCGACCATCTTCATTTTCTCATTATCACCGTTATTCTGTACATCTCCTTGAACTCATCATTACTATACCTACTCTTTACACACAAGATGTTTCGAATATCCATCAGACGATCAAGACGAACCAGACAACCGTACAACAAGACATTCAACAATCTATCAATCCCTAATTAACTCTATAATTGGGTTGGGTTGGGGGTTGGGTTGGCTAGAAATAGCAGACAGCCATAAAGCTAAAGAAGAAGAAGAAGAATCTAAACTTGTTTAAGGAAGGATCATGGTACTAGTACTTTGGTATATATATATATATGTGATATGGTACTACCTCCCCAACCCCATTATTGTACCCATGTGAGCTTTACGATACTTCGAATCGTCAAGAGAAACAATAACACATCATATGTTATGTTTATCATTGGATCGAGAAGAATAATAAATGTTAAAGTATGGAGAATTGAATTCACTAGTTTGTGTGGCTCATTGAGTCACCGTCTTGAGGTGTATCTTGTAAGACGTGTAGAAGCTAATGATAGGATACTGAAAGATGAAGAAATACCGAGAATTAACCCTGTAACGTATGTATGTATGAGACGTGTAGGTACGTAGTTAGCACTCTACGTATTCGATACCCTCCAACAAATACAGTTCTTACCTACCCTTTAAACTCAATTATCATATGCAAAACTAGATCTTATATATTATAAACTCACCACGAAAAAGATTCTTCTAATTATCTAAGACTTGTCATTATTTTGAAACCCAATAGTTTATAATTATGGTTCCCGAATGGGACCATTGTTCCGCCACCAAAAACTATTTAATCTTTCGAAATTTACGAACCTAAAATTAACAAATGGCCTGATAAAAACTCGTAATGAGATTGACTCGTAACCCAATTAACTCAAATTTTAACCTATAACACGATTAATCCAGTCCACGAACCACCACAACAACAACAACAACAAAATGAGCACATAATATCTATGTTTGAACAAGATGTGCTCCTAATCAAATAAACGTGCAGAGAAATATATTCCAACAGAGAACTTAGCATAATAATAATAATACGATACTTATGCACTTAGGGTTTATGAATATTAGCCTAACGAAAAACAGAATATTCCCTCTCACCAAAAGCTGAGTGATTAAGAATCTTCCCCTCCCACTAGTGATCTTAATATTTTAAATATTATTATTATGTAAACAATTAGGAATAAATTAAATAAATATTATTCATAAAAATAAATAAATTATTACACATAAAGGTATTTTAGTAGGTGTCGATAACATACGCATATTCATTTTGTTACAGAATTTAATATTAATTGTTACACCATATCTTCATCCCATTATGGTATAAAGTTAATAGAAATATATGGTTCTTTATGTGTTATAGCATTGAGGATCATTTCACTTGTACATAAAGTTTGATGGACACGTGCAAGCTTCAGTCTCTTTTAATGGACTTGAATTTGACATTTTTTTAACAATAATTCAGAATTTTCTTGAACCGTCAAATAGTGGGCTTGGGCATAGGTGTGACACATATAAGTTTGATAGTCACAACTATATATATGTATTTTCATACGATTCCACAACACATTAGCGTGTGTAACACTTAAAAACGAATTTCAAACGCTTATTAAAAGTTTCACACAATGAGTACTTAATCATGTCACATTTATCTTGTTTTCCCATAGTTCATATAATAAAAACTCTAAAGTATATTCATCATCATCATTTCTATACTTAACGTTCCATCCCAAATTCGTGTATGATAATCTAGAATAGGGTATCTCTTCAAGTTTTATAGTATATCAGGATCATAAATATGTCATGTTCGACCGTTGAAACGTTTATATCTCCGTAACAGAAATAATTTTTTTATAATGATAACGATGTAGTTGCAAATTCACGTGAAGGATGGCTTATAACGGGTAACGGTTACTTTCGTACGTATAAGAATACTAACGGCTACTTGCGTACGTATAAGAATACTAACTAACGGCGGCTAACGTATTGGAGGGAACAAAAGCCGGCCGACGGGAAAGGGAAGCACCGAAGAGTAAGTGCGGGGGCCGGTGAGAGTGACGTGCAGAACAAGTAGTAAGTACCACACAAACCAAACCACCAGTCAAATGTAGAAGAAGTACTATTTTTTTAATGTGGGTATAGATGGAGGGTGATGTCAAAAACCGTTTGGGTTGTTGAAAGAGGGATTGGAAGTTCTCGATAGGGTTTAATGTTTTCATGGTTTTGATAAGTCTTGTGCAGCGAATTGGGAGATATCGGTTCACAACTGAAGTTTCTGAAATGTCACAACTCATAACCAGTTTGTGTGTCAGTGCCATTTTATAGTACTCAACGACGAAACTTGAAGGTGAGCCCATCTGGACCACTATCAGAGTGCGTGTATGTCTCATAGTACTTAAATGGTGAAATATATCCTAACTGAATACTAGTAGGAGATTACAAGTGATCTTAGCACTCAACGATGAAACTAGAAGGTAAGCCTATGTGGATCACTATCAGAATATCCTCCACTCCTAAAACGGTTAAATCTTAACCGTGTACTAGTAGGAGATCACAAGTGATCCCAACACTCAATGACGAAACTGGAAGGTAACCCTATCTGGACCACTATGAAGGTGTAGCCTAGTCCTAAAACGGTGAAATCCTAACCGAATACTAGTGGGAGATCACAAGTGATCCCAACACTCAATAATGAAACTGGAAGGGTAACCCTATCTGGACCACTATGAAGGTGTCCCCTAGTCCTAAAACGGTGAAATCCTAACCGAATACTAATGGGAGATTACATGTGATCCCAACACTCAACGACGAAACTGGAAGGTAAGCCTATCTGGACCACTATCAGGATGTTCACCTAGTCCTAAACAGTGAAATCTTAACCGAATACTAGTGGGAGATTACATGTGACACTAGCACTCAACGACGAAACTAGAAGGTAAGCCTATCTGGATTACTATTAGGGTGTTCCTCTAGTCCTAAAAAGGTGAAATCCTAACCGAATACTAGTAGGAGATTACATGTGATATCAGCACTTGACGACCAAACTGGAAAGTAAGCCTATCTGGACCACTATCAAAATATCCTCCAATCCTAAAACGGTGAAATCCTAACCGTATACTAGTAAGAAATTACAGGAAATAATCTAGAGTGTGAATTTGAGTAGAATGAGTAACTAATCTAAGAGATAATAATAATTAATATTGATAAGAAATGAATGAATGTGTGTGTATGTTGGGATTCATAGGTGGATTCCAATTCCTCTATATAGGCAACCACCTCCAATAAGCTGATTCCCCCACTAGCTAGGACTATATATATACTATATACTATACAATTTTTATTTAATTAATGTGTCACATTAAATCTACCATCAAACAACCAATAATTCAAATCTTCATATTTAAATACAAAAGTTAAAGGGGGAAAATACAATATAAAATAAATCATTAGTTATTGCATCCAAACGACTCCTTAAGTCCGATGGTGACATATTTTCTCAAAGTGACATCATTTTCAACTATTCAATTATGCAAATTTCATCCCTAGTGACTCATATTCCTTTATTCATAAATTCAGTTACACCTCCTCTTTCTCTTAAATTTAAGATCACGATTTCAGTTAAAAGAAGAACCAAATTAACCACTTCCACGCGTAATTTACAGCTATAGCAATACACAATGGGGTGGTTTGATTCATGGAACTGGGTCTGGGAATTGGATTTCACTTCACACCCCACTGAGAATTGTAAAGCAATTATTTGGACGGCCGAGAACCCAGTTCCATCAACTGAACGTCCGCAAAGTTCATTTCTAATATTCTTTTTAAGTAATGATTGAGATTAAGTAGTGATCATTATAGATAATCTAACATTTACATATACTTACTTACTTGATTGGGGGGTATTAGTCAAAAGTGGAAAGACAAAAGGATGAATGTGAATCCATATACTCTTATCTATCCTCATCATATATTTCATTTGAAAAATTTGAGAATATAAAAGATTATAGTGACCCTACCATGTATAAAATTAAATTAGAGGTTCATCTCATTCTCAATTCTAATTCTTTATAACAATTTTATTCTTCAATTCTCATTGAACTATAAGTTGGATGAGTAACATGTTATAAAAGCATATTTTTTTTCCCACCAACCTTAGAACTCGAACCTAACAATCAGCTTGAAAATTATTTATTACTCCAACGGAATAAATTACACTTGCTAAATTAATTACTTAAATCCGGATTTAAAATCCTCCAAATTTTAACCAACAAGATTTAACAGTAAATAAATAAATAAATTCTGACTGAAAACTCTGGAATAAATGTTACTATATATAAGCATATTACAAACCCATCAAATAGCATCCATGAGAGTAAGCCAATATAGTCCACCATCCTAAAGCAATAAAATCCTATGTAAATTTGCAAATCCATCGAATAACATCCATGACAAAGCTGATCAGAATGGGTCAACATAGACAATCGCCGAGAAACCCACCATCCTAAATCGATAAAAATCCACGTAAAATTACCCAAATACCCCTTTCCGATTGACCCCCACATCTTAGATTCCCCTCAATTGACCAGTTAGTAGCAACCCATATAAATAAGAACACAAACCCCATTTCAAAACCCATCAAACTTATCATCTCTCTCTGTTCTTTCTTCACGCCATTCTTCCTCTTCATAATTAGCCCTTCACGTTGTTTCCGTTACCAAAGATTCGATCTTTACCACTACCCAAAAAATGGCCGGCGACGATCAAAAGAAGCTACAGAAGACATACTTCGACGTCCTCGGACTCTGCTGCTCGTCGGAGGTTCCTCTGGTCGAGAACATCCTCAAGTCACTTGACGGCGTTAAGGACTTCTCCGTCATTGTACCCACCAAGACTGTGATCGTCGTCCATGACGCCGTTATCATCTCCCAGCTCCAAATCGGTATGGTTATATCATTATGATTAACCGTAATGGTACGTTATGTGTGTTTGCGTGACGTTTTGGTCCTCTATCTTTTTTGCCGTTTATAAGCTGAGTTTGTTGCGGAGACATAACTTAAAACGTGAGGTAATTTGAGCTTGGTTCTGATTTCACTCCAAGGCTGAAAAAAGGGTTTGGTTTTTGGTTCAAATTTCAGTGTTTTCAAATCTATTAGTTGTGAGTTTTGTCAAGGAATCGTTACATCTCAAACGAACATGAAGTGTAATATATTGGGAGGTACACAGACGTGTACAGACCGGTGGTTACCGGGATTTGAAACCTTGACCTTTTGTTGGTCAAAGCATCTGATATCATGTCAAGAACCGTAACTCGAGTTGTTGGGACAGGGTTATGAATGTATCTTATATTATTTACTAACAAGTCTAACAACATATGATTCAAACCGTTTGTACTGTCATAAATTGTAGCTGAACTGTGATTAACCCGTCAATATACCGTACTATTTTAATGAGTGGTTCATAATCTAACTGGTCAGATCATCCATATCAGTACAGTTTTGAAAACACCGGGGTGATAACTTATATTATATGGTACAGAGTATGAAAATGGTTTTTTTTTTTTTTTAATATTATCCCATAGATGGAACAATTTACACTAAAGTAGGTTTCTTTCTTCTGGAGCTTATTGGGATTTAATGGCATTGGTGTTTGTGGGTCACTTTTACTTTATATGAGAACCGTTTCTTTGTTTTAAGTTTTAACTTCATTTGTAACTTACTTCTATTAGTTGTTTAATTAATTTTTGTATTAAATGGATAACCAACTTTATTTTAATTTTGGAAAAAAAAATGATTTTTTGTGTGTTTTGAATAAATAGGTAAAACGGGTATTTGGAAATACTGTTTAGAACGGGATATAGAAATACTCATTATGTGAACTAACATGTTTGGCTGGTTTAAGTTTCTTATACAAATTTACCTGTTTTTTTTGGTTAGCTGAGTCACGATGTTGAACATTTTATGTTTATATGCAAGCACAATCTTAAAAAGCATTTTCACATTTTCTTAATAGCTCTAAAAACTAAGGTCTTGTCATGTATTAGATAGATATTCAACTTTGTTTTATCTCGAACGAATAAAACTAGTATTCATAATCATTAAATAGTGGGACAGGTATAAAGTGTATCTCAAATACCCGTATCATGTTGTTCACTCTTATGACTTTCTTTCAACCTATTACTTTCTAGGCAATTTGAGTCATTGAGATGGAACTAAAAATTGTTTTCTTTGTTATCCACAGTCAAGGCTCTAAACCAGGCGAGATTGGAAGCGAATGTGAGAGTGGACGGAGGTGGAGGCGGTGGAGCGAATTACCGGAAGAAATGGCCGAGTCCTTATGCAGTTGGGAGTGGGATTCTTTTGTTGCTTTCGCTCCTAAAGTATGTTTGCCCTCCAATGAAATGGCTAGCAATTGGAGCTATCGTCGTTGGAGTTCCTCCCATCCTCCTCAAGGCCATTGCCTCGATTCGGAACTTGAGGCTTGATGTCACGATCCTTGTCCTTGTCGCAGGTACGTAGTTCGTAGCAACCAACTTGACAATGAATTTTGATATTGTATGTTATAACGTAATAAGATGTGATTGCAACGATATTAATCATTAAATCAACTAGTCAAGTATGTACATTTTTTTACTCCAAAGTTTTGGACCATTGGTTGCTTTTGTCACTTTATTTATTTGTACTTCCCAAAAAGGGCATTTTTTTTCTTTATCGAGGTTGAGTTTTACCACTTTAAATGGATAATATCTGTTTTAGTCACTTTATTATAAAACACGATAGACTCTTATTTTGTCGAATTTTCTAAATATTCAGAATCATAATTCATGAATCGATATTTTTCCCAATAAAATTAATAACTTTGACCTTTTTGTTACAAAATTTATTTTAGGATGAGTTAATAGCACTCATAATATAGTAGAATGACTAATTTGTAAAAAAGGATAAGTTGTGGTCAAGTTCTTTTCCTTTTTGGTCATTTGGTTGAGTATGAGTGTATGATCACTCAGTTTATAAAATAAAGATTTGTTTTTTTATTTGTCTTTTTCTTATGATTTCTTTGATAAAGAAAAGTGCTTTATAAAGTAAAAGACTATGCCAAAGTTCTTTATTTTCTGGGGAAATGAAAGGGAAAAATGGTTTCATTATTTTGATTTGATTCGGTTCGGTTCAATTCATTTCGGTTTGTTTGATGTATGTTACAGTGGTATCAACTGTGGCAATGAAGGACTACACTGAAGCAGCCACTGTTGTGTTCCTCTTCACCATTGCTGACTGGCTCGAGTCTCGAGCAAGCAACAAGGTAGTAGTTATACACGAGAAACCCTGAACCATGGATCCGATATAATGTTGATCATCATTGAATCATTCGAAAACTCGTATGCAGGCAACTGCAGTGATGACTTCATTGATGAGCATTGCTCCACAGAAGGCCATAATAGCCGATACAGGGGAGGAGGTGGACGTTGACGAGGTGAAGCTGAGCACAGTCGTGGCTGTCAAGGCTGGCGAGGCAATCCCGATTGATGGCATCGTCGTGGATGGACAATGTGAAGTCGACGAGAAATCGCTCACGGGGGAGTCATTTCCCGTGGCTAAGCATAAGGACTCCACAGTTTGGGCTGGAACCATCAACTTGAATGGCTATATCAGTGTGAAAACCACAGCACTGGCTGAGGATTGTGTCGTGGCCAAGATGGCTAAGCTCGTTGAGGAAGCTCAGAACAGCAAGTCCAGCACTCAGAGGTTAATCGACCGTTGTGCTCAGTACTATACACCGGCGATTATAGTGATATCGGCTAGCTTTGCGATTGTTCCACTGGCTTTAAGGGTTCATAATAGGAACCATTGGTTTCATTTGGCATTGGTGGTGCTGGTGAGTGCATGTCCTTGTGCACTAGTGCTGTCTACACCAGTTGCAACGTTCTGTGCACTGACAAAGGCTGCAACTGCTGGATTACTCATCAAGGGAGGAGATTACCTCGAGACTTTAGCGAAGATTAAGGTTGTTGCGTTCGACAAGACCGGTACCATCACTAGGGGGGACTTTGTTGTCTCTGATTTCGTGTCTGTGTGCGAGGATTTCAGCTCCGAGACGTTGGTTTACTGGTAAGTGTTGATGTCACGGTATAAGTTCAGTATGTAGCTCTCTCAATAAGGAATGATATTTACAGATGAGGTATGCAGGGTGTCGAGCATCGAGAGCAAGTCGAGTCATCCGATGGCAGCTGCGTTGGTCGACTATGGAAGGTCGATCTCGATCGAGCCAAGGCCCGAAAATGTTGAAGAGTATGAGAACATCCCTGGTGAAGGGATTCATGGCAAGATTGATGGAAGAGATATCTACATTGGGAATAAGAAGATTGGTACCAGAGCTGGATCTTCAGTACCGATTGCAGAAGGTAGTGGTACGAATGGAGGTACGAGCATTGGATATGTGTACTGTGGAGAAAACCTTGCCGGAACATTCAGCCTCTCCGATACCTGTAGGACCGGAGTGAAAGAGGCGATTGCCGAACTGAAATCGATGGGGATCAGAACTGCTATGCTTACTGGAGATAGTCAAGCTGCTGCTATCCATGCTCAGCAACAGGTAGAACTGAACTTTACTATTCATAATCTGATGTTCTTCAGTTTTCACTAACATATATTGATCAAAATGTTGAAAAACAGCTAGAGAATGCACTAGAGGAAGTTCATGCAGAGCTATTACCAGAAGACAAAGCAAGGATTGTGGGAGAGTTCAAGAGGCTACGAGGTGCAACAGCGATGGTTGGAGACGGTATAAACGATGCCCCTGCATTAGCCACTGCTGATATCGGTATCTCGATGGGAGTTTCGGGTTCTGCACTTGCCACAGAAACTGGTCATGTGATTCTCATGTCCAATGACATCAGGAAAGTCCCAAAGGCAATCAAGCTGGCTCGGAGGGCTCACAGGAAAGTGTTCGAAAATATCGTCTTTTCGATCCTTACAAAGGCTTCCATCATCATCTTGGCCTTTGCTGTTCATCCACTGATCTGGGCAGCTGTTCTTGCCGATGTTGGCACTTGCGTGCTAGTGATCCTCAACAGCATGCTACTGCTTCGAGGAACACATAATCACGGTTCGAAGTGTGGTAAATCGTCAGCTGCAACTCATAACCACAAAGATCATCATCACCATGGAAAAGGAGATTGCTGTTCCAAGAAGAAAGCTCAAAAGACTAAATGCTGCTCATCAGAACCCCATACTGCAAAGCCTTGTAACGATTCCAAGTGCATAGAATCAGCTACAACTGGAGATTCTAAGCACTGTGGTAAAGTAGAGGAAAACAGTCACCACAACCACAACCACGGGTGCTCGAACACTCACGAGCATCATGAGAAGGCCGAAAGTTCAGAGGAAGCTTACTGTAGCTGTCAGAAAGGTGAAGCCTTTCACGACCAGGAACACGTGCACCATCACCACCACCACCATCACGATGATTCCCTGGAGAAGCGTGAAGCCATGGATTGCCATTACGATGATCATGGCGGTATTCACAAGAGTGATGATGTTCATTGCCAGACCAAGAACATCACTGAATCCACCACTTGTTGCAAGAAACCAGTACAAGAACCTCCCCAGAATTGCTGCAAAAGCAACAGTTCATGCCAGGCTAAGGAGATTGACAGTTGCTGCGCGAGCTACAGGAAAGAATGTTGCAGCAGGAGTGATGGCCGATTCCCGCCTGGATTAGGTGGACGTTTGACTGAAATAGTCATAGAATAGCAGCTACTACTGGCTGCGAGAGGTTAAGTCTAGCTTGATTTTAGTATTAGTCTGCATATAGAAGACAGATTGGTAAAACCTTTAGATGAGGGGAGCCAATGAAAATAATTTATCATCAGGCTTACCAGGACTTTAGGTGACCAAGAAGAGAACACATAGTAACTATAGAGGTGTGATCAGAATGAAAGAGAACACATAGTAACTTGTAGAAATTGTTGTAAGGTATCACTGTATTTCCTTTCTGTTTCACTAAATGAAATGAAATGCACAAACAAGAAATTGATACCATTTCTAAGCAAAGCATTTGATAACAGCTTCTTTCTGTTCAAATTATGCATAGATGTAGAACAATATCTGCAGATTTTAGCAGTCTTCGATTTCGAAACCAGGTAGCCCCCAAGGCTGTGGATTGAAGTCCAACAAAGAGGTTATAACTTGATCTGCAGCAGCATGATGAGAGGCATCCAGTCTCGGATCAGGAACCATTACTGCAGACCTATAACGAGATTCAGCCAGAATTTCATCAGCTACAAACGAAGAACACAGATCTCATCACTGCAGAAGAGAGGAAAAAACTTACATTCCAGCATTCTTAGCAGCCATAACTCCAGAAGGAGCATCTTCAAAGACTAGAATGTTTCGTGGATCAATAGTCCCTCCCTGCAAATCAAGATCGTAACAAATTACTATATAATTAATGTGACTGACATCAGTTTTTGAATGCAAGAATCGGTAAAAACGATCACCTCGAATCTCTTCGAAGCTGCAAGGAAAATATCCGGAGAAGGCTTTCCTTGTTTAACCTCTGGATCATCTCCTCGAACAACATGATGCATCAACGGGAAGAGCTTCCCTTGTCTTTGTGTTTTCAGCTCGAAATGGCTCTTCTGTGACCTGCAAAATACTGAGGCAGGATCAAGAAATAGACCAAACTTATAAGTGTATCCTTAATAAGATCCCCTGAAAGGACTAAGGACATTACCCAGTTGCAACACAGATTGGGATTCCTTTTGAATGGAGATGCTTGACCAAACGATTAGCTCCTGGCATAAGCTCACTAGTAGGGAACATCTTCTGCAACATTGCCTCTCTTTCAACAAGGAATTCCTCAGCTGATAGAGAATCACTAATCCCAGTTTCTTCAACAAAGACACGAGCTGCTTCTATGGCTTTCTTCCCCATCATTTTCGCCTTCAGATCCCAGTCAAATGTCTTGTTGTATCTAGCAAGTATGATTTCCTGAACTTCCGTGTAGAACTTCTCCGTATCTGCCCAGAAAAAAGAACGATGCTTTAGTTCCAATACGGATCGAAGATCGCCAATCGAAATCTGGAAATTCATACAAAGTGTTCGACGAAATTACCAAGCAAAAGGCCGTCCATGTCAAAGATGACGTGAGTTATGGGGGCTTTGACGGCGGCCGTTATCTCGGACGGATTCGCCATTGTACGGAGGAACTTGAGCGAGCTTAACGGGGACTTGGATGCAGCTTTTATGGGATTGCGACTCGAAAAGAGTAAAGCTTTGGAGCAGTAATGAACAGAGGAAGCAACTGCCATTTTCCAGGAACTGTTGTACAGTTTGCTGCGGAAACTGAATGGGTAATTAGTGTTGCCCAAACCGAAACGGAAGTTTGAATCGGAAGGGTTAGAAGTTTAACCGGATCAAACTGCTAGGTATTCTTTAGACACATTACTGCTAGTTTAACCGGATCGAACTGATTCAATTCGACATTAGATTGGACCGAACAACAGTCATACACACAGTGACACAGCTAGCAAGCTTGGAAATCTAGAGCCAAAATCTAATGGCGTCAATCTGCTTAGTTTGTACACTTGATCAAATGGGTTTGGAGCAGATTGATGCCAGCATCACACGATGACAGAATGGATGATATGATTCTTCTGTGTCTGTTCTTGAACTCTGAAGCTAACTTCATGTCCCACCGATCATGTTCCTCTTCTCTGCAACAAGATTGAGAAAAGGAAAATCAATCCTCTGTCAAATTCAAAGTATAACGCTTACGTGGAGATGAAGCTTCAAGCTTGGAATCATATCTCTACCTGTAATCAGAATCTGCTTCACCAAGATTCTCCATCATGCCGTTGAATGTGGAGGCCAAGTCTTCGAGGACCTCGATTTCCATCTCCAGGTCTTGCTTTGTCTGTGAAAAAAAGGAGGAACTCAGAACATCTTTTGAGCAAGAAAGCCAACACACAGATAGAAGATTCTTACAGTTGTCGTGGTATTAGGTGTGTGATTGCGAGCCTTGCGAAAACAATCTAGCAACGGAGTTGGCAAGCCGTAATGGAACATGCCATGGTTGCTTGAGAACCAAGTACCTCGTACCATGTGAGATGTAGGTTCCTCTGAACAATCTGTGTCGTCGCTGAGATCAATGTCTGCAGGGAGGAATGAATACAAGGAATCTTAGATACCGTGGGACACCGATACGATCATGGAAAGTGTGTATCTTTAACTCACCTAACGGAATTACATCATAAGGGTTGTCTCCTTGTGGTAAAAAGCCGTAGAATGTGACGAGATGAGAGCTCGATAAGTTCCCGTAGCTAAGGCAGCATTGCTCTCCTGCAGAACAAGGCCTTGACATTGGGAACTTCATTGTATTGGTTGCTTGATCTATTTTACCATAATGGGTTATATGTGGATGAAGCTGCAAAAAACAGTTCATAATACGATCCTTTCTCGAGATAACAGAATGCAGATCGAGTGAGAAAAAGAGAGGAATACCGAGTGATTGAGGAAGCCAGCAACTGGTATCAAACAAGTCCTCAACTTTCCATCTGGGAACATGACCTTCATGCTGTTGGAGTACCACAGTTCACAACACCATAAGAAATTCTCGTATGTATAAAGCTCTGAAGGAAACGTTTCGGGGTATTCCTTGCACAGATTAGGAACCAATTCGTCGTATTGAACACGCAGGTGCTGTTAGCATTATCAAATGGAAGGTTATATCAGAACTAACGAACTGAATCTAGACATAGTGATGCTGTTACGAAAAAGATGCAGAAAAGTTAAACCTCTTTTGCTTGCATTATCTCCTCCAACAATGTTGTTCCATCCAAAGCCATGATAGCATCAACTCCAAAGCTAAGTCCTGGAGGAGACGTGGAAAATTCAATCCTAGAGGAATTGAATTCATACACCAGTATATAAGTTTCCACTGATAATATATATACCTGTGTTGAAATCTTGCGGTAAAGTATCGAAGTAAATCTTGAATTTCGAGTTAGTATCGTGCCGTTCCTTCATGCTCCATAGCAACATCATAGTGTCGGAAGAAACTCCTCCAACCGTCTCCAGTACTTTAAACTGCAGAGAGACTTAAGTAACAACAGTCACTGAAATGAAAATGATGTTATGGTTTACATGTGGAAAGGAAAGGGCCGAAGTTTACCATGTCAGATTGGCGAGCAAGTTCGTCGGAGATGATCAGAAACTTAGGGATCTCCAAGGCAATGTCTCCCAATTCCATATCTTTTGCTGCTATGGCCCCTCTCCCAGCTCCTTCAACCACTGTAATAACATAACACACTTCTTCACTAAGAACAAGAGAAGCATTGTAGAGTGTGACAACCTTCGAAATCGACTTACATGCTACCTCCAAGCTTGTCTTGACACCATTTCTAACACCCCATTCTACAAGCAGCTTTTCCTTCTCACATTCTTTGTAGCTACTACTGCTAACTCTGCCCTTAACCACGTCATTTCCCATACAGTGTTTCATGATCCTATCGTTGATTTCTGCCCTAAAAGCTTGACCTTTAATGGATGTTTCTTGAGGAAACATCTTGTTAATGATGGAAAGGATTGAATACAGAGCCTCCACTTCATTCCTAGCACTGCAGAATCCCACTGGTGAGCTTCCATTGTAATAATTGAAGTACAGTTCAACCTGCACCAAGGTCGAACCAGATGAGCAACAGGTTCAAATTTCCCTAATTCAAATCCCTAATTTAACATTCGTGATTTTAAAGACGTTACCTCATCTAAATGTATGATTCTTTCTACTTGAAGCAATTGCTCCAGCTTAGCAGCAACCGAATCAGTAGAAGAAGAACAATCCAGCTCGATCTCTACTCTAACCCTAAAACCCCTAGCCTGCAAAATAAGCTGCGAAAGAGCAACAAAAAACTGAACTGCCATTTCTCAGCTCGTTTATGAATAGTACAAATCGAAGCAGCCTTTTTCAGATCATACCTTCTTCTTCTCGAAAAAGGTTTCCCTTTCCGATAGCTCGAGAATTATTTTGCAGCTTCCGTCGCTGTCTCCCATATTGTAAAGAAATTAAAATACGGCGGCCGCCTCGCCGGAGTAGAAGCGAAGAGTTTGAATTTGAAGAAAGATGAATACTTGGGAAGAAGAAGAAGATGAAATAAGTGGGCCTTGGACTAAAACAGGCCCAGTTTTTGTGGGCTTAGTCCGGCCACAATGTGGACCCATTTGAGCTTGTGGGCCCAGCCCGTATAGCCGGCCGTTGACTTTGAAATCGTCGTCAACGTCAAGTCTAAGGTTAAAAGGAAGAGGCTTGGAGCATACCAATCTTGGATCATATGATTGATAAATAAGTTCCAAAGTCAACTAATGTGATCATAAAGAAAATGTCCAATCACTTTAAATTTAAGATCATTGAATTGTCATCACATGATTGATCCATTCAAGAGTCGCGCCGAAATTCGAATCCGACCACTCATTACAAAAATCGACCGAGTTGTTGTCGCGTAATTAAAATCATATGCAGGGATAGTTGTCTTAATCCACAACTGCATAGCTTGTCACGTATCACTTTGAGTATTGGATCTACTTGTAGGAGTCGTTTGGTTGATGGAATTGGGTTCCAATTCCCGGCCCACTGGCAAATAATGAACGGGGATTGAAACCCAATTTCCAGACTCAATTCCATCAACCAAACCATCACGCAATACTTATGAAATATGAATGGTTGTTTTGTTTAAGGGTGTCTTTGACTTTTCGAGTGAGTCTTTGGCCGATTCGAAAACTGGTTTGATTCGAAGAGTGGGAGCCAAGTAGCCAATAATCCCCACTTGTCTAGTACTACATAGGAAAGAACAAGTGGATCTAGATGGATCTACAATTTTTTCCTTTATTGTAATAATAACCTAAATTAATTTTATTAATACTTAAATTAAATTAAGCATGGGAGGAAAATGCAACTAAATAATTAATTTTAATAAAAAATTGATCTAAAAAAAGGGACATTGTATTTGGAAGTTCTTCCCTGATTGGTTGGGGACTTCGCCCAATAGGAAGAGCGTATGCACCACGCGCAATAAGAGAGCGAGTCATTTTAATTTTAATTAATATTTTTACAGTACCGAAGAAGGAATATTCAATTAAACAATTCGCCGGCTGAAGACTTCTCCTTTCCTTTGTAATTTTTTCTGAGCTTCTTCTGGATTTCTGATTTGGACAAACCAATCAGCCTTCTCTCTCTCCATCTTCTTCTTCTTCTTCAAGATCTAAACAACCTGTCAAACTCTCCAGCTTCCATAGTTTGGATCTTGAGGAGAAACCTGGAGATCTAATCTACTATGTAAAAGGAACAAGAACCCCAGCTCACTGATTGTTTCCTTCCCTTGACTGATTGTTTCCTTCCTTGGAAACCTTTGATTCAATCCTTCTATCAGGTATCATCTTTCTGAATTAGGTCTTTCTCTGTTATGTTAGTTAGCTCTGTTGCGAGCTGAACAAGTCAATTGGGGGTTTTCTCTGTTATGTTAGTTGGATTGGTTTGACTTTGAGGCGAAACAGTTGGTTAGTTGTCTTAGGTGGATGAATGAATTCTTGACCTAGAATCAAAGATTTCTCCAGCTGATTGAATCTTACAGTTTTCGCAATCTTTCATCAATGCTCCAATTATTGGGTTATTAAGGATCTGAACAAAAGGGTTAAACTTTCGCTTTCAGGGTGTAATAATTGAAATGCCCATTTGGTAAATGAAAGGAGGAGCTAAAGGAGGAGGGTGGCGTATAGGAATGGGTGATGTACAGATCTTCCATGGGCAACGCAACCGAGCTCCATTGAAGAGGCCGATATGGATCATTGTATTGGTCTGTATGGTCAGCTTGTTCTTAGTCTGTGCCTACATTTACCCACCGAGAAGTGGTTCGGGTTGTTACATGTTTTCATCGGGAGGATGCAAGGCTATAACAGATTGGCTTCCGCCTGCTCCCGAGAGGGAATTGACCGACAGAGAGATAGCTTCGAGGATCGTCATTAGGGAGATCTTGAATACTCCTCCTGTTCGGTCGAAGAGTTCGAAGATTGCTTTCATGTTCTTGACTCCTGGTCAGCTGCCATTCGAGAAGCTCTGGGAGAAGTTCTTTGCTGTAAGTGTTGTGAAATGTTTCCTCTTTTGGTTAACTGTTGCATTGGCGTTGATGATGCATTGTGAGATCTAGACATGTTTTGTGGTAGCTTGTGTCTAGAACTGTAAGAACTCGAGTTGTTTGGAGAGGTTCGGAATCAGCTCTTATAGTATGGAACTATGTAGTACTGATTGGCTGGTTTGTATTATGTGGCTGAAGCTGATCCTTACTTCTGATGCTAGGGTCATGAGGACAAATTCTCAGTCTATGTGCATGCTTCTAGCAATAAACCAGTTCATGTGAGCCGTTACTTTGTGAATCGGGACATACGTAGCGAAGAGGTTTGTTATCGTTACTTCTTCACCTAAGATGTAGCATTGCTCTTCTTCATTGTCGCTGAATCGTGTCCCAATACTCAGGTCATATGGGGGAAGATTTCGATGATTGATGCTGAGAGACGTCTACTAGCAAATGCTCTTCAAGATCCTGATAACCAGCATTTTGTTCTGCTTTCTGATAGGTAAAAGATATAATGCATTAGTCCTGAACTTGATGCAATTCCAAAGGAACAGGAAACCGGTCTTTTAGGTATCGAATTTAACGAATTTTTTGGTTTGTTGCAGCTGTATACCATTGCACAAGTTCGACTATGTGTACAACTATTTAATGTACACTAATGTCAGCTTCCTCGACTGGTAAAGTTTAATCCTTTTTTAACCAATCATAGAAACATTCAGATATTGCATCTTCTTCTTCCCTTATGCTGATCCATATTCCAACCTGTTTTTTCATCTTTTAGTTTTTATGATCCCGGTCCGCATGGCAATGGCAGATACTCAGAACACATGTTGCCTGAAGTTGAGCTGAAAGATTTCAGAAAAGGTGCACAGGTAAGGTTGCCACTTTTTTGTTGTTGCTGG
Source organism: Linum lewisii (assembly GCA_034768395.1). NCBI lineage: Eukaryota > Viridiplantae > Streptophyta > Magnoliopsida > Malpighiales > Linaceae > Linum > Linum lewisii. Next base: position 122,081 of record CM068298.1, on the reverse strand, counting down.
AAGCATTGTAATTTAACCATGAAGAGCGAGCTGAAGAACATGACTCGTATGAATGAACTCTTTTGCAGTGGTTCTCAATGAAGCGGCAGCATGCTCTTATAGTTATATCTGACAGTCTTTACTACTCAAAATTTCGTGACTACTGCAAGGTAGGTACTTTTTTTATTATCGATGCAAGGTAGGTACTTTGATATCTATTGGTTATGGTATCTCGCCTTTCCCCATCAATTGCTTCACTAGTCGTTCATGTCAAGAACCTTTATGTCTCAATAACTCGAGTTGTTGGGAGATAGTTCAGATTGGTTTTTATGGTAGTTATTAACGGTTCGGACCAACATATTTACATGAACCGTTTTCTTCGGTTTTTGGTTGCAGCATGGCATGGATGGAGGGAAGAATTGCATAGCTGATGAGCACTATTTGCCAACATTTTTCCATGTGAGCATCTCTCCACATATCTCAATGAACATTTGCTTAGTTGTAGCTTGTCTTTCTTCTTAATGATGAAAATTCACTACAGATGGTTGACCCTCAAGGAATTGCAAACTGGTCTGTAACACATGTTGATTGGTCTGAGAGAAAATGGCATCCAAAGTCATACAAGGCTCAAGATGTTACTCGTGATCTTTTAAACAATCTTACGGTATGATCTTTCTCTGAATCACACTTCCATCATGGATGTCCATTGATGATAAGTAGTCTAGGTTCATAATTGGTCTATTCCTTTAACGAGTCACCTTGTGTGTTCATGCTGATGCAGTCGATTGATTTCAGACTACACGTAACGAGTGAGGAAAAGGTAAAAACTTTACGAAACCATCTTTGACATTCTCGAATTCGATGCAACTTTCGGCTAACGTAGAGTGGTTTGAATGTGTGTAGACGTTGGAAGCGGAGGAGGAGCCATGCATATGGAACGGTATACAGCGGCCATGCTACTTGTTTGCGAGGAAGTTTCGACCCGATACACTTGATAACCTACTGCAACTCTTCTCCAACCATACAGCCAGATTATGAGAGTTTGATTATAAAAAATGATGAATTTTCAAAGTTCCAGGAAAATGAGTTGCCACCATGATTCATTGAAAATGCTTACAAGTAGGGTTTGGGCTGGTTTTGTTGTTCAATCTCCATTATGGCCCTATGGACCTATTAATTTACATTTGGGGTATAGTTCTTTTTGTTTTTTTGTTTTTGTTTTTGTTTTGCTTTGTTGATGTTGTTGTTGATCAAGGGAGCTAGAGGGGTTAAGATGTCTTTTCAAGTTTGTTAGTGTTTTTGGCTATTGTAAAAGTTGGGTTTACTACTACAATTTGGACTTGAGAGACTAACTAGCCCCTCTCATTTTGGTAAGTGAAAAAAATGAACTAAAGATAGTAAGTTGACTTATAACCTTAATGAACTCGAAATTAGACGACTTTCATTTCATGGCGAAACGAACAAATTAAAAGACAAATTGAATTACTTGAAAACATAGAAAGAGCTAGCTCGCCAAAGAACAACACAAATTGCATCTCTAATCTCTATAGCTTGGATTTGATTTCATATATGATGATGATTACATGCTCATAGGACTGTGAGGATCGTTAAGAGTTGCGATCCCAGCTTCTATTTTATTTCTCAGTTCCTCCTTCTCCTCTTCTTCCGCCTACATATATCCAATTCATTCATTAAGGTTGTTAGCAAGATTCAATAACAAAAAAAAAATCATTAAATTAAATTATAATAACACACTAATACCATATAAAAAATCGTTACATTTTAATAACTCAAATGGTTATGAGGTCCAAACTATGTCATTTAATAGGGCACAAGACTAGACAATTTTGTTTGTATTTTACTAATAATTGGATTAATTAACTATAATTATGGATCTTGGGAATCGTAATTAGATGTTGCGAACTTGTCCACACGCTACCAAGACTTTTTGTTTTATTGGGTTTAATTTTATGATTAATTTAAGTGAATTTTGGCTTTTTGCTAATGGCCCCCCATTATTATTATATATAATGACACGGTCACTTGTGAACATTTGAATAATTACATTACATAGTTGGTCCACGTGTCCATTAATTTAATGCCTACTCTAAAATGGTCCAACCATATAATGCATATATCTTGCCATCTAATGACTTAATTGCACTAGTTGATAGGGTCACATATTAATTTAATATTTTTTTTAAATAATATTAAACAAGCATGATATTTTTTTTTATTAAATTGAATATCATTTTTGGAAAAAAATCATTATTAAATTGCATATTGGTTGTTAATAACTCGCACGGAAAACACTATGATGTTGATATTGAACCTACTTCCGAAAAAAATAAAATTTATTGGGTAATATCTATTTTTAGTCTCAGTATTCCAAAATAATAATAAGTAAGTTACGTTGAATCACTGTATGTCACATAATTTGACCAGAAAAAAGCTGACGTTGCGGTTTGCTTGGAGGCGACCTCTTTGGCTCACAATTATATATACTTGTACTTGAAACTTTTGAAGTCTTAACCAAATAATTGCCCCTAAAATTGGGTAATAAAATAATAATTCTTATTAATAATAAAATAATATTAATGCTCCCAAAAAGATAGAAAGTGAATTATTATGCATCATTTTTGGGGGCCATGTCATTAACACTTTTGTTGGGTTAAAAAATGTAATTACTTCTATTTTGGAGACCATATTTGCAATATGATAAATGTGCTCTTAATTCTATTGTTTGTCATCTAGCTCCCCGTGAAAAAAGTGGTCAACAATTTAACCTTCTTTAACCCTAATGGCTAATTCATGGGACTAACCTCAACGAAAACGGTTTTCAAAAGGCGGCCAGAGACGGTAGTGATATTGGCTGTGATGATTCTTAGCTTCAGAGACTCGAACAACTCGCACAGTCTCACCATTGTATCCGTCCTTTTACCGCACGTCAAGCTCACTAGCATCGTCTTCTCGCCCATGTACGACACCCTTAACTGTCCATTAGTAGTAGTTGTAGTACTGTTAGAATCATATCAAATTAATCGATTACTAATAAATTAATTTGCAATTTTAAAATTTAAACCATGGTAATAAAATATGAATTAAAATAATGATGCAATTAAACAAATTAAAATTGATCACACGCACTTCGAGGAGCTCAATCGGAGAAGAAGAAGCGAAGCATCCGCCGTCGTAGAATCGGTCATCGATCTTCTTCTTCTTCGATCTCAACAGCACAGGCAATTCCTGCTCCATATCGTAAACTCCTTTCTTGAAGGACGACGATTTCCCCCCTAAACCGCCTACGCCGGATTCCAGCTCGGCAATCTCCGCCTGAATCCGCCGCTCCTGCTCGTGGAGCTCCTGTATGTAATCGATAGCGTCTCTGATTATCGACGCCTTGTCCATCTGCGAATATGAACCTCATAATCAGAATGAAAGGGCGTTAATTAGGGATTTGATTAATTAGGGATTAGTAATTACTTTACTAATGTTGGGGACGACGGCGCGGAGGGCGAAGAGGCGTTCGTTGAGCTTCTTGCGGCGGTTCCTCTCGGAGACGATGTTCTTGGAAGCGGCGGAGGAGGCAGCTCCGTCGGGGGAGCTGGAGTCGTAGTAGCCGGAGAAGGCTTCGTCCATAGCCCAGCTGAGTGAATTTTTTGTTGATTTCAGAAAAAAAAGAGGAATTGGAATCGGAAAACAGAGAAGGGGGGAATTGAAATTGTGAAATTGAACGAACCTGTCGAGCTCTTCGTTATGGAGGAACATTTTGGTTTCCCAGTAGTTGTGATACTCGTCGCCGATGTTTTCGATGGGTTCCATTGTTGAGATTTGAAGCTTTCTTCTCCAGAGATTAGCTTCCTTGCTTCCTTGTTCAGTTTCTACTTAGCTTTCAGAGGAAGGGATTTTTTTTTGTTTTTAATTATTTTTGGCGGGGGTTTAGTTAGGAAGATAAGGTGGGGTTTTATACTGATTTTTACTAAGGTGTCGTTTGGTATAGGGGAAATTCAGCTGTGTTTCTTGGAAACTCTGTATTTTGAGATATCTTTGTTTGTTTACTGTCTAATGGAGCTGGGGTTTTGTATTTCAGATACCCAGAGTTTCTTATTGTCTCCAGAATGTGTATTCTGACAATTTCTACTTTTATCAGAAATTCTGACTTCCCCCAAATAGAATAATGGGACCCACTATCTTCCACTCCTATTTTCTTTACCAAATATACATACCAAACAATGTAATTTAACATCCTCCAACTTTTAACAAACACTTTTCCACCATTCTCCTTTTTTCATATTTCTCCTAATTCTCAATCCCTTGTTTTAGGAAATAGAATATTGAAAATGCTAATCCTCTTAATTAAGTCTCATAAAAAATAGAATATTGTAATCTATAATGAAATTAAATATTAAGCCTGATTCTTGACGTGTAAAATTAATCACATAGACTGAGACAACATAATATGTCATCAAAAAAGTAATGGTGTTAGACGAAAATCTAAGGGTGGGATTTCAAATCTCTAGAGATTTGAGATTCTCTAGCTATTTCAAAAAGCTATGTTCACTTGGGTGATTTGGTGTAGAGAATTCTAAAAATATAAAAAATAATAATAAATATGCATATTATGAAAGACCAAAATGGCCTCATTCATCATCTCCGTTTTGATATTAGACAAGTTAGTTGAGGTTATTTTCGTAAAGTGAGCCCAATCTCTCAAATCCCCTCAAATCTCTGGTCTTAGTAGAGATTTCAGAAAGCTCCCCAAATCTCTAGGGGCCCACCTCGAAATCTCTAATCCTCCCCAAATCTCTATCTCCAATTGTGAAGTAAACATAAGATTTCGTCCAAATCTCTAGAGCAGAGATTTGAGCCCCAAATCACCCCAAATCTCTCAAGTAAACGACCCCTAACAGAATGGTGCATTTGTTAACTGTTCTTAGTATGGGGGGTTTACTTTGAGCAAATAGTTGTAGAATGACTCGTTTGTTATATTCTCATAGTAGAGTCGCTCCATCGACCCAAATGAAATGACTCAAAATTTCAAGTCCATCACTAAACATAAGATAATGTCAATATTTTGACACAGAGTTCGACACCAACCTGCATTCAAACTCGTTTTCTTTCTTCAAATTTGGTTATCGTTATAATTAATTAGTTGACGAAAATGAGATAAGTTTAAATATATAGTACTATACTGCAATCATAATTTCAACGATAGGTATGTAATTAATTACTAATTAGACCAGCCTTTTTGTAATTAACCACGTGAGGATTATAAAATAAAGATAGTGACTAGTGATTAATCAGTGATTAGTGGAGGATGGTGGTTTCTTAGAAGGATCGTTACCGTCCAAATGGTAAATAACGACACTGATGGGCCACCCTCGGTGGGATGATCCGACGGGTAGAAGAACCTGCTAAGAAGGAGACAGTCAACGTCTCAAGTTGGGGGTTGACTGAGCTAGAACCCTACGGTTGCTTGGGAGCGGGCCCAATCATAATCACGGCAAGCCCAAAAGAGGTCTTGGGGCGATAATACGCCTATCATCCCCCAAAACCCTAAAATCCACGTGGAGCGATCCCGGGTGTTTCGTATTCATCAAGCAACGGTCAGGATCCAGCAACACGTGGCACGATTTGCTGAAAGCCGTACCACTGCCTAACGGTTTTGGCAGTCCTGCCAGGTTATAAATACGAGGAACAGTGACAGAGACAAGGACAAGACCAAAATCAGGGAGCAATCCCTAGTACGTTTCATAACCTCTTTCCCCTTTCCATTCCATATCCAAGTTCTGATTACTACCCACTTCCCCTTTTACGAGGTGATTCGGAGGCTCCAAGGCGACCGGGTCGGCTCCTTTATTGTTCCAGGCGACAGGGCAGGAACAAACACGATTTATTAGATTGAAGAATTGAGATATGTGCAAAAGTACTAAAAGAGAAGGTAACTATTCCTATTTATTTTATTTTTTTTATGAATGAAATATTATATATAACAAAGTCACGATCGAAAAATGATTACAACCAACCACCTTGTGGGTATAAAAACCCCAAGAGGTTTCCCGACCTCGGCCTTTGGCCCCCAACAAAAATCACCTACCTACTCATCCCAAAAGAGCAAAAACGCTATACATGCCCATACAACCCGCCCCCCACTACCGTTTGAAGGCGATTCCTAAAACCCAAAATCGCCTTCCCAAACCTATCCCCACCCAAGCCAAATCCAAAAGACAATCCAACCCAAAACCATTCAGAATCTCGCCGACCAACCATCAAGTCAACCCGGGTCATGGAGTCCGTTCCAACCAACCATCCATATCCTAAAATCATCTTGTGAAATAGCATCCATAGCTTTAAGCCACCGTCCAACCGAGAATGCCACCTTCCACACTAAGTGTCTAGGTGAACGTTCTCGATCTCTAAAGATCCTAGCATTTCTTTCAAGCCATATGACCCAAAAGATAGCATGCATCAACATCTCTGCAAAGACCCGCGTCCGTCTCGAATAGTTCCCAGCTTGCCAACTGCGTATGAACTCCTGAATGTCCATAGAAAAAGGTCCCCATATGGCAAGCTTGGAACTAAGAGCCACCCAAATATAACAAGCAAAAGGACAAGACAAAAATAAGTGCGACACCGACTCAAGGTCAGCTCTGCACATCACACAAATGTTAGGCCCAATGAAGCCTCTCTTTTGAAGATTGTCCATCGTCGACACTCTCCTAAGAAAGACTTGCCACACGAAACCAACAATTTTGGTTGGAACTCCTGCCCTCCAAATGACCGAAGCAGGAAAGTCAAGCAAACCTGGACACACCTGAGGGCATAATCTACGATAAAAGGATCTGACAGAAAATTCCCCCGAGGCTGTGAGAGTCCACACAGGAGCAGGTGGTCCCTGTGAAATCCATCCCACGGGAATGTCGTCAAGGAACTGCAAAAGTCTCAGTCGCTCCTCCTCTGCACCTCCCCTGAGTGTTCCTCTCCCTGGGACCTCCCACATATACCTCTCCAAGCTAGTAACCTGCTCATAGACACAAGAAAAACGAGACAGGGCAACTGCTGCAACCCTAGGAAACCTCACAGCTAAACACTCACCTGACACCCAATGGTCAAACCAAAAAGACACACACCCACCCCCCGGATCAATCCTGCCGTATTCCCAGAACCTAGAATCACTGTGAACCACATCCCTCCACAAGGACCAACTTGTAGACTGTCTTCCCCAAAACGGCTTCCAATCTGAGAGCCCCCGACCACATTTTAGTGTGATGAGACCTCGCCACCACGCGTTTCTCTCCTTGACATACCTCCAAATCCACTTACTTAATAAGGTCGTGTTCAAAAGTTTGAGATCCAACACCCCAAGACCACCGCTGCTCATAGGCGCCTTAACTAGATCCCATCTAACCAAGTGCTGCTTCCTGTCACCTCCTCCTCCTTCCCATAAGAACCTGTTTTGGATTCTCTCCAACTCCTTGATGACTGACATCGGAGCTCTTAAGATCGAAAAGTAGAAAATGGGCAGCTGGGACAAGACACTTTTCAGAAGTGTCACTCTCCCTCCAAAGGAAAGCATCCTTGCCTTCCAGGTTTCCAGTCGCAAACGAGTATTGTGAATCACTGGTTCCCATATCGGCCTAGAAGAACTCCTGCAACCCAGAGGAAGGCCTAAATACGCCGTCGGGAAGGAACCCAAAGAGCAACCCAAAATCTTGTCCAACCCCTCCCCATCATCCACCTCGCCAATGGTATACATGACCGATTTGTGTACATTGACTTTCAGACCAGTAACTGCTTCGAAACATATCAGGATAGCCAAGATATTTTGAACTTGATCCTGATTAGCATCACAAAAAACCAAAGCGTCATCCGCAAAAAGTATATGGTGGACCTCCCCCGTCCTCTCCTCATCATTCATGAAGAAGCCTTCAACGAGGTTCGCTTCCCTTGCCTTGATGAAAAACTGAGACAAAATCTCCATTACCATAATGAACAGAAATGGGGATAAGGAGTCGCCTTGTCTCAAACCCCTATAACTCCGAAAGTAACCCTTCGCCTCGCCATTTACCAAAACCGAGAATCTAGCCGAAGAAATGCAAACATGAATCCACCTAATCCATTGCCTAGAGAAACCCATCATCCGCATCATCTCAAAGAGGCAATTCCAATTTGTATGATCGGGCCTTCTCTATATCTAGTTTGATTGCCAACCCTGGTCTCCCACTCCTTCTTCTGGTGTCAATCAGTTCATTCGCAATCAAAGAAGCATCTGTAATCTGTCTTCCTTCAATGAAAGCACTCTGATGAACCGAAATGCATCCTGAGATAACCCTTCTGAGTCGGGCCGCCAACGTCTTGGATAAAATCTTATAAAAGGAATTTACAAGACTAATAGGCCTCAGATGTTTAATATCCTCAACAGTCTCCTTCTTCGGAATCAAGCATATAAAGGTACTGTTAAGTGCCTTAGGAAGCGACTCCAAATTCACAAAATCCGAGAGAGCTTGAAGAATATCCATTTTAACTGTATCCCAATTAGTTTGAAAAAACTACATGTTCAAACCATCGGGACCCGGCGCTTTATCCCCTTTGCAGCCCTTGACAATCTCCCAAACTTCCTTCTCGGTGAAAGGCACTGTCAGAGCCTCTCCCGCTGTCCTGTCAATGCGTTTCACTCCGAGAGTTCTAGGAAAAGGGCGAAAAGACCTCGGTTCTCTATACAACTCGTCATAGAAGCGAACCATAGCATCTGCCAATCCGTCTTCCTCTTCCCAACACACCCCATTTATGCTAATCGAAGAGATGAAGTTGCGTCGCCGATTGAAGTTGGCAATTTTATGGAAAAAATCTGTATTCTTATCACCCTTCCTTAACCATATATCTTTTGCTTTTTGACGCCAACTGATTTCTTCTCTTTTCCACACCCTATCCAAATCGCACTTTAGCAAACATCTCTCAACTCTATCCTCTTGCGTAAGCTGTCCTACCTCTTCTCTCGCGTCAAAATCAGCGATCTTGTCTAAAATCTCACGAATAACCACATCATTCCTCCTGAACACCTCTAGGTTCCACTCCTTCAGCTTAATCTTAATCTTCTTAATCTTACTAGCCAACCTGAAAAGACCATCTGACCCATCCTCTTGAGGCTCCCAAAAGGTCCTAATTACATTTTTAAAATCCGGAGAATCTAGCCACATAGACTCAAATCTCCACGGTCGCTTAATAATCCTATCCGACCCACATTCGAGAACAAGTGGGGCATGGTCCGAGCAAGTCCTAGTACCAACCTTCAGGATGCACGAGCTAAACTTGTTCTCCCATTCTGAAGAAACCAAAGCACGATCCAATCTTGACAAGGAAGCATTGGCATGTAGATTGGAGTGAGTAAAGGAAGCACCGTTTAAGGGGATATCAATAATACCTAGCTCATCTATGAATGCATTGAAATCCTCCATCTCCGATTGAGCTCTAACCCCTCCCAAAACCTCATCGAGGCTCCTAACCATATTAAAGTCACCGAACAAGCAAAAAGGGAATCTCCACCACTCTACTACATCCTTAAGTTCCTGAAGGAAAGCAAACTTCTCAACTGGGTACACCGGCCCATAAACATTACACAACATCCAGCAAAACTCATCCTCAACATTCTTAAACAAAGTCATCAAGCAGAATTTTCCTTCCCAATGATTTTGCAAGACCACCACCGAGCTATCCCAAGCCGTAATTAAACCCCCCCGAGTCCCCTCCGACATACACGCAACCCACTGCATATCCCACCTACCTAAAATACTACACACCACCGAGTTATCAACATCACTCAACTTGGTTTCTTGAAAACACCAAATATTAGCCTTCAACTCCTTAATCCTACACTTTACACGAAATTGTTTCGACACATCTCCCAATCCCTTGACATTCCAAGAAAGAACCTTAGGAATCATTAATAGATTGATGAGTGACCACATACCGGGGGTGACGAACGGAAGTTCCTGACTCTACCTCCGCAAGGCCCCAATTTATCCTTCTTAGTTCCCTTTCCTTCCTTGACTTTGGCACCAATTTCGCCCGTCGTTTCACCACCTCTCTTGCTACCTCTACGACTCTCTCACTAGTCGCGTCCTCTGAACCCATTAACTGTAAATCCAAAACAGATGACATAAGTTTTCCTTTACTAATAATCTCATCACCAGAGAAGTAACCATATGAGTCATCCTCCGAATTCACTGTTTCTAGGGCCTCGCTTCTTAAATCATCATCCTCTGAGCCCGTTCCCTCCAACCCCAATTCATTTGATGTCTCAAACTCTCTTCCTGAAGCCAAAAATAAAGGGAGCATAGAACTCTCATCCTTATTGGAATCTGCTTGCAAATATGGAGCAGAGGAATTAGAGACACCCTTTTTAACTATTGATGGGCTTAAATTGTGATCAGAACTTAAAGAGCCCATATAGTGATCTGAAAGTGCCAGGCCCAAAGCTGCCCCTCTCCTTGCCTCCAAGCCCATATCCGAATTTAAATAAAAAGGTTTGGACCCAACCTCTTTAATCAAATCCATCTCCATAAACCCCTCAAGATTAGGCCCATTATGTGACAAAGTGGAAAGGCCCACTCCTCCAACCCTAGCCTCTCCATCCCTACTGCACTCCCCAATCTCCAAAATCCTTTCCATCGCCGCCGACCCCTCCTTTTGCGCCGCCGCGACCACTCTTTTTGTGCAGGACACCTCTTTAGCGGCTGATCTTCCTGCCGTTGTTGCCTTGGGCTCCTTTGAACAATAATCTTCTTCCCTTTGCGATCTACTAACCTGACCAAGGGCTCTGCCAAGATATGAATCTTGAAAGCCGAACGGAGATGTCTCAAAGCCATTACCGCAGGCGGCTCTGTTTCAGTTTGTACTTTGATTCGGACAGCGGAAAAGCCCGTTTCTTGGCAATCAACGAACCCCCCACACGCATCTCCCACTGCTCTAAAAGTCGAGTTCGCCCGCAGATGAATCGGAATGCCAAAAACCAAGATCCACCTCCCTCTTTTACCGTTCAATTCCCACCTCCTACCTGCTTCTGGATGCCATCTCTCTACCTCTACAGCAGTACCCCGGAAATACCAATTCCTCTTCAAAATGTCATCCACCTGCCTCTCTGAACCACAATCTATCAACCAAGTATCATCCCCAAGCAATTTCACCTCACCCGCCACCTCCCTGCCCCACCACCGCTTCATCCAAATCTGAAAATAAACAAGAGCTTCGTCCCCACACACAAACCGATCCTGCCTTCACTAAAACCCAACTTTTTAATTTCCTAATCCGCTCGTTGACTCCCCTATCCTCCACCCAATCTCACCGATACCCGCCGCATCAGAGTCCGATCCATCCCTCATTTTGATTTGGGAAGTCTCTTTCACGATTGCTGCAAAAGAGTGTGGGTATGAGCTTTTTCTCTCTGCCACAGCCCCATCTAAAATGCTCTGTAATGATTTCAAGAGAGCACTCCATCCCAACTTATCATTGTCCATAGGAATTGCTACAAAGAAACACTTCCCATCCTTGCCTATTTCTGTAAGCTTTAGAAAGTGGATGTCGTTTGAGCAAAAAGAATCAATGGCAGCAGATCTGGTGCCACTCGCTACTGACTTGACCTTTCCCAACTTCCATCCTCTTTGCAACGCCTCCTGGAGGACATCACGAACCCAACGAAGCAGAGAAAGATCTAAAAAAACGAAGTGACCTCTCCCATGACCAGAGACCGAAATCCGGAAGCCTGCGTCCATAAATCGATCCGAGCACGAGATGCGAATCTCCCGACCCCTAATTCTAAGAACACGAAAGATTGATCCGAACTCCTAGACCTAAACCCAGTGAAACCCCCCAGACTTGGGACCTCACAGCGGTCCCGACATCTCTCTTTCTCTCACTACCTCTCTCTCTCATTCCTATTTATACAGAATGGCCCAAAACCAAAATTACACTTTGATCACTATATTCTTACACGATTGATGTTTGGGGATTAAATATACTATATTGAGATGTTTGAATTAGAGAAGCTCATGTGCAATTTTAAATAAAATTAAGGGTTTTATTTTAGCTTGTGATCCTATCATCACTTTAATATATTAACACACATATATTTGAAGTTGAAGGTGGTATAGAGTTGTTACTTGTTATCGTTGAGAATTGATTGGGTAGATTGATAAGTGGTTCGGTCTGGAGAATTCAGGTTGCGTATTTCGTAAGTATGAAAGACAAAGGTAGCAAGATAAGTGAGTTTATAGAGGGGGTAACATGTGTAAGGATGGTGGCGGGAAAAACAGAGAAATACCAAGGAATTCTTGAGCGTGCATGCGTCAGGCGTTATGGGTAGGTAGCATATTGTTCGATGTCAGAAATAATGTAATATATAGTAACCCTACTTTATTATAGTAGCCCCAAGAGTGTGGCTAATTAGACCATGTGTCCTTCTCTGAGTAGTGAAACCTTTGTTGGTACGGATATAACCCGTTACTGTGATATGGGATTGGGATCCTCCCATTGGTAAACTCTAACTTGCGCTCTTCTTTTGTACCTTGAGAGGTCGACTCACTGGAAGTTGAGATCATGAACTTAGGTTTTCAGACCTTTAGAGGAATCTGACTCTCTTAACGAAGAACGTACACATGAATGTACCTGAAATATGTACGTAAAATGTCTATATATTTCCTGTCGATATTAGCTATCGTAACACGAATATATATGTTTTTTAATATTTATAGATCAATGTAATTCAATACTTTTTTCGGCTACTGTTCTACCAAACAAAAGCTAGCTACAAGCTTCCATAAATCAAATGACACTAATAGTAATATTTGAGCGACAAATATTCAAAAAGTAAAGTATCCGATAAAGTTATAACATGTATAATGATCCAATATTCCTAGAATAATGACGTCACCAAGTTCACCTCATCACGTCATCGATGACTCGCCGCCACCGTCCATCGGCGGCGGTTGTTGTGGTCGGTCTTCTCTCATCCGACCATATCGTTAATTTTGTTCCCATTCAGGAAGAAGCATCGATGTTTCGTGACATTCTTTTCCCATGCAAACTGATGACTTGTTATGTTTTAGACGTACGTATGAACTTGCAACGTTATTTCAACCCACTTTAGAGTCTTGACTTGTGACAAAATCGATAGAATATTAAAAATAGTCATAGGGAAATCCAATTGTGTTTCTTGGAAACTCTGTATTCTGAGATATCCTTGTTTGTTTACTGTCTAATGGAGCTGGGGTTTTGTATTTCAGATACCCAGAGTTTCTTATTGTCTCCAAATGTGTATTCTGACAATTTCTACTTTTATCAGAAATTCTGACTTCCCCCAAATAGAATAATGGGACCCACTATCTTCCACTCCTATTTTCTTTACCAAATATACATACCAAACAATGTAATTTAACATCCTCCAACTTTTAACAAACACTTTTCCACCATTCTCCTTTTTTTCATATTTCCCCTAATTCTCAATCCCCTATACCAAACGACCCCTTAGGTCTGTCATCTGTGAATGAAAATATATCATAATATGTCGTAATTATAATAATGTACGTAATTATCTCGATCAACGCGTCATATATATCGTGCAAAGCTAAGACTCGAATTTCAACAGTTTACTTGCATGGTTCATGAACTGTGACAAATTTGAAAGTGTTTTGAGCGAATTTGGAGAATATGCATATTATAAATACTATATTAACTCGTAAAATTTACATAAAATTTCGTATCTGATCGGTTGATTATGCATGAATTCTAAGTGACTCATAAATTACGATATAAATTAATGCATTTCAAATGTTACGCATAATAATTAAATATTGTGACTTTATATAATGGTTGAAATATTGGAATAGCATTGGACGGTAATTAGCAACTTTTGACCTCTAATTATTAATTAATCAAATGATTTCTCAATGGTCTAAGTACAATTAACAAACCGTCCAAATTATCTAATTAGTTATTAGTTATTAGGCTAATTTGTTGATTAAACGATGTTAATGACATATAATCTGTTAATTTACAATAATCAGTTAATAACAAGTTCAGGTTAGTAACTAAAATGATCCTTCTCGTTAGGAAAATTTAGGGGAAGAGATTAGATTAAATCTCATTATAGAAATTATGGGATAGGTTTTGTATTTAGAGTAATTAAGAAGAAAAAAAAAGTAAATCAAGAACAACAAAATAAAAAAAAAAAAAAACAATCAAAGAACTCGAATCTTTGTGTTCTTCTTTCTGTCTTTTTGTTGTAGTGTCGTCGATGAATGGGGACATTCACAAGCTTCAGGAAAGCTTACGGAGCTCTTAAAGACACCACCAAAGTTGGACTTGCAAAGGTTAATAGTGATTTTAAGGTAAACCAATGTTCTATATCTCTATCATTGATTAGTTTTACCCCTCTTCACGATTTTATTCGATGATGATAACCGTTAAGATTAAAATGTTGAATTGAAGGATTTAGATATTGCCATCGTGAAAGCCACCAATCATGTCGAATGTCCTCCTAAAGAACGCCATGTTCGAAGTAAGAAACAATTGATCACCATCTCCTACGTTTCGATTCCATGTAATAACGAATATGCATACTGATATGATTTCTCTTTGGTTAATTTAGGAATTTTTTCAGCGACGTCGGTGATTCGTCCGAGGGCAGATGTTGCGTATTGCATTCACGCACTTGCGAAGAGATTATCCAAAACTAAGAATTGGGTTGTAAGTATTAAATATTAATCCCAATTCTCAATTTTGTTTAATTGAGATTATGTTCTTAATGATTGAATTATTATGTGTTTGAACATGATTAGGTTGCGATTAAGATATTAATCGTTATGCATAGAACACTAAGAGAAGGAGACCCAACATTTCGTGAAGAGCTTTTGAATTTTGCACAAAGAGGAAATATACTGCAAATATCGAATTTCAAAGATGACTCCGGGATGAACGGTATGAAATATTATTAATCTCTAGATCAGTCCTCAAAGTTTCAGTTTTTTTACAGTTTGGGCCCACCTCTTCTTCTTCTTCCGATTCGTCCGATTTCAATCTCCTCTTTGGATCTTACCTTTGTCCATGACGGAAATCTGGAACCAGGGGGTATCGATAGTGATTTTGGAGGTTAGATTCGGATCCAGGAGGTTCGCGATTAACCTGCGAGCTTCCGATGAGAACCACGGCGAACAAATTGGATTCCCCTCTGTAGATTTTGCAGTCTGGGAAGGTGGGAATCCGGCGAGTAATAGAGGAGGATCACCCTGTCAGGACCCAGAGGCCGGGTTTCGATCTCCGGCGGATGTTTTAGTCTTTTAGACCCGATCAGCTCCGGCAATACGTATGCCGGAGTCTCGTCGGTGGTGTAGAGGAAGAGACTCGGTCGGACCGGGTGTTTTCTTGGCTCAAACGATGTCGTTTCAGAGTGGGTAATTTTCGGGTGAGGGTCGGGTTTAAGTGGGTCTAAAATTTAGGCCGACCCGATTTGGGTTTGGCCCAAAAATTATTTACCCAGGCCTGCAACGCTCCACATAACGAGCCATAGCCTTATTAATCACAAAACGACGTCGTTTTCAGAGTTGGTATTTTTCAGACGTTGTTTGGAAATGGTCAAGCTCCGACCTCATTTTGTGGGCTTTCAAAATAGAGCGCGACCCGACTTGGGTTTGGCCCAATATTTATGGACCAGGCCCGCACCGTCACGCCTAAAAGCCCTAAGCCTAGTAATGGCTTTGACCCGACCCGGTCAAAAATGGCCGACCCGGAAAGTTTCACGCGTGTCGTACACGCGCGCGTAGTAGTCACGCGCAAATTTTGCGAGTGGGGAAGCTCGCCCAAGCGCACCTACCTCACGCGCGAGTGTATTACACGTGCGCGTCGGCCTCACTCTCGCGATTAAAATACACGCGCCGTTATTCTTTTCTCTGTTTTTTCCCTATTTTTCTTCGCCGCTCCCGGCGAATTCTATCGTCTCCGCCTCCTCAGATTCTCACGGTCCCGATGAACGCATGAATTAGGTTTTATTTCAACTCCTGAATACGTTTATCATCAAATTAATGGAAGTTCGTTTCTCCAGCTTGGGATTGTTCGGCATGGGTTCGAGCATACGCACTGTTCTTAGAGGAAAGACTGGAGTGCTTCAGAGTTCTCAAGTACGATATCGAAGCCGAACGCTTGACCAAACTATCTCCAACTTTGTCCAAGGTCTGTATCTCTGTTCATCGCTTCAAAATCTCGATAGTATTGTAGCTTGAATGATGCAGCAGATGACGTTTTTACATAACTCCCAGGTGCATACCAGAACTCGGGTTTTGGATCGAACCGAATTGTTGGATCAATTACCCGCTCTGCAGCAGCTTCTGTATCGCCTCATTGGTTGTCAAGTATGATTCCTTCATTTTCCTGTGAATTTGGTTTTCTGAAAGCTTTAATGTTCAATTGATCTCACTCTTGGCTTGTTTTCACAGCCGGAAGGAACAGCTTACAGTAATTATCTGGTTCAGTATGCTTTGGCTTTGGTATGTGTAATAGATTAGCCTTTGTTTTTTCGCCATTAGTGCATTATCCAACTTGGTAAATGAATGATGCTAGCTGAATCCTTTGGATTTCAGATCTTGAAAGAGAGTTTCAAAATATACTGTGCAATCAATGATGGGATCATCAACCTTGTTGATATGGTAATATATACAGATACAGGCATACAGCCCACCTTTTCTCTGATAAGATCGTACTTGAATTCATTAGATTGTGTTTTAAGTGTTGAATCCTTTCCTAGTTTTTCGATATGACGAGACACGATGCCATCAAAGCTTTAACGATATACAAGAGAGCAGGCCAGCAGGTTCTCTTCTTTACTTTCAGAAAATGGTTCATTGGATAATGATTGATACAACCTCTTGAACTGATGAATGTTCACCTTGTTGCTAGGCTGAAAACCTTGCTGAGTTTTATGAGCAATGCAAAGGTTTGGATCTTGCCAGGACCTTCCAGTTCCCAACACTCAGACAGGTGATAAATCCTTTGTGTATCTGTTGTTTTTTGGTACATTGAACGATAGAGACTAACGGTTTGATATCTAAGAATAGATCGTTGTGCAATTTTGATAATGTTGAGAAAATGTGCAGCCACCTCCATCGTTTCTTGCCACTATGGAGGAGTACATTAAGGAGGCACCTCAAACAGGTTCAGTAAATAAAAGAGTGGTAAGCTTGCATACAGTTGAACCAAAGCTTTGATCATAATCTGAGTTTATATTATTATAAGCTCTTTGTGATATCATGAATACAATATAATGCAACAGGAGTACAGTGAGGGTGAAGAAGAAGAAGAAGAAGATGAAAAAGACGATGAGCAACCAGAAGAACCTCCTGCACCAGCAGAAGTAGAAGAAGAACAGGTTGAAGAGAAGCAAGAAACAGCTGAACCAGAGAAAGTGAAGAAGAAGTACAAGAGCCTTTGCCACTAATAGCAACCGATGGCACTGATGATCTCTTGGTATTGAAATTTAAATTTAGTTTATTTTTATTAATTAACGTTACTGGCTATTATCTTACATATTTCCATTTAATCATATATAAACAGGGCTTGAGTGAAATAAATCCTAAAATAGCTGAACTGGATCAAAACAATGCATTGGCTCTCGCTATTCTTCCATCCGGTAAGCCATAGTCGTCAATTTATTTCCTCACCTTCTCTTATAATGTTCGTAAGAATGCATAGTGTTGGAAATGGTTACCTTTTGAAACTGAGTTCATCCTAACTCGAGTGGCTTCCAGATCGGAAATTATGTTTCTTCGTACATGTTTAATCTACGAGGATCGTCGAATGAGTCTGATCATCAAGTTTGGCATCTGGGTTTGTGTTTCTCCTTTCAAAGCAATTTTTTTGTTCTTCGTTCTTCACGAGCGATCAACAAACTGGTGTTTTGTCTTTTTAATTATTCATTGTTTTCTTTTGATTTGATTTCGACGATCTTCTCTTCCATTCATCAGTCTTGCGATTTCATGGTACACTTAATCTTAGTCTTGGAGTATGTGTTCATATCTAATTGCAGGCCAAGAAGCTTCAACATCAGCAAACAACGTACTGGCCGAGCTCGGTCAGCCAAATGCATCAGGGTGGGAGCTAGCACTCGTGACCGCACCTAGCAACCAATCCAGGAATCCTCCACCAGACACCAAACTGGCTGGCGGATTCGACAAACTTCTCCTGGACAGCTTGTACGAGGACGAAACCGCTAGGAAGCAGATCGAGCTAACGAATGCCGGGTACAGATCACACGGCCCAGGATCACTAGTATCGATGCAGAGTCCCTACGAACAACAACAACATCAACAAAATGACCCGTTTATGATGTCGAATAATATAGCACCTCCCACGAACGTCCAGTTGGCAATGACAGCTCAACACATGCAGCAATACTCGTGGCAGCAAGATCAGCATCAGCATCAGCAACAATCGATGGTGCCGTATCAGCATGATCCGCATCAGCCTCAGAACGTGGGGTTCGCGAACCCGTTTGGGGACCCGTTTTCGAGTAGTGGTGTTCCTCAGAATCATGTTCGACCGAGTGATAATCATATGTTGTTGTAGTGGTAGTGTTCCTGTTTATGTATTCAGTGATTATTTGTTCTATAGCATATTGTTTTTTTAGTTAAAAATTGGATAAATTTGCTATGGAGTATATCAATACAATGGTGCCATTTACATCAAGTGTTAAGACTGAATGAGTAATAAGACTGGTTGGTTTTTATCCGGTTAGAAAGTCGGTCGAATGGTTATACTAGAAACCGGTTAACTCAGGGTAATTTCTAACCACCGTTCGAGTTTGGCTTGGTATCTGGATCGAATTCGGAGACATCTCAGTCATAACAGAGGCATACATGTAATACGTTAATTTAAGATAGGCTGATAATGAGTTGTTCCGTCTCATTGGATATTGAACAGTCTGAACGTGTAATTGCGAATAAGAATGGATAAAACTTTCTCTAAAATTACGATTAATTACACATCAATTATCAATTAGACCTAACACACAAATGTTGGATAAAGAAATTAAAAATAAATTATCTTGTGAGTTTTCATTAATTTTGAAATAATTTGTGATTAAATAAAAATTAGGAAAATAAGAGGGCCAATGGGCCAATACTGGAGGCACCAAAGGGCCCAATATTCAAGCCCATCTACGCTTTCCCTCTTTACAAAATGATTCCCTCCGTCGTAACTCCGGATTCCCGCATTCCCCCAATTCGCAGAAATTCTACGGTTCTAGGGTTAGCGCAACATCGATCGGAAATCCGGACTGAAAGAAATGGCGATGAGGAGGTTCTACAACGAGATCAAGGGGCTGAAGGTGAAGGAGGTTCCGAACCATGTTAAGCCGATGCTATCGCTGGACTACCTGAAAAAATCGGTGCAGAAAGGATTGGACAATTACCACGCCAAGTACATCCAGACCAGCTCCATCGATCCCCTCTACCATGTATGCTTCGGCGGGATGGCCTTCTCCTACCTCGTTGCGCTTCCTGAGGAGCGTCGCCACGCCAAGGAGCATGGAGGTCACTGATCTGTTCGTATGTTTTTTGTCTGATTCAGGTAATGGATTCGTTTCATTTTTTGCCGATCTTTGAGTTTTGGCTAGGAGAATTTATGTTCTGTGGGGATTGTTGGTTTTTTTGTTCTCTGTGAATTGATTCTAGCTCGGCCAATGTTAATTGGACTGATCTTAGTGTTAGATTGATGTCTTTGAATCAATCCATAGGTCAGGCATCTGATTGAGTATTTAGTTCTAACTTTTTATCTTCGTAATTCTTGATCAAAGTCTGAAATTTTGTTTGTTTTCATGGTCAATGAAAGTAGCTCGTCATTCATTGTCGTGGCGTGATGGTTATATTATGCTGTTCGATCTTCTGATTACTGTCAAAGTGGTCTTCTCTCTTCTGGGTCTTTTTCTTCCATTTGCCTCGATGAATCTGTCTCGTGAAACTTGTGATTCGGAAGTTTGGTTGAGAGATCAGATACTTCGTGGCTTTAGTTTAAGGATCATTTGTGTCCATTGCTACTAAGTGTTCGCCTTAGGAGCTAGTTCGTAATGCTTGGAAGAGATAATGTCTTCAGTTCATGTCTCTATTTCGAAAACATTTGTATACATATTGTACGTAAGTTCGAGCATTTGTAGACTTTACATTTCTCCATGATCCACCATAGTTTGTACTCTCTTTTGCTTCTCTGATTACAATGAGTTCGATTTTTCCACTCTCCATGATCCATGTTTGTTTTTGTTTGTTTGTCTATTAATGAATTTGGGTTTCCTCTGATTGAATGATTGCAGCATGTTCGTGGCTCTAGTTTGTATGAGAGCCGACTATGGTTTGGAAACTGGTTCAGTCCTTCCCGTAGTTATCAACTATACTCTTTGGAGCCACACCTTTAGAATTTTTCAATTTAAGTTTGTCTTGTGCATCCATCGGGGAAGTCGAATTCTTACACATTGTGCATTACTGTAGAGCGTTGTGGGAGTTAAGATTTGTCCGTGATTAACACATAGGAAAAGGAACGCAGGACAGAATAATAACATGCTTATTCATGGATCATGAACCCACAGAGTTATCTGATCTTAGTCAGTCTGCTATATGATCATCTTCCTGTATAATCAGTACTGTCTATAGATATCCGACCATAATGATCGTGTTGATTCTATGTTTGAATGCCGGATAGTCTATGCACTATGTAACATCTCGAAACTAATACATTGGTCTTTGTGTTGTGCAGCTTACGGTGAACATGTCGGCTTGACGGAGTGGTCTCGAGAAGTTGCTCAAAGTTTTTATCAGTTGTTTTTGGAGTTTGAAGGCTGGGGAAGGAAAAGAGACAGCCATTGCCAATTATGGCCCTTCATAAATTCATGTAATAATCTGCATATGAATATTGAACTTTGTTGCTGATGAATTTTTCCAGCTTTCTCCAGAATCAATTTGCTACCATTGGTAAAACATCATTTGATGCTTTCTTGGCTTGTTACATTGTTAATATTCGTGACAAATTTTAATCGAGTTAGTTGAAAATCAAAGTAATTCCCGGTAGTCTCGTAAAAGTAAGAGTTTAGAGTGCCGTATAATGGTACTAAGATGATGCTCGAAGGAGGCGAATTACTTATCCCTTGGCCTAATAGTATACGTATAGAAAATCCGACACATCAAGATCAACCATCGCATTATTTGAGAGATATTTAACCGTCTATTTATCCACGAAATGGATGACTTTATTCACCATTTATCGAAGAACTTGAACATCCGACACATCAACCTAAGCATCAAGATCAACCGTCGCATTATTGTAGAGAGATATTTAATTGTCTATTTAGCCACAAAATGGACAGCTTTATTCACTACTTGTTAAAGAATTTACGTAGAATTTAAACGCGTAAATACGAGTCTAATCCAACAATTATAAACACGAAAAATAACCAATTCAACATCATCCCACAAGCAATAAATTATTTAAAATGTTGGATAAATAAATTATTAGAATATGGAAACAAGAAGGCCATTGGGCCGATACTGGAGATTACGAAAGGCCCAATATTCAAGCCCATTAACTCTTCCATCTCTCTACAAACTCACTCCGTTCGTCGCGAAACCAGATTCCCGCATTTTCCCCCAATTCGCAGAATTTCACAATCGTCATCGATCGGAAATCCGGACGTTCTTGGAAGAAAGGAAATGGCGATGAGGAAGTTCTACAACGGGATCAAGGGGATGAAGGTGAATGAGGTCCCAAACCATGTTAAGCCGATGGTGTCGCTGGATTACCTGAAGAAATCGGTGCAGAAAGGATTGGACAATTACAACGCTAAGTACATCCAAACCAGCTCCATGATCCCCTCTACCATGTCTGCTTCGGTGGTATGGCGTTCTCCTATCTCGTCGCCCTTCCGGAGGAGCGTCGCCATCTGGAGCATCAGCAGCACGCCAAAGAGCACGGCGGCCACTGATCTGTTCGTCCGTTTGTTTTTGGCTGATTCAGGTAACGGATTCGTTTCGCTTTTTATATTTGCAAATTGATGTTCTCTGTGAATTGACGCTACCTCGTACAATGGTAGATCCCAGTCTTCTATTGATGTATTGGATTCATGTGTTAGGGCAGTAATCTGATAGGCATTCTGATGCTAGCTCGGCCAGTGTTAGTTGGATTGATCCTGGTGTTAGATTGATGTCTTGTATTCATTTCGTAGAGCAGTAATCTGATAGGCATTTTGATGCTAGCTCGCCAGTGTTAGTTGAATTGATCCTGGTGTTAGATTGATGCCCTGGATTCATTTCGTAGTCCAATAATCTGATAGAAATTCTATTGCTAGCTCAGCCAGTGTTAATTGGATTCATCCTACTGTTCAACTGATATCCTGGATTCATTTCATAGGCCAATAATCTGATCTGCAATCACCTTTTGCTCTTCGTAATCCTTGTTATTAAGTTGAAAACTTGTTTGCTTCACTGCCATGATCGTTATCTGATGTCTGATCTTCTGTTTACTATAAAAGGTTTTTCTTCCATTTGCCTCGAATCTGTCTCTTATAAGTTAGGTTCTTATAGTTAAATGGTTGTGTCCATGGTTATTAAGCTTTTAACCTTAGGAGCTAGTTCATAATGCTCGATTGAGAGAGACATTGTCTTCAATTCATCTCTCTATTTGGACAGCATTTGCATACGGTAGAATGTCTGATACAGTCTATCAAAGATCTTGAAATTGATACATTTGATGTTCATATTGCAGCACTGATCATGAGATGCTGCTCTCAAGTTTGTTGTTATCTGTTACTTTTACAAGTTTTGAAGGCTGGAAATCTGCTGCAGAAATTCATGAAATAATACTCATTTAAAGAATTAAACTTTTGTTGCTGATGCATTACTCTTTTTGCATCTCCTTATTCCAGTTCTGCATATCTCTATATGCTCTTTTATTTATGTTACACGTGCTTGTGCTTCTTAATCAAATGAATCTAATATTCAATAGTATATTGTATTCATTATTCAATAAACTTTAACTTGATTCAAATACATTAACAGTCACTAATTCTTGGGATTGTGACAATGTAATCACTCAACTTTAAAGTTGTAAAAAGTTCCTTTCTTTCTTTTCTTCAGACAAAACAAAAACCAAAAGAGAAAGGGAATCATCGTTTCATTTGTCTGGCTTAAGTTAAGTAATTGCAGAACAGAGCTGATTTCAGGTGATGAAGAACAGAGCAATTACAGAGTAAAATGATTAAATCAAACAGTGCATGATTAATTATTGAAGAAAAAGAACTATAATTTCGTCGGAGCAAAAAAAAGTAGGTAGTCGGTACACCTTCTCTACTTAAAATATTGTTTCCCGGCGGAGGCGGAGCTTCCTTGTTTTGAATTCTCCGTCGGCAATGGCGAATCTTTCCCCGACCAAGCTTTCAAAACCTCGTCGTAGTTCAATTTCAGTAGCAGTTTCCCTCCTTTGCCTTTCAAATCCAGTAATCCAACTCCTTCTTCCGCCGATTTCTCGACTTTCTTCTTCTTCTTGGTATTGCTCTTCTTCTTCACCGTCGCGCCGCCGCCGCCGCCGACGGCGGCGGCGGTAATCGGCCGGTAGTTTGAATCCAATCTAGGAGAGATTTGGAAGACGTCGACTACTGGGTAGCTCCACCAATCGTCGACTCTTCTAAACGCTCTGATTGATCCCCGGTGGAAACTCCTGGTGTTGAATCCCGGCGGATAACCGTAGACGAAGCTCGTCGTCGGTTGACTCTGATTCACAGAGTTGACCAGTTCTTCACTGTTACTGCTGCTGCTTACAACACTCAGATTCCCCATGATACTGTCGATTCCGCCTTCATCGATTTCCTCGTCGAGAATCGACTCCGCATCGAAATCATCTCCTTCCTCTTCGTACCCTCCGCCGCCGCCACCGCCGCAGAATTCCGAATTCCGGCGCGAATTGTCGCGGGAGCTGACCTCAGCTGCTGGAGAAGATTTATTGTTCTGATTACTCTCTTTAGCTCTCTCCCGAACCGGTAAAACCCCGGATGAAGCGGCGGCGGCGGGGAGGAGCAAATCGGAGGAATCGAAGGGGAAAGAGTGATGAATCGGGATAGTAACAGCGGCGGCGGCGGGGAAATGTTTGGTGGAGAAGATTTTAGGGTAGGCAGTTGACAGTAGCGCAGCTGCTTCATTGTAAGTCTGATTCGGCCGCTTTCGTGGAGTACGAGGCTTCCTCCTTGTAGAGATTGCCACCGGAGAGTTACTCGATTCCGATAGAGTCGAAGACGGCGATGACGAAGAAGACGAATAGGACACCGATTTCACCGCTATCTCGAGGTCGAACCCGTACGCTCTTCCTCCTCCTCCGCCGCTCAAACAAGGCGACGCCATGGCTGCTAATTAGGATGATTAGAAACAGGGGATTGATAATTGATTCAATAGGATGAATTCGAGACTAACATCAGAGAAAAAGGATGAAGCTTTTGGGAACAAAATTGAAAACCCAGCAAAACCCTAAACCCAGAAAGTACAAAGAGGGAAAGGACAAAGAGGGATATTAAAATTTTAAGGGAGTGGGAGGAAGAACCCTAGATGAGAAACCCCCAAATTGGGAAGCAGGCCGATTGAGAGGGGTTTTTGAGAAATCGAGAGAAGGTGAAAACCCAGGTTTGAAGATGTCAACTCTAATAAAGAAAACAGAGGAAACAGAAACAGAGCACAGAGCACAGAGAAATTAGGGAAGTGGGGTAGGTCACGGGTGGAGGATAAGAGGTGAGAAGAGGAAGAAGAAGATGAAGATGAAGATGAAGGAAGATGAAAGAAGGGATTGGCTATGGAGTCGAGAAAGCTGTGAAAGAGAGAGAGAGAGAGAGTTATGGAAAACAGAGGAAAAGACAATGGCAGATTGCAGAGAGGAGGGGAGAGGTGGGGGCCATTGGAGAATGGTGTGTGTATGTGTGTATGTGTTGAGTGAGTCTTTTAATTGTATAAGCTCAGCCGGTTCGGCCAATCCAACAATGGGGAGCTTTGGAAAGCTCTGTTGTGTTGATTGGGTGGTGTTTCAACATTGTTCACAAGATTGAGTTATTCTAATCGAGTTGTGGGTTTATTGTGATCGTAAGTTTTTGTAAAGACCGGGATGAGTGATTTATGGTTCTCTAAATTTTGTTCAATTACAGTTACGAATCGAGTTGGAGATTGGTCATCTTTTGACCCGCTCTGAAGAGAGGATATGGTTGTCACTAATAACTTGAATAGGACCTTTTTTTTCACTAGTACAAATGTACAACGACCGTTCTGTTTTGTAAACTCCACATCGGGGTTAAGAAGAGTATGGCATTGAAATGAAGTGTATACTTGACAATGGAGACTTCAACATCCCTATTCTCGTTTAATTGGTCTTATAATCACAAGAATTTAAAAAACGTGTAGCAAATTTCTTGCATTGTTAGCCTTGCTAGAGGTTGTAACATTTTGTTTTGTTTATAGACTTGCACGACACCACTCTCGTGCTCTCATATTACAGATAAATGAACCGTAGTAATACATTTTCGACGATACGTACAAAACTATTTCTCCTCCAACAAAAACAAACCATCTCACTAGCAAAACAAGATATGAACTTAATCCGCATAACGATAAAATTCCAAGTAAAATTCCCAAATTCAAAACATTTAAACCTAGAATTCAACTCAAAATTCCCAACTACCCTAATTCAAATTCTCTCCATGCATGAATTAGAGATTAAGAGAGCAATAAATTATCAGTAAAACTGACTCGAAATCCCCATTGGTCAACCAGAAAATAACCCATCCGGTTCAAGTTTCAACTCATGAGAAAAAAAGTGAGAAATTCGATCTAAAATAGCTTATCTGCTGAGGTGGCGAGACGTGATTGGATGCTCTAGATTTTCTCTTGGGGGGGTCCAGGATACGGTACAAACGGTGATTTTTACTTGAATTGGGTAAATAAATAAAATATCGGTTTGAATGATTGGGTTTGTTGGTTGTGTGGCAGATTGAGCAACTACGTTCCTTACCTTAATTACCATTCATTTTGTTTGTTTGCTTCTATTGTTAGTCAGTCATGTTTAGCCTATGACTTACCACTCATTCTTCGATTCTCTCTATCTCGTTAACATTTCGTTGTCGCGAAATCTTATCTCTTTGATCTTGACTGTTATCAGAGGTTAATCTACCAAATTTCGGGAGTGAGATTCGATAACCTGTAGTTTGGTTGAATGATGAATGAGTTGTGACGTATGAAATGTCGAGTGTGAGACGTGTTAGGTTGTAGAATTTTGTTAGTTACTTCATTATCTATGCACACGTTGATTCAATCTTTAGGTAGTGAGCAGAGCTAGAGGAGCTCAGGTTCTCCGTAGTGACGAAATCAAGACTATAATAGACACTGAACTTATGTAGAGTATAAGAACCGGATGTACAATTACACGAAACAGTTCAATTTTTCAGCATTCACGTGGCGAGGGGTAATGAAAACGTAATCACCAAATTGATTCTCGAATCTGAAATAGTCGTCACCCTCACCTAATAGGTGATCAAATACCAAATCAAACAAACAAACAAACAAAAAAACACTAGACTAATTAAGATAACAGAGATTCCAGTTCATATTTAGTATGACTGTTAAAGATCTTTAAATTCGACTCAATACCTAATAAAATTCCCGCTCCACCAACTACTTCTTTTGTGTAAGTGACCAAAGCAAGCATCATAGATTCACAACACAAAAATCTAGTCCTATGTAGCTTCACATTCTGTAGCACTACCCCTTTTAGACATGTCTAGAATTAACATGTTGTGCACTCTATTAATGTATAAATGTATGTTCTTTTTTCCACTATGTCATGCTTTTGGATAAAGTTTGAGGAATAATAAGACTCTGCCAAACTGCATCTGCCAATCTGCCATAGCTAGAGAGACCAACTAAA
The DNA here is from genome assembly GCA_034768395.1 of Linum lewisii. Classification (NCBI taxonomy): domain Eukaryota; kingdom Viridiplantae; phylum Streptophyta; class Magnoliopsida; order Malpighiales; family Linaceae; genus Linum; species Linum lewisii. The sequence goes on along the minus strand of CM068298.1, from coordinate 95,129 downwards.
GTCAGAAGAACTCAGAACTATTAAGATATTTACTGCAAATATCCTTAAAACAATGGCACAAAAAAAAAACAGAACATCTGTAATCTGTTACTTGAACATGGTTGTTGTCTTCTGTATTAATATCTCGTATGGTTCCAAACCATCATTAATGACTTGCTTGCAGCCATTGTTTCGGGTGGTTCGGTGGAAGTTCGAGATGGATAATTTGTTCAAAAGTGATGTCACGTCGAGAGTTTATGTATGCGTTTGTCAAATCGGTGTGTCTAGTGATTGTTTATGTGTTGAGTGTATCGAATAAGTAGATAATTGTAATAGGTTGATTTCGCTTTCTTTCTTCTCTGTTATCTGTAGTAGATATGCGAGAAAGAAGATGAAACGAAAGGTAAGAAGGAACGTGAGCTAGGATGAGCTATGAGATAGAGAAGATATCGGGGAGTTGATCTTTCGACGTGTTTGTTGTTGTGGACCACATTGCGAAATGGGTAAGTTAGCACGGTATCTATAGTGCCCTGTTGCAGTGTTGACCTTGCTATTTATAACACCTCGTAGTCAGTTTTCATGTACTCTATGTGATATTTACTGACTGAAAACTTGGTTTATAGACGAATCTCCACCATTATTGAGATGAATGGTGAAGCTTGCATCTTCCGTACCCGTGAGGTAACTTGTCTGCCCCATTCGATAGTTTGATACGTTTGTTAAATCGGTCCGTCCAGTAACTTTTACATATGCATGTTGGGTGTCTCAAGTAACCAGAAAACATAGATGAAGTCAGAAACGAAACTAATCAATGGAAGAAAGCTAGACGAAGCATATGAAAGCTAAGAAACATAGAACATATTATATATTCGAGAGACGACCATAAACTATATACGGTATAATATGGGCTAACCTTGCAGTATGAGTAAGTTAACACAATCTCTAATGCCCCAGTACAGTGTCAACCGTGCTACTTGTAACATCTCAATGTCGATATTCAAGCACTCTATATGATATTTACTAACTGAAAACTTGGTTTATAGACGAATCTCCATCATTATTGAGATGAACGGTGAAGTTTGTATCTATAGTGCCCTAGATCCGGGACCATTAGCAAGTAAGTAAAGGTAGGAGGGATGGGGATGAATTGCACCGTTTGGTGAATAATGTTGTATGAGGAATATGCTCACAAATGACTGTAGAAATTGGAAGAAAGGGACAAAGCAGAATGGGGGCGTCACCTTATCCCCAGCCTAATGTGTCCATTCCTGTTCCTCTGCAGATCCACCACAGTGAGATCTTCCCTTTTCTGATATTTAATTCATTTGGATAGCTTCATTTGTATAGCTATATGTCACATTCTGCTTCATTTGTAGAACAATTATCAATCAACGATGTTAGATATATCCTTTCCGGTGTGTTGGAGATGCTCCAGACGTCTCTGATGCATATGAAGTAGTCGAACTGGTTACTAATTGCCACCTTAATGCAAATTTCATCTCCTTTGTATATTTGTCTATCTATCTATCATCTGTGTGGACACGACACCATGGGCACCAGGCCCGAACCTCCCCATGTTAACATGGGATGGTGGAACAAGTCAAGAGAATCAGAGAGGATTTCCTTTGCTGGAAGGGAAAGGCCCCATACTAGGAGTCCCAGCATCAAGCCTTGATGTTGATGCCGATCCGGCCCCAACACTGATGCCGAGCCGAGACTACACCGACCCTAGGCCTACGCCAGCACCACCCCAGAGCCTAGGAGAGCTTAAGCCTCGGATATAGAAGACACCCCTATGAGGATGATGATCCTCAGCCAGGCCACTAATGCCAGCTCCTACTCAAGCCAGAGTCAGATTAATGACCGCCAGGAGCTGGTCTACATCCCAGTTCACATGTCTAATACATGAAATGAGTTAGTGATTTAGTGACTGTAACGAATCGTAACTGGTTAGTGATTTAGTGACAGTAACGAATCGTAACTGGTTAGTGATTAAGTAGGGTTCGACTCCGCAACTCTTAGTGGTTAGAATTCGTACCAAATCACAAAATTAGGGCTTTCAATTAGTGCTTCATTGTATCAATCAATCTTCATACCTACAACTGTCTTCTTGTAATCAAATCACATATAAGCTAATTAATTATACAGTTGGATGAGTCCACCTTAAGAATTTTAAACTATAATAATAATAATAATAAACTCATAATTTTTTTAATATGAATATCAGAAGAGATTCTGTGTTGTAAAGCTTCTTTGAAGATTGTCGGGTTAGAATAAACCGTATCGGCGTTGATTCATATGTTATCTTACTATGGTCGAAATTCTTGAAGCGGTCAGATCATGACGTAACAATTCCTTGTTCCGATCAACCACAAACTGACAAGCCTTACATCAAATAAGGGCCAAGAGGCACCATTGATCGAGCCATGCATGCCCGATCAGAAATTGCCCTACAACCCAACCAACACAAGCTTCGCATATATCCCTATCGTCCTCATCTGCAGCAGCAGTTCAGATACAAACAAGTAGTTGCAGTAACCGGACCACATCAACAGGCCGCCGCAACTTGCATTTTGAAAGTAAAGCTAATCTGGCATTTCATTTTGAATTCGTCAGGTTCAGTACTAATGTACTATTAGCATCAAACTGTGTCAAAACATCGCTACTTATCATAACAGAGTAACACAAGGATTTGGCAAAAAAATCAAGTCCGAATGCAAATGATGTTGCAGATCAGGAGAATGAGTGAGCATGGCCAGTTTTCAATGGTGTTTATGTACTCCCTCCTCAGCATCATCATCATGATGACTGGATCGTCCGTGCCTTGAATGCTTCCTTGTACCTTGGTGGTTGTCGTCTGATGAATTGGCCAAGGATCGAGACCTGCTCCGACGATGCCTAGTGCTATCGGAGTCAGATTGAGTAGAGTCCACGCTATGGGAACGTCTATGATGCTTGCGGCGTTTGGAATGATGCTGATTCCGATTCTTTTCCTCGTCAGTTGATGAATCAGTACCGCTGGATGCTGACCTCCTGTGGTGTTTGCGAAGATGTTTCGAGTGACCCTTTACATGGCTTCTTCGTTTGCTCGCAGCATTGATGTCGGAATCATCATCCTCGCTGTATGAATCGGAATCGGTAGAGCTGGATTTCCTACTACCATGGGACCTGTGCTTCCTGTGGCTTCTCTTCTTCCTCTTCCTGGCAACCTCAATCTCACTATCATACTCTTCACTGTCAGAGTCGGAAGAAGAGCTCCTCCTATGCTTTCTGCTTGATTTCTTGTGCTTCCTTTGATGCTTTCTCAGTGCCTTCCTCCAGTCACTCTCGCTTTCAGTGTCGGATTTGAGCTTGGAAGCCTTGAGCTTCTTCCTCTCTCTGAGCTCAGCATCAGCCTTGGCCTTGGCCTCTGCAGCAGCTTCTAACTTCTGCTCCCACTGCAAACGAGCTTCCTTCTTCTCCAGAGCTCTCTTCTTCTTCTCCTGCACCAGCTGGATGAACTTCTTGCAGTCCATTGGTCACAAACACACACAAGACTGGCACCTGCATTTTGGTATGATGGCCGGAATCGCATCTCACAAAAGAGAAGAAACACTGTTAGTTACTCGATCACGATAAGAGAATAATACACAAAGAAAACTGATGTCAGGAAACATCAAACAACCCAAATCACAAGGAATTTGATTCAACTTGCTTACCTAATATGCGGCAAGGATATAGATCCGTTGAACAGAAACCAGTCTCAGCTTAATCAAGTGAAAACAGAGCTGCATGTAGATTAATTCATAGTGAGCAACGTAAATTCAATCTGTGTAAAACGAGAGCGGCTGATCTACGATAGCAGCTACACTTTTCAAACCAGGTATACTAGCAAACTAATATCAGATTCAACTACAGCTAGAGGCTAAATCTTCTGATTCAGGAGAAACGTAATTGAATTGCTTGCTTAGTTCTCTATATTCAAGTGGAGTAGTGAGGAAAACGAACCTTTGCCGACGAGATCCGAGAAGAGTACTGCCGTGCGACTTTCCTCCGATCTGGGGACTAGGCGATGAAGCGGAGCGACAAAGAGATCAGATCGGAGGAGAAGACGACCGGCGAACGGAGAATGGTTAGATTAGATGGATGAAGAAAGGAACAGATGGCGGCTGGCTATCTCTTTGTTTATGTTTCTTTGCGAGGTAAAGATCTTTCTAGACTAACTATTATGGACCAGGGCCGAATGAGTTTGGGCCTGTAGGTAACTTAACAGCCTAGCGCCCAGCCCAGCCCAGCCATATTTTAGGCCCATTACAGAAGGCAAGACAATTTTATACGCCTGTTTCAAAAACAGAAGAAAAGATGAGGCGACCTACCTTGTGTTCCAAGCAAGTAATGATGGAAGCTATGAGAAGGGGAGAGATCTGATTTAGGTAGGGCGGCAGATGTTTGGAGATGAAGGGTTGAGATTTGTTGAAAAAGCACAAGGGTCGTAATCGAGTTGGTGGGAAGCCACTACTACTAGTGCTTCCTTATTCGGCTGTGGGCTCTTACTGGCTGTCTATTTTGGAACTAGTACTAGTACTAGTCAGCCGTATCAAATTAGTAATTGAATATTTAAGGCCTAATAGCACCAACTATTGCATAATCCCCAAAATATACACACCGTATTACAAAATACTCAAATAGCTCAACCTATCGTGCACGAAGTTTTCTCCTAGCGCGCCGTGAAGATCCGTCCAAAAACTTGCCACTAGGATGACGGTGTTAACTGACTGTGTTCTTGTGCTGATGTTGGGAGGCAAGTGGCATCCACATCATTTCGAGATGACGTGGATATTGATTTAAATTTTAAACTTTAAACTTAAAATTCCCAATATCACCATCTCCTCCACCATAATCCCACCGCCGCCGAAATCCTTACCTCCACCACCGAGCAGGATGTAAAGCTCCGCCTTAGCTCAACCAAAGTAGACATCTCGATTCTCCCCTCTTCCGCCTCTGTTCTATGAATCTTCCAATTACCCATCGCTGATTCTTCTTCTGCCTCAATACCCAGTCACTTAACTTAAGCAAATTCCAGAAGAAAAAAACCCATTCGAGATTATAGAAATTAAAACCTCACCTTCTTAATCTCATATACGGTTGAACATGGAGACCATAACCAATTACTGATTTAGAGATACACAGCAACCATTAACAATAGAAAAGTTGGGGATCTCAACAAACTTTAGGTCATTAATTGATTGGATCGGAGACAATCACTACTTAGGAAACAGAGGGGGTGAAGTGGTTGGAGAGGAACTGTTATATCCCATCCTCTGCATCAGCGTAACTGTCAACAACGATAGAACTCAGGGCCTCAAGCGCAAGCAAATCATATCCTCCGCCTCCACCGACTGAAATCACCATTGCGAGTGACCCCATCTCCCCATCCTATCGGACCATCGTTCCTCTGTCAACATCTTTTCTCCTTCTTTCAGTCCGCTAACTCCATTTCCCCACGCAATTGACACCACAAATACTTCAAAGCCATCGACACCATATATGGATCCATAAGCTTCTTCAGTACAATCCAATTCCTTATTCTCCCACACTTCCTCTCTCTTCCCGGGATCCATGGAGGCTTCTTTGTGGTCGGGGTCGTCGGAATAATCAGACATCTCCACGAACTTTACCCTATCTTCTCCGATGACGGCGGATTGAACGAATCGAAGATGATCCTTGTTTCTTGTCAGCCAGATCTGAGTCTCTTCCGATGGAGGAGATTAACCGGATCCTTTCTTCTCGTGTTCGGAGTTCACCGTCGCTTGGATCGGATTCCTCTCGCTCGAACCTGTCGAGTTCATGTCGATAGATCTGAATTCCCGCTTAAGATTTTCTCAGTTACAGGATCGATGATTCCCGCTTAAGATTTTCTCAGTTACAGGATCGATGATTCCCGCTTAAGATTCAGATCCCCTTTATCGAGCAACCTGTGATCGAAAGAAATCCCTTGCCATGAATAGCTTGAATGAGGATGGTGAAAAGTGCGGAGGGGAGAAGGAAAGAAGTCACGAGAGTGGTGGTGACGAGGCGGTGGAGGAGGAGGCGAAGATAGTGGCGGTGGTAAGAGCAGAGGAAGGAGTAGAAGATGATGTTTTTTTTTTATTAATTTTATTCTAATTATTTGATTTTATTATTTTAACAAAATGCTAATGTGGAATTTTTTGTGGGGTGTGATGTGGCAAAAATGCCACATCGTATGATATTTAAGTGGTTTATATGCCATGTCGGCTAGATTGCTAACTCATATTAACGGAATGCGTAAAAAAGTTGACGGCGTGCTAAATGAAACTCGAGTCCTAATAGGTTGAGCTATTTGAATATTTTGTAATACGGTGTGTACATTTTGGGGATTACGCAATAGTTGGTGCTATCGGAGGGTATTAGGCCAATATTTAATAATGATTCTAAGGAATAACAGAGAGATGTGCTTAGCTAAACTGGTTGTCACTTGTCACGGTCAATTAAATATATAATAATAATAATAAACTACGTGTCATTAGGGTTTATGATCAAGCCAATCCATAAGAACTGCAAAATCAATGTGCTTTACTTGGTCATAAATTACCTTAAACAATAAAATACAAATTACGTCTGGTATCAATAGATTCTCGCTCGCGGATTTAAATGGGAAGATTCTTGAATTCATGTATTGTGACAATCTTTAGTTTTGTTTATCAAATACATGCATTTGATAGATACAAATTCATGTTATCATGTATTTTGAGAATCGTACTATCCCTTCCTTCTTCTGTCGTCCTTGCTGTTAGGTTTTCATTCAGTTTCATGGACGTTCGCGGTCCTCCTCCCTAGTCTCAACACCTTCTTAATTTTGTCGCTATAAGGTTCGGTTACCATTCAATTCCTTGGTTGTTCATGCTCTCATCCTCCTTCAAATCATCATCGACGAATTCTTCTCCCCTTCGACGCATCATGCTTCTTGGATTGAGTTGAGAGAGAAGAGTGTAAGATAAGATTCAAAGAGGGTTTAATATTTATCACATCCACTTCGATATACAATCATCTTATACCATCCCTCAACTGAAAGACTAATCGTACCACAACAAGTACGAATATGACTCTTACGTTTTCCTCTTAAGAAAGAGACATGAGGACCAATAATATCAACATCAACAATGAAATTAAGTTATAATCGAGAGTATATCATAAATCCGTTACACCTTCATCGAATCTTACATCAACAAATAACACGAGAGAGGATCATGCGAAGAAGAGAGTATGGTAATAAATTACGATAAGAAAATGCAAATTAATATTAAAAAAAAAAAAGAGTTTTAGTAGTGAGGGGCACGCCTGGCATTGTCAAGCAAACTCATCATTCCCTCCATTCTTTTTTCACTTTCTTTTTTAGTTATTTTATTTTATTTTATTTTCGTTTGCTATTTTTTTTTGGTTTGCGCCTTTTTCCCTCTCTCTCACCTTCTTCCTCTTCTGCTTCATCTCTCTCAATTTGCCAGCCTTTTCCTCCTTCCCGTTCAAAGGAAAAAGTTAAGCTTCGGTAGGGAAAGCAAGCTAACCCAAACCGAAAAAGATATTCATAATTGCTTCCCATTTCCTTCCTTCTCTCTCCCGATTTCACGCAGCTGCCTTGGTAGTTAGCTGCTCAGATTGGATCTGGGAAACTCCCTCGGTACGTAACCTTACATTTCTCCTTCTCCTTTCCGTTTTGTTTTCTTCCTTTTGGAGATGCGGATGAATTGATGTGCGATTCGTGTAATTTTGTTTCTCAGGAAGAGTAATACCACGAATCTGATTACCCCTTTTATTTTTTTTGTCTACACGCTGCTTGTTTGTTCCCTTTGTTCCTTCCTTACTCTCATATGGTGGGCTCAATTCCTCATTTTAGTGATTTAGTCACCCCCTTGTATCGGAGTTTGAGTCTGTTAGTTCGTTTATTTTAATTATTTGAACTGTTTGGGAGGATGGTGATGGTGATGATGGTGGTGGGCAGTGATGAATTCCGATAATTTTAGCAAATCGAAGCTTCATGATGGTGTCGTTCACCTCCTTCAATTAATATTATTTGTCTCGATTAGTGTTCTTCATTGGTTCCCGTGCCTTTGCATAATCGATTTTTATTGGCTTTCTGAGTGATTTTGTTTATTGGGTACTGAACAAAATTCGAATTATAACGGGAAGTTGCGCCAAATCGGATCTGTGTTATCTGTGTAGAGGGTGGGTGGGAAATGCAGAAGCGTTCTGCATTTCAATGTTAGTTGTGCTGCGTTGGAAAGGTGGTTCACTATTGGAGTTGGTTGTTGCTTGTCCAACCTGTGGTGGGAATTTATCTCTCACCTGCGGATTCTTTGCTATGAAATCATCCATAGGGCGAGTTTTGATTGAATTATGCACCGTATTGTCAATTCTTAGTCAACATCATTCATTAGATGCATTTGGTAAGATTGTGTTATTTGTTGTAAATAACCAGTCATGCTATTTGTGTTCCAGGGTATTGCCTGTAACCCCCCGTAACAGAATCGAAGTGGTTGGGAGAGAAGTAGTCTGAAGGGGAAGATTCAGTATGTCTGTCTCCATGAGAGACTTGGACCCAGCGTTTCAGGGAGCTGGACAGAAAGCGTATCCTTTTTGTGTGATGAGATAATAACCCTGTTTGTGTTTGCTTGTTCTATGCCAAGTTCCGTTTCTTCATTTTATGGTCATGTATGAAGTGGTTTGCTGATGTTGATGTTAGATTGAAAATAGCTTCTGTGACATGTTTTCATTTTTCCGATAACTTACAATCCTTGACGTTATATTAGTGGTCTTGAGATATGGCGGATTGAAAACTTTAATCCAGTTGCTATTCCAAGTGCTTCTTATGGCAAGTTCTTTACGGGGGACTCCTATATAGTTTTGAAGGTAAGTTTGTCTCTTTTGATCAATTCTTTCCTTGTGCAATACGAACTGGGAAAAAGTGTGTTCTTTATATTAGTGCAGCTAAAGATGTTATATATGAATTTGTAGCTTAAAGTTTCCACAGTAATTGTCATTAGTAGTAGTGGCAGAGCTAGGGGATGATGTTGTTCTTCCTTTTTGATCATCATATATAAAAAGCCTATTGGAAACTATGGAGTAAATGCATGACTCCATAGTTGTACTGGTTGAAGTAATGGTTAGTGATAGGATCCATCTAAGGCTTAGTGGTATAATAATTCTGTAGTACTTTTGCCGTAATACACACATTATTAACCAATTATTTGGATGTGAATTGAAGCCAATGCTAAAATGGTACTGGTATGTTCGTGACCCTTTCTTTGTAGAGCATTGCTTCAAAAAGTGGTTCCATGCGCCATGATATTCATTATTGGCTTGGCAGAGATACCTCACAGGTTAGTCTACATTCTGTCAACACTTTATTGAAACTCGTGGTTTCCTACTTTTGGTTATGATATTGTGACATCTCTTATACAGGATGAAGCTGGTGTTGCTGCCATAAAAACAGTAGAGCTTGATGCAGCTCTTGGAGGACGTGCAGTGCAGTATCGTGAAGTCCAGGGCCATGAGACTGAGAAGTTCTTATCTTATTTTAAACCATGTATTATACCCCAAGAAGGCGGAGTTGCATCTGGATTCAAACATGTTGAGGCTGAAGAGCATCAAACAAGGTTGTTTGTTTGCAAAGGAAAGCATGTTGTCCGTGTAAAGGAGGCAAGGATCTAATCTAATTTGTCTATGTAGTTTGTATGTTTTCTCTGTTCTAAATTTCTAATCCTCCAATTCTGTTGCAGATTCCTTTTGCTCGTTCATCACTAAACCATGATGATATTTTCATTCTTGATACCACGTCCAAGATTTTTCAATTTAATGGTTCTAATTCGTCAATACAAGAGAGAGCTAAAGCCTTAGAAGTGGTCCAATATCTCAAAGATACATATCATGACGGGAAATGTGAGGTAGCTTCCATTGGTAAGTTGAGACTTAATTCACGAGTTCAGAGGTTCCAGTTGTCTGTCTGATTCCTTCTTGAACTCTAATCTGTATGTTTGAACAGAGGATGGAAGATTGATGGCTGATGTTGAAACTGGAGAGTTCTGGGGTTTCTTTGGTGGCTTTGCTCCACTTCCACGCAAAACAGCTGGTGATGAGGATGACTCACCTGCTTCGGATGATACCAAGCTATATTGGTGAATACTCTGGCACAATTGTTTACTATGTTGAATTTTCGTTGTAGCTATATTGCCATTTATTTTGTCACAATTGTTCTGACCTGAATGCCAAATTTATATTTCTGTTATCTTAACCATGTTGTTCTTATACATGCACATATTTTCCATTCAAATATTCATAGTTCATCACTGTTTTTATATCTTTTCATAATTACCATTGGCAACTTCATATTTTGTCAAAGTCTTTGTTTTTTTAAATGGCTTTGATAGTTATAATTATAGGTGTTACATGTTGCAAATAATATTTATCCTTCATTTTTCTAAAGAGAGACTGACAGGGTGTTACTCCATCAATTTATTTTTTCTTGGGAGGATGTTTAGCTTACTGTTTTTTTTTCTTTTGATAGCATTGAAAAGGGTCAAGCTGAGCCGGTCGAAGCAGATACTTTTACCAGAGAGTTGTTGGACACAAACAAATGTTACGTCCTCGACTGCGGGGCAGAAGTATATGTATGGATGGGGAAAACTACTAGTCTTGATGAAAGGAAGAATGCAAGCAAATCAGCAGAAGTAATTTCTTACCCTTTACATACATCATATATTTTCATTTTTCTGATGAGTAGATCATAAATGTTCATAGGGACATAAATACAGTGCCATTTTCTTATAGTCAATTTCGTTTGTCAGGAAATAATTCACAGTGCTGATAGACCAAAATCCCAAATAATTCGAGTAATGGAGGGTTTTGAGACTATAATGTTCCGGTCAAAGTTTGATTCATGGCCCCAAACTGCGAATGTAGATGTAGCCGAGGATGGCAGAGGGAAAGTTGCAGGTCAGTAAGTTCCAATGTTTCTGGTTTTGTCAGTCTCATTCACCATACACACTTCTTAATATATGACTATTTTGCAGCACTTCTAAAACGCCAGGGGCTCAATGTGAAGGGCTTAGTGAAAGCTGACCCTGCAATGGAAGAAGAGCCACAACCGCATATTGATGTTACAGGAAATCTGCAGGTGCGTGTGTGCTTTTCATGTATGTGTTAGATATCTGCTTGCCATTTGGTGGTTTAGTTAAAAACCGTTATTATTTGTTTACGAGATCATTCTCAAGGGTTTTTACAATAAGCTAAATTTGCATGAGAAGGAATGTGTTGGTTAATGTACTTTGTTGGGTCTGGTGATTATCAATGGACCTGCAAGTAATGTCACTAGATAACCAAAACCAGAGAAATTCTCTTGAGCCTCAAGTTTCCATCTCGGGAATGTTATTAGTTATTATAATAGTGTTATTTTTATTTTAATTTCACAGGTTTGGCGGGTTAATGGAGAAGAAAAGGATCCCCTTCCGGCTTCAGATCAGTTTAAGTTCTACAGTGGAGAATGCTATGTTTTTCAATATGCATATCCAGGAGAAGAGATGGAGGAGTATCTTATAGGAACATGGTTCGGTAAACAGAGTGTGGAGGTAGAACTTTATTTCATTTGAGTGTGAAGCTGTGTTAATTCGTTAGTACTGAATAGAACTTGTTCGAGTTATTTACAATCTACATAGCATGCTGCTGTTGAATTTTTAACTAGTCATTTGTTTGCTTTTGGTGTGTTGGTGTATATGTGCAAGTGCTCATATTAGCTGCAGAATGCTCTTTGTTGATGTCTAGACACGTACTAGAAACACTGTTATATATTCATATGCATGACTTATACAATATGCACTCCTTGTCTTATTGCATCTCCGTGGATGTGTTTGACAAGATGGGTTGATTATTTCATATTTTAATGCACATTCCTCGCTTTCAAGTAGGAGGAAAGAGCTTCTGCTGTTTCACAGGCAAGCAAAATGGTTGAGTCACTGAAGTTTCTAACAGCCCAGGTGTTTACCTTTTGCCTATAATTTCTTACACTTGAGAATGGCTTTTCTTTAGTAACAATTTCTGAGCTTGTTTGATTGCTGATCCACAGGCTCGCATTTGCGAAGGAACAGAAACACTACAGTTCCTATCAATTTTTCAGTGCTTCATTATCTTTAAGGTGGGGATTTAATTACAAGTATTATTGATTGTTTAGCTGCTCCTTGAGTTATTCACAATTCAATTTTCTTTTATTAAGGAGAATGTTTATCACTTATCAGGGTGGTCTTAGTGCTGGATACAAGAAGTTCATCGAGGAGAAGGAGCTCACAGATGAGACATACAGTGAGGACGGTATTGCATTATTTCGAATTCAGGGGACAGGCCCGGAAAATATGCAAGCAATACAAGTTGAACCAGTATGTCTAGTCTGTTTTCCGTTTTCTAAACTATGTTACAAGGAGCCTTAGTACATGCACTATACTGTCTTCTGCAGATTGAGAATTAAATTTAGTTAGGCACTTTTTATTGATATATAATGAAATGCAATCAGGTGGCGTCGTCTTTGAACTCCTCCTACTGCTACATATTACATAATGGCTCAACAGTCTTTACATGGTCCGGAAATCTTACTACCACAGAGGATCAGGAAGTTGTTGAGAGGTTGCTAGATCTGATAAAGGTTAGATACTTTACCTTTTCTACCAACTTCCTTCAGAAATTTTATCTTTTGCTGGAAAAATTTGCTTCGAAAGATATGAGCAGTTATGTTTTGCTACTTGGTTGTGTATAGAATAGAATCATTGGCTATAGAACCAAAGATAACAAGTTGTTGTGCAGAGTTTGGTGAAACCCTTCTCTATTCTACTTCTTATTGATAGGAGAATAGGAGATATATATACAAGGGTTTGAAGAAACCTACTATAACTAGGAATCCTATACAATAACTACTTACCTTATCTAGGTAGGAAACTAAGGAAATAAAATATACAGGATTAACTAAATAGGAATATACGAGTATTCTCAACACTCCCCCTCAATCTTGGTATAGATGTTGTGCAGGCCAAGATTGGTCTTGAATCTTTCTAGTAAGTCTGGAGGTACAGCCTTTGTGAACATGTCAGCTGTTTGCTGTCCAGTTGGAATGTAGCTGACCTCAATTACTCCTTGATTTGCATTTTCTGAAATGAAATGCCTATCAATTTCGACATGCTTTGTTCTGTCGTGATGAACTGGATTCTTAACAATGCTGATTGCTGCTTGGCTATCACAGAACATGTGTATAGGCTGGTTGACTTGAACTTTCAACTCATCAAGAACCCTTCTTAACCAAATCCCTTCACATATTCCCAGTGCTAAGGACCTGTATTCGGCTTCTGCACTGCTTCTGGCCACCACTGATTGCTTCTTGCTTTTCCAGGTTACCAAGTTTCCCCAAACATAGGAGCAATAACCAGAAGTAGACCTCCTGTCTGTTATACTGCTTGCCCAACTCGCATCAGTATACAGCTTTATCGTTCTACTTTCATGTTTTCTGAACATGAGACCAAGTCCTGGTGTTCGCTTTAGGTACCTTAGAATTCGTAGAACAGCTTCCCAGTGTTCTTCAGTCGGTTCATGCATGAACTGACTCACTAAACCAACAGCATAGGTAATGTCAGGTCTGGTATGGGATAAGTAGATCAGTTTCCCTACCAGTTGCTGATATCTCCCCCTTTCTGCCAGCTTTGCTTCACCTGTTTTATCAAACTTGATATTAGGCAGCATTGGTGTTTCAGCTGGTTTACAACCCAACATTCCTGTTTCAGTAAGGAGATCAATAACATACTTCCTTTGTGACATGATTAGTCCTTTGTCAGACCGAGCAATCTCCATGCCTAGGAAGTATCTCATTTCTCCTAGATCCTTCAACTCAAATTCTTCAGCAAGCTTCTTCTTAAGTCGTTGGATTTCTTCATTATCACTTCCTGTAACAATAATGTCATCGACATAAACAATCAAGATTGTTAATCTCCCCCTGTCTCTGTGTCTCACAAACATGGTATGGTCAGTTTGGCATTGATAGTATCCCTCTGATTTGACTGTGTTTGCAAACTTCTCAAACCAGGCATGAGGTGATTGCTTCAATCCATACAGTGCCTTTTCCAGCTTGCAGACTGGATTCAAACCTCCTTTTCCTAGGTGATCCACCCCTTCAGGTATACTCATGTATACTTCTTGAGATAGATCTCCATTTAGGAAAGCGTTTTTCACATCCATTTGGAACAAGGGCCAATCTTCATTTACTGCAAGTGAGAGTAAAACTCTGACTGTGTTCAGCTTGGCTACAGGAGCAAAGGTTTCCTGACAGTCAATTCCATAAGATTGTGAAAATCCTCTGGCTACAAGTCGAGCTTTATACCTCTCAATGCTTCCGTCAGAGTTGTATTTGATTGTAAATATCCATTTACAATCAACTGGTTTCTTCCCTTCAGGAAGCTCAACAATCGCCCAAGTTTTGTTCTTCTCTAGGGCTTTGATCTCTTCCATTACCGCCATTTTCCACTTAGGGCTCATCATGGCTTCATGAACATTGGATGGGATGTTTTCCTTATCCAGCTCTGTTATAAAGGCCCTATAGTGGTGGTTGAGTTGACCATAGCTGACTTGCTTCTCTATAGGATGAAGAGTGCAACCCCTCACACCTTTCCGGAGAGCAATAGGCTTCTCTAAGTCATCCTCGACCTCTGGTTGTAGCTCAGAAGTTTCTTCTTCAGTCGAAAGTTGTGCAGTTTCAGTCCTCTCAATCCCGAAAATCCTTCCAGTTTCACCAGGTTGTCTTCTCTGGTAGACTTTGAGGATATTGTTCTGATCTGGTTGCTGATCCGAAGTTTCAGGCACAGCAGTAGCAGTAGTGTCATGACCTGCTTGACTGTTTGGTGGAATTGGCAGAACAGGTGGGGACAACAACACCTGGTTATGATCAAGTGTTCTTCCTCCATCATCAACAGAGATGAGATTGTCCCAGTTCTGAGATTCCAATAAACTCTCCCCCTGAATGTCAGGACTGGAGTAATAAGACTGTTGTTCGAAAACTGTCACATCCATGGTTACAAATACCTTCCTTGTACTAGGTGAGTAACATTTATATCCTTTTTGGTGGGAGCCATAACCAATAAATACACACTTCAGAGCCCGCGGATCCAATTTTGTTCTCTGGTGCTGCTGAATATGAACAAAGGCCATGCATCCAAATACCTTTGGTTCCAGGTCTGAGATAAAAGCTCTCACATGAGGATGAGCAGCTAAGAGCAGATCTTTCGGAGTTCTATATTGTAGAACCCTGCTTGGTAACCGATTGATTAAGTAGGTGGCAGTTAGGATAGCCTCACCCCATAAGTACTTTGGTACTTGATTAGTGAACATAAGAGCCCTAGCTGTCTCAAGGAGGTGTCGATTCTTCCTCTCAGCTATTCCATTCTGCTGAGGAGTATCGACACAAGAACTGCAATGAACTATCCCTTTCTGTGACAGATATGCTCCCAAAACTGAGTTGAAGTAATCACGAGCATTGTCTGTTCTAAGAACCAGGATGTTCGTATGGAATTGGGTCTGAACCATGGTATGGAATTCCTTGAACAACTGAGAAGTTTCAGACTTGTCCTTCATCAAGTATGTCCAGGTAATCCTCGTGTGATCATCTATGAAGGTGATAAACCACCGAGTACCATTAAGATTCTTGACTCTGGAAGGTCCCCACACATCACTGTGGATGATAGCAAATGGTTGAGTGGGCTTGTAATTCATACTAGAGTACATATTCCGAGTATGCTTAGCCAATTGACAAGTCTCACACTGGTAAAAATTTGCTTTCTTATTCAAAAATAACTTAGGTAACAATCTTTCCATATAACCAAAGCTAGGATGTCCGAGTCTAGTATGCCATAACATGACTTGGCTTTCAATACTATCTCTACTAGAACTAAAGGCTGCCTTCACTCCATCCTTGTCTGCTCCAGACACCAAGTCCTCTCCTTGGATGACATATAGAGCATTCTCCAATTTAGACTTGCCGATCATCCTTCCCGAAATCTCCTCCTGCAGTTCACAATCATTTTCCCCAAACACAGCTTTACAGTGCAAGTCCTTTGTAAGCTGACTGATTGAAACTAAATTGCAGTTAAGATTTGGTACATAGAGGACAGGAGAGATGTATGTTGGCAGTCAATTGGACTCTACCAATACCAGTTACTGGTGCAATGCTGCCATCAGCAACTCGAACCCCTGGCATACTAGAACAAGGTCTGAAATCTAGGAACTCTGCCTTTGATCCAGTCATATGATCGGAACATCCCGAATCAAGGATCCACGGTTCGGAATATTTAGATTTCACAAGGCAGGCATAAGGATGATTACCTCTGTTTGCAAATAAACTCGTGTAAGTCTCAGGAGTACTCTGAGATGACTGACCCAAGTTCAGCACCTGGGATAGCAGCTGTTGGAGTGCAACAATCTGATCCTGTGAAAATGGATTGGTTGATTGACCTTCTTCAGCTTTTCCTGGCCCAGCTATTGCAGCATTAGCACGACCCCTCCTTTCTGCCCTTGATTTCCAGCCAGCTGGTTTTCCAATTATCTCCCAACATGTGGCCTTTGTATGACCAAGTTTGTGGCAGTGTTCACAAGTGGGAACCTCAGAATCTGAACCTTTCTCTCTAGATGGTTGGTTCCCAGATTTCACCCTTCCGTGAACAGCCAAGGCAGAGCTTTCTCCTTGAGCTTTGTTACTAGGCAACATAAGCTGCCTTCTACTTTCCTCTCTCCTGACCTCAGCAAAAGCTTCTTTGAGACTCGGGAAAGGTTTTGTCCCCATGATCCGACTTTTAGCATCATCCAGATTCTGATTTAGCCCCAACAGAAACTGTAAGGTCCTTTTCTTCTCGATGAATTTCTTGAAGAGCTTGGCATCCTTAGCAGTATCCCATGGTTGGCTCTCATACATATCCAGGTGCAGCCAATATCGTCCTAGGACGTTAAAGTACTCGGACATATCCATCTCACCTTGTTTGAGATTGTATAGTTGAGTTTCAACCTCAAATAAGGCGGAGGAATTGTCTGTAGTTGAGTACGTGTCCCTTGCATCCTCCCAGATGTCTTTGGCAGTTTGGTGGAGAAGGTAGTTCTCCCCAATAGTCGGAATCATTGAGGTGATTAACCACGACCTTACGAGATTATCATTCTCGTCCCAGGCCTGGAACTTCGGGTCGGATTCGTCTGGCTTTTCAACAGCTCCAGTGAGATATCCTCCCTTACGACGTCCAGTGATGTGCATCTGGACAGCTTTGACCATTGCAGGTAGTTCTTGCCATCTAACTTGTGAGTAGTTAGAGGTCCAGAGAACGTTTCAGACTCAGCTGGACTTGCGTGAGTAGAACCGCTACCACCTGATGTTGCGTCTGATTCTAGTCCAGAACTCTTTGTCATATTGACTTAGGACTTAAGAAGAAGAAGAAGATGAGAAGAGGAGGTACGGCGCCTAGGTTTAGATAGGCTCTGATACCATGCAGAGTTTGGTGAAACCCTTTCTCTATTCTACTTCTTATTGATAGGAGAATAGGAGATATATATACAAGGGTTTGAAGAAACCTACTATAACTAGGAATCCTATACAATAACTACTTACCTTATCTAGGTAGGAAACTAAGGAAATAAAATATACAGGATTAACTAAATAGGAATATACGAGTATTCTCAACATGTTGTTTTGCTAGAAGTTTATCTCCCTGACTTCTCTTAAGTTCAATGATATTATGGATTTTATTCTTTTGTTTGCTTATTATTTCTATAATTGTACAGCCAAATTTGCAATCCAGGCCGCAAAAAGAAGGGTCAGAATCTGATCCATTTTGGGAGCTTTTGGGAGGGAAAACTGAACATGCTACTCAAAAAATTGTGAAAGAACCGGAGAGGGATCCTCATCTATTCTCTTGCACATTCTCAAAAGGTACAGAACCTACCTTATCCATCCACTTCCATGATTTCCTCTTCATATGGTTATACGAACTAAATGGCTAATCCATTTGCACTCTTTTGTTGTTCGCTCCCGTGATTGAAAATTCAAATACTTGCCCTCCTGCAGAAAAGCTGAAGGTGTGTTTACCTTTTACCCAACCATCAGTGAACAATATATGTTACAACCTTATGGTCTTTCGCATTGTTGTCTTTTGTAGTTTTTTAGAATAGCCTCTGTCACCATTTCTC
Organism: Linum lewisii; assembly: GCA_034768395.1. NCBI lineage: Eukaryota > Viridiplantae > Streptophyta > Magnoliopsida > Malpighiales > Linaceae > Linum > Linum lewisii. The sequence continues at coordinate 76,910 of CM068298.1, read as the reverse complement.
CTCCAATTGATGCTAATGAATGTAAAAATTTCTTCTTGCAGGCAACTGAGATATATAATTTTAGTCAGGATGATCTTATGACAGAAGATATATTCATCCTGGATTGCCATTCAGAGGTATATGTCTGGGTTGGACAGCAGGTTGACACCAAGAGCAAAACACAAGCTCTGACTATAGGCGAGGTATGATACTTTTGCACACTGGTTCATCCTATCAATTGAACATATTGTCCCTGAGTACCAGATTATGCATTTTAAGCAATATTATATTACCAGTATAACAGTCATGCAGATTTATGTTTATTTGAGGTCTGTTGTAGCTTTTAGTCACCTTAGTTATAAGCACAAATTTGTAAATAGCTTCATCATTTCTCACTTATTACAGCAATTCATTGAGAATGACTTCCTGTTGGAGAAGTTATCCCGTGAAACGCCAATTTATATAGTCATGGAAGGTAGTGAGCCAGCTTTTTTCACTCGATTCTTCACGTGGGATCCATCCAAATCTGCAGTAAGTGAAATACACAAACATGTTGATGTAAATCCGTTAGTTCGAGCTTCTTCTACTTCAGTGACCCATGCATTTCACTTGTTTGCAGATGGTTGGAAATTCTTTCCAAAGGAGACTCACTATTCTGAAAGGAGGGATTCCAATTATCGATGTAAGACATTTTCATTCCTTAATCATATTGGTGCCAGATGATAGGTCTAAGCTTTCCTACAGTTTGACAAATGATTATTGGTGTGATGATTAGAAACCCAAGAGGAGACCCCTAGGGTCGTATGGTGGGAGGTCTAGTGGCGGTGCCGAGAAATCACAACGCTCCAGAAGCGTGTCATTCAGTCCTGAACGAGCTCGTGCAAGGGGCAGATCTCCGGCCTTCAATGCTCTGGCTGCCACTTTCGAGAACCCTAATGCTAGGAACCTGTCCACTCCACCACCAGTGGTTCAGAAGATTTATCCAAAGTCTGGGAATACTAGTCCAGTAGCTTCAAAGCAGGCTTCCAAAGCTGCAGCCATTGCAGCACTAACTGCAACTTTCGAACAACCATTGCCAGCACGACAAATGATCATGGCAAGAACAGTCAAAGGTACGGAATGCTGAAAAACAGACGGAAATGTTTCCAGGACAGGAAGCTGAAATAACTGTTTTTTCTTCTTCTTGGTTGTATGAAGGTCCAAAATCAACACCGTCAGAGTCAGACTCAGTGAGCGGCAGGCTCGACTCTCTTACGATAAAGGAAGACATGAAAGAGAACGAACCTGAGGATGAAGAAGGTCTCCCGATTTTTCCATTCGACCGCGTAAAAGTTGCCGCCGAAGATCCTGCTCCTGAGATCGACATCACGAAACGAGAGGTAAGTAAACCGCTATAAACAAAACAGCCACTGTCAGACACTATGAATGCCATTTTTGCTGAGATGGGTTGTGTTTGATGATGAAATGCAGACATATCTATCGGCAGCCGAGTTCAAGGAGAAATTCGGGATGGGGAAGGATGCATTCTATAAGTTGCCTAAATGGAAACAGAACAAGCTCAAAATGGCTCTTCAATTATTCTGAGCCAAATGTTTTGAGGTTTTGCATCTCAACGGTTGAGGTTGCAGGTGGGACAGCAACAGTGCATTTTAAGCTGCTGCTTCTGAATCTGATCCCACTCAGGGGGGGGGGAGCTTTGTCATTTGGTTGAAGAAGAAGAAGAAGAAGAAGAAAGAAGAAGCTTTCCATGGCCTTCTTTGTTTGTTTGATTGATTGGTTTTTGTTTGATTTCTTCTCCCTCTTTGCCATATTCTTTTTGTCTCTATTCATGGCTTGGTTTTGTTGCTTTAGCTCTCTTATTATTTATTGGTTTGCTAATATTATTTTTAGTGTTTTTAATTTTTTCCCCAATTTATTTAATTTTTGTTGTAATGAGGTTTGGGATTTTTGTTTTGATTTTAGGGTTTTTTGATTGGTCGATTGAAGTTAGCTGAGTGAGGGTAGTATTTCCTTTATTTTTAAACAAGGACTATAGAAGGTACAAATGACAATTTGATCTTGCTATGCTTTGGTAACCATGATTATGGTGGAAACTATGTAATTTGTGACAAAGGTTGGGCATATGAGTCTTCTTTTCGATATCGACTATCGTGTTTTTGACTCGTTTTATACAAAATTTGTTATTATTAGTGTGAATACCTATTTATTGCTTTAATCGGTCTGACTTGCCTTGATAAGCACATCATTGGTCGGTCCAACTCGAGCTCATTGTCGTGCCTAGTAAAATGATGACATGAAAGACAAGTAGGAGCCACCTAGTTGGAAATAAAAATCAATAATGTTACTCTCACATTAAATGAATTTTAGTATACTCGATAACCAAGAAGTCCAAATAGTCCAAAGCTAACTGAGTCCGACCTGATATAAAATCCTAGGACCATGAGATGTGGATATTTTGTTTTTTTAGTATCGTCATAATCGATGAGACAATGTGCTATATTTTAACAAAACGAAACAAAATTCTTTCGTGTTAAGTTTGTACAAATAAATAAATTATAGTGCCTAGAAAAATATGGGTAGCAGCAACCTCATATATATCTTCGATTTTGTTGAGATTGGTGTAGTACAACATGGACATACAGTTACTACGACTCGTATTATTTAACAACACATTTCAATTAGTATTCACTAGGCTCATATAAATGGTTTTTCTTACCATGTAATACCGATTCACTACGCTTTTCTAAATATGGGTTGAAAGTCGAAAATAAGAAGAAGAATAAAGAACATATATTATATGGAGTCTATATTAGTAAATTCCAATAAATGCATATGGGCAATTTGGTAAATTACCCCTGTTTTCTTATTTCTTGTTTGCCGGGAAAATAAAAGGCGAAATAAAAAGAGGATGGGAAGAGAGAAGAGTGAAGCAACTCTCAGTTCTGGTGTAAGGCTCTATACTGCGACTGTCACTCCCCCTTTCTTCATCGATGGCTACTGGTGGCGACAAATTGCCTTTCGAGCTGTGCAAAGGCATCAATGGCCTTGATAAGATCATCCTTCGTGAAGCTCGTGGGAGCTCAGCTGAGGTTTACTTTCCCTTCATCCTCTTGCCATTTGCGGTTTCTTTTTTCTTCGTCTTGGTCTTGATTTCGTTTTTGTTCTGTAGTTCGTTGCTGATTTACGATCTGATGCATGTGCTGTGCGTATTCCGCGTCCTGTGGTTTTATTTTCTTGAAGTTCTAGTCAGTAGTCCAGATCTCTTCGCCGATTGCGATAGAAGTTTATGCGTATGGTTTTGAATTCTGATCTAGTGCGAAGTATGATTTAGGGTTTGGTTTCTTGCGGATGATTTGAATCACTTTCACGACTAGGTTTAGATTGAATGCTGTGGATTATGATTCTGAATTCTGATTTAGTCGCAGTTTGGTTTGGTAGCCAGCTCATGATTTGGGGGGGTATCACTATTAGGTTTGGATTGAATATTGTTCATTTGGCGAGTGTTTGGAATCTTTTGGTGGAGAGCCAAATCGAACGAAACATTACTTTCAACTTTGAGTGAATGGAAATGGAAGTAATCCGGTTTTCTTTCCTGTGTTGGCTTGTATGTCCTTTCATGAACCGGAGCTAGATTTTTACTCGAATAGCCAGTGTGACCCTAAGAGTGTAAGATGAGGCCCCACTTCCGCTTGGCTGATATTCTGGCTACCTAAAGGAAGCCTAAGTTTAGCTTGAGAAGACATTGGTAGTGGACGTTGTGAGTGTATGTTTTATCGTTTGTATCCATGATGAGATGTCATTGCATATATTCTATTATGACACATTAATTATGTATTGGATTCTTAAAGTATTATGGAATTATTGTGCTGGGATTTACAGGAGACTGGAAATCTGTTACTTGCTCAGAGATATGGCTTTGTTCTGTTCTGATGTAGTAGAAACTTTAAACTAGTTCCTTGGGTTACCTTTGTGACGTAGAAATGCAATTTTTACCCTGGACAGAGAAAAATTGTCTATACTTTCATCTCATTATATCTTCTGATTTGTTGCTGACAATAGCTCTTGTTTTGTTACTGATTTTCCTTTTTTATTTTGTTTGGTACTGATCCATGTTTGTTATCTTTAATTTTCTTTTTCTTCTTAACTTGAGATTCTCTAATCTCTGTGATTGTTTATGTAATTTTTGTAGGTGTACCTGTATGGAGGTCATGTGACTTCTTGGAAAAACGAGCACAAGGAGGAGTTGCTCTTCGTAAGCAGTAAGGTCATACAAAATCCCTTGTTCTTTTTAACTTCATAAATTGGGAATTTAACTAGAAGCAATTCTTCCTAATCCTGCCTAGCTCGTACTTTTGTTGGAACTCTTAGTAGTTACGCATATCTATGTACCTTCTTATCTTGGTTTACATGATCATCCTTTATTTGGTTAACATTCACTTACTTTTTGTATTGTCCTTTGCAGGCTACATATAAACCTCCAAAAGCTGTTCGCGGGGGCATTCCTATATGCTTCCCTCAAGTATGTGTTTACTGTAATACCATAGGTTCTAGCTTCTTTCATACTTCTTGCATTATGAGATGTATTCAATGCGTGCAGTTTGCAAGTCACGGTGTCCTTGAGCAGCATGGATTTGCTAGGAATAGGTTCTGGAGCATTGACTCTGACCCACCTCCTTTTCCAGCAAATTCTGCTAGTAAGGCTCATGTTGACTTGATACTTAAGTCATCTGAAGAGGATCCCAAGACATGGCCTCACAGGTTAGTTATTTACTGAATGTGTATAAAAGAAAATTCAACTTAGGTAGTTAATACTGCTGTAGAGTTTAGTAGAATCTATTGCCGCGGAATCTGGATAAGTCATTGAAGGTGCTGGTTTATGTGCCTTTCCCATGGTGATGCGAGGGCGTAGTTATTAAATCCTGCAGTTTGTTTAAGGTGTTGGTCAGAATATGGAGCATGCTCAGTCCTCCAGTGCCTCTTTGGCTAATTGTTCTTTCCCTTTCTGTTTAGATTTTCTTTCCCCTTTCATCTTGAATGCAGTAAATATCTTTTCCATAAACCTGTAATCCTAAATTATAAATTACATCAAACATTTACTGTGTTAATCATTGGGGCTTTCAATATTGAGCTGCACCAATTGTTATTCACTATTCTTTGGTGCCTGGTGCTTGTAATAACTTTGTCCATCGGTTCCTCATTCCCATTATCAGAAAATTAGGAAATCTGTCAGCAAACCTACTTAACTAATCCTCTCTGTTCTTTTTAGCTTTGAGTTCCGTTTGAGAGTAGCTTTGGGGGCTGGTGGAGATCTCCTGTTGACCTCTCGTGTCAGGAATACCAACAAAGATGGAAAGCCCTTCTCGTTCACTTTTGCATATCATACTTACTTTGCTGTATCGGATATCAGGTAATTGCACAGATGATTTTCTTGGAAGTCTTAACCTTTGTCATGTTGGACGTGTGCACGATAATACTAGTGCAGTTACTGTCTTATTAATACTAGTGCAAATTGAATTGCCCTTTTTAACTTGGTGTTTTTGCCTCAATTTAGTGAAGTTCGGGTTGAAGGTCTTGAGACTCTGGATTATCTCGACAACTTACAAAACAGGGAGCGCTTCACTGAACAAGGAGATGCTATAACTTTTGAATCTGAAGTGAGTTAAACTTCTGGTGTGCTTTATTCACATTAACTTCGACAATCTTTATTCTAACCTTCTCAGGACGGTGCAGATTGACAAGATCTACCTCAGCACCCCAACGAAGATTGCTATTCTGGATCATGAAAAGAAGAGGACATTTGTATTGCGCAAAGACGGGCTCCCGGATGCTGGTTAGTTAATGCTACCGCGACATAATAATAGACCCAGTTGTGCTTAGTTTGAATTCAGCAACCAAATTTGAAGTTAGAAAAAGGGTAGTGATTACGATTATGTTGCTGTTTTTGCCGCAGTCGTGTGGAATCCATGGGACAAAAGGGCAAAGGCTATCGCAGACCTTGGGGATGAAGACTACAAACACATGCTGTGTGTGGAAGCTGCTGCAGTTGAGAAGCCAATCACAGTAAAGCCTGGAGAAGAGTGGAGAGGAAGACTTGAACTTTCTGCAGTTCCTTCCAGTTACTGTAGCGGTCAACTTGATCCACTGAAGGTTCTCCAGAGCAGCTGAAGTTGTTTCATTCATTTTTGTTTGTATCGAGGGCTCTGCTTTAGTTTCTGCCGAAATATGTACAGCACTACATCTCGATTGATGTAGGACACAGTTTAATGGACAAAATCACCGGACCGTGGGATCTGTTCTATCTCGAGGCATTGTTCAATCATGTTTTTGTCATCGTTATCTGCTGTGAGAGATTAATCTAGCTGTTTGCCCTTTCTCATATGCTCAACTATCTTTTGTTTAGTACCAACTCCTAGTTGACTTGGGAGATAAGATAGGTTAGAGTCTGATATCACTGTCATTGTTTGACAAATAAAGCCAGCAAAGCTGATAACTTGTGCATGAAGTAAGCCAATGATTATGAAACTCCAGTTGGGAGGGAAAATGATAGATCAAGACTACTGATTGTTATGCTGTGTTATTCGACAGAGTTGAAGAAGTGACAGCTGTCATGATTAGCTACTAATTAAATGGCGGCTCTGTCTGAGTTCTTAATTAAAAAAAAAAACAAAAAAGAGAGATAATGCCGTGTGGTATTGGGTGACTAACTTGATTCAGATAATAATACTATAGAGAGATTCCTAAAAGCTGAAAAGTAGAAGTCGTCGTGACAGCCAGCAGCGTTGTATTTTTTAGAATAATTTGTTGGGGATGAACATGCGCCTGTGTATGTGTTTTTGGCATTGCCCTTATTAACTTCTTGTGAACCCACAGTCATTCCTATTACAACGACTGCCATTACTTCTGGAAAAATTGCACTTTTGATATCTACTATTGCTATAATTTTTGTGATATGACCCTTCACAGAAGATGACTAAAGTAGTATTTTGTTAACATAACATAGTTTGATGAGGTGAAAGTAAGTTTTCCCATTTTAATAATTTCCACATGCGGGGATCGTTGATGGCTATACCCAGAGCTCTCTGCTAAAGCTGGCATCAAACATCATCGATCCACTAGGCCATCAGTCATCACGCACGCCGCCTCCTTCACATCCTTCACTCAATTATTGATATTACCCAAATTACTCCCTAAACTTTACTTATATATACACATTCGTCCAACTCAAAACAGAGCAACCAAAACACAAGAGCAACCTCCTCTTCCTCCCTCCATCAATGGCTGCCGCTGCTCCTAGTCATCATCATCTTCTTCTCTTAACCGTCCTCCTTGTTCTTCCAATTCTCCCTTCCGAAGCACAACTCTCCACAGCTTCTACAAGAACACCTGCCCCAACGTGGAGTCAATCGTCCGGTCAGCCGTCCGCGCCAAGTTCCAGCAGACCTTTGTCACTGCTCCGGCCACGCTTCGTCTCTTCTTCCATGACTGCTTCGTTCGGGTACGATAAAAGGGTCATTTCACCGTACCATTTAAATCTAAATCATTTATGATAAAGACATTAATAAAGACATTAATTCATCCAAATCATTTAGGGATGTGATGCTTCTGTGATGCTTGCTTCCCCCACCAACAACGCTGAGAAGGACCACCACGACGACATTTCGCTAGCCGGCGATGGGTTCGACACAGTCATCAAGGCTAAGGCTGCCGTTGACCGTGTCCCAAACTGCCGCAATAAGGTTTCTTGCGCCGATATCCTCGCTCTCGCCACCCGTGAAGTCGTCTCCATGGTAGTACTATTACTCTGTTTTTGTAGTACTGAAAATACTCTGTTTCTGAATTACTGCATACTCTGTTTCTGAATAATCGAATTACTCTGTTTCTGATACTGCAGACAGGAGGACCGTTCTACAGAGTGGAGCTAGGAAGAAGAGACGGCAGAATCTCGACGAAAGCAAGCGTCCAGCACAAGCTACCACACGCCAACTTCAACTTAGATCAGCTCAACACCATCTTCGCCGCTCGATCTTTATCTCAGACCGATATGATTGCGCTCTCAGGAGCACACACTCTGGGTTTCTCCCACTGCAACCAATTCTCCAAACGGATCTACAACTTCAGCCCAAGGAACCGGGTCGACCCGACTCTCAACTTCCAATACGCAATGCAGCTGAGGCAGATGTGCCCCACACGTGTCGACCCGAGGATCGCGATCAACATGGACCCCACGACACCTCAGCAGTTCGACAACGCCTACTTCAGGAACCTGCAACAAGGGAAGGGTCTTTTCTCGTCGGACCAGGTCCTGTTCACTGATCCAAGGTCGAGGTCGACTGTGAACATGTTCGCATCGAGCAATGCTGCTTTCCAGAAGGCGTTTGTGGATGCGATGACCAAGTTGGGACGCGTCGGTGTGCTCACCGGGGCGATGGGTGAGATTCGGAGAGATTGCAGTCGGGTTAATTGATAGTTACATCAGCTGAATAATAAAATAACAAGTTATAGTTGCATTGATTATAACTGAATATCGGGTATAGGATATTCGTAACCTGTATTGTATCGTTGTATAAGGGAATGTCTTTGAACTCGGAGAAGAGTTGAATTATACAAACTTGTACTCTATTATTTCAAAAAATTAAGGAGGTCTAGATTTTTTTCCAAATTTCAAGGTCTAGATTAATAACGTATGGCCTCGAAATTTGTAAAAATCTAGATATTTAAGCCACAATACCACATTTTTTAGTTTTTTGTCATTTCAGTTATGGTTAGCATATGAAGAAATGGCAAAAAACTCAAAATGACTAATATTCTTCTCGATGGTTATAAAATGCCTGAAATATATGTCCAATCACATTTGGCCACGAAATTTGGAAAAAATCTATATATTTAAGCCCAAATTTGGAAAAAAAATGACTAATATTCTTCTCGATGGTTAGCTTATGAAAAAATTTATAGAACTCAAAATTGCTGATATTCTCTTGGATAGTAGGAAATTGCCTGAAGTATATGCCCAATCATGTATGGCCTCGAAATTGGAGAAAATCTAGGCATTTAAGCATTAATACCATAATTTTCAGTTTTTTGCCATTTCGGTGATGGTTTGCCAATGAAAAATTAGAAAAAACTCAAAATAACCAATACTCTTCTAGATGTAATAAACTTTCTGAAATATATGCCCAAACATGTTCGGCCTCAAAATTTTGAGAAAATCTAGGCATTTAATCAAATACCGCAATTTTTTGTTTTTGGCCATTTCGGTTATGGTTAGCCTATGAAAAATTAGAAAAAATTCAAAATGCCAATATACTCCTAAATGGTAGTAAAATATCTGAAATATAACCTAAACATTTTTTGCCTCGAAATTTGAAGAAAATCTAGATTTAATCCAAATACCACAATTTTCAGTTTTTATTATGTCGGTGATGGTTAGCCTATGAATAATTAAGAAAAAAACTCAAAATGTCTAATACACTCTAGATGGCAGTAAACTGTCTGAAATATACACCCAAAATTTTTGGCCTCGAAATTTTATAAAAATCTAGGCATTTAAGCCATAATACCGCAATTTTCGTTTTTGACGATTTCAGTGATGGTTAGCCTATGAAAAAATTGGAAAAACTCAAAATGACCAATATTCTCCTAGATGGTAGTAAACTTTCTGAAATATATGCCCAAACATATTCGGCCTAAGAATTTAAGAAAATCTACGCATTCAAGCCACAATACCGCAATTTTCAGTTTTTGGCCATTTCAGTGATGGTTAGCCTATGAAAAATTGGAAAATACTCAAAATGGCTAATATTCTCAAGAATGATAGTAAAATGTCTGAAATATCTTCCCAACCACGTTTGGCCTTAAAATTTGGAGAAAAACTAGGTATTTAAGCAAAATGCCGCAATTTTCAGTTTTTGGCCATTTCGGTGATGGTTAGCCTATGAAAATTTGAAAAATACTCAAAATGGCTAATATTGTGAGGAATGATAGTAAAATGTCTGAAAAATATTCCCAACCAGGTTCCGCCTTAAAAATTTGGAGAAAATCTTGGTATTTAAGCCAAAACGCCACACTTTTCAGTTTTTTTGCCATTTCGGTGATGGTTAGCCTATGAAAAATTGGAAAAACTCAAAATGGCTAATATTTTCAGGAATGATAGTAAAATGTCTGAAATATCTTCCCAACCACGTTTGGCCTTAAAATTTGGAGAAAATCTAGTATTTAAGCCAAAATGCCGCAATTTTTCAGTTTTTGGCCATTTCGGTGATGGTTAGCCTATGAAAATTTGAAAATACTCAAAATGGCTAATATTGTAAGAATGATAGTAAAATGTCTGAATTATCATCCCAACCATGTTTGGCCTCAAAATTTGGAGAAAATCTAGGTATTTAAGCCAAAATGCCGCACCTTTTTATTTTTTGGCAACTTCGGTGATGGTTAGCCTATGAAAAATTGGAAAATACTCAAAATGGCTTATATTCTCAGGAATGTGTAAAATGTCTGAAATATCTTCCCAACCACGTTTGGTCTCAAAATTTGGAGAAAATCAAGGTATTTAAGCCAAAATGCAACAATATTCAGTTTTTTGCCATTTCGGTGATGGTTAGCCTATGAAAAATTGGAAAAACTCAAAATGGCCAATACTCTCATAGATGGTAGTAAATTATCTGAAATATATGCCCGCACATTTTTGGCCACAAAATTTGAAGAAAATCTAGGCATTTAAGCCATAATACCGTAATTTTCAATTTTTGGCTATATCGGTGATGGTTAGCCTATGAAAAATTTCAAAAAAACTCAAAATGGCCAATACTCTGCTAGATGGTAGTAAACTATCTGAAATATATGCCCAAACATGTTCGGCCTCTAAATTTGGAGAAATCTAGGCATTTAAGCCATAATACCGCAATTTTTAGTTTTTGGCCATTTCGGTGATGGTTAGCCAATGAAAAATTGGAAAATAATAAAAATAGCTAATATTCTCAGGAATGATAGTAAAATGTCTGAAAAATATTCCCAACCAGGTTTCACCTCAAAATTTTGGAGAAAATCTAGGTATTTAAGCCAAAACGCCAACTTTTCAGTTTTTGCCATTTCGGTGATGGTTAGCCTATGAAAAATTGGAAAATACTCAAAATGGCTAATATTCTCAAAATGATAGTAAAATGTCTGAAATATCTTCCCAACCACGTTTGGCCTTAAAATTTGGAGAAAAACTAGGTATTTAAGCCAAAATGCCGCAATTTTCAGTTTTTGGCCATTTCGGTGATGGTTAGCCTATGAAAATTGAAAAATACTCAAAATGGCTAATATTGTGAGGAATGATAGTAAAATGTCTGAAAAATATTCCCAACCAGGTTCGCCTTAAAATTTGGAGAAAATCTTGGTATTTAAGCCAAAACGCCACACTTTTCAGTTTTTTGGCCATTTCGGTGATGGTTAGCCTATGAAAAATTGGAAAATACTCAAAATGGCTAATATTTTCAGGAATGATAGTAAAATGTCTGAAATATCTTCCCAACCACGTTTGGCCTTAAAATTTGGAGAAAATCTATGTATTTAAGCCAAAATGCCGCAATTTTCAGTTTTTGGCCATTTCGGTGATGGTTAGCCTATGAAAATTTGGAAAATACTCAAAATGGCTAATATTGTAAGGAATGATAGTAAAATGTCTGAATTATCATCCCAACCATGTTTGGCCTCAAAATTTGGAGAAAATCTAGGTATTTAAGCCAAAATGCCGCACTTTTTATTTTTTGGCCACTTCGGTGATGGTTAGCCTATGAAAATTGGAAAATACTCAAAATGGCTTATATTCTCAGGAATGAGTGTAAAAATGTCTGAAATATCTTCCCAACCACGTTTGGTCTCAAAATTTGGAGAAAATCAAGGTATTTAAGCCAAAATGCAACAATTTTCAGTTTTTGCCATTTCGGTGATGGTTAGCCTATGAAAAATTGGAAAAAACTCAAAATGGCCAATACTCTCATAGATGGTAGTAAATTATCTGAAATATATGCCCGCACATTTTTGGCCACAAAATTTGAAGAAAATCTAGGCATTTAAGCCATAATACCGTAATTTTCAATTTTTGGCTATATCGGTGATGGTTAGCCTATGAAAATTTGAAAAAAATCAAAATGTCCAATACTCTGCTAGATGGTAGTAAACTATCCAAAATATATGCCCAAACATGTTCGGCCTCTAAATTTGGAGAAAATCTAGGCATTTAAGCCATAATACCGCAATTTTTAGTTTTTGGCCATTTCGGTGATGGTTAGCCTATGAAAAATTGGAAAATAATAAAAATAGCTAATATTCTCAGGAATGATAGTAAAATGTCTGAAAAATATTCCCAACCAGTTTCGCCTCAAAATTTGGAGAAAATCTAGGTATTTAAGCCAAAATGCCGCATTTTCAGTTTTTGGCCATTTCGGTGATGGTTAGCCTATGAAAAATTTGGAAAATACTCAAAATGGCTAATATTGTAGGAATGATAGTAAAATGTCTGAAATTATCATCCAACCATGTTTGGCTCAAAATTTGGAGAAAATCTAGGTATTTAAGCCAAAAATGCCGCACTTTTATTTTTTGGCCATTCGTGATGGTTAGCCTATGAAAAATTGGAAAATACTCAAAATGGCTAATATATCTAGGAATGAGAGTAAAATGTCTGAAATATCATTCCCAACCACGTTTGGTCCAAAATTTGGAGAAAATCCAGGTATTTAAGCCAAAAGCAGCAATTTTCAGTTTTTTGGCCATTTCGGTGATGGTTAGCCTATGAAAAATTGGAAAAACTCAAAATGGCAATATCTCATGATGGTAGTAAATGTCTGAAATATTGCCCAACCATCTTTGGCTTCAAAATTTGAGAAAATCTAGGATTTAAGCCATAATACCAGAATTTTCATTTTTTGGCTATTCGGTGATGGTTAGCCTATGAAAATTTGGAAAATACTCAAAATGGCCAATACTCTCATAGATGGTAGTAAACTATCTGAAATATATGCCCGAACAATTTTGGTCACAAAATTTGAAGAAAATCTAGGCATTTAAGCCATAATACCACAATTTTCAATTTTTTGGCTATTTTGGGCTATAGATGAATTTGTAAAGTTTCAAAAAATTATCCATTATTCAATGGATTGTTTTGTCAAATTTTATAAATTCAAGGCTACATTTGTCATTGGATGGATTTGTCAAGTTTGAAAAAAAATTGTCAACTTTCAAGAATTCCAAGTTAGATTTGTCAGTGAATTAAACCCATGACTCTTTATGCAGATAATTAGAAACTTTTTCTTTGTTTCAGTAAATATAATTTTATGAATGTGTTTTTTGCCCCAAGTTGTTTACCATTTCAACCAAAGCAACAGAAGTGCTCAATAAAATGAACAAAGCAATCACTTCAAAGAGTGTACAACAACAACACAGCAATGAACCCAGCATGAAGTAAGGTTCAAATTAAGTAGGCTTGTAGTACTTGGTTGGTACAAACGGCATCTTTGTAACAACTCCATCATAGCTCTTACCCCTAACCACTAGCTTAACAGTGGTGCCAGCCTTGTGTAGCCCGGATTTCACGTACCCCATGGATATATTCTTCTTGAGGCACGGGCTGAATCCTCCGCTGGTCACCTCTCCAATGTTGGTCCCGTTTGTATCCTGAATCTCGCTGTGAGACCTCGGTGGTGGCCCTGAAGATGTCAACCCAACACGCCTGATCTTCGGACCTTCCTCTAGTTGCTTCAGTATCACCTCAGCACCTAGGAACCCACCTTCAGCTCTTCTCCTCTTCCCTATTGCCCATGTCAGTCCTGCCTCCACTGGTGTTATGTGCTGTTCCATGTCATTCCCATATAGGCACAGCCCGGCTTCTAGTCTCAGACTGTCACGGGCACCGAGCCCTGTTAGCCTTATCTTCCCCTCCGATTTCTCCAGGAGTGCTTTGGCTAGGTCCACTGCATTCTCTGAAGGAACTGAGATCTCGAAACCATCTTCGCCAGTGTACCTGGAAATTATTTCGGATAGCATATACAATTATACGTGATGGGTACACCTTGTTGATTTCAAGAAGCTGGTTGAATAGGTAAAGAAGTGTGTATATATATACCCTGTCCGCGTGAGGTAGCAGGAAGCACCATTGATGTCCAAGATTCGGAACTCACCAAAGTAAATCTTGCTCAAATCTTCCTTCATCAAGTGCTGAAGAACCGGTGCTGCAAGAGGACCCTGTGCCATAGTGAGAGGAAATATGTCAATACTATCTGCTGATGAATGAGACATGTCATTATTACTTGAGGGATTCATTCACCTCCAACGATTCCTAATAGACTTAAGTGCACTCTGCTTGCTAATGATGAGAGCTAATGGATTTACGGTGTACTTTAATCCAATCTCACGATTTGTCGATCAAACTTCTGATATCGAAATAAACAAATTATGTTCTTGTTTAACTATTACTATTTTTCCGGCCCCAGGGGAGTTTACTCGACCCATTCCCCAGTCTCCCGCACTGCTCAAGTAAGTGTGCGACTCCGTATGAGGACCTCAGGAAAACTTTGCCTCCACAGAGAGCTACAAGCTTGTACTTAAGGAATAAGGACAATGTGTTCTTTGCATAGCTTGTTTTGTTATTTTATCAAGAAGAGACACATGATTAGCATATTTCAAAATTAGAGCTCTCAAAAGGGAGGTTGCAAGTTTATCTGAGTCACGAGTTCATCAAGTTCGTCGGCTTATCTGGATTACAAATCACTAAAAGGTTGCAAGGTCATCCGTTTTTTAAGTCTGTGAATTACAAGTTGTTGACTTTGGATCAAATTGGAAGCTGTATTAAGAAATTATTGTCCTAAGGATCCAAATCTAGTTTTATAATGTAGGGTGATTAAAGAAGACAAGCTAATGAAAACAGGCAATGCTGAGACATATGATATGAAGAAAAGGATGATGAAGAAGATGACCTGGAGGGCAAGAAGGGATCTCTCATCGTGGATGTGCCAATCGACATCACCACCTTTAGCCTTGAAGGACTTCATATGCTCCTCAATGTGAGCAAGATCCTTGTCCCTGCAACCAGCATTAACCACCAAGTAAAGGTGGTCATCCTGCACTTTAGTGATGACAGAGTCATCAATGGCTCCACCTTTGTCATTAGTGAAAACAGTGAGGGAGCCAGTCCCAGGGGAAAGGGAAGCAACATCAGCTATGACAAGCTTCTCAAGGAAAGGAATGGCGTCTTTCCCCTTTAGGCTGAGTCCACACATGTGGGAGACGTCGAAGAGGCTCCCATTCTCCCTGCAGTTGGTGGTGGAGTCCATGATTGAATCCTTGTACTGAATGGGCATGCTCCAGCCTGCAAATGGAACCATCTTCCCACCGTGGGCGACGTGGAAATCGTAGAGGACGGTCTTTTTCAGATCAGCGTCTGATGCCAAGTAGCGACGGCCGGTTGCGGCGGCGGAGGACTTGCTCTTGTTTGGGCGAGAGAGGTGTCGGGCCATTGATTGCCATAGACCTCCCCCTCTCATGGCGATCTGATACGGAATGAAATCAATTAAATTAAGATGCAATTGAAGAAGATGAAGAAAACAGAGCCGAGGAATAGTGACTTACAGTAAGGAGTGCAGATAGAAGGATGCGAGTGAGTGAGAGCAGAGGAGAGGAGGAAGAAGAAAGGAGATTGAGATTGAGATTGAGATTGAGAGAATTGGCAGTATATGGAAGCGGGTGGAGGAGGCCACTCTTTGCCTAATCTCATACTGAGTGGCTTCTATTCCTTTTTTTCTTTTTTTCTTTTTTGTTTGCTGAGTGCTGACCAACCCCAAACTCCAACAACCCACCCAGCCTTTCACCTACTACAACCGAACCGATTAGGAGTTACCATGTCACTCGGTTTAACCAATTGATTTTTTTCGGTACAGAAACGGCGCCACTAAGTTATTCAAAATAATCGAATGAGGTTCAACAAAACCAATACAATCATATCTCAGGAAATTTTACCCAAGATTAACATCTGTAGTTGGAATAAAATGATTACCCAAAGTGGCAAGGTATGGGGCACTGGCAGTAGTAGCGATAATGCCGGTGAGAAGATGCCAAGGGGGGTTCAAGAGCTGTTGGGTAATTTCGGTGCAAGCCAGTATACGGCTATGATGCCTATCGTTGTTGTGGATGAGGTTGAGGAATTAGAAGCAGATCCCTTGCTGCTGACGGAGGACAGGAAGCGTAGACGGGGCGGTGGGGACGTGGGAGGGGCGATGGCAATGGAAGGGGTGACGCAGGAAGGGGAGATGCCGAGGAAGTCACCAAAGAAGACTGGGCAAATGTCAAAAAACGTGCCAATGGCAGGCCAGCCAGGAGCGGCCTGCCCGTCATTATGATCATCTTGGCCTGGAATTGCCGAGGATTGGGCCAATCTCGAGCAGTTCAGGCATTGAGTGAGCTTATCTATGCTCACAGGCCGGGAATAGTGCTTTTATCGGAGACGTTGGTTGGTAAACAGAGAATTGAAGGAATTCGTACAAAAATTAAATTCGAGGGATGTTTTGTGGTGGATAATGATGGTCACAATGGGGGATTGGCGGTATTGTGGAAAGAGGAAGGGCAGGTGGTGGTGAGCTCGTTTAGTAGGAATCATGTGGACATGAAAGTGGTTGATGAGAAGGGCACCCTGTCTAGGCTCACGAGCTTCTATGGGATGCCGGAAAGAGGAAGACGACGGGAGTCATGGAGTTTGATTAGACGGCTGACTGGGGAAGCAGGTGATCCGTGGTGTATCATCGGTGATTTCAATGACATGCTCGGCAGTGATGATAAAAAAGGGTTGCATGAACATCCGCAGTGGCTGTTGAACGGATTCCGGGAAACGGTAAGTGATTGCAATCTCATTGACCTGCCTCTACGTGGGTACCCTTACACGTGGGCTAGGGCCAAAGGGCAACCACATGGCGTGGAGGAGAGGTTGGACAGAGGGCTTGTGAACGAGGAGTGGTTGGAAATTTACCCGGAGGCGGAGCTACGAAATCTAGTCGCTCCAGTGTCGGATCACTCGCCGATTTTACTAACTACATATGTGCCGCCCGCTCAACAACTTCAAAGAGCGTTCCGGTTTGAAAACCAATGGTGCATGATGGTAGGATGGAAGGAAGCAGTTATGGAGGGGTGGCGGGATTGCATGGGCATGGAAATTATCACAAAATTGGAAGCGTGCACCAAAGCGCTTCAGAAGTGGTCGAAAAGTGTTGTTACCTCTTTCAAAGGGGATATTCGAAAAGCAAAGCAAAGAATGGAAGATTACCGAGACGATCCGAGTGAGGAAGCCGGAGCTTTATATGAAAATGCTAGAGCTGATTTGCTTAAGTTGCTAGACCGGGAGGAGGTTTACTGGAAGCAAAGGGCAAAACATCATTGGTTTAGAGATGGAGAGAGAAACACTAAGTACTTCCATTCGGTGGCTAGCGGTCGGAGAAAGCGGAAAATGATTGGCAGGCTGCGAGATGATTCGGGAACGTGGTATGAAACGAGAGAGGAGATGCAGCGTGTTGCGATTGAGTATTTCACCAAACTATTCCGGTCGGAGCCAGTGGAGGTAGAACCGGTTATTAATAACATCCAGCCTCGGATTTCAGCTTTAGATAACGAGATGTTGATAGCACCTTTTACGGAGGAGGAGTTCAGGTCGGCGATGTTTGACATGAATCCAGATAAGGCCCCAGGCCCCGATGGCTTTAATCCTGGATTCTATCAGAAGATGTGGGAGGAGATCGGCGGCGAGATATCACGTGCTTGCATGAAGTGGTTAGAGGAGAGAGTGCTGCCGCACCAGATTCAGCAAACTCGGATTGTACTGCTGCCCAAGGTTAGTAATCCGACAAGCATGAAGAGCTTCGACCTATATCGCTCTGCAATGTTCTGTATAGTTGATCGCAAGGTGCTTGCGAACAGATTGAGGAAAGTGATACGCAAAGTCATTGGGGAGGAGCAGTCCGCTTTTATTCAGGGACGAAGCATAATTGACAATATCTTGATTGCGTTTGAGACACTGCATGCAATGAAGACGAAGCAACGCACGAAGCAGGAGTTCTTTGCTTTGAA
This sequence comes from Linum lewisii, assembly GCA_034768395.1. NCBI lineage: Eukaryota > Viridiplantae > Streptophyta > Magnoliopsida > Malpighiales > Linaceae > Linum > Linum lewisii. The sequence continues at coordinate 58,844 of CM068298.1, read as the reverse complement.
AATTGATATTTCCAAAGCCTATGATAGAGTGGAATGGAAGTATGTGAGGGAGATGATGGTGAAGATGGGGTTCGGGGAACGATGGGTGGAGTGGATGATGATGTGCATTCAGTCCGTTGAGTATACAGTGCTGCTAAATAATGAGGTAGGGGAGGCGGTGATACCGGAGAGGGGTTTACGGCAGGGGTGTCCGCTTTCACCATTTTTGTTTCTCATCTGTGCAGAGGGCCTCTCCGCTCTTCTTCGTCGGGAGGAGAGAATGGGCCGAATCCAAGGAATGAGAGTAAGCGGAAAGGCACCGAGACTCACGCACTTGTTATTTGCGGATGACAGTTTCTTTTTCTGTAGAGCAGGGGTGAGAGAAGTTAGAACACTTCGAAGGGCCTTTGATACTTATGCGGCGGCCTCCGGGCAGCTTATCAATTACGATAAGTCCGGCTTGTACTTCACACGAGAGACACATGAGATGCTGAAGCAGGCTACTTCGCGATCTTGGGGGTTGGAGCAGCTCTTGATACGGGCAGGTATCTAGGGCTCCCATCCATGATTGGGAGAAAGAAGAAGGACGTACTGAGTTTTCTTAAAGAGAGGGTTTGGTCGAAACTTCAAGGGTGGCGCAGAATTTCTCTTCGGCAGGCAGTCGGGAGGTGTTGTTAAAGACGGTGGCGCAAGCGATCCCTATTTTCTGTATGAATGTTTTCTTGATCCCTCAAACGATGGCAGAAGAGCTGGAGAGAATGATGAATAGTTTTTGGTGGGGAAGGAAGCTCCGCGGAGAGGGAGGTATTGCTTGGATGAGATGGGAGAGGTTGAGTGTGAGGAAGGAGTTTGGAGGGATGGGATTCAGAAGCCTCAACGGCTTCAATCTTGCCATGTTGGGTAAGCAAGGGTGGAAGTTTTTGACGGAGCCCAATGCTTTGGTTTCAAGGGTGTTCAAAGTGAGATATTTTCCTAAAGAGGATTTTTTGACGGCTAAGCTTGGATGCAGGTATAGCTATGTTTGGAAAAGCATTATCGCTGCCCAATCTGTGGTGAGAAATGGATATCGTTGGCGGGTGGAGGATGCTGGAGGGATTAACGTGTGGAGGGAGCCGTGGTTGAGGGAGGAGGAGAATTGTTATGTGGAGACCGCTCCTAGTATGCAACTTAATGAATTGACGGTCAATGACCTTATCATTCCAAACTCTCGAGTTTGGGATGATGATCTTTTAACCCGTGTTTTCTGTGATAGGGACATTCAAGCGATCCAGAAAATGAGACCACCCGATGTTGGAGGCGTCAACGCTCGAATATGGAGGCATGAAAAATCGGGAGAGTACTCAGTCCGGTCGGCGTACAGGATGATAATTGAGCAGAATGCTGCGATGGAGAGGTTGCGGATTGACGGCCCTTGGCAAGCACTGTGGAGCCTGAAGATACCGGCGAAGCTTAAGCATCTTACCTGGCGAATTATGCATGGTGTGGTCCCTACCCGAAACGCGCTGAGACGACGTGGCATGGAGGTGCTTGACGAGTGTGGTTGTTGCTCGGAAAGAGGTGAGACACTAAACCATCTCCTCTTCGAGTGCTCAGTCACGGCAGATTGTTGGGACTACGGTGGAGTAGGCAACTGGGCTCGGCAACTGCAGGGATTTGGAACGGATGTCCGACATTGGATATCCTCAATCATCAGGTCGGGTGCGGAATTCCTAATACATAAAACTCTCTCAATAATGTGGGGCGTTTGGCGCGAGAGAAATGAGAGGGTTTGGCAACAAAAGTCGACTACACCGGAGATGATCATTCGCAGATGCACAAAGGAGATGAATGACTGGCTGGCAGCTCAGGGACAGCCAGCGCCACCGAGACAGGTGAACAGTGAAGCATGCAATCGGTGGCACGCACCAGAGGCGGGCGTGGTGAAATGCAACATTGACGTTGCCTGCTTTGAGCAAGAGCGAAGCTGCGGCATTGGTATGGTTGTTAGGGACGCCCAGGGCACAGTGCTGCAGTACCTTATGCAGAAACGACGAGGGTGGGAAGGAGCCAGATTTGAGGAGATGGCAGCCATGCATGCAGGAATGGATTGGGTCCGAGAGATGGGGTACGAGAGGGTCGTGTTTGAAACAGATAATCAGACGGTTGCAAAGAGCATTACCGGGAGAGGCATTGATAACACGGAGTTCGGTAGGATGGCGGAGAAATGTAGGGCAATCCTTGAGAGTAAACCTTATTACATGGTTGTTTGGGTTCGGAGAAATAGGAACACGATGGCACATGAGCTTGCTCGAAGATCTCGTGTTCTTGCATCTACTCTTTCAGGAGAGGTGCCTCCTAGCTGGTGTGAAGAGATTGTAAACTCTATCTGTTTTGATTTGACGCATTAATAATACTTGACGTTTTCCTCTAAAAAAAAAAATGATTACCCAAGGAAGTTGCTGAGAATCAGTTTGCTGCATGATTCTCCTCTCTGTAGGCTGTGTCGAATGGACACATTCGAGTTCCTTCTAATGACCTCTCAAAGAACATAGAGCTCCATAGCATGCTGGTGCAACCTTGTCTTCCTGCACAAGGCTTATAACCATCTTTGATCCCAAACAAATCAGTTCCGCTCGAGTGATGAAACATCTACTTAGGTTCATTGTAAAGGATTCATGAGTAGTTGTATTTCAAAATACGCTACAAGTGAACAAGCCAAATACAACTCATATCGTTGTCTATACGATATAGTAGAGCTAAACTAAACAATCAGCTACCTTCGTTCAAAACTAGAGGATCAATATCTTATATCTTCATACCACGAGAAAGGCCGATAGACTGACTCAACTAAGAATTATGACAAACAGAACTAAAGATATTCCAACAAAATGTGACCAACAGCTATCTGATCCGTGCTCCCTCGCACTGAAGATGATTACGATGTTGATGTTGATGCTGATGCTGATGCAGCACCTTTAGTGGGAGGCTCGTCCTGTGGCTTCATAGCTGGGAAGAGAAGTACTTCCTGTTCCCAAAGAAGATTAGAAAATCAGCCAAAAATGCACAAGAGAGAGGGAGAAAGAAGAAGGCTCATGCCACAGCACAAACCTTGATGTTCTGGGAATCAGTTAATAGCATAGCCAGACGGTCGATACCCATGCCCCACCCACCGGTTGGCGGAAGACCGTATTCCAGAGCAGTACAGAATGTTTCATCTAGAGCCATTGCTTCGTCATCACCTGACTGTCGATCCTGATAGTTGACAACAACAACCCATAAATTTTATTAGACTAATATCAAGATAAAACCAATTGGTACTTCTCTCTATCAAACATATCACTCTACCTTGAGTTGATCAGCAAATCGTTGTCGTTGCACCACGGGGTCGTTTAATTCCGTGTAGGCATTGCAAAGCTGGGAAATTAGGCATGACATTAGCTACCAGTTACTTAACATCACTTGACAGGAGAAAAAGAAGGGAATGTAGACGGAAGAGAGTCAACATACTTCATGCTTGTTGATAAACAATTCAAAACGCTCAGTCAAGCCTGGTTTTGATCTATGCCACTTTGCTAGAGGACTCATTATTTCAGGATGATTGATGATGAATGTAGGATTTGTGCAAGTCCCTTCCAGGAAGTGTCCCACAAGCTGTATGCAGAGTATTTGAAAAGGGTTGAATAAATATACACCAAATATCTAGAGTCGAAATAATGCAAATAACCACACCATGCTCACGAAAATAGCAGGCAGCTTAGTATCAAGATATATTGCCTAAAATTCACATATGAAACATCACATAGCAAAATAATTCCCAACTAAGTTATAGTTAGTAACAGTGAAAGCTATTTCATAACCTACTAATAAGCAGACAGATCACTAGCCAACCACCTTGTGATATCTTATTTACTTCGTTATACTCAAAGAAGTTCTTCAATAACTCTGTTAATTTCTTATTCAAGGCTCAAACTTCTTGTAATATCTTGTTCTGGTGTGGATGGTCTCAGTTGCCTATAACTAGAGATACGAGCAAAGTATAGAGAGAAACAAGGGAAGAGGAATTACTTTGTCCAGAAGACGAGCTGTGGTTAGAGGAGGGGGACACTTGACTTCAAATCTCTGACATGCGGCTGCCAGATACTTGTTAGCTTCATCACTAGATATATCCTTTGGAATGTTGAGGTTGGCCACCTCTTCCAGCCCTGCTATCATGTCAATCCTCCTGAAGCATTCAAATCATCAGGGGAACAATGCAATATGGTTACAATTTTCCTAGTGATACTAGCAAGACAGCGAGTGCGAGATGACCAAATATAACTGCGTGTAACAGTACCTGAAAGGAGGCGTGAAGTCGATTTCTATTGGCTCTTTATCAAGCCCATCTGCATGATACTTAACCTTGTAACCACCAGTAAGCTCCTTGACCATTCCTGAGTAGGATCAAAAGTAAATAATGGTTCAATACACCAAACCACACTTTCATAACAATTGAAAATTGCATTTTTACTTACCACTCAACATTTTCTCAGTAAGCTCCATGAGATCATTATAATCGGCAAAGGCCATGTAAAATTCACAGGTCGTGAATTCAGGGTTATGGGTTAAGTCAATGCCCTCATTTCTGAACTGTTTTCCAATCTCATAAACACGATCAATTCCACCAACAACAAGCTCTTTGAGATATAATTCAGGTGCAATTCTCATAAATAGCCTCATATTCAAATCATTATGATGGGTCACGAAGGGACGTGCTGCAGCACCACCAGCAATCATATTCATCATAGGTGTTTCAACCTGAAGACAAAGTTCAGTAAACCAGTATAAACAAACAAATTGCAAAGAACAGAACACACGAATTTAGCACCATGCACTGTAATCAAAGTACAACCAACCTCCAGGAAATCAAGGTTGTCAAGGAAGCTTCTGACATATGAAATGATCTTAGATCTAGTCTTGAATATTTGTCGCACCTCACCATTCAGCATGAGATCGAGATATCGCTGGCGATATCGTGTTTCCTATTGCCAGAGAAACACGAGGAATGGGGAAGACCAAAGTTAGCAGGTCATAAATCTAAGAGCTTACAGCAATTCATTACAACATCAATCAATTCTTTTCATTTACCTGATCCTTCAAAATATATTTTTCGGGATTCCTCGTTAATCCAGGATGCCAGGCTTCAACTTCCTACATGGAAGAAGATAAGAAGATGTGAACAAGAGGTCTGAGCGAGTATACTACATCCAATGGCCAACTTCATTTACCTTCACATCAGTGTTCTCAGAGCCCGGATCAGCTTTACCTTTACCTTTAGCTTCAGCTTTAGCTTTCTGACGCGGCATCATATGAAGACAATGTGATAGGACCTCAAACCTACTAGGGAAAATGCTAAGCTCGCCTCTTTTTGTTTTCCCTGAAGAATTGAAAAGGAAAAATCAACCTTCAGACATTAAAAGAATAGAAACAATAAGAATGACCAAATAAAGGAATTAGCATAAGCTAGATTATTATCAAAATTATGTATGATAACAAACCTGGAAATCCAGTCACACCAACAATATCACCACGTTTCACAGACGAGTGGAACCTAGAGAACTCAGCTTCTTCCATGCCAGACTTCCTGAATTCCATTACATATAATATGGAAAAATCAATTCTTGAATATGAAACATGAAAGGAGTAGCTCAATCGTAGAAGCATCTAACCCAACCGAAAAAAAAAAACGGGGGAAACAGAGCACACAAAAGCTTGAAGGGCAATACCTAGCATCAGCCATAACTTGAACTTTTGCGCCGCCTCCATGCAAATCATAGAAGAAGAGCTTTGAAGAGGATGCCCGCTTAATCATTATCCGTCCTGGATAATCAAGAATACAATAGAGTTAACTGAAGAAAACTAGGATCACCTTAATGTGAGATTAGGCAGTTAGAACAAACCAGCCAAAGATACAGAAACATCTTCAACATGCTCTCCATTGTCTAAGCCTCCAAACTTGTCAACATACTCAGCAATGGTCATGGTAACAAAGAACTTGTGAGGATAAGGGTTCTTCCCTTCAACCTTCTGTGCATCGAGGTACTTGATCCGATTCTCAAAGTATTGCTGTAAGAGATAATATAGCAATGTTGAGAAAAGGGAGCTGTCGAGCTGACATACATATGTAAGTATTTACGAACAATGCGAGGCGCGGAGAAAGGTGCCATATACCGTAGGGTCCATATCATCGTCATCTGCAGCAGGCTTGTTGGTTTGAGAGGTAGCAGCCCTTTCAGCAGCCTGCCTGGCTCGCTCTTCCTCCTTGCGCTGCTTCTCTTCCTCTCTCTGCTTGTTCTTCAGCTCCTTTTTGCGGGCACTGCGACAATACAGGAAATCGAAAGCAGACATCAAAATTGGCGAATCAAAATCGGAAAAGGACGGAGGAGGAGGGGGGAAGAAGCTTGGAAATACTTTTTGCTGGTGGTGGATTCTTCAGCATTGACTTGAAGATCAGAGACGGCCTTCGCGGCTTCGTTGACGGAGCCCTCCATCGGAAGATAGTTGTCGACGGCTGAATGGAAACCAGTGAAATGAGACAGTGAGTAGTGCTCCGTTTTAGGGTTTTCTCCTGTAAATACCTTCCCTTTTACTTGTTAGACCGTACAATTATTTTAATTAGGGGTTATTGTCATTTAATTAGGGGTTTTCTCCGTACAATTAAAATGTTATAAATCATAACTAAAAAGGTAATTAAATTTTAAATATATTGATTGTTTACCAAATTAAGGATTGGAATGGATTTGGGCCGATACATTCAATAGTGATGAAATGCAACCCGAAAGCCCATTCTCGGAAGGATCAGGCGAAGAATCTGAAGACGTGGCTGCTTCTGAAGCTTCTTCATCTTCTGCGTTCCTCATTCTCCTATCAACTGGAGTTTGATTCATCCATCCGTATGCTAAACTGCAGTTGAAGGGACCTGCTAATCATCCACTCAAGATGATAAGAGGAAGATCATCACTCTCTTCCTCATCCACAGTTAATCAGATCAATGCAGCAATTTCATCGTCAGCTGGTCCTGGTAGTAGCACGGTGCAGCAGTCCTTGTTCATGGGTAGAGGCGGCAGTAGATTCAAACGTGAAGCTGCTCTGTGGTGGTCATCTGCAGCTGCACGAAGAAGAAGAAGCAGTAGTGTAATAAGGCGAGTGATGCCATTGACAGAGGAGAACGTGGAGAAGGTATTGGAAGAGGTGAGGCCTGGGCTCATGGCGGATGGTGGCAACGTTGCTCTCCATGAGATAGACGGACTAGTGGTGGTGCTCAAGCTTCAAGGTGCTTGTGGGTCATGCCCAAGCTCTGCCATGACACTTCAGATGGGGATCGAGACTCGCCTCCGAGACAAAATCCCAGAGATTATGTCTGTTGAACAGATCATGGACACAGAGACCGGGTTAGAGTTGAATGACGATAATGTTGAGAAGGTACATCATTTTTGTCACAGTGATACTTTTGATTACTGAATAAGTATACCATTAAAGAGGAAAATGCAATGCAGGTTCTGTCGGAGATAAGGCCTTACCTGGGGGGAACTGGAGGCGGGGAGCTTCAACTCATCGGCATCAATGACTACGTTGTCCGGGTTAGGCTAACTGGACCTGCAGCTGGGGTCACCACAGTCCGTGTAGCTACTACCCAGAAGCTTAAGGAGAAGATTCCCTCTATTGCTGCTGTCCAGCTTACTGACTGATTTTTGGTTCATCATTTCAACCCAAACGAATGTAGATTGTGTTTGAATTTTGATGGAGTCCCAAGTTATAACACTAAATTGTATTAGCCCCTCGGTGGTGAGAACCATCTAATGGTGTTTTCCTGAGCTTGCGCATCTGCTCTGCTAGAGCCAAAGCTGTAGCTTTTTGACCATTTTCTACAAGTGTCTCCTTGAGATTGCTGAACAATGCTGCAGGAGGGCGAATACCAACATCCAGCATTTCCTGGAAGTACTTGCAAGCCTCGTCCATCATTCTTTTCTGGCACAAGCAAATAATCAACTTAGAGAACATATGCATGCCAGGAAGAACTCCCTTGGCCTTCATCTGGTCCCAGACCTCTAAAGCCAGGTCAACTTTATCCTCGTTGCAAAACATCCGCACCATTATCTCATAGGTACTTAACTTAGGCTCGCAGGCTTCCTCCTCCTCACTTATCATTCTCTGGAAAACTGAATAAGCTTCTTCTGTTCTTTGATTCTTTATCAAATGATGAAGAACTATGTCGTAAGTTCTTGAATTCGGACCAACCCCACACTGTCTCATTTCAACAACTGTCCTGAAGGCATCAGCCATCTTCAAGGACGAACAGTACGCACCCACAACAGCATTGTAGGTAGGTGCCTCTGGAGCAAAGCCACAAGCCTTTGATTGCTCAAAGAACTGTATAGCTTCATTCAACCTCTTCACAGAGCCTAACCCATTTATCAAAGTACAGAAGATGTGAGGATTCGGTTTGCAGTTCTTTGCCTTCATGTCATGGAACAAATTGATTGCCTCCTCATACTTGCCAACCTTACAATAAGCGTTCATAAGAATACTGTAGGTAACAACATCTGGTTCAAACCCCTCGCCTTTCATCTCCATATAGACTTGATTCAACCTTGTTAAATTCTTCTCTTGGGACCAGCCTTCCAGCAATATTGTATACGACTTTATGTCAGGCTGGAACCTAGTCTTCTTCATTTTATCGAACACCTCATGTGCATTCTGCACCTGTCTCGACTTGCACAGTATATCGATTAACCTGTTGAAATCAGAGGATTCAAGCTTGAAACCGAACTTCTCCATCTTCTCAAAAGCATGGATTGCTTCTCTGACTCTCTTGGATCGCGCGTATCTCCTGGAAATCAACGCGAATGTCTCTTTACCTAATAACCCTTGCTTCTTCATATCAGTAACCAAACTCCATACCAGCTTAAACTGCTTGATCTTACCAAGAGAATCGATCAACAAATTGTAGCAGTCGGTGTCATGACTGAACCCTTTCTTCCTTCCCGCCCATCTGAAGAAGGACAAGGCAAGAGCGCCTGCATTGCTGAGCCGGCTAAGCACTTCAAACACCAGAGTTGGGGACAGATGTTGGATTGAAGCATCGTCCAGTAGAATGTCAATGTTGTTGGGGTTAGGTTCTTTGGACAACAATTTGCAGAGTCTCTCAGCGTCTCCCGTGGTTTCTTTCTCGGATGGAACCAGAAGGCTCCTCCTCGTCTTTCCTTCATCGATCATAATAGTTCCAGCGAAGGCTGCTGAGGAGTCCAGAGGAGGAGATCCTCCATTCACGGTGAAATAGCGACTGAACGTTGAGACGGCAGTTTGAGTGGAGGAGGGAAGTTTCAGGACAACGGTGAAGAGATGACGGCGTCCCATTTCACAGATTGAATTGAGGGAAGCTGCCGACGGCTATGCTGAACTGAAATTGTGAGCGGCGAATTTCGTTTTCCCTCGGAAAGTCGTTTTTCAGATGCTGGGGCATGCCCGAGCTCCGGACGGGTTTTAAGAGGGTCCGACAGTTTGGACGACCCGAGTTCTATTTGGCCCATACTATTTTAACCAGGTCCGCAAGGCCGATGCACAATAGACCCAAAATTAATTTACAACAAAACGACGTCGTTTTCAAAGTGGTTATTTTTTCAGAGGTTGTTTTGGGAGGCCCCAGCTCCGACCCCATTTTGTGGGGTTCCAAAATAACGCCCGACCCGACTCAAGTTTGGCCCAAACATTTTAGTCCAGGCCCGCAAGTCCCCCACACATCAGGCCTAGGCCTTATACGACCTTTAACCCGACCCGGCCAAAAACCGCCGACCCGGAAAGTTTTACGCGTGTACTACACGCGCGAGTGGACAACACGCGCCGAATTTGCGCGTGGTATAAGTTTTAGGCGCCAAAAACCCACGCGCGTTTGCGTTATACGCGCAGGATTACCACTCGCGCATCTGACGTTCACGCGCCCGTCGTTTTTCCCCTGATTTTTGCCACGATTTGTCTTCACCGCCTCCGGCGAACCCTTCCGTATCTTCCTCTTGGGATTCCGCCGCTCTTGATGAATGCTAACAGAGCTTAAATCATTGATAACGGAAAAGGATTCACAAATATATTGGTCCAATTGCAGAAAACACCATAATTTTACTAATTAATTCTTTAAAAAAATACTATAGATATTACAAGATTGGCTCCGTCGATGGATCCACACAACGGATGCTCCTCCGATCAACTAGTAGTCATCGGAGTCATTATCCCGGTCCCCGAACGATCGGAAAACAGCAGCGGCGGCACCGAGGAAGAGAAACAGAGCAAGGGTATCAAATCCACCAAATCCAACGCCGACGGCCACAGGAGCAGGAGGAGCAAAGAAGGAGAAGGGTGACCAACCCCAGCCACCGTAGTAGCCGTAACCGTAACCCCCAACCAACGGCGGAGCAATCGGAGGAGGATTCACATATATATTGGTCCTACTACTGCACATCAGATGAATGAAAATTGAAAATTGAAATTGAAATTGATTGCTGTGTAGTTGGAGAAATGGGACAATTATAATTCCAAGTAAGAAATAGGTTACCGAGAGGAAGAGTTGTTGTTGATGCGAGGAGAAGTAGAGCGAGAAGGAGGAGGTTGGGAAGAGCGGAAGGACTGTCCGCCGATCCTTCCGCCGGACTTGGCCGCAGAAGCATCGCCGCCTGCAGTGAGGGTGAGTATCCCGGCGGCCAGTACTGCTACCGCTACCTGCTTGATCCCTCCTAGTCTAAATAATAGGGTCTGCTGCTGCTGCAACTCCCTGTTGTGGCTATCAAGAACAAGTAAAGAATAAAAATACCGTTAATCGGAGAGGAAGGTAAAGAAGAAGGTAGAGTTAATTACAGAGACGAAGCGGTGGCGATCGGGAGGCGGATGGATTTGGTGGATGATGAACGACGGACGGTAGATGGAGGAGTTGTGAAGAAGAAGGAGCTCTGCTGAGGAGATGGAGCTGGTGTTACTGTTAGCCATAACATCCCTCCCATTCTGCCTGCAAATTCCTTTCAATTGAAAATCTTGGAGTTGGAAGAGAAGCAGATAAGACTGAAAGGGAGGATTCCAGATTCATGATCCAGCCACCTCCACGTGTCTCCATTTGCATTGCTGCCTGATCACTAATTAACAAACAAACATCTAATCTGATATGCTTTTATGATGGCATTGAAAGGCTCCATTCTTCATTCATTCTTTGCATATTCATGCATCAACACTGTTTCAAAGATAAACCCAGAAACTACAACATTTTCTTATGATAAAAAAACTAAACAAAAGGAGCACAAAAAAAGGTTCGAAAAGTAATACAAGTACCCTCCCATCTCCTACAAGAAGAAAAATAAAGTAATTTTTTCTCAGCACAAACACTTGCTGAACTTTTTAGTACAATGGAAGAAGAAGAAGAAGAGAGAAGCAACTGTTGTCTTGTCTTTATTACTCTAGAAGTTGGGGGAGGGGTTGTTATGTCATTGTCATCGTCATCGCAGAAAGCAAAAACCAAAACTTTTGGCTTCTTTCTTACACGGTGTAATGTTGTTGGATTGTGTCAATGTCCAAACCCTTGAGTTTCACCACCGATTCTACGTGACCCTTTAGCGTCAGCAGCTCCCTAAGCCTTGCAACCTCAGCTCTTCTCTTCGCCTGCTCTGCTATCTCTGTCAGTTCTCTGTAGCTACTCTTCTCGTTGAAGATCCCTCCGGTGCTCTCTTGTGGAGGCTGAAGCCCATGCAGCGTCCTCTGTGCCAGTGCCCATTGTGCCTCCCTCTCTTCTTTTCCGTAGTCTTTCTTCGTCGTGAATGCCGTCTGTGTCATCATTGTTTTTGTTTTGGTTAAGTGGATCATCATGCTTTCTTGATTAACAAACTCAAAGAGCAGAGCTTACCTTGTTCTCTAGCATGTTAGTCCAAGCTTTGCCGCTCAAGATGTAACGGATGAAGAACTTCATGATGTCCAATGGGAAGTAGAACACAATGCTGTATAACCACACCACACCGGCCCATCCCCACCCGATTCCCTTTATCCTTGCAAACTCCCAGTTAGCATACACTGCTATCAATGTCGCAACCTGCAGAAATAACAAGTCATTATAACAGATGGGCTTTCGGAATAATTTGGAACAAAGCATAATACCATTAGAAATAACAACTCTGGATATTAACGTACCAATTGGGCAATGGCAAACGCTACCATTAGAAGCATCCCAGGCCTTTCCACGAATGACCAGCTGCGAGATCTTGTTACGAAGATCAACGCCTGGCTCACAATACTCACTTGAAGGTACAACGCACTCATCATCTCGTCCTCGCTGTCTCTGATCGACCTCACACCAAATTTGTCCTGCATTCCAAATTTAGAGCTTTGTTGTTAGGTCAAGAATTCATCACGAGTCTCCGGGCTGCACCGAGATATGATCAAATATTTACAACACAAAGATGTCTTACAGGGAAAAAGTCTGTCTTGTGCATGACCCAGAAGAATATGACTGTCATCAATGCAAGATAGCCACCTAGCACCACTCCGGTTGCAAAGATTTCCTTCAGCTTCCAGCTATCAGGCAGAGGTGATGGTTTCACTCTATCCTTCGAGATTGTCATAATAGTACCTGCACGTATAAATCCCCACCTCAATTTTCAACTCCAACCAATTCTAAACATAACCAAGCTAAAGATTTTATGCAAGTTACAAGAATAACTCACCGTCATTAAGGATGGCAATGATCAGGACCATGAAAGGAGAGAAATCAAACTTCCAGATGAGAGCAATAAGCATGAACCCAAACTGCCAAAAATTTAAATAGAAGATCATCCAACGTTTAGTTTAGATTTAGAGACATCAGAAATTTCAGCATCTTTAGCAATGAAAATTGAAATTAAGCACAGCACAGATAACAGACAACGTGAATAACTTACCACTATACGAATTGTGATGGACACTGCATATATCTGCATGAAGGGAATAAGGTAGAAGAAAAGTAGTTGATTTAGAACACCAAAACCAAAAGCAAGGGAAAGACTTGCATCGCCAAACAGCAGTGCAACTTACAGTGTAATTCTTCATCCTCTGGAATATAGCCCTGCTAGTAAGCACAGCACTAATGATAACACTCAAGCCAGGCTCAGTAAGAACAATGTCTGAAGCACCTCGTGCAGCATCTGTAGCATCTGCAACTGCAATACCAATGTCTGCCTTCTTCAAAGCAGGAGCATCATTCACACCATCACCAGTCATACCAACAATGTGCTTGCTTTCTTGCAATTTCTTTACTATTTCATACTTGTGCTCTGCAGAGGGAGAAGAAGATAACTAATCGTTAGAGCACCAGTAATAAACCAAACCAGAAACATATTAGTATCTGATAATAGGTAGCCCTTCTTACCAGGGAAGACTCCAGCAAATCCATCAGCTTTCTCAATTAATTCTTCAACTGGGATAGAAGCGATGCTAGGATCCTTGTGCTCACCCAGCAGGGCAGCAGATGGGTACATGTTGGTTCCCATTCCAAGCCTTCGTCCAGTTTCTTTACCAATAGCAAGTTGATCACCTAGAAATCAGAAGGAACTCAGTGTATTAATTATCAGCAACGCAGAATGCCAACAGTCAAATCTCAAAAGCAGGACAAGTAATGAATTTTCACGATGTAATTACCAGTAATCATCTTGACGTTGACACCAAGGTGAAGAGCCCGACGAATTGTTTCTGCACTGTCATGTCTAGGAGGATCAAAGAGATTCAACAATCCGACAAACTCCCAGGGACCACCTGGACTTTCCTTTGTTTTCTCTGGTACCTCCTGCACATCAACCCATGACATAAATAAAAGTCAGAGTTGTTTTCATGAGAGTTGAGACAATAAATAAATAAGCCAACAAAAAATATAGAACGAACCTGTCTAGCAACTCCCAGTGATCGAAGCCCACGTTCAGCAAACTTTTCAATAACAGAATGAACTTTCTTCCTAAGATCATCTCTGGACTTGCACAATTCCAAAATCTAATTCGGGGAACACATTTAAACAATCAGCAAGGCTTAAATTCAAACTTTAGTGCCCCAAAAAACAGCTAAAGAAACTAAGTGAACTCACCTGCTCAGGAGCTCCTTTACATGCACGGTGCCATTTACCATCGGCATCAATGTAAGTGAGAGCAGTTCTCTTGTCAACAGGATTGAATGGGAGGAAATGAACTTCTCGTATACCAGCTCTTGCCTGGATCGTCGTATAAGACATTAGTAAGAGTAGACATTCAGTTTCAGTGTATACAGGGGCAAGTGATGGGAGCTTACCTCCTTAGGGTCGGCAAGCATATTAACCATGGCAGCATCAATAGCGTCCTGGTTTTCAACTCTAGAAGCCCTGGCAGCAAGCAGTATTACATACTCTTTGTCCACGCCTTTAGCAAACACTTCAATCAAATTTTTGTCAATGCTCAGCTTGTTGAGAGTGAGGGTTCCAGTTTTATCACTGCAGAGGACATCCATGCCAGCCATCTCTTCAATTGCAGTCATGCGCTTAGTGATTGCTCCCTGTTGGGATAGCTTGTGGGACCCAATAGCCATGGTCACAGACAAGACTGTAGGCATGGCAATAGGGATACCTCCGATCAAGAGGACAAGGAGGTTATCAATTCCCTGCCTGTACTGTCGGTGCTGAATTGGATACATGACTATGATCTCGATCACCATTCCAAGTGCTATGGAAACGATACAGAAGTTACCAATAGCAGTGAGCACCTGCTGAAAGTGCCCAACTTGGTTGGTGCTGTCAACAAGATGTGCAGCCTTCCCAAAGAATGTATGAACACCAGTAGCGATAACAACTGCCTCAAGCTCTCCTTGCTTACAAGTTGAACCGGAGAAAACCTCTTGTCCTGGATGCCTGGTCACTGGGAGTGATTCTCCTGTTAGGGCAGATTGATCAATCTTTAAGGGATCACCTTCAAGAAGACGGGCATCAGCAGGAACGATGTCTCCCAACTTAATACTAATGATGTCTCCAGGTACGAGAATTGCAGCCTCTTGTTCACTCCATTTACCATCTCTAAGTACCTATATCGACATCAAAATGTACTTTTTATCAAGCATATCCGCTAAGTGTGCATCTTACTAATGAAGCAAAAACACATGAAACAACTTGTTTACCTTGGTTTTAGGGGCAAGACCAGCCATGAGAGCAGCAGCAGCGTTACCAGCATTGTTTTCTTCAACGAAACTAATGGTGGAGTTAATCACCAACAAGCAGACAATACCAACAAAGTCCTGCCAATCCGGGGGCTTTCCACCGCCGTTTGCAAGGGCAATAGCCATGATGGCGGCAGCTTCCATAACCCAAGAAAGTGGATTCCACATGAACCCCAAGAACTTGAGAAATTTGCTCTCCTGATCATTGAAATGAAAACCAATGAACTCATTTCCTCGAGGAAAGTAAGAAAGAAAACATAACATGGACAATCAGGAAAAGAAATAAAATCTTATTGATGGAGCCGGACCTTTTTCTCTTCGAGCTTGTTGGGGCCAAAAATCTGGAGCCGGCTGGCTCCCTCCTCGGTGGACAGCCCTTCTTTTGTACATTTCAGTTGCGCAAAAACTTCCTCGACTGGGATCTTCTCCTGTACTTGTATAAAAACACAGCTGTGAGCAGAGCACCTTCCAAATCATAGCTCCATAACTACTCAAAACGCAACAACGCTTGTTTATCCAGCAATGCAAGATTTCATGTACTCATTAAGGTAAAGCTAAAATGATAACAAATAATATATGCCACGAAGCAAAGCTATGAAGTATGTAATCTTTTTCATGCACAAAGAGAAAAGGGAATATCAGGAAAACAGATTTTATTAATTATATTTTATTTTAAATGGACTTTTTAATTTCCCATTTATTTCCTTTTTGGATTATTACTAATTTCCGAAACCATCTCGTTGCCGGCCGGTACGGGTAGTACCCGAAAACCAAATAACGGATCCGGTTTGAAGTCTGCGGGGAAATCAAGGAAAAGAGTTGACTGAGAAATGGCGGTGTGGGGACCCTGGCCAAACAAAGTTATTTATCCTTTTTCTTTTCGTGGGCATGTGATTGGGGCGTTAGAAAAGGCACATGGCCGGCCCACAGCACAGAACCAGGAGAAAAAGTAGACAGAAACCAATTAACTGAAAAAAATGCAGAGAAGAAACAGAAGGAAGGTCAATTCTATTTAATGTGTCCACCGTATACTCCCCCCAATATATCTCGACCCTGAGTGAGGTAAACAGATAAACATTTTACCTTATAAGAAAAAAGGGAAATTAGCAGGGGAAAAAAGGGGAATAGTACTAATTCAAGGTTGGTAGCACGGAAAAGAATATCAAACGTCCAACCTCTCCTTTAATTTCTGAATCATCCGTGTTTTAGGGAAGATAACAAAAAAAGGCAGAGCAGTGATCAGAGCATATTCAAAGGAGAGACTCAGCTGAGCTGGTTGATTCATAAGCAGTGAATACAGATACAGTCTGAATCGAATGATAGTGAAGAGCCGGAATAGCATAGATCTAACAAGCTAGATGCAGAGGAGAAGGAGAAGGAGGAAATTACCAGATCCACAGTCTCATTCTTAATATCTTCGAGACTGGAGTTATTCGCCATCGGGAAAGAGGAAGAGTCAACGCCTCCGGAAGCAAGTGAGGTAGCAGTTGATGAGAGGGAGAAATGAAGGATCTCGGATGATTCAGTCGGCGGCGGTTAGTGGCAACAGTCCATTTGCATGGCAGAAATCTGAATTTTCCTTGCACCGCCGCAAGGAAGAGGGAAACAAATCGAAAGGAGAGATGGAAGATGGGAGGAGTCTTTTTCCCCAGCGCCTCTCCTTTTATAAATGAAAATCCCAACGAGACTCCTTCCCCCCACCCCCTTATTTATGCCTGTGAAATTAGTTATTGCTTTTTTTCTTCTTCTTTTTTTGGTATAAAAAAAATTAAGGAATAATTTTATAATTGATGTATAAATCTGTTTACTAGTAGTATTAGTATAACACTGCCACTACATTCAATATAAATTTCAACGGGTAGAATTTAAATTATAGGGAAAAAGCACTTTGCCTCCTCTACTTTGCCAACTTAACAAATAGCCCATGTACTATAAATTGCTCATTTTACCCCTTTCTACTTTGACCAATTAGTCGTTTTGGTCCTTCCATTTCAACTTTAGTCTTCATAACGGTAATTCATGCGCATACAATATACCACGTTAGCTCCAATAGCCATGTATTAGTTTACTAAGCGTTTTTAATTGAGAATATGCGTGTATATATAATTAGATAGGATGAAATCAACGAGTAAAATGTGGTTTTAAAACCCTTCGTATTTCACCATACTCTTCGTGATCCCTCCCTAAATTACCTCGCTAACTAACTCTTGATATTTACCTATCTTGTTATTATCTCTACTCATTCAGGGTGCGGAATAGTGTCCAAATTTAATGATGAAAAAGAAGAACGAACATTGGTCTGAAACTGAAAGGATGCCAATTAATATAGCAAAGTAGTCAAAGTAGGAGGTGGTAAAATGAGCGATTTATAGTGTAGGGGGCAATTTGTTAAGTTGGCAAAGTAGAGGGGGACAAAGTGCTATTTTCCTTAAATTATTGAAGGAAAATGGAAAGACAGAGGAAAAAAAGGCCCAGGCCCAGGCCCAGGGGAGGTTCACCGGCAGACAGGCAGGCCCTCGCTTGCTGTGCCTCCTCCTCCAAGTGGGTGTCATCCAATTGAATACCCGGCCGCGTGGGCCCCGCCGCCGCCCACCACCGCAAATGACTAAACAATTCCCTTTTTTTTTACCGTAATTGGTTAATTACTAATCTGTAACGGTGGATAGAAATACAATTATGATAATGAGCATAATTTTCGGGGATAGGTAATCTTAATCTTAATCCGGATTCCGGACACACATCACCTTTCTCTTTTTTTATTTTATTTTATTTATTTATTAGTTATTTTCTGAAAGGAAGAGTTGAGCATTGAATATTACGCAATCATAGCGGTGAAATTGGGAAGTAGGTAGTGAATTAAAAAAATTATTTTATCTGTTAAGGAAGTTGTTATCCTTATTGGTTTTAACTTTAACAAGGGAATCTCATGTATGAGCTGTATGTATCGTGAGGAAGACTCAACTGTCGAGCACGTTGGTTGAAGCGGCGGCCGGCCGGCAATAACGGCAAAAATTGTGGTGTTGGAAGAAAGCTAGTCTTACAACTTACAAAAAAAACAAGGATAATAATAATGAAATATGAATTTAAAATTAGATAATTGAGTATATTGATATGACTTAGATCGTGGATTATCACACATGATAGTTATATAATTCTATTATTGATCAAATTTTGAGTTGGTTGATGATTTATGCAGAAAGGCGCAACTTAAATCGACTTCTTCTTCTTCTTCCAAACTTGGAAAACCTACAATTAGTCAACCTCCATGGAAGGATATTCAGACTTGGTTGAATATTAATTAATGAATGATGAGTTCATATGCCTACTTACTTGTAGCCGATTTCATATTAATAAGAAAAACAAATGGTTAAATAAATACTATCTATTTTCAATTTTTTATTTTTGTGTTCCCACATCAGAACAACTACTAATTATTATAAGTTAATGGTCGTACAATTGTCCACCTTTGCTCTTCATCTACTCAAAAAGCCAACAACTACTCTAACTAATTCACAATATTAGATTAATAATTAATAAATTATACAATTCCGCAATTGTCATCTATACAAACATTTCATTAAATCAAATTACATAAATAAAATAAATTGTGTGTAATAATTTATGTGTTTTCTGTAACCATGAAAAATTTAATGAACCAATTTAGATGTGTCCCTCCCAACTCAGACATTGGTCGGATCTCTTTGGACGACCCATAACCATTTGAATTTCATCTATATATTAGGCGTCTAGAGTTTCATTTTGGGATGATCTTAACCCTTTGTAACTTAACAGTAAATATCCCACTAAATCGGGTCATCAATCAACTAATGACATGTAGCAACCTGACTCTGATCTTGATGGCCTATATATAAATACAAACTTGACCCAGACTTCCGATGGGACATGACCTAAGAACTGACATCATACGTACGTCTTAATCTCAATAAACTAAGACAATTAAGCGCGACTTTGAAAGGATAGGATTGACACCTATTTTAGACTTAAACATATATATGACCATACAAGTTTACCCTTTGTATTAAACCGGTCAAACCAAGAGAGTAAAGGGGTGTGGCATGGGATGAGCTAGGTAGGAGAACTCGTGGCATGCATGATGGGCACAGGGAGGCAGGACCGGCGGCACATGGCGCACTTGTGTTTGCATAAATATATATACATGTTGACTGACTACTATTACTATTATTAACACCAATAATTCATTTATAACAACTAATTAAACAAGTATACCATGTAGATGAGATTAAGAAGACTAATTGATGTTAGTTTTGCAACACAATATTAAGCTATTGAATTGGACCTTGGAGTATGGAGGGATCAATAGCCAATGCAATAGGGGAGGGGTATTGGGTATAATTGACTTTTAACGGGACCCACATACGTACCCATTGAAAGAGATATATACCATGGGAATAATAATAATAATAATAATAATAATAATGTAGAGAAAAAGTAGCCATGAAAATGGGATGTTTTTTGTGTAAATATATAATTTTTCGGTCCAGATGGTTTGGTTAGTTGATGAAAAGATTTAATCTGTAGAATCATTGATAATTTTAATATTAGTGATGAGTCAATTCTGTCCAAGATGCCTTGAAGTTTCTGTGAGTACTTCGTAAGATGCATGAGAACAATAGTTAGTAAGAGCTTATGTATGAATAAGAGGGGGTGAGACAAAGAATGACATACACAGTAGAGCGTATGTAGTTGTCTTAAGTGCGTCTACAAGTGGGCGTATTGAGCTTTAAGGCGTATGTTTTCAGGGATTATGTCATGTCCCATCTATAACCCTAAGCGATGGATGCGTTGATCACTAATGGGCTTAGGGCGTTAAATTACGAGTCTTTTAGACTGACTAAAGAGTTTCGGCTAACGTCTAGGCCATCAGATTGTATATATATGTTGAAGGAAGGAATCAAGTTGGAGATGGTGGTGGTGGGATCTCTAGCTATATTATTATTCTTTGTTGGTATTATTACAAATAATAATAATAATAATAATAATAATTGAGTCATGTCCTCTTGTTTTGAGCCATACATTTCAAAGAAGTTGTGAAAGAAAGAATGCAATTGGCAAACCTTTAAGGGTATGGTTTTGGATGGCCGAAAGCCAAGTTAATATATGCGGCCGACCGAATAAAAACTTCTTCATTACTAAGGGTTTCCACCAATAATCAATTAATAATGCCGCCTTTTTCTTTATATTCCTCATCATATATATTACAATAAACTTAAATATTGATAATGATTTGTTGAATGTGATGGTCGTCACTCAGATATCAATCTAGCTATGTTTACTGAGATGAGCATTCAATTATTGGATGATTAATGAGTGTCGAGTTTTCAGAGAAACAAAGTCTCGACCAGTCTATAATAAGACATACAAAGTCACTCGATTGATTGAGTTGAAGAAGTAGGCTTACAAAATTCAACAAACGTTTACAAGACGAATTACACTACTCATGTATCAATATTGTCAATTTAATAGAGTCACCAAAACGTACTCTTCCTATGTCGGAAAACTAAGTTAAAAAATCTCGATGTTTTGCCTTTGTATTTTTTTATTTTCGTAATTATGTTTTTATTCTCTACTCCTCCCCATGTCAAGAATTATTAGTTTTGGATTTTAGGGTTATTTTTGTTCTTATGAGCTAGCCATGCCTTTTTGTCCATATGATCGATGTATTTATATGTTCCAAATAGTTGAGGACTTATTCCAACCCAAATATTATATGTATAATAATATCTCATTTTCAACCACTTATAATTATGTAGTTAACATTATATTGTTGCATTTTTCATTTTGTTTTATTTGTTTATTTGAAGTTGCTTATTGTTTTCTTTTTTCTAGAAACAATTGTGATGTGATGAGTGATATATAGATATTGGATTCATTTAAAGTGTTGAGAAACTTTATTTTTTTTTGGAGGTGTGGAAAAATATTTTCATTATATATATATATAATCACAATAATTAATTATGAAAATGAAGTCAGTAATTATAAAATCCAGATGATAGTTGACAATTCCCGTAGTGAAGTCATGGGATGCAATAATTTTGAGAATAATACTAAATAAATTATTGATGAAAAGATTGAAGGAGATGGGGTGTGGTGTGGCATGTACTGTGTTGCTCTTGTGTTGTGTTAAAAGATGAATTAATATCACGCATGCAGCTGTACATGCCTCTGTTTGAGCCTTATTTTCTGCTTTTTTCTTTCTTTTCTGAAATACAATGTATACTTTTAATATACAAACTTACATAATATATGTTTTCATTCAATGTTTTGGCAGTTGATACATCCTTATTCTTTCCTTTTCTATCTTTTTTGTGTGTTGATCAGATACAATAGCAATTTTTTATGATGACAACCCCTAAAAATTGATGGCAACCAAAGGGCGAGGAGGTCTGCCACACTGTTACCTTCCGAAAAGATTTCAACTTCTTCAGCAAAGGTTACAGCCTTACAGGACATTTCTCCTCATAGTTAATGTAGGGTCATTTCTTGTATCAATTACAGACCTTCCTTTGTTCTTCTTCTTGTTCATATACACACGTACAAAAAGTTGAAACACAAGTCTCTGTTTCATTGGTAGAGTTAAAACAGTACAAAGCAAAGCTCTTTGCAATGGAATGGAACCCTGTACATGTAGACTGCTGCTGTACATAAATTTGCTATTCATTCCAGACTTGTTCTTATTCTTCTTCTTCCTCATCGTCCAACTCAACAAGTTGGGCTCGCCTCTCAGCTGCCTTCTTCCTGATGAAGAACCCCCACCTCATTGCAGCCTTGATCTTCAGCCAACCTACCACAGCCTTACCAGGGGGCCGCATGCGGTCCACCTCATAGTTTGGCATTGGTGAACCCATGTACGGGAAGGTGAACCCGTCTTCTGGCACATTCATTGATGGATGTCCTCCCATACTAAACAGTCGAAGCAAGTGCTGCATATCCTCGTTCTCCAGCATCTCATTACTTCTCATCCGAATGTCTTCCTCCGTTAGGAATTCATCCACCACTCTATCCCGGTTGTTGTTATTATTACTCCAGTCATCGAACGGAGTAAGACTAGGTTGCTGAAATGGAGACCCCAGTGTTGGGAGCCCAGCTGCTTGTGGAGGAAGATGCAATAATGACAGGCCAACAGGGCTGCTCTCACCTCTTGTGTTTTCTGACCGATGGGAACTCCCGAGTAAAGGCTCATGGGGAGGATACGACATGCCCTCAAACTGTGAATGTGGATTCCCCTGTGTAACCTGAGATTGTGACGAGTATCTCATCTCCATGTTGTCGATTAACCCGGGAACTACACATAGGGAAACAAACCTTTAAGCAACAGTAGTCCACATTTCAACACTTTGCTCTTTAAAGAATTTGAATGCTATATCGACCATTACCAGTGGTCTACATACCTCCAGTTGCGGTGTGCACAGCAGATTTGTCATTCAGAACTGCAGCAGACAGTCCTTGTATCTTTGTTTGAGGATCAAGTGCATTAGGGTGGCCTACCTGACCTTCAGTCCGGGAAGTAGTTGACCTCTTGGTCTGCTTAAAGCTCAGAAGGGATTTTCCGTCATACTCTACCACTTCATTCCAGTTTTCATATGCCTTTTTCACTAATGTATCCACATAGACCTGGATAAATTGTTTTTTTTCCATTTCAGTGTTAGTTAGAATGGTGTAACCCAAAACTGTATCCATGCTCAAGTTGTCATATCCAATTAATAAGCCACAAAACCTTGTTCAAAAGCAAAACTGACCTATGAATAAACAGGAAAACAACAGGCAAGTCAAGTATTGTAATTTACGTGCAAAGACAAAGGTAAGACCAGTTGGAGACCCAACACATGAGCACAATAAACAAAATTAGAGCAAACTGCAACTCATGTTACCTGAAACCTATAAGTTAAACGCTGGCAGCTCTAACATTTCATAGAACGAAAAGTACAACCACCACAAAATAATAAATGATCGAGAAGTTTTCCTTAGAGCCCATACAGGAAGACCTACCTTTTGTTCATCAGATAGAGAATCAGCGGAATAATACTGATCGCCAGAAATGAGACCATTTAGTTGATAGATGTTATCAAACACAACACCAACGTTCCTTGAATCTTCAGGATAATAAACATAAAGCTTGCCACTCAAGACACATGTCTTTGCATGCTCTAAGAGAGCCTCCCACATCTTATTTGACATACCACTTCCCAGTATCTACACAAAGGATCGCTTCACATCAGAACACACAATATAAAGGTATGAACTCAAAATTTGATATCATACTTACATTCCGCAACTTGTGAGCATCTTTGACAGCAAGGCGTAGAAAATCTTCAACTGTGAATATTCCCTGTTGATTTAGCTTTTTGTGAAATGAACCATCCTTGCCAATTTTCTCCAATCTCCATACCTCGTCATTCAATGCAGGAGGATAGTGTTTCTTGTACACTGCCCAACAAGAAAATATATATAGTTCTATAGAGCACTTTTGTTATGTGTATCTAAAAAGAAAAAGAAATAAAAAAGTGAAGTACATTACATTCTCCCCTATGATCCTTAACCGTAAAAGCTTCTGTCTTTGCTTCACGAATGCGCATGCCTTCACAGTATCCACTGGCGACTTTTAAGCCAAGCCTGAACTTCCTACTCCTAATCCAGCTGGAATTGTCAGTAAAAGTGAACTCTCCTAGTGTTCCAACTCCTTCTTTGAGCACTACTTGCAACTCTCCAGTCAATAACGGTCTCTTTCCTTCACGTTCTTTTACCACATGGCTCTCAAAATCTTCCTCCGTCCAGTCCTCCTCATCTTCATTGTTGAAATCACCTTCAAGGACGATAACATCAAGTTTTGCAGAAGCTTCAGGTCCAGAAGTTACAACATGCCCTGTTTTAGCGTCAAGAAGGACTACATGAATTGCCGCACCCTGTTCCCCCTCCACCTTTCCTCCTGTGAAAAGAGGGAGAGACAATTGTGACCTAAACTGCAACTGTAATTTACTTCCACCCAGGCCTTCAATTCGTTTTGGTGAAACCCTGAAATTGCACGTAATACTAACATAAATAAAAAATAAGAGAACATGAACTAGAACCGAATTGAAGAGTAGGGAATAAAGCAAGGTTTTTTTGTTGTCATTAAAGCCAGGTAATGGGAACAAAGAAAAAGCATTATTGCAAATCCGCAAAATGTTATTTTATATATGATGTTGGCTCCAAGATTTGAACTTGGCGTGCATTGGAAGTTCTCATTTACCCTGCCCATCCTCATGAGTTTAGAAATGCGCTAACCCTAGTCACAAGTAGAATTCAAACCCTGATATTCATCTCGTAGATGACACATCCTATTATGCAGTGAGTAGATATACATATTTAGAGATATGTGTAAATAAGGAAGGAACTTCACACCTTCCATTGAGTCTAGGAGGGCCTAACTTTGCTAAGGCACGCTCAACTTCTTCACTCACCTGTATGGAATAAGTCGTTATCAGGCTATAAGTAGCTAAATTTGGTAAGAAAAATAGCTGCCCAGAGGCAAAAGTGATGAAAAATCTTACCACTCTACGAAGTATAGGTTCCAAAGATGAGCAGAGCTTCTGCAAACTATCCACCTTTAAAGCTTCTACAATGACGCTGAGTGGAACAATAGCCAAACGGAGATAGAATGGAATGTTAGTCAAATGAAAGCACTTCAAACAACACATATTCTCCCCGTCAAAAATAAAAAACAACAACAAGGAAAAATACAATATCCAGAATCTAGACACATAGCCACCAGGATAAAACTTGCTACAAAAAGAAGAGAAATTAACCTAGCTAAAGCAGGGCGTTTGCGGTCAGGCTGCTGGTCCTCATCACCTCCATCAGAGCTCCTCTTTCCTCTAGCCATACTGTTGGTCCTTTCCATGTACCTTGTATGCATTTTTGTCTATAATTGGTAGCTCAACCACTTATTGGTGAACAGTGAAAATACAGAAACCCTAGCTTCTTCCTAGATCTGAAAACACAAAAGGGAAGAAATTGAGGAGTTATTATCAATAGCCAGAAAGAGCGGGGATTCTGGTAAAAGAGAAAAGAAGCGGGAAAGAGTTATGGAGGGAACGTTACCTGAGAAAGAATCGCCGATCGAGCGCAGATGGTGCAGAGGAAGAAACGAAGGAAGGCGAATTCAGATTAGGTTAAAGGAAAGTGAAACTGTGGTAAGGTTAAAGAGAGCAGCAAATATCAGTTTTGGATTGCTCGACTATGCGCTTTCTTCTATCCACAATCGCTCTGCCGCCTGGTACTACTGAGGGAGTTGGGGAAGGAAAACAGTTCTTGAGTCGGTAATTGACTTGTTTGTCAACTGTGCTTCATCGATATCGCCATGGGAGGGAGTGTGATGCTGACTGTAGCGGACCCCATTGATATCCGCTCCTCGTCAAGAACAAGCAAAATAAAAATAAATGGACAAGAAATTATATAAAAAAAAACGCAGAATTTAGACAATTTGTTGGGCTTGTTTGAAATTGGGCCCAGGTTAAAGCCCGGTTTTGAAAGTTTCATGATATATACGGATCATCGTGGCGCTTCGCCATTGGTTGTCCAATTGAGTTCTTACAGCATTATTATTATCGATTTATTGTTTATTTTCCAGATTGATTATTGCTCCCTCCTTTGAAGTGAAATTGTGAATACACCTGCGATTTGCCTCGATCTCCGTCAACAAGGAGGGAAATCTGATTTCTTTTGAAAGTTCCAGACTTCGTCAAAAGCTTCAATCAATGGCGGAACCAGCCGAGAGGGCGGAGACGTCTTCCAGCTCCAATCACACTTCAGCTCATGAAACCCTCAAGCGATCCTCGGTAACAATCCTGTTTGATTTCCCGGTTGATGCAATTTATGTTCATCATTTTCATGTCATGGGGTCTGGCTCCACTGTAGTCACTGCTTGATTTCATATCTAAACACTCGTCTTACGTTATATCTCAGGTACCCTGGTTTTCTGGTTTTCCTGCCTATCCGAATTCTGATCCTCAGATGTTCCCAGTGTTGTACCCTACGTTAGTTCCAGGGGTTACTTCTTCTCTGAACCAGCAACAGATAAATGGTGGGGCTGGAATTTATGCTGTCCCTGTTCCGCCATGTGTGGGACCAATTGCTGGACTCCCCGCAGATACCCTCATTCCTCTTACCTTCTCTATACCAACGTAAGTTTGCTACTCCTGTTGTACCTGCAGTCTTCCTGCTCAATCAATCTTAGGATCCCTGGATAGATTCTATGGCATTAAACTTATTTGGTATTCCAGTGTTGGTAAAAGAGACAGTCTTGATTATACATTAACCAACCAAAGCATATGGGTGACCATCTTTGTGTGTGAGCATTGTTGCATTTTTTATTTTTGCTGTTAAACTAGATTCAATCAACCAAGCCTTGTTAGAGTAAAAATGTTATATTTGCGGCTATCAAAATTGACGTAAGAAGGCTATGAGACCATCCCAATAACTTGAGAGGTTCATAATTAGTTTAAAGAATGTTATGGCAAGTATCTGGAGAGACTGTTGATTATGATTAGGCTTTGAGTGACTCTTTCTGTTTAGTGGGATCGATAGGCAATAGCCCATGTTGTCTTTCATCAAATTGTGGCTTGGTCCATTCTAGTCATATTGATTTGCATTCTGAAATGGAGTTACCTCTCTCCTCCCATCAGCACAACAAGCCCTGATGCAGGGACTGCCGGTGATCATGGGCAAGTTGGACAACAACCCCAACATCAGCAGCAGGGTCCTGGTCGACAAGTTGCAGTAAGGAGATTTCAGATTGCGTTTCAGCTTGACTTGTTCCTGATTATCAAGCTAGCTGCTGTCATATTCTTGTTCAACCAAGATGGATCGAGACAACGGCTCATTGTCCTGGTGCTTTTTGCCTCGCTTGTATATCTGTGAGTACCCAATCTTGTTTTCATTGACCTTTTTATGGAAGTCGTTTCTGAGTGTAGTTCACAAATTAAGATAGATTCTTAACAGCTGAGGTCCAGTTGCAAATGGATATTGCCTTGGCTTACTCTGCTTGTTTTGCTGCTAGTTAGTAGTTAGTAATCGTTGTACACATGGCAGGTATCAAACTGGAGCTCTGACCCCCTTGGTGCGATGGCTGTCACAAAACATGCAGAGAGCAGCAGCACCCCCTCGGGCTGCCCCAAGGGGTGAAGATGCTGCTGCAGGGCAGAATGAGAATGTACCTTTAGCAGGTATAGTGTCACTCTCAGCCATATTTATATCACTAGTTGAGTTTAGATGCAATGTTGATGATGATGATGTTGCAGAAGGGGAAGGAGGTGGTGGCGAGGACGAGATCAGGGGTGGACAAGATGGTAACCAGGGAGCTGAGAACGAGAATATCGAGGGTGGTGGAGGCGGCAACCGTTGGTGGGGCGTCGTGAAGGAAGTTCAGATGATTGTGTTTGGCTTCATTACTTCTCTCCTCCCTGGCTTTCACAATATAGATTGAAAGTGCCTACTGTACTGTGGGAGCTTCTTTTTTCTATCCCTTTTAAAGTTATTTGTATGTACACTGGGTGAGGTCTGACTGTTTGGTTTCAAAAGAATCCAACTCTTTCATATATATAAACTCTTTTCTTTTTTAATCATTTTCATGCATACAAAGCTAATAAGATAAGACCCAACTCAACCATCAACCAAGCAACAGTGCTGGGTAATTAACTTTGTTATTCTGATCATTTACTGGCAGCTTGCTTGTAAATTACATGAGATTGATACGGCAACAAGCCAGCAAACAAACTTGCTTTATTGTTGCACACTTGAAAGAATAGGAAGTAGTTACAGGGTATATTTACAATGCCAGAGTCCGAGTGAGATTCACATCTCAGACAGAGAATTGCTGATCTTCCTCAGCTCCTTCAAAGCCTCTCTCAGTTGATCTTTATCCCTTGACAAATTCTCCATTGATCCACCCTCAGGCTGCTGCAAAACAGCTTCAATTACCTGTGCACACACCAAAATTCATATGTCCTTAATTGGCACTGGTAAGCAACGCACTACCAAATATGAAAAACACAATGTATGTATATTTACCTGAATGTGTTCAACCATAGACTGTCCAAGATCTCGGAGATTGCCTCTAACATTTGGTTCAACGGTATCACCTCTTGCGCTTTCGTAAGAATGGAAAGATACATCAGCAGAAGAAGCACCCAGTAGCACATCATCCTCAGTATCCGGTTTTGTAACCTCCGCCTTGTTGCGTCCCTTTTCTATTGCCTCTTCATCAATGGAGCTCTTTCCAAACTTCCAAAACCACTGAAGTTTACTTGAAAGAAGTTTCTTGGTTCCGGTCGGCGGTTTTTCTGTGCGCACATTTTTACTCCCACAAACAAGAGTGATCTCATCAGGGTGGAGTGAAACTGGGAGAACTACATCGTTCCTTGCAGCTTCAGGATGATGATCATCATGTTGATCGATCGATGAATTTGAGCCAACGCTACTTTTCTCAGAGCCGTTCTCATGATTGTTAGCACCACTGTGAGGACTAGATGGCTCTGAGAATGCAGGCGAGTTTTCTTCACTACCGGCATTGCCTCTCAAGCATCTCTCCTCAGTTATGCAATCGAAACTTTCATCAACACTATCTCCAACCTTGATTCCTGCAGGCTGACATTCCTTTGGATCTGAATTGTTATTGTGGACCACATTGACATCATCTTCATCCAAACCTAGTTCACGGGACAAATCTTTAAGCAGATTCCTTCTGACAGAGGACTTATTCCCCTTCTTGTGAATACCAATGTTAGCTGGAGATGGATCAGATTCAGTTCTAGAAAGACTGAACCTCAGCTTTTCTGACCAGCCCTTTTTCTGACTCGCGATTTTATTTTGCTTTTCCAGACTATGGTGCTTCACTTCGGCTGCTTTGTGCATAACTCTCCACCTTTCCTCCCAGTAGCTGTCTGGCACCTTGGTTAGAGGAGTTATTGAGGATATAGAGTCTGATGAGAGAGTGTGACTTCTCAATATTTTAGGTTTACTATGATTGTAGTCCCCACCAAATGAAAGTGAGGGACAAATACGATGGAAGTCCAAAGCAAGAACCTGTAAAGACTTGGCCTTTTCTATTAATTTTCCCAGGTCTACACTCTCTGGAAAATTCAGCAGTCTTTGGAGACAAGTAGTAGCATTCTCTGTTGCAAGTAGGGAAGATCTCAAATGAAGTATCATTGCAACTGCCATACCTGATATCAATGCTCCGCGGGATGACGTAAATATATTATAGCACAATGTCCCATCACTGTTGGCATCACTGCACAGCTTTTTATTATCTGCCGCAAATATTTCATCCCATATTAACAGAAGATCTTCGAGGGTAAATTCTCTTCCAAATAGAACTCTTAACCAACGGAGCGAAAAGTATTGTGGTTCAACACCAAGCTCCACAAGATGACTGTGCAAAGATGAATCAACTACAGAAAGCAGATGGTAAAGTGCTGTGGAAGCTTCAATGACGGGAGGTAACCCAGAAAAGGATCCGGCCACAGGGGAAATGGTGAAGAAATCTGTTATTGCAACTGAACCTTGAGCCCCGTTCATCAAAGCATCAAACATGCAGTAGGCATCATGTTCCATAAACTTCTCCGACAATACAATTCCTAATTCACCTTCAGCACCATAAGCATCACTGAGATATATAATTGTCTGAATCTCTGTATCAAGATCATCAAGACTTGAGACTTTAGCAGTATTCCCCTGGATGTCACTCTCCTCTTCCATGCTGTCCATTAATTTTTTGAAATCAAAATTGTACGAGAGATTGTTTCCATCAAAAGAAATGCCATCGAACTTGTCTGTAAAGTAGTCTTCATACTCTGTTCGCACTTCAGAAAGACGTTTCACGTCTACATGAAGAACATATAATAGAGGAGCCAAAAGCTCATGCATTCCTATAAAGAGAGTAAGAGCATAAGAAAGCAAAAAATAGCACAGATGTCAATCTCTTCCTAACAACTACTTCGACAAAACCCGTTCAAATTGCAGACATGATAAGAATGAAGAGAGATCAATGGCTTGATGTAAGGAACACTAAAGAGAGTCATTATTTGATCAACACTTACAGCTGCATATATAATAATAGATGAATAAGATAGAGACAGAGCCTATGTTAATTTTGCAGACTGCATATATAGAGGATCCTTCCTTCAAGATGAAAATTTATATCTTAGGTTCTTCTTCTAGTAGCAACCACCAACGACTTTGACCATTGCAGCCAGATTAAGCACAATGAAATGAAAAAGTGATCCAGGTAGCCGTGGCACATACTCTTGTTAACAGGAAGAAAGTGAAATACAGGGCAAAGCAGAAAAACTAGCAATAGAAAGTTTCCACAAGCACGGGATACCTTGTCTATAACCATACTCTGGATGTCTGAGACACCATAATAATAGAATCCGCCTTAACATTCCTTGACATCCAGGTGTCTGAAAATAACTCCCATGTTCGGGATATAAACGAGATAAATCCTGGTCAACTGTTTTTTCCAATTCAGCATTCCGAAAAAAACGTCCCCAGGTGCTATCTGAAAAATTCAGTAATAACATGTTTAATGTACTACCAATGTCAAGGCAGAACAACAGAAACTAAGTGGCAACCATTTCACCAAACAGCTAACTGGCATACAATGGTTATTTCCAGAATCTAAAACCAAAAGAGGTGGCCGACCCTAAACAAATTACACATTTGATAAAAATAACCCAGAAGAAAAATTAAAAATAGATAAACAATCTTGAATAATGTCTGGAGATAAATCAATATGTGCCTTGCAGAAATCATTAACAAAACTGCATATTAAAAATCAGTTTCTGGAGTTTAGAACATTAAAGCTGTAGAGCGTTACCAGGGTTCTGCGATAATGGATTGTCAATAACAACGTCAAGTGAACTACTTCCATCCTTGGGCAGATGCGGATCAACTAACAGGTGCCTTCGCAGACTTGCATATCTGACAGAAAAGAAAAAACATTTAGGCCCCCCCCCCACCCCCCTGCAGCAACAATGGCATTACTTTGAAACAAACAGAACAAATTAAAAAATCCTATGCCCACAATCTTCTAGGAAGGAGCACAAAACGAAACAAAGTCCATTACGCAGCAGGGGATGTTTCCCCGGAAAGCCAATTGTTTTACTTTCCTACACGTTCAGAGACAATCCTTTTAACTCAAGGAGATGGATTGTTGTCTGGATAGCATGAACTCTCAATACTACCAGCTCTCCATCTTCGTTTTCCAATGGCAATATTGCTATGAACTTCCAGATTTTAAGCAGCAGAACTAGTGACTAATCCGCACAGTTCAGAGATACATGGATTGTCAAAAGGAAAGTGCTAACAATCATGTGTATTATCGTCCAAACAAGTGTATGCAGCACACTGATCATTCAGGAAGCAACACCATCAACAATTGAAAGATAGATGATAATCGGAGAAGGAAAACAGAAGCTCGAAAGCAAAATTACGAAAGACGAAATCGAAGAAACGGAGCACAATTCGCAGGGCAACAAAACTTAATCTGAAAGATCAAAACAGAAAAAAGGAAATAGAAGCTGAGATACCTTCTGCGAGAATCGGCAGTGACT
Source organism: Linum lewisii (assembly GCA_034768395.1). Classification (NCBI taxonomy): domain Eukaryota; kingdom Viridiplantae; phylum Streptophyta; class Magnoliopsida; order Malpighiales; family Linaceae; genus Linum; species Linum lewisii. Next base: position 27,048 of record CM068298.1, on the reverse strand, counting down.
CGGCGTAGAACATCAATTGAGGAGGAGGGAGCAAAAGAAGAAGAAGAAGAAGAAGGGTGAGAAGGCAAAATCCCGAGATCCACACGCCATTGTACACCTCTGAGGTTGGCGTAAGGGGAAGAGCTGTGAGGAAGAGAATTGGTAGTGGTAGGAGGAAGGGGTGGCGCCGATTCCGGCATTGACTGGTCCAGTGCGGCGGCGGGGGATCAAGAATTTGTGTATCAGGAGAAAGCAATCAGAGGGGTTGGATGAGATTGCAGAGAGGGATTTTAGCGAATATACGAATATATAATTTTGATATGTTAATAACAAATAAAACTAAATATTGAGGATGACGAGTCATGATTGAGAGGGTTTTGTTTCTAGGAGGAGCATGAAGAAGAAGATAACGAATTTTTGTTTTGTTTATTCCTAAGTTAATATTGTTTAAAAAAGAAAAGCCCAGCTCGATCCGACCCAGGTTGGATTTTAAAGAAATCTGTATTTTAGGCGGACCAAAAAGGAAAACGGCCCACGTAATATGGGCTCCGGCCTGCAACAATACGGTTAAATGGTAAAGTTCAACAAAAAAAGAATAACCCATTTTTTGCTGTTGTTTAAAAATGTTGGAGCTCATATGGCATTTTGAGGCTTTTTCATTTAAAGCACAACCCGAAAGGCAAATGGCCCATTATTTTAAAGTCAGGCCCGCAATCCCACGGTCTAAAGCCCAACCCCCTCAAACCATTTTGACCCGACCCGGGAAAAAAAACGCCGACCCGACTCGTTTCACGCGTGTAGTACACTCTCCCACTCGCATCCACGCGCTTTTTGAACTCCACGCGCGCGTGTAATTTGTCTGCGACTGGTCTTCACGCGCCATTTGTTTGTTCACGCGCCTTCACCTTCATCCCGCGCGTATGGACTGATTTTGCAGCCGGCGATTGAGCGGAACCGCCGTAGAAATGAAACGAAGCCCTAAAGGAAGCTTCTTGATCTTCGATTCATCCTCTTCTCCTTCTCCTTCAGTGATGCTCTGCTCTCTGAACACTCTTCTCTCGGAAACGATGGCTTCTGTGTATTTATCTACTCCATTGGCACAGTTGCAGATGAAGAATACTAAGATTCGTTCGGCTGGAAAGTTCCCACCTGAGACTTTCGATACAGAAAGGAAATACCGTTCTGGTAAGTTATCTTACCTCAGAGTCTCCTGCTAGAAATTCGTTGAATGATTTTGTATCGATCTTCTGTGTTTCCTTTGCCATTAGATTATCTAGAAGGTTTAGATGCAAGCACTAAAGTGAAGTCCTTTGCGAGCTTAATAATCATTAAGTGACTGAGTAGCTAACAAAACTGGTTTCTCTTATATCTTCATATAACATTACATAGTTAAGAGATCGACAGGAGAAGGTAATAATCAATCACACATATAGTTCTGTAAATGGCTATGCAACAAGAAGACTGCAGTCTGTTGTAGGGTCCTCTTGTGGGTCACATTCATAGTTGTCACCAGCATCATACTTCAGAAGACAAAACCCCATCAGCTTAGATCCAACCCCATTAGCTTAGATCCAAACTGCAAACCCAAAAGAAAAGCAGAACATGTTGATGTGCATAGGGATGCTTAACATGTTGTTCAAGCTTTAAAACATGATGTTGAGGAAAATGATGATCTGTATTGCAAGGTAGAATTGCTTTCTTTACAGATGCAGTGGTTGGTCCATCTGATTGTAAGTATCTGGGGATTTTTATTGAAGTTGTCCTGTGATGCTAATTATTAGTGGTTACTGTGTGTGTGTTTTGTTAGAGAATGCAGGTAAAGAAGAACCAAGTACATCTAATGAGGTTCAATTCGAGCTCCAGATACTTGTTGATGTCTATGTGAGTTACTATTATGTTGAGTGGTCTAGTCTCTAGAGTGGTTAGCGTGTATAGTAATGATTAATGAATGAATCTTTGGTTTAAATATTTCAGCAGTCTCATGTTTTCAAAACAATATTTGGCTCTTATACTGTAATTCATGTTCTTAGTATTTAGATGATGCCATGATAGCACTGATTAAAGTTCAGTAGGCCTGATTCTGAATCCAGCTAGATTTTTCCCAGCTGATTGCGTTCTAGGGAACTAATTAGTAGCTTTAACCAGGAAATGAAGGGGCATTATATTGCATGATTTAAACCTGGGGTTTACATGTTAGGATTCTTGTCTAACATCATTATATCAATGGGGTTAGTGCAGGAAATGAGAGAGCAGTGCAATGAGAAAAGGTTCATACCTTCAAAGATGAACATGGTTGCTTCCTCATCATACTGATAATCTTTCAAGGAAGGACAATCTCGTAGTCTCATGTTCTTTCTTCGACATGTCTGAACTAGCTCTAGTTCTTCACTTTATTTTGGAACATTGTTATCTCAGTGTTTTCCCTTTGTGCATTACATCTCATTCTTCAAGAAGGGTCTTGAAGACATTGAACTACATGTGAAATCTGTCACTGAAAGCCGGTTCATTAACTGCCCACTTTGATGATCTTTATGACGATGATGACAGCAATACCAGTGACACAAAATGATGACGGGGAACTGAATTTCCAGCCGGTGAATGTTGAAGAGATTACACACACTTGCCAAAGTTTCAACATCATCAGCTTACAAAGGTAAGAACAGAAAACCATATCTGCTTAGAGGGTTAGAGTGCTAAGGAGTTTTCCTTCATTCTTCTCTACTGTGTTTGATAGGAAATTCCGGGTAGAAGCTAGCTACAGGTCATTTTCCTTGAGAGGAGATATTAACACAGCCAGTCAATCAGCTCCAAGGATACAAGTTCCAATCTTTTGATCAGGAACCATCGCAAGGAAATCTTGGTACTCCTTCTTTCATCACCGGAGAAAGCTCAGCGGTCATCTGGACCTCTGTTGCAGCACCAGCAGACCCGAATTGCTCAAATACAGACCTTGGAGCTTTAGATTTATATGTAATCGAATAAAAACTGACAAGACAGAGATTATGTGTATAGCCGTTGAACATCATTGTACTCTGTTATATGATACCATGAGAAAACGCCTCTGCGACTGCTATGGAGTCAATTGAAAATAAATTACTGATAGTTTTATTTGTTTCCTTTTAATTTTTATGATTTCTTCCGATGCGGTAATTGGATTCCGTCGAAGTTTAGCACCTCTGCCACGGCGGCGTCGGCGATCTGGCATTTCTTTTGAGATTGAGCTGATCGGCGTCGAGGGGTCGCCTTTATCGGAATTGGAGAGGTTGGCGGAAGTATTTTTTAACCGGATACGACGTTGTTTGAGGTAACTGGAAGAATTAGTGGAAAAAGGCTTCTGGAATTTAGGCAGACACAACACAATAGAAAAATGGCTCAGAACTTAATATGGACTCCGGCCTGCAAGAACACTGTTGCATGGCAAGTTATTTGAAACGGTGTCGTTGGTATGACCCGTTTTGTAGAGTTGTTTGAAAAAGTCTATTTTACGAGCTTCTGGAATTTAGGCGGACCAAAAAGGAAAACGGCCCACGTAATATGGGCCCGGGCCTGCAATAATACGGTTAAATAGTAAAGTTAAACAAAAAAAGAAAGACCCATTTTTTGCTGTTGTTTAAAAATGTTGGAGCTCAGATGGCATTTTCAGGCCTTTTCATTTAAAGCACGACCCGAAAGGCAAATGGCCCATTTTTTTAAGCTCAGGCCCGCAATCCCACGGTCTAAAGCCCAGCCCCCTCAAACCATTTTGACCCGACCCGGGAAAAAAACACCGACCCGACTCGTTTCACGCGTGTAGTACACTCTCCCACTCGCACCCACGCGCTTTTTGAACTCCACGCGCGCGTGTAATTTATCTGCGATTGGTCTTCACGCGCCCGTTGTTTATTCACGCGCCTTCACCTACAACCCGCGCGTATGGACTGATTTTGCAGCCGGTGGTAAGCGGAACCGCCGTAGAAATGAAACGAAGCCCTAAAGGAAGCTTCTTGATCTTCGATTCATCCTCTTCTCCTTCTCCTTCAGTGATGCTCTACTCTCTGAACCCTCTTCTCTCGGAAACGATGGCTTCTGTGCATTTATCTACTCCATTGGCTCAGCTCAGTTGCAGATGAAGAATACTAAGATTCGTTCGGCTGGAAAGTTCCCACCTGAGACTTTCGATCCAGAAAGGAAATACCGTTCTGGTAAGTTCTCTTCCCTCAGAGTCTTCTGCTAGAAAATCGTTAAATGATTTGGTATTGATCTTCTGTGTTTCCTTTGCCATTAGATTATCTAGAAGGTTTAGAAGCAAGCATTAAAGTGAAGTCCTTTGCGAGCTTAATCATCATTAAGTGGCTTGTTATGGTTAATAGAGAATAGAATATGGATGAAATGAAGTGGATCTAATGTGAAATGTTCTGAGATAAATGCATACTCATTATGCTGCTCGAGCTACAGAGAAATGTAGGAGTATATGAGAACAAGGCAGATGAAAAAAGGAAGAGGAAGGAACATAAAAGGAGAAGAGAGCTTCTCCGCAGATTAAGTTCAAGCAGTATACGACGAGGAAGCAACCTTGTTCGTCTTTCGGTTGAAATCTTTTAAGGAAGGTCAATCTCGTAGTCTTCTTACTCGGGTTCTTTCTTTGACATCTCTGATGATGGCGAACTGAGTTTCCAGCACGATCAAAATGACGATGGAGGTGGATGTTTAAGAGATTACATTTCTCCAAGTTTCAACTTCATCAGCTACAAAGGTAAGAATTAACAACACCATGTCTGTGTTGAGTGCTTTTTTCTGCGGAATTAATCTCGAACTTATCCTCCTCCTTTTGCTGTGTTTGATAGGAAAATTCAAATAGATGCTACAGCCTACAGATCATTTTCCTTAAGAGGAGATGTTAAGACAGCAAGTGAATCAGCTCCGCTTTATGCTGTAAGGAAGTCTGCCTTAGTTGATAGGCTGGAACATTTGCGAAGAAGTTCAATTCCAAGAACACGATATATAGAGCTTATGATATTGACATGAGAGTACAGTTGAGGGGTACAGTACATCTCACACTCCAAACTAACGACCGGCTACATAGATAAGAATAAAGTAGTAAACAGAAAATTAAGAATCAAAGGAGAGAAGAGTCGATGTTATGAAGGGATCTGGTGAAGACAAGAACATCCTCAGGTTTCTCTGCAGCTGCTGTGGTTATAGATTCTCTTATTATCTTTCTCGATGCCATTCCTAATGAACAAGACTCAGTCGACTTATCCTGTTTCTTCTGTATCACATTCACAGCTGTTGGTTGCCCTTCATGAGTCGGGTCTTCTTCTGTTTCCTTTTGTTCATCATTTCTCTTTGCTTCCTCCATTGTATTACTATTTGCTTTGATGGTTTGTTATACTTCAAATTAAAAGTTGATACCTTATCTTATATATATTGTTGGAATTTGATTTTCTGACAGATCATATATATCAAATTGATACGTGTCCCATTGTATTATCTACACATAGACGTTTGCATGCATCAGGGCTTATATCTTATCTATTGTTCTATTTGGTATTTGAGAGTGGGACAGATAAGTAATAGGGTGTAGTACTCTTTAAGACTTATGTGATAGAGTGTGCCTAAGAGTTAAAGTTTAAGTCATGTACTCAAGTATCAGGTCAACGTGCAGGGTCAGGCCCGTATTTATAAATACTAGCAATTTAGGTTTGGCTACCACGTGCATCGGTGAATTAGACTAATTTAGAGGCTTACCTTATCATTCGACTACGAAGAGCTGAGATCACAATAAAACTAAATCCCTTATCGCCCTGCACAAGTCGATACCATGCTGTTATCTCTTATCTTATTCTTTCAGTGCCAACATTTATATGCTGTAAATTAAATGTTAGCTAGGTTTAGTTATTTTTGTGTGATTATTCTATCTTAGCTAGGTTAACTAATTTTTTATTTCCCATGTAATAAAATTGCCTATTCATAAATAAAAAGATGTGTGACCTTTTTAAATATATATGAAAAAGTTTAGTGACTACTTAGTAAGGCCAATTAGTTCACTACTCGACATCAAATAAGGCGATAATAGCGGTAGCTATTTGCTAAAAGGTAAAATCCCCATCCCTGACTGACCAGCCGCCGCCGCAGCCTCCCTCTATATGCCCCAAACCCATACGACGGCTAGGGTTGGAGGAGGTCTGAACATAATAAACCCTAGCCTTCTGGCACTCAAGCCTCGCCAAGTTTCCTTGCTCATCAACAGCAGAAAAATGTCCGCCGCCGTCAAGACCCCAGCTGTTCTGAATCCTCACCAGAAAACAATTCTTCTCCAGTCCATTGCCCTCTACCTTCAACGCTCTGGCTACTCCAAAACCCTCAAGAAGTTCCGATCGGAATCTAATCTCCAGGTACCTCAACTTTCCATCATCGTCTTTGTCGTCGTCATTACTACTATTAGTATGCTTCGTTTTTATTGTTCATTCTTCTCTTCTTGCAGATTGATAACTCGGAGGGTTCTGGATTTTACTTGGAAGACTTACTTTGCAAATTCTTAGAGACTAGGTATCTCAGCTGTTATGTACCCCATTTGATAAAAAGGAGACAAATTTTGGTTTCAATATGTTTTACATGAAGCAACCAGAATAGTATTTATAATTTGATAAATTCTGATCTTTATGATTGTCTATCATTTATCATATGCAGTGATCAGGGCTGCAAGAAATCTGAGACCCTCGCCTGCAAGAGAGGTATATACAGTTCTGATAACCGGTTTTGTGCCTGTTTCCCCATAGTATATTGGAGGATGTTCCAAGTAGTTTGTGGATGATGTTAGGCAGGCTTAGTTCACTTCTGTAACCAATTGCTGCCTCGAGTCAATGCGTACATATGCAATTGTTCCAAAGTAGAAATCTTGTAATGCATGAGCTATCATGAATGCCCAACATTTATCCCTAGAAAGTAGTCTGCCTGCGTTTATCTCATTACTACTCAAAGTGTGTACTTTAGTAGCTCCTGTGTACTAGTTTAATAAGTGTCATGTATTGTCTTGCTCACTAGCTATTAAAAATGCATCTTTATTATCATAGGATTACTGCATGTTGTGAATGATTTGGTGACACTTCTCGAATATGGATTCTTTAGCTTCTCCAGAGTTACAGGGTTGATTGATGTTTTGATAAGAATGAAATTTGTGACTTCTTATGCTTTCTGATATTAGCATATTCAGCAGAAGCAGAGAAGTCTGCAGGGAATGACGAGGAGATCAAGAATGTGGATGAAGGAAAGTCTAAGAGTACAAATGACCTCGAAAGTAATAAGAAGTCCAAGAAGAAGTCAAAAAAACTGTCCTCGAATCTTGTCAAGGATAATGGTGTGTTAGTATCTGAAGAGAAGAAAGTAGTTTCGAACAAGGATTTAGCCAGTGACATTGTGGAGAATAGTGATAAAGCCAGAGTTAAGAAGCAAAAGAAGAGTAAGAGTTCTATGGCCTCTCAAAACTTAAGCAGTGCAGATGCTGAGAAGGATGATGCTTTGGAGGAGACTTTTGAGAGTGAAAAACAAGAGTCTAAGAAACGTAAAAGGTCGTCTTCTCAGGAAGTTTCCACCCTTCCCGCTGATGATGCAGAACCAGTTGAAAAATCCAAACGTCAGAGGACAGAAGATGCTGAAAAGGTTTCCAACACTGAGCAAAAAACCAAAGTCAGAAAATTCATCCTTTGGTACCAGTGACAACATCCAAATACCAGAAAGCAATGGCCAAGTTATCCAAGACCTTGAGAAAAAGGAACAGAAGAAATCCACAAAAAAGCAGCAAAATGGTTCATCTGAGGTTTGGCCTCTGAGCATCCTAATCTATTGATAAGCTTCATTGATCATTTTCTACCGGCAACATTCCATTCTTAATCTTGTGTTTCTTGCTTCAGCCAACAACGGCTCAGCGTTTCCAGAGAGTAAAAGCTGATGAAGTGGTGTTCTCTGATGAAAGGCTTAAAGATAATTCGTACTGGGCGAAGGTTGATCTTTCTCCATTTCAACTCTGCTCACCTGATATTAATTAGATTGATCTTGTATATTGAAACCCTCCCTACTTTGCAGGATGGTGCTGAGATTGGATATGGTGCAAAAGCACAAGAAGTTCTTGGCCAAGTGAAAGGAAAGTAAGTGGGGTATACCTGAGCAAAGATGGCTCATGGGTAGTGTTTAAGATGGTGCTTCCAATACATCATGTCCTGATCTGTTATATTGGCTTGTGCAGGGGTTTCAGACACGAAAAGACGAAGAAAAAGCGAGGAAGCTACAGAGGAGGGCAAATTGATCAGAACACCCACTCAGTCAAGTTCAATTACTCAGATGAGGAGTGACTGGTCTGAGTAGCAGGGGAAGAAATCTGTTCTGATGATATGAAACGAAACATCCTGATGAGAGTACCCTTTCAGTTTCACCCCTAGTTGTTTTCGGGTTTCTTAGGTTATGGTAATTTACTAATTCTATTGTTGAATAGATGGATGTTGCTCAGCAGACTGCAGGTGTTATAACTTTTAATCCAATTCTCAATCTGGTGGCTAAAATTACCGATTCTTTTGGAGAAATCATTGAGTATGCTCTCTAATTCTAAACAATGTTCAATTATTTGTTGTTCTGATTAGGAAATTGGTGGAAATGTTGGAACTATTATTGCAATCAATCTCAAATTCTCAAATCTCCATTCTTTAACATTGTAAACCAATTTCCAGCCCTATGGACATTGTCAAGCTCAAGTACCAGGTTTGATTGCGTTATGATCCAATGATCCATATCTTAGGTCTCGGGTCCTGTTGTATTTATTTTATTCGAGAAATGTCCTATTTTAACGTAATCAATTCCAGAAACTAATAAATTACAAATTGGATTAAAACTAGTAGTTTAATTAATAGCACACACAGCTAGCTGCACATGTAGTGGAACTGGAGGGTAGACAGATCCTGGCATGATGCTCATGGGGAGCTGGGGACCTCGAAACTAACAAGCAAAGTCATGTGCTGGAGCCTGGAGGGAGCGATTGCAGTGGCGACAAGTTAGGCCGCGCAACTCAGTCGTCGTCGACAAAATCAGTTTTCATATCATATATATGCTGTAGTATAGCCTACCTATGCATGTGTGTTACTGTTTTGTCAAATTAACAAACTAATTAATTAATCATCTTCATCCAGTTCTTCTCTTTGTTTTTTGCGGGCATGAAAATAACAAAACTGTTGACAAAATCCCATAATAAACAATTAAAAGCCGTACGTTGTAGACAAAAAAGAAAAAGATATATATGAATATGATACATTGATTATTCTGCAACCCCTATTAGATTTAATTTGTTTGGATCGGAGGCAGTATATATATTATATACAATATATATATGTGCCCTTGGAGGAGAGGAGATGGAACTTGAAGTAGCTAGCTAGCTCTAAAGGAAATCTCATATGCATATGCTGGCTCTCTGAAATCGATCATTATTATTATTATTATTATGATAACGTGGAAAGACATATACGACGTACTGGCGGCGATAGTGCCGCTGTACGTAGCGATGCTCCTAGCGTACGGATCGGTGAAGTGGTGGAAGATATTCACGCCGGACCAGTGTTCAGGGATTAACCGGTTCGTGGCTGTGTTCGCTGTTCCCCTGCTATCATTCCATTTCATATCATCAAACGACCCTTACGCAATGAACTACAGGTTCATAGCAGCTGATTCCCTCCAGAAGCTGGTAATACTTGGAGCACTCTTCACTTGGCAGGCTGTGAGTAAGACTTGCACCCTCGAGTGGGTAATTACAATATTCTCCCTAGCCACCTTACCCAACACCTTGGTGATGGGCATCCCGCTTCTTAGAGCAATGTACGGAGACTTCTCCGGCACGCTAATGGTCCAGATCGTGGTACTACAGAGCGTTGTTTGGTACACTCTCATGCTTTTCATGTTCGAGTACCGCGGAGCCAAGCTGCTCATCTCCGAGCAGTTCCCGGAGACGGCGGGTTCTATAACTTCTTTCAGAGTTGACTCTGACGTTGTATCACTCAATGGAAGAGAGCCTCTCCAGGCTGATGCTGAGATCGGAGATGATGGGAAGCTCCACGTTGTTGTTAGGAGGTCTAGTGCTGCTTCCTCCATGGTATCGTCATTCAACAACAAAGGTGGAGGCGCGCGGCGGCGGAGGAGGAGGAGGGTTAAACTCGTATATTACTCCGAGGGCTTCGAACCTTACAGGTGTTGAGATTTACTCAGTGCAGTCTTCGAGGGAGCCGACTCCGAGGGCGTCTAGCTTCAACCAGATGGATTTCTACGCCATGTTCGGTGCAAGCAAGGCTGCCAGCCCCAAGCACCATCTCCACAATATGCCTCCGGCGCCGGCGGTTCCTCATGCAGCTGATGTGTACTCCTCCTTCCAGCAGACTTCCAAAGGAGGAGGACCAACCCCTAGGACATCCAACTTTGATGATCCACCTAGTAGTGGTACTCATCATTCCAAGAAGAGATCCTCATCGTCTGGCGGCGGCGGAAGGACCACTAGTGGGGAGCTTCTCTTCAACGTTGGTTCCGGCTCCGCTAATTACCCTCCTCCCAACCCCATGTTCTCGACGGCAGCAGCAGGAGGAGGAGGAGGAGCCAGCAACACTATTAATAATAAGAAGAGCAAGGAGACGACGGGAACGACTACCCCTAAGGAGCAACACATGTTTGTTTGGAGCTCCGGCGGCTCCCCCCCTGTTTCTGAAAATCCCGCTTCCAAAGCAAACGCAGGAGGAGGAAGATCAGGTTAATTATTATTATTATTATTATTACCATTTTCAATTCATAAGTCAAGATTAATGTTTGAATTAATTTCCTAATCCAATGGTGAAATGAAATGAAATGAATTAAAACAATTAATATTGAGGATCAGGAGGAGGAGGACAGCAGCAGCAGCCACCGTCTTCCCCTTATCAGAAGAAGAGAGTGGATCATGATGATGACGTGGATGATCATGAGATGGGAGTCGGCGCCGGTGGACGGGAGTTTATGTCACCGTCATCAGGACATGAGAATATTAATGTGAATGGAGGAGGAGAGAGCGTGATGAAAAGGCAGCAGATAATGCCGCCGGCAAGCGTGATGACGAGGCTGATACTGATAATGGTATGGAGGAAGCTAATACGTAATCCAAACACATACTCAAGTCTACTTGGAGTGATATGGTCACTAGTTTCATACAGATGGAACATACAGATGCCGTCTATAGTAAAAGGTTCAATCTCCATTCTCTCTGATGCTGGACTAGGTATGGCTATGTTCAGTCTAGGTCTGTTCATGGCTTTGCAACCCAAAATCATTGCATGTGGTAAGAGGAAGGCTGCTTATGCTATGGCTGTCAGGTTCCTCACTGGTCCTGCTGTCATTTGCGCCGTCTCTCTTCCTATTGGTCTCCGTGGCACTCTTCTACACGTCGCCATTGTTCAGGTAATCTTTATAACTTATACTTATTGTCACAACATCTCAACATCTTCAAATCATCAATACACATCACGATCATCAATTGCAGGCAGCTCTACCCCAAGGCATTGTCCCCTTTGTTTTCGCCAAGGAGTACAATGTCCACGCCGACATACTTAGCACTGCGTAAGTATTGTAGAAAGAATAATGACAGAAATCATAATTACTTTCAACATGTACACTAATGTATATATACTTTGTACGTGCGTGCAGGGTTATCTTTGGGATGTTGATCGCCTTACCAATAACGATTCTCTACTACGTGCTACTTGGATTGTGACTGATGTAATGTAATCAATCACATCTATCTTAATTAGCTTTGGCAATCAAATTAGAGTACTATAGTTAGTCTCTTTAATTAGGATTATTATTATTTATCGTTTTGGGGATGACCAACCAAACCAAAAGGCCATCCTTCAATAATACCAAAATCTTCACTGCCCATCATTATATATGTATGTCCTCTAATGAGGAGTTTTTTTTTTTTTTGGAGTTTTGTGCTTACAATTAATTAATTAGGAGCACACACACACACACACACACACAAAATATAATATATATTCATTCATTTCAAATCATGCCCTAACCAAAACTCTTGACTCGTTAACTTTGACCCCGATTCTAAGTTTGGTCTCCACCTACTCCTCTAAAATCACACAATATTGTTGCAAGAAGTCTAGACTTCGTGCAACCAAAACTATCGTGTAGGAAGTCAGAACATTACGCTACTAATCATACCGTCGCTGAAAGCATAAATATATATTATGCAACGATATAAGGATATGGACTATGGGCGACGAAAGGTGTAGTTTATGCGAATTTTTTTTTCTACGTGGGCGACGCACTATTTGTGACCAACAAATTCATCGCAAAATATATTCGACGACTAATATTTATCTTTCTGCAACCATTTTTTCTGTAACGTATAGTATCTAATTTCTTGTAGTAAATGATACACGATCGATGAGTCACATAGCACCGTAAAGAGCTAAAGAATAATCATACTCGTTGAAGGACAAAAAAGCTAAAGTTTATCTTGTAACAAAGAAGGATAATAAATAAATAGTATTAACATAAAAATAAACCTAGATTTTGATTGACATTTGCCATAAATTGGGCTTTTGTGCTGTCCATAGCCCATTCGTTTTAATTCCTGATAGAGAGTTACGTGTCCAAGGTTTATCGTGCAACTCAAACAAAGGCAAAAAGCTGGACTTCTCTTCACACCAACAAGGATCCGAACCGCCAAAAAAGCAGAGAAAAAAAAAAGAAAAAAGGAAGAACCGAAGAAGAAAAGAATAACCCCCCCTCGACTATTAAATATTAATCTCTGTGTTACTGCTCCTCGCCATAAAAGTTAAAACAGACATCTTATGAATGAAGAACGAAATGAATGCCCAAGGGAATTGAAGAGGTGAAGGCGGCACAACTGCTGGGTTTCGTTGTTTTCTTCTTCTTCTTGCTTAATTCATGGTGAAACTTTCTGCTGCGGAGAATTTGAGGGACTAGCTCACTTAGCAACGGCGGTGCCATCTCTCCTGCGAAGAAATGAGTAATAGATTCAAGGGTTCACCGTACAGGCGGCGCCATGACCTGGAGTCTTCCGGAGGTCGCTCCACTGACCTTGACCACGATGACTATGAGTCCTCCAGTCCTTTCAACATTTCCAGTACCAAAAATGCTTCTATCGACCGCCTGCGCCGTTGGAGGGTTAGTCTTGATGTTTCTACTTGTGCACCCTGGTAATTCGCTTTATATAGGTAATAATTCTTAATTACATTTTGTTACAGCAAGCTGCTCTCGTGCTCAATGCTTCTCGGCGGTTCCGTTACACCTTGGATTTGAAAAAGGAAGAAGAGAAGAAACAGATACTGCGGAAGATTAGAGCACATGCCCAAGCCATTCGGGTATAGAAATATATCTCTCTCTCTCTGTATTGCTTAATTCAGCTCTCATATGTGATGTAACCTCTGGGCTATCTGCTGGACAGGCTGCATATCTTTTCAAGGAAGCTGGCCTCCGAGTTAATGGTATTTTTTCTTCACTCCTAGCTTTAGGGTTTAGTGGTCATCACTTAGACGGTCTGTCCTAGCCATGAGTGGTTCTTGTGATCATAGTTTTACTTCCTACTTGTTTTTTTTAAGTCCGTATACCATACTTATATTGTCATCATATTGCCAATTCATGTAATTGCTTGACACTATCGTAGATTCGTGGGTGGTTTGCTTTTGCTTATTGTTTGGAGACTACCAGACTTCCTGTTCTTTTATTTCATGCTCTCCAATCACTTTTAAGTTCTAGCTTTCAGTTTTGTCTTTTGAGATGCACAATTACACATGCATCAGTTGTACGAAGCACATTCAAGCTGCTTTTCTTGTTTTTGCATATTATTTGTGGATTGAAGGTTTCTCTTGGCACAATGAATCTAGAATTGCAAACTGCTGCTTCATTTGCCTCTCCTCTTAATTACTGATTGACCAACTTTGTTGGTGTACATTTCTTTGCATTCTAGTACAAATTATGCCGTAGCTGTTGTTTACTCTGTATCTAGCTGTTACTAGGGGTCATAGACATGGAAATATGGTTATTCTATTTGAGTGCTGTTTTTTTTTCCACACTTCCTTGCTGGGTATATCTCTCAGTTTTCATTTGAAAATATTCGTTAGTTGGTGAGTTACCTGGTTGTTTACTCCAATTTTCTCTTACAGTGTCAGGTGACTCTCATCAAACTCTCAGCGGCGAATTTTCAGTTACTCCAGAACAACTTTCTACAGTCACAAGGGATCATAATATTACTGCTCTACAGGAACTTGGTGGTGTAAGCCATTTCTCCACGTCTGTGTTTCATATCTGTGTTCGATTGTGGCATCTCACATTCTGTTGTGTGTTTTTTACCAGGTTAAAGGGCTCACCGAGGCGCTGAAAACAAATCCAGAGAAGGGTATTGTTGGAGATGATACAGATTTAATGAAGCGAAAGAATGCATTTGGGTCTAACACATATCCTCAGAGAAAAGGAAGGAGCTTTTGGGTAATTGTTTTGCATTTTCACTATTTTCCCTTTACATTTCTCTAACCACTTAAATTAAATTCTACTTTTCGCTGCTATGTTGTAGATGTTTCTTTGGGATGCATGGCAAGATCTAACTCTAATCATATTGATGGTAGCTGCAGCTGCTTCCTTGGCTCTGGGCATAAAAACAGAGGTTGGACTTAATGCCTGCTGCTTGCCATTTCATTTTGTCTTTGCAAGTGCATACATTATCTCGTTTGAGGTCTATGATCTTGAGTAACCCGATCCTTGATATGAGAATGATAGCGAGTTTTCAGTGCAAATTTAGTATGCTATATTCAGTTTGTGGTAATTGTGAATTGCGTTCGAGTAGAAGTGCAACCCTACTCGAGGAAGCATATTTGGTTCCTGGTTTAGTGGTTGGTTACTGGGGTTTCTTTGCTTTTTTCTTCAAATTCGCTGGCCTCTGCTTGGTACTTGCTGTTGAGAGGTGTTTCTCTGGGTATTTCTTTGGTGATGTATCTAAAAATTAATATGATCTATATATTTTTCAACTTGTGGCGTTCCATCTTTCCTTTACGTTCGGTTCTGATGCGCAGTTGCTTTCCTTATTATCCACTTTTTGTAGGGTATTAAGAAAGGGTGGTATGATGGTGCTAGCATTGCCTTTGCAGTTATTCTCGTGATTGTTGTAACTGGTATGGTAATTCATTTCGTCACTTCTTAGATTTGAAATGTGCCCTGTTCCCCTTGATATGCACATTCTTACATACATATATTAGCTTCCTGTCACTGTTTCTTCTTTCATCTATCCAATGACATGAGGAAGGATTTTTTCCTCAATATATTCAAAGTCACACTGCTTAGACACTAACTCCTCCTGGCTCACAAACATGCCATAAGAACTGGCTCGCAAGCTTGCCATAAGAATCTATCAAAGTATCTCTGCTAATGTCCCTGCAAAGGAAGCCACCACTTTGTTCTTCCATCTTGGAGCACTCCATTATGATAGTCCAGCAACTTTTAAATGTTAATATGTTAGGGTCTGGCTAACTGTTATTAATAAGTCTTCATTTGTAATTATTGGCATGATTTTCTGTCTCAGCAGAGAGAACATGATTTGAGCTTCATTTATATTCATATACTCCATTTTCACGAGCGCCTGGTTATCATCTCTTCTACTTTGGTGGTCTTATGCATGTTCTCCGGACTAAATATTTTCATTGTTTATGTTCAGCTATAAGTGATTATAGACAATCTCTCCAATTCCAGAATTTGAATGAGGAGAAGAGGAACATACATCTGGAGGTATTCCTCTGAAAAACCAAGCACCCTGTCATTTTATATCTTCTATTACTGTAACATCCTGCATGAACAAGTATCATCCATGTAGGTTATTAGAGGTGGGAGGAGAGTTGATGTTTCAATCTATGACATAGTTGTTGGTGATGTCATACCGCTGAACATTGGTGACCAGGTATGTGCCTCAACAGTATGTTTCTATGTTATTGACTTGTGCTTACTGTTTTTGAATTTTAATGGATAGCCTGTCTGATTGAGCATAGGTCCCTGCTGACGGAGTTTTGATTACTGGTCATTCTCTTGCTATTGATGAATCTAGTATGACTGGAGAAAGCAAGATTGTAAGCCTCTTGGCTTATTATTCAACTCTGTGATTTTCTATCGAACAATGTTTTGAAGTGGGATTTTTTTGATTCTGTAGGTGCAAAAAAGTACTTCAGAGCCATTTCTAATGTCTGGCTGTAAGGTCGCTGATGGTAGCGGGGCTATGCTGGTAAACTATATTTCATTTTCTATTTGTAGAGGACTGTACTTCATATAGTTTTCTTACTGGTTTATCACAACATTCTTGGATGTGATAGTGTATGTAGCTTCTGTTTATTGCAGGTCTTTAATTTCAGATTCTGCTGGTAGTCATTTTTTTAGTAACCTCTAAATGTTGCCCTTATGTGATGGTATTTCAGTACCCAAGTTCTGAATTTTAAGCATTAAGTTGCTGCTCTAAAATTCTTTGTGGTGGTGGGTGGAAGCCGCCAAGGAATGTGCTTAGTTTGCTACCATAATTAGGTCTTGATTCCAAGTAACTTGGTCGAAATTCAAATATGAGAATGGTGTGGCTCTTGGAACCTAAACTTTCTATTGCACTCATTTATCTTGGGTGAAAACTACCTTGGTGTTTTTGTTGGTGAGTATGTAGAACTAGGGGGACAGCTCTTAATTCCTTTGTTTGTGCTATTGATGTTAGACAGTTGTCTTTCCTGTCACCCATTTTGATCTCAAGCGTTGATATTCTACCCTAATTAGTATTTTATCTGTATTCTAGTAGTTGGCTCCTCTGTTTGTTTTCCCAGCAAGTCCAATAATAACTGCTTGCTTTTGTTTGGACATGCCTTTATGCTATCTTTCCACCATTATTTTGTTAGGTGACAGGTGTTGGAATCAATACTGAATGGGGGTTGCTTATGGCAAGCATTTCAGAAGATACTGGTGAAGAAACACCATTGCAGGTTGGTTGTCTTAACTGTTGAATATTAATTTATTTGTGCAATGCGATGTTCATCTTTGTGTTACTGAGTGTAGGTGCGGCTGAACGGTGTGGCGACTTTTATTGGTATTGTTGGACTTTCAGTAGCTGTTCTTGTCCTTGTTGTCCTTGTGATCAGGTGAATCCTATTTGTTAAATATTCCTTTCACAACAGAACTGAAATCTGCTGCGTTGGTTGCAGATTGGCTGACTTTTTTATTTTTACTAGGTATTTCACTGGTCATACAAAAAATCCAGATGGAAGTGTTCAGTTTAAAGCAGGTCAGACCAGTGTTAGCGCTGCCGTAGATGGAGCCATCAAAATTTTCACTGTTGCGGTAAGTGGAGTTTTCCTGGGTTTTCAACTCAAGCTGTTAAGCATCGTTTCTTGATTAATTAAAATCATGTATTTTTCATCAAATGAAATTGTGACTTTTTCAGGTTACAATTGTCGTAGTTGCTGTGCCTGAAGGGCTGCCCCTAGCTGTTACATTAACGTAAGTTTTATATAGGCAAAGGTCACCTAAACCAGATTACACATGTACCCATTTTCTCCATCCCCTTAATTTAACATGTACCTGAATTCTTGTGCTTATCCTGAATATGACTTATGTGACACATGAGCTAGATTGTTTATTTTGCCTGTCCAAATTATACTCAGTGTTAATGGAAAAAAAGTATACAAAAAAGTATAAAAAAATGAATAATCATTGGTACAATTAAATCTCTATGCTAACAACCAACCAATAAATAAATAAATAAAATGTAACAAATCAAGAAACTGGTGACAGTCCAGTGTGTGTATACTTGCATGTATTTTGTTCTTACTCGAACTAATAAAGCTCCATTGTACACAACAGCAAAATTCGACAACTACTTTTGACCTCTCTTCTATTTTCTTTATTTGACCCTTCTTACATTTTGCTTTGTTTCTTGTTTCCAGTCTTGCTTACTCAATGAGAAAAATGATGAGAGACAAGGCCTTGGTATGTACTTAATTTAATCCACTAGAGTCTCATGTCTTTCAAGCTTTGACCTCTATAGCATAGTTAAATAGTTACTTTGCAGGTTCGCAGGCTTTCTGCATGTGAAACCATGGGTTCTGCTACAACTATTTGCAGTGATAAAACTGGTACCTTAACTTTGAATGAGGTAAGTTTTCAGGAAACTAGGCCCGAGTCTCATATTTTTTATATTCCAGTAGTATTCGTCAACGTGGTTTCTATTTTACACAGTTTTGTAATGTTACTTGCTAGAACCAATTCATCCCTATAACACAATTCTTATGTTAGTTTTGATCTGTTCTGCTATATTAAATTGAAATTTTAGTGCCAAGTTCCATCAATAACTTTACCTCAGTGTAGGTGCTAAATAGAACCTGTATCTTTGTCCATATCATCAGTCCATGTCATCTACCAAAAGCTCCTGTTTCTTCAGTTTCTTGTATCAGGCTTGATGAATGGAGATATGTTTTTCTTCTTACTCATTGCAAATAATAGCTGTTTATGGGTGACAGATGACAGTCGTTGATGTTTATGTTGGAGGAAAAAAGCTTGAATGTCCAGATAACAAAACGGAGTTGTCTGAATCCCTTTGTTCTCTACTCATTGAAGGTGTTGCGCAGAATACCAATGGAAGCGTTTTTGTTCCTGAGGTATTTTCTTTTTGGCTTTCAAGGTTGCAGTATTCCTGAATGCAGAAAATGCATCTGCTATACTCTGAGTGTTACCTCGCAGGGTGGGGGCGATGTTGAGGTTTCGGGATCCCCTACAGAGAAAGCTATTCTCGTATGGGGAGTAAAGGTAATGAGAGGAATTTTATGTTCCTTCTTAGTCTACTTAGTACTTCTGGAGTTAAATTTGATGTTCACTTGTTTCAGATGGGGATGAATTTTGATGCTGTACGGTCAGAATCAACCTTGATTCATGTTTTCCCTTTCAACTCAGAGAAGAAAAGAGGCGGTGTGGCCTTGCAATCGGTAATCAGACTACTGAGAAAGTGGAATTGCATGCTTATGTTGTGTAATCAGCTCCGATTGGGTTGATCATCTTGCTTTCTGATTGCACGACTCTTATAATGCTCTATTAGAATTGTAGCCACTTTTATCATTATATTTCCATTCTCTCACCACTGTGAGTTTGGAGTGCTAGGAGAGAGGATTGTCGTGGGATCTGGGATGCAAGTTTGGTCCTATTGCGTGATTCTTAGGCTCCCATTGTTTTATTTCTGTGCAAGAAAAATATCAAAGCTGCCTTGTTTCATTGATGAAGGCAATTAACTGCCTCTAATAAGGTTTAATTATAGGATAAATACTCCTAACATGTTGGCAATGGCATACTGCATTTTTTAGGCCATACTCAGAAATATATTGGCCATGTTAACTCACAACAGTTTCAGAGTCTTGCTTTTCATTTCTGATCATGTTTACTCAGTTTAGTATTGAAGCAGTTTGCTGAAATGTATCGTGCTCACTCACATGATATGGATTCATTTTGGTAATGCTTGTTCTGTTAAAACTCAAGTCTTCTTTCATAGCTCTTTGGTATACAACGATATAAGAAGCGTTGGGAATCTTTTGGAACTATGCCTGTCTTTTTCCCTCAAGTTAATAATGCGTGCACTTTAGGTGGTTAAAGGTCATTACATGATTTACTCTTTTGCTTTTGTTAAGTAGTTGCAGGATCCTTTGTTATTGGTTCTGCTTGTGGTTCTTTTTACAAAGTATTAACTTCAATTTGGGTGTCTTAACCTTTTTGGTTTATGTTGGGTTTCAGTCTGATTCACAAGTACATATACACTGGAAAGGGGCTGCTGAAATAGTTCTAGCATCCTGCACATGGTACATTGACCAAAGCGGTGACGTAGTACCCATGGATGAAGATAAGGCAAGTCAAAGAGTTGTTTTTATAGCTTGACAGGGTTGTACATGCATTTCTGTATTAATTCACACCTCTTAACAAAATGTCTTCTTTGTGTCATTGCTTCAGTTAACTTCTCCTGAAATGAAGGCAGCTATTGTTGCAGCTGTTCATTCTGCATTATCATCTCCTTATTGTTTTAAAATCATTCTTTCCCCAGGCTACATTCTTCAAGGAAGCTATTGAAGTTATGGCTGCTAGCAGTTTGCGGTGTGTTGCCATTGCATATAGGTCATATGAGAGAGAGAAAGTTCCTGCTGATGAACAACAGCTTACACAGTGGTCATTGCCTGAAGATGATCTTGTTTTGCTAGCTATTGTTGGTTTAAAGGTACGAGTCTGCACTGAAATACTTTGATGCCATATTGCTTCACAGATATCAAATTTTTTTCTCCTTCCTGTGATGTAGCATTTAATAATTCATGCAGGACCCTTGTCGACCTGGCGTAAGAGATGCTGTCCGGTTATGTCAAGATGCTGGAGTTAAGGTACATCAGTCATTTCTTGTTGTTGAAGCGATACTGCTAATGGGAACAGACTTGTTTTCCTATGAATGGAACATTTGTTTTGCGTTCATCTGTCGCTTCAGTGTTCCGGTGCACTGATTACGAAAAAACTGCATAGGGCTGTTGTTCTCTTAAAATGTTTGCTTATGGAGTAATGAAAGGAGAATCATATAGGTGAATGAATAACGAAGGTTGGCCTATTGATGAACTTCTTGAATCAAATAGGCCATCAAGGTTGAAGTATGATGTCTTCAAACTTCCAGATAGAATTTTTTTCCTGTGTCTAGAATTTTTGCTTCCAACATGTTACTCGCACATTTTCTTCTCTGATGATGTTTTGATAGTAGTTTGGTAATCACTGTTTCTCACTCCTGGTACTTGTCTTGGCAGCATTGAAAAGTCAAGTAATTGTTAAATTCACTCATCACATGTCGTCACTTTGGAAGTGTGGGACTGTTCCAGTTTTTTTCTAATACTGGATTTCCTTGGTTCGATCCTACAAGTTTCCCGATTCTCCTAGCTTACATTTAGCATTATGCAATGTTGTATTTTGTAGGTGCGAATGGTCACTGGTGACAATCTCCAAACTGCTAAAGCAATTGCGTTAGAATGTGGGATACTAGGCTCCAATGATGATGCTGTGGAACCAAATCTTATAGAAGGAAAAATATTCCGTGCTTACTCGGATGAACAAAGGGAAGAAATTGCTGAGAAGATCTCGGTATTCTTCTTTTCGATGAGTCACTGTTTTGTTAAATTTATTGGATGGTTTTGTTTGCTCACAGTATGCATTAAATGCCAAAATCTGGTTGATAATTATGCATATAGGTCATGGGTCGATCTTCTCCCGAATGACAAGCTTCTTCTCGTGCAAGCACTGAGAAAAAGGGGGCATGTTGTTGCTGTCACTGGGGATGGCACAAATGATGCTCCTGCATTACATGAGGTTTCCCTGTCTCCTTATTCTCTACTCTTCCACTTTCACTGTTGGTGGTAACATGTGCTCTGGATTTTATCTTGAGTATTTCAACCACTTCTGCTGTGAAACCTTCAACATGAACGATGCTCTGAATAAACGCACATAGTTCTTATTTTGTTGTTGTTTGTGCTTAACCCTTTTTTTGCTTGATTTCAGGCAGACATTGGTCTTTCTATGGGTATTCAAGGGACAGAAGTTGCGAAGGAGAACTCTGATATCATCATTCTGGATGATAATTTTGCTTCAGTTGTGAAGGTTTTTATGTTTATCCCTTCAGCTACATGTTTCTTATCTTTACGTAACATGAGCTTGAATTACACATGTACCTTTTGGATTTGTGAAGCATTTAAAAGTTACATGGCGATGTTTTGGGAACATAGACATTTAAATTTGTTATGGCGTGTGTTATAACTGTAGGTTGTACGGTGGGGCAGGTCAGTGTACGCCAATATTCAAAAGTTTATCCAGTTTCAGCTCACTGTCAACGTTGCTGCGCTTATTATAAATGTTGTAGCTGCTATTTCTTCTGGTGATGTGCCATTAAACGCCGTGCAGGTTTCTGCAGTCTTCACCTATTTCCCAGAGCTTCACTCCTTAATCTTGCTCGTGCAGCATTTTAAAAATATGTGCTAATTCATCCTTTTCTTTTAACTGCAGCTTCTGTGGGTTAATCTCATAATGGATACTCTTGGAGCATTAGCATTGGCCACTGAGCACCAACAGATCACTTGATGCATAGGCCTCCAGTTGGTCGAAGGTAAGAATTCTTTTGAGAGTCTGGGTGAAGTTTGTAGTTTGATGCTGTGACTTTCAAGAGTTTGAATTCTGTAGTCTGAGGGGATTATGATGGCGGATAGCTACCAAAGTACATAAAGCATTTTGTTGGCTGATTTTATATTAGCTGTCTTAAAAGTTTAATCCTTGACGTACTCCTTCTGTTGGCTAGTGTGTCTGTCTTCATGATAATGAGACAGGAATTTGTCCTTAGTTTTTAACAAATTCTACTTCGTGCTAGTTTGGCCTTAAATATTTGTGGAATTTGTATTGATAGTTATGTTATGAGCAGTGGGACAAGATATGTTAATATTGCATCTGCATGCATATAATCAGTCTACATTATGTGTTACAGGGAACCACTGATCACTAATATAATGTGGAGGAACCTTCTGATTCAGGTACATGGTTTCTTGTTGCAGCTACACATTAATTTTAACAACCTGATAGTGCTAAAATCTACATCATATATCTCTCCAGGCATCATATCAAGTAATTGTCCTATTGGCTCTAAACTTCCAAGGAAAGAAGTTACTAGGTTTACAGCATGACAATGCTGACCATGCAAACAAAGTGAAGAACACCCTCATTTTCAATGCATTTGTGCTTTGCCAAGTAAGTTCCTCATCTACTTTTAGGTATAACAGCTGTGCCCCCCTCCTGCGTTGGCATGGATCTTTCTTGGAACAAATTCTGGGAACGCTCTTAAGAGTCATTTCAATAAATATATCGGTGTTCAAAATTGCATTCACTTAGTCTGTTTATATGATACTGCTTCTTTTGGACATTTCTGGATTACAAATAATGTCCTAGAACTGTTACGTCAACTAATTCCTTAAAAAAACTGTCCTGTATTGTGCACTTCGTGACGTGTCTGAATTAAATGCTGTTGTGGTTCCTCTTCTCAACTAGTGTTTCTTTTGTTGAATACTGCCCGTCACATACCGTGCCGCATATTGCAAGGTTCTCATCTTTTGAGCTGCAGATTTTCAATGAGTTCAATGCGCGAAAGCCTGATGAGAGGAACATTTTCAGAGGGGTTACGAAAAACAGACTTTTCATTGGGATAGTCGCAGTGACCCTCATTCTTCAGGTAAGAATTGATAGCCCTGTTTTCCCATTTCTTTCCCTAGGCCCTAGCTCAGGGAAGGATCTGAAACGATTTAGTGAATTTTCAATTTGAGAATTGTAAAGAAGCAAACCAAGTTCCAACACCAATTCTTTCTCTGTGGTAGAGGCTGTATATGGTTGGCATTTGTTTATGATAGTTTGTGGTGTCTTTCTTATAGGTTATTATTATCGAGTTCATTGGGAAGTTCACATCAACAGTAAAGCTGAACTGGAAGCAATGGCTAATCTCAGTGGCTATTGGTTTTGTCAGGTTTGTGATTATTTAACTTTCTGGGTTGTGCTGGTCTCATGTATAAGCTTGTGTGTGTTGTTTTGGTAAACTAATAATAGCAACTAACCTTGTAATCTATCCAACAACAGCTGGCCGCTGGCTTTCGTTGGTAAACTGATACCTGTCTCGGAAACTCCTCTACATGAGTTCTTTACGAGGAAGATCATGCGGCGTGGACATTAACAGAACAGAGTAAAGCCTTGTTTGTGATGCCTAAGCTGCTGCTGCTGCTTCTCTGTTTGTTTTTATGTTCAGTCCTTGACGATATGGAGGTGATGAGATTTCTTTCATCTTTTCCAGGGACATGGTTGCTTGCGGGGGAATACGGAATCGATGTTGTTGATACTTGATACACAGGGTGTAAAAAAATTACCAGCTATCCTCGTGGTAGTTTGTTACACGGCAAGGATTTTGGTTCGGAACATACACTGTCGTCAATTAGGAAGGATAATTTTTGTTTTATTTTATTTGTTTAATTTCGTGAAAAGTAGTGGCAGTTGTGGTAACTTTGTGAATCAGATGATTTGAGGTCTTAGGTCATTTTTATGTCACTGGATTGACTGTTTGTTTGTTCCCCTGGCTATTTGTTGTAACAGTACACGCACGCTGATGTAGTCTTTGGTTCAAGTGAAATTCATGCAGTCTATTTAAACCAAAATACATACATACATAGGTCTAAAAGTAGATTTTATTTCAGAATTTTAATTACAACATTGAATACACTTGTGCTAATTGTTTTATACAAATTCATTCGTTTATTTTTATTTTTTTGTTAAAACTGAGAGGGGGAGAGACCACCAAGCTTAAAGAAGCGAAAATACCAAGTTTCA
This sequence comes from Linum lewisii, assembly GCA_034768395.1. Lineage (NCBI taxonomy): Eukaryota > Viridiplantae > Streptophyta > Magnoliopsida > Malpighiales > Linaceae > Linum > Linum lewisii. The sequence goes on along the minus strand of CM068298.1, from coordinate 2,637 downwards.
TAATTTACTAATGAATTTGTATCTCCTAGATTGGGCTTGTGAGTTATGACTGACTCCCTACCCAGCCCAACAAAAAAAAAAAAAAAAGAAATCGTTAGTAAACAGTCTAGTTCTATAACAATAACACACGGAAACCAAACAAGGCCAAAAGTCTTCTTCTTACACGCGACCAAACTAAAAGGACCCTGTAGTAACTTGCATCAGTTATCGGTCGATGGCGTACCTGCTGCGTACCGTGTCCAGTAGAGCTGCGGGCGCTGCGAGGTGTCGTTCTCTTGGTAGCGTTCCTCCAATTGGCCGGAAAGAGGACATAGACAATGATCCTCCTTCCCCGCATCCGCTGCACCGTAGCGCTCTTGACAGTTCCGTTGCAGCCAAAATCATGGTGGCTGGTTTTAGGTTACTACCATCATCTCCTGGGACGAGCCGCTCCTCCGTTTCACTCGTTCGACACATGTACATCGCGACTTCTTGTTCCCGGTACCTATCAACCGCGGTCGGTGGAACTTCGGACGGAATCAGTAGCGTCTCGGACGTCCTCCTAGCCGATGTATCCGCGGAAGTAGTAACCCCTGCGATGTCTGAAGTGTCCATTGCTGCCGCTGATTCCTTCTCCCAGTGGCCGCTCTTCAGCACTTTATCGATGCCATTCATTCATACACCGGATTAAACTGGTAATTCAACGTTTAGTTTACAATCGGTTTGGAGACGAATGGATTAATTGTTACCTCCAATTCTAAAGAGCTGTTGTTTTGATGCGGAACCACCCCCTCCCCGTCCCGGCCGGTCTCTCGTTCTTCTCTCTGTGTTTCAGGTGGGCATCCATAGTCGTAGCGACGCTACTGATCCGGGGAGCAATGCTGCCAATCATAATAAATCAACTCAAAGCAACTGCGAAACTTAGCGTATGTTCTTTTCTTAGCAAATGCATTCACAGTTCAGTTACTTTCTTTGTTCCTACTCTAAAAGAACACTTTCATTAGGTCATTATTTGGCTTAAACTCGTCTAACTACATTTCTCACACTAATTTCCTCTAGCCATTTTGCTACTGTGCCTCTTTTAGTTGAAATTGATTCCATTACTCGTCTGGTGAATGGAGTTCCCCAATCATAAATTCCCATCCTTCATCTTGCCAACAACTAGAGTGTTGTTATTTTGGACCTCTACACCGGCACATAGATTTGGCTTGAACTTAATTTTTATGGCTTTGGATTCTTTATTTTCCTGATGTAAACTTGTTTTGACTTTGAGTTTAATATCTACTTTGCAGGTTGTGGTTATTGTGCTTGATTGTACTTCACTTGTGACATAACCGTATTGGGTTTTAGGATGATTAATTTGTTGGTCTTCATTTGTGCTTGGTTTAAATGCCGGATTCATTATTAGTACGCAATACATACCCATGTTGAGTGATCAATGTGTGTTTTGCAGGTGTTAAGACCACATATTGACGAAATTAATCAAAGAATGCAAGATAAGGTAGGACGTCTTTTGTCATTGTTGCAAACATGATCATATGACCATTTTCACTTATGAACTAAACGGTGTATTGAAATTCTTCTATCCTGTTCCCCTTATTTCATCTTACCATGTCCATGTATCTTATTATTGATAGAAGGTTGACACTTAGAGTTTTGCATGAATGGATGATTTATTCTAACATATGATGTTCTTTCCTGTTCTTTATTCCAGGGTATGGAACCCACTGCTGTTGCAGATGGTCAAAAGGAAATTAAGAAGCTTTTCAAGGAGTAAGCAACTTTTCATGCGCTTGTATGTCAGAACTCTCTTGTTCCTAAATTGTTGCCAAGCTCCGTCTCTCGGAGTTTCTTCCTAATACTATGATATGGTAATTTCAGCAATGGCGTGCATCCTTTGACTCCAATGAAAGGGCTCTTTATCCAAGCTCCTGTCTTCATCAGTTTTTTCCTTGCTGTAAGCTGCAAATCTCCTTTTTTTAGCAATCTGGCCATGATTTTGTTGCTTTTTTGTGCGAGCCATTATGCTTCATGACAACCTCTCCCGGTCCCTTGTTTCTTCTGAACAGATTTCTAATATGGCAGAAAAAGTGCCGTCCTTTAAAAGTGGTGGTGCTTACTGGTTCCTTGATCTCACTACCCCAGATAGTTTGTATGTTTTGCCAGTTTTGACCGGGCTGACATTTTTGGTAACGGTTGAGGTATACTTTTCCCCTTCAAACATTTTATACTGACTTGTCTACTTGGAATATTCTATGCTACTTTGTAATGTAGCGTGGCCTTCCTAAATTGACATTATCTGACAAATCGGCTCTATCAGTGCAATATGCAGGAAGGATTGGAAGGAAATGCAGCAGCTGGAACCATGAAGAAAATTTCTAGGGTGATCGCTGTTGCTACTGTCCCATTGACAATGTCTTTTCAAAAGGTTAGCATCCTGGCACCTGTTACGCTTTGTGGATAGCATGTCATCTGGGTCATAGTTAATAGTCATTGCTTGGGGAAATTCAATCTGACCATAGGTCGGAGATATTTGTATTGATGATACTTTATCCAGTAGTGATGTCATGTGATAGTTTATGTCCTGTGTGCCACTTAGCTTGCTACACTCCCCCCTATGGCTTTATGTTGTCGGGGTTGTCTGGACTTCATTGGTTT